>NC_069407.1:54906803-55073000 GCF_026875155.1 Cherax quadricarinatus | reverse complement strand
TTCGGTCACTTGTTCTATTAGGCGGGAAATATTGCTGCACCAACAGACCTTTCAAGGCAGGTAAATTGCCGACCTAAAAAATTTACAGAGAACTTTCCGGCGCGCATAACGGAAATAAAACACCTCAATTATTGGGAGCGCTTGAGGTTCCTAAACCTGTATTCCCTGGAACGCGGGAGGGAGAGATACATGATTATATACACCTGGAAAATCCTAGAGGGACTAATACCGAACTTGCACACGAAAATCACTACGAAAGCAAAAGACTTGGCAGACGATGCACCATCCCCCCAATGAAAAGCAGGGGTGTCACTAGCACGTTAAGAGACCATACAATAAGTGTCAGGGCCCCGAGACTGTTCAACTGCCTCCCAGCACACATAAGGGGGATTACCAACAGACCCCTGGCAGTCTTCAAGCTGGCACTGGACAAGCACCTAAAGCCAGTTCCTGATCAGCCGGGCTGTGGCTCGTACGTTGGTTTGCGTGCAGCCAGCAGCAACAACCTGGTTGATCAGGCTCTGATCCACCAGGAGGCCTGGTCACAGACCGGGCCGCGGGGGCGTTGACCCCCGGAACTCTCTCCAGGTATTGCTTTCATGATACCTTCATATCATCATTCTATCATGCAGGAGGAGCCACATGTCTACGGAGCATCCAATAAAATAAGCAGATTCTTGGATGTCACTACCGCCTGGCTCCAGCTGGATTACAAGTATCTTTGGCAGATTAAATCACCACTACCAGATGTAGACCAAACGAAATGGAACTTTGCCAGATGGACTATTGTCACACCCTGCGTCGTTATGTACTGGAGCTGCAGAAAACAATATGAAGTTCACCGATGAGAAATCTCAGTTACTCCGATATGGTAAACATGAGGAAATTCCGGCCACAAAATGGGAGTGATCATGTCGGAGGGTCTCACCTTCAAAGACCATAACATTGTATCAATCGCATCTGCTAGAAAAACGACAGGTTGGATAATGAGAACCTTCAAAACTAGGGGTGCCAAGCCCATGATGACGCTCTTCAGGTCGCTTATTCTATCTAGGCTGGAACATTGCTGCACACTAACAGCACCTTTCAAGGCAGGTGAAATTGCTGACCTAGAAAATGTACAGAGAACCTTCACGGTGCGCATAACGGAGATAAAACACCTCAATTATGGGGAGCGCTTGAAGTTCCTGAACCTGTACTCCCTGGAACGCAGGCGGGAGAGATACATGATTATGTACACCTGGAAAATCCTAGAGGGATTAGTACCAAACTTGCAAACGAAAATCACTCACAACGAAAGCAAATGACTCTGCAGGCGATGCAACATCCCCCCAATGAAAAGCAGGGATGTCACTAGCACGTTAAGAGACAATACAATAAGTGTCAGGAGCCTGAGACTGTTCAACTGCCTCCCAGCATACATAAGGGGGATTACCAACAGACCCCTGGTTGTCTTCAAGCAGGCACTGGACAAGCACCTAAAGTCGGTACCTGAGCACCCGGGCTGTGGCTCGTACGTTGGATTGCGTGCAGCCAGCAGTAACAGCCTGGTTGATCAGGCTCTGATCCACCATGAGACCTGGTCACAGACCGGGCCGCGGGGGCGTTGACCCCCGGAACTCTCTCCAGGTAAACTCCAGGAGTGCGAGAAAAATAATGAATTCAGAGACAACTCCCTCAGAAATGTTCAAGATATATCAAAGTATTTTATCCACAGTGGTATATTACAGACCATTCTGGAGAAATACCCTGACTTTGCTCCCTGTAAATAAAGCATTACCACATGTGTGCATGTGTGTGTGTGTGTGTGTGTGTGTACTTACCTATTTGTGGTTGTAGGGGTCGATTCATAGCTCCTGGCCCAGCCTCTTCACTGACTGCTACTAGCTCCATGAGCTTTCTCAAACCTCGTCTTAAAACTGTGTATGGTTCCTGCCTCCACTACGTCACTTTCTAGCCTATTCCACTGCCTGACAACTCTATAACTGAAGAAATACTTCTTAACATCCCTTTGATTCATCTGAGTCTTCAGCTTCCAATTGTGACCTCTTGTTTCTGTGTTCCATCTCTGGAACATCCCGTCTTTGTCCACCTTGTCTATTCCGTGCAGTATTTTATATGTTGTTAACATGTTTCCCCAGACCCTCCTGTCCTCCAGTGTCGTCAGGCCGATTTCCCTTAACCTTCCTTCGTAGGACAATCCCCGTAGCTCTGGGACTAGTCTTGTTGCAAACCTTTGCACTTTCTCTAATTTCTTGACGTGCTTCACCAGGTGTGGATTCCAAACAGGTGCTGCATACTCCAATAAGGCCTGACGTAAATGGTGTACAGAGTCTTGAGCGATTTCTTACTGAGGTATCGGAACGCTATCCTTAGGTTTGCTAGACGCCCATACACTGCAGCAGTTATCTGATTGATGTGCGCCTCAGAAGATGTGCTCGGTGTTATACTCACCTCAAGATCTTTTTCCTTGAGTTAGGTTTGCAGTCTTTGGCCACCTAGACTATATTGTGTCTGCGGTCTTCTTTGCCCTTCTCCAATCTTCATAACTTTGCATTTGGCGGGGTTAAATTCAAGGAGCCAGTTGCTGGACCAGGCTTGTAGCCTGTCCAGGTCTCTTTGTAGTCTTGCCTGATGGTCGACCGATTTGATTCTCCTCATTAACTTCACATCATTCGCAAACAAGGACACTTCTGAGTCTATCCCTTCCGTTATGCCATTCACATATGCTAAAAAAGCATAGGTCCTAGGACTGACCCCTGTGGAACCCTGCTTGTCACAGGCGCCCACTGTGACACCTCGTCACGTATCATGACTCATTGCCTCCCTGTCAGGTATTATCTGATGCATTGCAGAGTGTGTGTGTGTGTGTGTGTGTGTGTGCACTCACCTAATTCACCTAATTGTGGTTGCAGGGGTCGAGACTCAGCTCCTGGCCCCGCCTCTTCACTGACCGCTACTGGGTCCTCCCTCTCCCTGCTCCATGAGTTTTATCATACCTCGTCTTAAAACTATGTATGGTTCCTGCCACCGCTATATCACTTACCTGGAATTTACCCGGAGAGGGTTTCGGGGGTCAACGTCCTCGCGGCCCGGTCTGAGACCAGGCCTCATGGTGGATCAGGGTCTGATCAATCAGGCTGTTACTGCTGGCAGCTCGCAAGCTGACGTACGAACCACAGCCAGGTTGGTCAGGTATTGACTTTAGGTGCCTGTCCAGTGCCTTCTTGAAGACAGCCAGGGGTCTATTGGTAATCCTTCTTATGTATGCTGGGAGGCAACTGAACAGTCTTGGCCCAGGACACTTATTGTGTTGTCTCTCAGTGTACTCGTGGCGCCCTTGCTTTTCATCGGGAGAATGTTGCATCTCCTACCGAGTCTTTTGCTTTCATATGGAGTGATTTTCGTGTGCAGGTTTGGTACCAATCCCTCCAGGACCTTCCAAGTGTATATTTTCATGTATCTCTCTCGCCTGCATTCCAGGGAATACAGATCAAGGACCTTCAAACGTTCCCAGTAGTTTAGATGCCTTATCGCACTAATGTGTGCCGTGAAAGTTCTTTGTACACTCTCCAGGTCTGCAATGTCGCCAGCCTTGAAGGGGGCCGTTAGTGTACAACAGTATTCCCAGCCTAGAGAGCACAAGTGATTTGAAGAGAATCATCATGGGCTTGACGTCCCTAGTTTTGAAGGTTCTCATTATCCATCCTATCATTTTCGTAGTGGATGAGGTAGATACATTGTTGTGATCTTTGAAGGCGAGATCCTCTGACATTATCACTCCCAGGTCCTTCACATTACTTTTCCGCTCTATTGTATGGTTAGAATTTGTGGTATACCCTGACACATTTTTAATTTCTTCAAGTTTTCCATATTTGAGTAGTTGAAATTTCTCCTCGTTGAACTTTATATTGTTTTGAGTGGCCCATTCGAAGATTTGGTTGATCTCCGCTTGGAATCTCGCAGTGTCTTCGATGGAGGTCACTGCCATGGTGATCCGGGTGTCAACCGCAAACCGCAACCGCTTACATCTCAGTCTGTGTCAGAAATGAGAATGAGGAATAGAATGGGAGCGAGTACTGTGCCTTGTGGAACAGAGCTTTTTACCATGGCTGCCTGGGACTTTACTCTGTTTACTATTACTCTTTGTGTTCTATTTGTCAAGAAGTTGTAGATCCATCTACCAACTTTTCCCATTATTCCTTCATCCCGCATTTTGCGTGCTATTACTCCATGGTCACACTTGTCGAAAGCTTTTGCAAAGTCTGTGTATACTACATCTGTATTTTGTTTATCCTCTACAGCATCCAGGACCTTGTCATAGTGGTCCAGTGGCTGGGACAGGCAGGAGCGACCTGCTCTAAACCCGTGTTGCCCTGGGTTGTGTAACTGATGGGTATCTAGGTGGTTGGCGATCTTGCTTCTTAGAACCCTCTCAAAGATTTTTATGATGTGGGATTTTAGGGCTATCGGTTTGCAGTTCTTTACAATTGCTTTACTAACACCTTTGTGGAGTGGGGCTATGTCTGTTGTTTTTAGTGAGTGTGGGATGACCCCTGTCCATGCACGCTCTCCATAAAATGAAGGCACGTGACAGAGGCTTCTTGCAGTTCTTGATGAACACGGAGTTCCATGAGTCCGGGCCTGGGGCAGAGTGCATGGGCATGTCATTTATTGCCTCTTCAAATTCTTGTGGAGTTAGGATAATATCCGAGATTTTTGGGATGTACTTTGTGGGTACTTCATTTGCTTTAAATTATGCCTGAGGGACCAGGAGCAGGGGCACCACGAGTACGCTAAGAGACAACACAATAAGTCTCAGGGACCCAAGACTGTTCAACTTCTTCTCAGCATACATAAGGGGGATGACCAATAGACCCCTGACCCCTGACTTGTCTTTAAGAAAATCCCCTGGACAGGCACCTTAAGTCAGTATCTGACCAGCCGGGCTGTTGCTCGTACGTCGGTCTACTTGCAGCGAGCAGTAACAGTCTGGTTCATCAGTCCCTGATCCACCACGAGGCCTGGTCACAGACCGGGCCGCGGGGGCTTGACCCTCGAAACCCCCCTCCATGTATACCCCTTCGAGGATACCTAATGAAGCGTCCATTCTGCCATTGTGTCTTTGTTTTGTAAAACAGCGCAGCGCTGTACAGCCCTTGTGGTTTAGCGCTTCTTTTTGATTATAATAATAATAAATAATAATTTGTATAACATGCAATTAAAAATTCGAATAGAGCAACAGATGGTGTGGGACATGTCTTCACCACCTGCCATCTGTACCATTATTGTTCTTCACCACCTGCCATGTGTACTATCATTGTTCTTCACCACCCACCATGTGTACTATCATTGTTCTTCACCACCTGCCATGTGTACTATCATTGTTCTTCACCACCTGCCATGTGTACTATCATTGTTCTTCACCACCCACCATCTGTACTATCATTGTTCTTCACCACCTGCCATGTGTACTATCATTGTTCTTCACCACCCACCATCTGTACTATCATTGTTCTTCACCACCCACCATCTGTACTATCATTGTTCTTCACCACCTGCCATGTGTACTATCATTGTTCTTCACCACCCACCATCTGTACTATCATTGTTCTTCACCACCCACCATCTGTACTATCATTGTTCTTCACCACCCACCATCTGTACTATCATTGTTCTTCACCACCTGCCATGTGTACAATCATTGTTCTTAAACCACCTGCCATGTGTACTATCATTGTTCTTCACCACCCACCATCTGTACTATCATTGTTCTTCACCACCCACCATCTGTACTATCATTGTTCTTCACTACCCACCATGTGTACTATCATTGTTCTTCACTACCCACCATCTGTATTCATTGTTCTTCACCACCCCCCAAATCTGTACTATCTTTGGGTTCTTCACTACCCACCATGTGTACTATCATTGTTCTTAAACCACCCCCATGTGTACTATCATTGTTTTTCACTACCTACCATGTGTACTATCTTTGTTCTTCACCACCTGCCATGTGTACTATCATTGTCTTCACCACCCACCATGTGTACTACCCATTGTTCTTCACCACCCACCATCTGTACTATCATTGTTCTTCACCACCTGCCATGTGTACTATCATTGTTCTTCACCACCCACCATCTGTACTATCATTGTTCTTCACCACCCACCATCTGTACTATCATTGTTCTTACACCACCCACCATCTGTACATCATTGTTCTTCACCACCCACCATCTGTACTATCATTGTTCTTCACCACCCAGCATGTGTACTATCATTGTTCTTCACCACCCACCATGTGTACTATCATTGTTCTTCACCACCCCCCCATGTGTACAATCATTGTTCTTCACCACCCACCATGTGTACTATCATTGTTCTTCACCACCTGCCATGTGTACTATCATTGTTCTTCACCACCTGCCATGTGTACTATCATTGTTCTTCACCACCCGCCATGTGTACTATCATTGTTCTTCACCACCCAGCATGTGTACTATCATTGTTCTTCACCACCCACCATCTGTACTATCATTGTTCTTCACCACCCACCATGTGTACTATCATTGTTCTTCAGTGATGAGTGTAATAAAAGCGGAGAGTTGAGTGCGAGGGATAGTGTCACCTTCCATACATTCACAGACAAAGAGCGCAGTGACCTCTGTGTACAAAGACTCCCAAGAGGTCTCACTAATGGAAGTGCACTTAGGAGACTCATGGATAAGGATAATACTGATGATATTGATATTGATTATGTCTGTTTGTTATTTAGTAAGTTTTTTCATTTTGCTGAGAAATTGAAAACTATCCCGGACTTTATAAGGGAAAACCAAACCTATAAAACTTTCCATTTTAAGTTGGAATATTGCGTCACTTAGAAAAAGATTTTCTGACCTGCATCATAAAGTAACCACTGAATCCATTGATATTGTGTGTCTACAAGAGTGCAAGTCCCTGAAAAATCCCAACCCCCTAAATTGCCATCGTTTGTTGCATATAACCTCAAATCTACTAATTCTTGTGTTCTTATATTAAAAAATCACTTCCCCATAAACTTCTTGCCATAAGAAAACGGGGGGCTCGTATCACGGTGTTAGGATTTATATTGGGAACTCTGCCTCTAAACATATTTAACTTGACGCCCCTGCTGATAAGTTTAATTACTTGGAGCTCCCAAACTTGTGCTCAGTCTGAACCTACTCTCATTATTGGTGATTATTAATGCAAGCACAAAAGCATTGGAAACTCTCATTTTTGTAATCGTAATGGCAATCAACTGTTGTCACTCTTAAACAGTCATGATAATGTGCAAATTGTAGGTGACCTTGAACCCACACATATCTATGGAGGTGTCCTTGATCTGTGTCTTGCTTCAACATTACTTCTGCCAGCTGTGAGTCTTCCATTGTAACAGATATAGCGTCTGATCATTTCCAAGGCTAACCTCTCTAGATATTGGTAATACTATTCTCCCTGGTGGGATATTCAAACGGAAACGTCTTAATGTTTCCCCTGATCAACATGATGACTTTGTTGCACATGTGACTGACTGGTATAATTCCTATGAGTGTACTCTGTCGAGACTTTTAACCATGACCTTGTGAGCAGTATTCAGAACTTCTTAGAGCCGCCTCTGAAACCTCCTACTACTCTAAATCCAAATGACTTCCATAATAATCATAAGTCTTATAAAAATCATACCTATTACAATTGATTCTAAACTTCGAACATTGAAACGTACTGCTCGCAGACTAGGCCTAGCCTATAGAAACCATCGTACCCCTGAAATGCTGAGCCTCTTCCAAACTGCCCTTGCTGCTGCCAGAGAGCGTATGACAGAGCTGCGGCAAACAGACTGGGAACAATTGTCAATGGTCTCAATGCTCACACCCCACTTAGCCGGCATGGAGGGACATAAATAGAATTAAGGTAACAGAACTGGGCAGATCGCGCACCCTCATCCCTTGCATAGGGCGAATGAGTTAGTCAGTGCTTGGGCTGCTACATCTAGCTATGACAGTCTCCCAGTACACACAGGCGAAATTAAATGGACAAATATGATGCAAGGGAGAGACTTGTTTGCTTTATGCTCAGCAAGGCAGATGACTGCAACATTCCTTTCACTAATTATGAACTGATGCAGCACTAACTAAGGCAACTCCACGTCGCCTGGTGAGATGGTATTACTTACAACATACTCAGATTGCTGTGTCGAGTACCAGGTAATCCTTTACTTGAATTATATAACATGAGTTATGTCACTGGGGAGCTCCCTAAATCATGGACCAATAGCCTCATTATTCCCATTCCAAAGCCCAATCAACAAAACTCATTTCGCCCAATATCCCTTACTAGCTGCTTGTGTAAAACATTTGAAAGGATGATTCTTAATCGTCTTATGCACAGAATTAAGGAATTCTTGTCACCCCGGTTGCATGGCTTCATGCATGGAAGGAGTGTGCATCATTGCATAGCCACCTTTCTCACTCTGCACACTGACAGCTCATACACTACGTTCCTTGACCTTAAATCCGCTTTGATGTAGCCAACAGACATGTAATCATTAGTGAACTTGCCAGAATGGATGTTGGAGGATGGCTTCTCCGCTGGATTAAAGGTTACCTGTCCAACAGAAAGTCGTCTGTGTTGTTCCAGGGACATAGAAGTGTAACTAAAGATTTTGAATTAGGAACCCCACAGGGAGGTGTGCTTAGTCCCACCCTTTTCAACATTTTGATTAATGCCTTACTTAATGCCATGCCTAGCCAGCCCCATCATTATTATGGTTAGTTTTGCTGATGACATAATGATTCACACTACCGGATTCTCCAACACCCAAAACATTCTTAATCATGTTTTAGCCTCGTGTCAGGACCTGGGGTTAATAATCTCAGGGGATAAAACAAAGATACTCAATAGGCGTCCTCCTCGGCAGAGAGGCACAGTTCGTCAGATCCAGTTGCATGATGGGTCTCTTCTAGAATATGTAAGCAGATACAGGTATCTAGGCTTTGAGGTTCCACTACTTGGACCTGTTGTAACGAGACTTTGTCGCCAATACAAAGAAAGGCTGAGAGCACTTAGAGTTGTGGCAGGTTTTCATCCCAGGTATGGTGCTAATGTTAAAATTGTGAAAATGATGTATCTTGCTTATATTAGATCATTGGTTGATTATGCAGCGCCACTACTTGCACTCGTGTCTGACTGGAAGCTTGGAGGGCTGGAAAAACTGCAAAACGAAGCAATGAGGATCATCCTAGATGCCCTCGTACTGCCAAAATTTTAAATATGCGGAAAGAACTTAATATTCCAAGCATTAGAGATCGTGTTACTGAAAGAAATATCCTTATTGGGTCAATATGCTTAGGCTAGCCCATTCAAACCCCTGCACAGAAGCCCTCCAAACTTTCCTCAGCACTGGTGAACATCCTTCCAGATGGATCGAAAAAACTGGAACCGACCTCCGAATGAACCAGCTACATGATCATATCAAGTTGGACAACAGAGACATTTCCCTGCTCCATGGGATAATTACCCCATTCCAACTACCATTCCTCCATTTCCCCCCAAAACCCTTCTTAAATCACAACCAAAGCTTCGTCTTGAAGCCAAACATGATGCCTTAAGCTGTATTGATAACTTAGTCACACAGAACAATCTTTCACAAATTATTTACGTCGATGGTTCTGTTCACCAGTCCACTGGTGCAGCTGGTAGTGCATGCTGTTGTCACACAGAGTGATGGCTCTCATAAAGAAATTGGAGCACGCATCAATACTGGGCCTCTACCCTTCAAACAGAACTGTTTGCCATACTCCTTGCACTCAAATGTGTCCATGTATCTAAGGTTGACACTTTAATTGTAACTGATTCTCTGTCATCCATAAATGCTCTCAACTCATTAAGTATAAATTGTGGCATGCTTTTGTCAGAAGCCAGACTAGATATGGTAAGATTGTGGACAGTGGAGTCAGAGTGCACCATGCTGTGGGTTCCATCTCACATTGGTCTTCAGATGCATGATAGAACTGATAAATTGGCTAAGCTGTATGCTTTCAAAGAGGGGTAGATTACAATCTTGGGTTGTCATTGAGCAGTTTGAGAACAATAATACGAAAAGAACTTCAAATGAACTTTATTGACTTAAGACTTAGGGAGATTGACACAAGTCAGTCCATCTATCATCATTCCATCATGCAGGGAGAGCCACATGTCTATGGTGCATCCACAAGATAAGCAGACTCTTGGATGTCACTACTGCCCGGCTCCGGCTGGGTTACAAGTAATCTTTGGCAGGTTAAATCATCACACCACCAGATGTAGACCAAACGAAATGTAAACTTTGCCAGATGGACTATTGTCACACATTGCGTCATTATGTACTGGAGTGTGATAAAATTAATGAATTTAGAAACAACTCACTCAGAAGTGTTCAAGAAATGGCTAAGTATTTTATCCACAGTGGTATATTGCAGACCATTCTGGAGAAATACCCTGACTTGCTAGCTGTAAATAAAGCATTACCACACATGTGTGCATGTGTGTGTGTGTGTGTGTGTGTGTGTGTGTGGGTGTGTGTGTGGGTGTGTGTGAGGGTGTGTGTGTGTGTGTGTGTGTGTGTGTGTGTGTGTGTGTGTGTGTGTGTGTGTGTGTGT
This sequence comes from Cherax quadricarinatus, assembly GCF_026875155.1. NCBI lineage: Eukaryota > Metazoa > Arthropoda > Malacostraca > Decapoda > Parastacidae > Cherax > Cherax quadricarinatus. Next base: position 55,062,339 of record NC_069407.1, on the reverse strand, counting down.
GTGTGTGTGTGTGTGTGTGTGCGTGCGTGTGTGTGGGTGTGTGTGAGGGTGTGTGTGCGGGTGTGAGGGTGTGTGGTGTGTGTGCGTGTGTGGTGTGTGTGTGTGCGTGTGTGGGTGTGTGTGTGCGTGTGTGGGTGTGGGGGTTGTGTGTATGTGTGTGTGTGGGTGTGTGTGGTGTGGGTGTGTGTGAGGGTGTGTGTGTGGGTGTGTGTGAGGGTGTGTGTGTGTGGGTGTTGGTGTGTGTGTGTGGGTGTGCGTCCTTGTGTGTATGCATATATTTGTACGCTCGTGTGCACATGTCCGTGCGTGCGCCCTCGTGTGTGTATGTGCGCGCGCGCGCTAGTGTGGGTGTATGATCCACTTAATATTTGTATTTATAACTCATTACAATTGTGACCAGGTGTGGACGTATCAGTGGTTCATTACTTTGTAATTTGTTCATGACTGTAACCATGTATAGGAGTGAAGCTGATTCATTACCTCTGTAACTTGCCATGATTAGTGACCAGATCTACCTGGAGTTCATTACCTTTGTAACTAGTTCAGCTATCATAACTTTGGGGTCCAGTCACTGGACCCATTATGTACCTTTGTAATCTTTTGACTACCGCCCACAGGATGGGTATGGGGTGCATAAAGATATTAAACTAAAGTGTGTGTGTGTGTGTGTGTGTGTGTGTGTGTGTGTGTGTGTGTGTGACTCAACAATCAATATTTGCACCAATAACTCATTACAGTTGTGACCGGGTGTGAAGTGTGAATTGCTCATTACTCTATAATTTGTTCATGATTGTAGCCAAAGTATAAACGTAAGTAACCATTCTACAGAATTCATTACCTTTGTAACTTGTGAGCTCATTACCTTTGTACCTAGTTCAGCTATCAAAACTTTGGGGGCCCAGTCCCTGGACCCATTACGTACCTCTGTAATCTGTAAATACCTTTGTAACTTGTCATGATTGTGACCAGACTTACCTGGAGTTCATTACCTTTGTAAATTGTGAGTTCATTACCTTTGTAAATTGTGAGTTCATTACCTCTGTAACTTGCTCAGCTATCAAAACTTTGGAGTCCAGTCCCTGGACCAATTATGTACCTCTGTAATCTTTTGACTACCGCCCACGGGATGGGTATGGGGTGCACAATAAACATATTAAACTAACTAACTACCCAGCATGTGTACTATTATTCCTCTTCACCACCCAGCATGTGTACTATCATTCCTCTTCACCACCCAGCATGTGTACTATCATTCCTCTTCACCACCCACCATCTGTACTATCATTCCTCTTCACCACCCAGCATGTGTACTATTATTCCTCTTCACCACCCACCATGTGTACTATCATTCCTCTTCACCACCCAGCATGTGTACTATCATTCCTCTTCACCACCCACCATGTGTACTATCATTCCTCTTCACCACCCACCATGTGTACTATCATTCCTCTTCACCACCCAGCATGTGTACTATTATTCCCTTCACCACCCACCATGTGTACTATCATTCCTCTTCACCACCCACCATGTGTACTATCATTCTCTTCACCACCCAGCATGTGTACTATCATTCCTCTTCACCACCCACCATCTGTACTATCATTCCTCTTCACCACCCACCATGTGTACTATCATTCCTCTTCACCAACCCACCATCTGTACTATCATTCCTCTTCACCACCATCATGTGTACTATCATTCCTCTCACCACCCACCATGTGTACTATCATTCCTCTTCACCACCCACCATGTGTACAATCATTCCTCTTCCACCACCCAGCATGTGTACTATTATTCCTCTTCACCACCCACCATGTGTACTATCATTCCTCTTCACCACCCACCATGTGTACTATCATTCCTCTTCACCACCCACCATCTGTACTATCATTCCTCTTCACCACCCAGCATGTGTACTATCATTCCTCTTCACCACCTACCATGTGTACTATCATTCCTCTTCACCACCCAGCATGAGTACTATCATTCCTCTTCACCACCCACCGTGTGTACTATCATTCCTCTTCACCACCTACCATGTGTACTATCATTCCTCTTCACCACCCCAGCATGTGTACTATCATTCCTCTTCACCACCCACCATGTGTACTATCATTCCTCTTCACACCTACCATGTGTACTATCATTCCTCTTCACCACCCAGCATGTGTACTATCATTCCTCTTCACCACCCACCATGTGTACTATCATTCCTCTTCACCACCTACCATGTGTACTATCATTCCTCTTCACCACCCACCATGTGTACTATCATTCCTCTTCACCACCTACCATGTGATCTATCATTCCTCTTCACCACCCAGCATGTGTACTATCATTCCTCTTCACCACCCACCATGTGTACTATCATTCCTCTTCACCACCTACCATGTGTACTATCATTCCTCTTCACCACCAGCATGTGTACTATCATTCCTCTTCACCACCCACCATGTGTACTATCATTCTCTTCTCACACACCTACCATGTGTACTATCATTCCTCTTCACCACCCAGCATGTGTACTATCATTCCTCTTCACCACCCACCATGTGTACTATCATTCCTCTTCACCTACCATTTGTACTATCATCCTCTTCACCACCCAGCATGTGTACTATCATCCTCTTCCCACACCACATGTGTACTATCATTCCTCTTCACCACCCACCATGTGTACTATCATTCCTCTTCACCACCAGCATCTGTACTATCATTGTTCTTCCACCACCTGCCATGTGTACTATCATTCCTCTTCCACCACCTACCATGTGTACTATCATTCCTCTTCACCACCCAGCATGTGTACTATCATTCCTCTTCAACCACCCACCATGTGTACTATCATTCCTCTTCACCACCCACCATGTGTACTATCATTCCTCTTCACCACCCACCATGTGTACTATCATTCCTCTTCACCACCCACCATGTGTACTATCATTCCTCTTCACCACCCACCATGTGTACTATCATTCCTCTTCACCACCCAGCATGTGTACTATCATTCCTCTTCACCACCCACCATGTGTACTATCATTCCTCTTCACCACCTACCATGTGTTACTATCATTCTCTTCACCACCCAGCATGTGTACTAATCATTCCTCTTCACCACCTACCATGTGTACTATCATTCCTCTTCACCACCCAGCATGTGTACTATCATTCCTCTTCACCACCCACCATGTGTACTATCATTCCTCTTCACCACCCACCATGTGTACTATCATTCCTCTTCACCACCCACCATGTGTAACTATCATTCCTCTTCACCACCCACCATGTGTACTATCATTCCTCTTCACCACCCAGCATGTGTACTATCATTCCTCTTCACCACCTACCATGTGTACTATCATTCCTCTTCACCACCCACCATGTGTACTATCATTCCTCTTCACCACCCACCATGTGTACTATCATTCCTCTTCACCACCCACCATGTGTACTATCATTCCTCTTCACCACCCAGCATCTGTACTATCATTGTTCTTCACCACCTGCCATGTGTACTATCATTCCTCTTCACCACCTACCATGTGTACTATCATTCCTCTTCACCACCCAGCATGTGTACTATCATTCCTCTTCACCACCCACCATGTGTACTATCATTCCTCTTCACCACCCACCATGTGTACTATCATTCCTCTTCACCACCCACCATGTGTACTATCATTCCTCTTCACCACCCACCATGTGTACTATCATTGTTCTTCACCACCCACCATGTGTACTAACATTCCTCTTCACCACCCACCATCTGTACTATCATTATAACATCTACAAAGTCACATATTCCTACCTTTGCTGGTTGAGGGAAGTCTTGAGCAGACAGGAGTACGGATGGCAGACGTAGGTTACCAGGACCATAGTGATGACTATCCTGGCTCTCCTCGCCATGCTCACATACACACTGGACAGAAATACCTGTCTGCACAGACATAAATTATGTCTAATTATAATACATGTGTCCATAATTACGTTATAAATTTTATTGAACATCTGTATCATCGAATAGTGTCTAGAAGATCAGTGTTATAATCAATTTTAGGCACTAAACTCTAAGGGTTATTCAGCAGACAGTGTTTTCTACTCACAACAAAAGGCTGCAAGTTGCAGCCTTTTACCTGTCATGAGGTGAAAGTTGCAGCCTTTTACCTGTCATGAGGTGAAAGTTGCAGCCTTTTACCTGTCATGAGGTGAAAGTTGCAGCCTTTTACCTGTCATGAGGTGAAGCTTGCAGCCTTTTACCTGTCATGAGGTGAAAGTTGCAGCCTTTTACCTGTCATGAGGTGAAAGTTGCAGCCTTTTACCTGTCATGAGGTGAAAGTTGCAGCCTTTTACCTGTCATGAGGTGAAAGTTGCAGCCTTTTACTTGTCATGAGGTGAAAGTTGCAGTCTTTTACCTGTCATGAGGTGAAAGTTGCAGCCTTTTACCTGTCATGAGGTGAAATTTGCAGCTTTTACCTGTCATGAGGTGAAAGTTGCGCCTTTTACTGTCATTGAGGTGAAAGTTCGAGCCTTTTACATGTCATGAGGTGAAAGTTGCAGCCTTTTACCTATCATGAGGTGAAAGTTGCAGCCTTTTACCTGTCATGAGGTGAAAGTTGCAGCCTTTTACTTTCATGAGTGAAAGTTGCAGCTTTTACATGTCATGAGGTGAAAGTTGCAGCCTTTTACCTGTCATGAGGTGAAAGTTGCAGCCTTTTACCTATCATGAGGTGAAAGTTGCAGCCTTTTACATGTCATGAGGTGAAAGTTGCAGCCTTTTACCTGTCATGAGGTGAAAGTTGCAGCCTTTTACTTGTCATGAGGTGAAAGTTGCAGTCTTTTACCTGTCATGAGGTGAAAGTTCGAGCCTTTTACATGTCATGAGGTGAAAGTTGCAGCCTTTTACCTGTCATGAGGTGAAGTTGCAGCTTTTACCTCGGGTGAAAGTGCAGCCTTTTCTGTCATGAGGTGAAAGTTGCAGCCTTTTCCCCATCATGAGGTAAGTTGCACCTTTACTTTTCATAGTGAAAGTCGCCTTTTACTGTCATGAGGTGAAAATTGCAGCCTTTTTTCCTATCATGAGGTGAAAGTTGCAGCCTTTTACCCTTTTCATGAAGTGAAAGTTTTCCCGCCTTTTACCTACGAGGTGAAAGTTCAGCCTTTTTTACTTCTGGGTGGGACTTTTTTTTTTTTATAAGGTTGAGCCTTTTACCTTATGAGGTGAAAGTTCAGCCTTTTTCCCCATGAGTAAAGTTGCAGCCTTTTACTTTTCATGAGGGTGAAAGTTGCAGCCTTTTTCCTGTCATAGGGGAAAGTTGCAGCCTTTTACTTTCATGAGGTGAAAGTTGCAGCCCTTTTTTCCTTCGAGGGGAAAATTCAGCCCTTTTTTTTATGAGGGGAAAATTTTCCGTTATTTAAAGGGGGGTTCATGTCATGGGGAAAAAAAATTAACCAAAAATAAAAACACCAAAACCCCAAAGGGGAAAAGGCAAAAAAAAACCCCCTTTTTACCCAATAAAACCCCCCCAAAGGGGAAACAGACCCCCCCAAACCAAAAAAACCCCCCCTTTTTCCCCAAATTTACACCCAAAAAAAACCCAAACCCAAAAAAAAACCCTTTAACCCCAAAAAAACACACCCCCCAAAACCACCCCCCCCCAAAAAAACCACCAACCCCAAAAACCACCCCCCCCCCCCCCCCCCCCCCCCCAAAAACCGCCCCCCCCCCCGCCCCCCCCCCCCCCCCCCCGGGCCCCCCCCCCCCCCCCCTTTTCCCCCCCCCCAACCCCCCCCCCCCCCCACCTTTGCCACCCCGCCCCCCCCCCCGTTTTTTTTAAACCCAAAAAATAATAAATCCAAAAAAACCCCAAAAAAAACCTTTAAAAAGAGGTGAAAGTTGCCCCCTTTTTTAACCCCTTACCCATAAAGGTAAAGTTGCACCCCTTTTAATTTGCCCGGGGAAAAAAGGAAAGTTGCAGGCCTTTTACTGTCATGAGGGTGAAATTTGCACCCTTTTAAACCTATCTGGGGGTGAAATTTGGGGGCGGGGCCTTTTAAACCTTGTCATAAATTTAAAGTTGCACCCTTTTTAACTTTTCATGAGGTGAAAGTTCGGGGCCTTTTCCCTTTCCATGGGGGTGAAAATTTGCAGCCCTTTTAAAAAAATTTTTAAATTTTAAAAATTTTAAAAAAAATTTTTTTAAATTTAAAATTTAAATTTACCTTTTTTTACTTTTCCAAAAAAAAATTAAAATTTTTTAAAAAAAAAACCCCAAAAAAAAGGGGGCCCAAAATTTTTAAAACCCTATCATGGGGGGAAAATTTTGCAGCCTTTTACTTGTCTGAAGGGGGAAATTTGGGAAAGCCTTTTAAAAAACCTGTCATGAGGTAAAAGGGTTGCACCCTTTTTTAATTTTGTCATGAAGTAAAAAATTTGCACCCTTTTTTAACCTGTCATGAGGTAAAAAGTTGCGGGCCTTTTACCGTCATGAGGTAAAAAATTTTTGGCGGGCCTTTTTTTTTTACCTGCCCCATGGGGTTGAAAGTTGCCCGTTTTTAAACCGTCATGGGGGGGGGGAAATTTTTGGAAAAGGCCTTTTAACCTGTCATGAGGTGAAATTTGGGGAAAAAGGCCTTTTAAAACCAAATCATGAGGGGGAAAGGGTTGCGCCTTTTACTTGCCCATGAATAAAATTTAAACCCTTTTACCTGTCTGGGGGAAAAGTTGAAACCCTTTTACCTGTCTGAGGTGAAATTTTCAGCCTTTTACCTGTCATGAGGTAAAATTTGGGCGGGGCCTTTTTAACCTGTCATGGGGTTTAAAAATTGAAAGCCCTTTACCTGTCATAAGGTTTGAAATTTTGCAGCCTTTTAAAACCCTTTGTCATGAGGTAAAGTTGCAGTTTTTTTTTCCCTTGTCATGAAGTGAAATTTTTTTTGTCAAAAATTTTGATACAAAATCGCAAAATCAAAATTTTTTTCCCGGACAAAATCCTGACTTTGCTTATTGTAAGAAACTTTTTAAACATTGAAACCCAGAAAAAACATGAAATTTTACTTCTTTCCCAATTTTATCAAAATTCCCTAGTCTTTAAAAAAATTTGGTGGCAATTATTTCCCAAACCGGGGAGTATACCTGGGGGGGGTTTTTGGGGATAAAACCCCCCCCGGGGCCCCCGGTCTGGAACCGGGCTTAGTGGGGGATCGGGGTCTAATCAACCAGGCTTTTACGGCGGGCCGCCCCGCAAATTGACGTAAAACCCCACACCCCCGGCTGGTAAAGGTTCTGACTTTAGTGCCTGCCCAGTGCCTTCTTGAAGACAGCCAGGGGGCTATTGGAAAACCCCTTTGTGTATGCTGGGAGGGAGTTGAACATCCCCGGGCCCCGGCACTTACTGTGTTTTTCTCTCAGGTTTTTTTCGTGACGCCCCTGCTTTTCAAAGGGGGAATGTTGCATCTCCTGTCGGGGTCCTTTTTCTTTCAATTTGGGAGTTTATTTTTGTTTGCAAGTTTTTTGGGACCAACCTTCCAGGATTTTTTCCAAAAGTTAAAATTTTCAGGAAACGCTCTCGCCCCCCTTTCCCGGGAATACGAAACAAGGGAAATTCAAACCCTTCCCAATAATTTAAAGGGGCTTTATCGTACTTAGCGTACCGTGAAAGTTTTTTTACACACTCGCCAGGGCTGCAATGTTGCCCCGCCTGAAGGGGGCAGTTTTTGCACGCAGTATTCCAGCCAAAAGGGAAAAAGCAACTTGAAGAGAAAACATCATAACATCATGATTTCCCGGGGTCCCTAGATTTTTGAAGGGTTTTCCTTATCCCCTCCCAAACATTTTTCTAGCAGGTGAGGTAGATACATTGTTGTGGGCCTTTTTAAGGTGACATCCCCTGACATTATCATTCCCCTTTCCTTCCATTTCTTTTTCGCTCTATTTGTGGTTAGAATTTTTTTTAAATTGTATATTGTATACTGTAAATTGTATTAAAACTGTATCAGGGGACCCGGAGTAAACCACTCCAGGGAAACTCCAGGTTTCCCTGATACAGGGTTTTAATTTCCCAAGAAAATTTTCCCTTTTCCCGAATAGTTTTAAATTTCTCCCTTTAAAAGAACGCCATATTTTTTTCAGCGACCCATTTGAAAATTTGGTTGAGTCCCCCCCTGCAGTCATACGGTGTCTTCGGGGGGGGGAGGGCAGTCCCTGGGAATTCTGGTGTTTGTCCGCAAAGGAAACCCCGGAGAAAATGGCTTTTCATCTTTGTCTTTTGTCAATATTTGGGGTGAGGGAAAGGGTAATAATATCTTTTATTTTACAAGTACATTACAAGGTTTTACAAAGGCCCCCCCCCCCAACTATATCAATGATGCACTACTAAAATGAAAACCGGGTTGTTTTGGGAGAGCATTTTGGGCAAATTAGGTTTAATTTTGTTTTTTGGGTGCCCACCCCCAAATCGACAACACACGGAACCCCCCCTCAAAAATGGGGAAAAATAGCCCAAACCGGGGTTACGGAAACACTCGTGTTTCTACCCTTGCCGGGAATTGAACCCGAACACTTTTGCCCCGGGGAAGCGAGAGGTTTATTTCCCCCAGCCACGGGGCAGTTTTTTGGGGGGGTTTGTGGGAAAACAGTTTTCACCCGTAGCGGGGGGTCAGCCCTTTTCCCCTGCTATTGCTCTTTGTGTTCCACTTGTTAGGAAGTTAAATCCTTCTACCAACTTTTTCCCGTTTTTCCTTTATCACAATTTTTTGTGCTATTACACCGTCCCTCGCACTTGTTCCCAAGGTTTGTAAACTCGTGAAACTACAAAAAACCCCCTTTTTTTAACCTCTAAGCATCCAGGGCTTTGTCCCTAGTTTGGGCCAATAAACTGGGACAGACCCGGAGCGACCTGCTCCAAAACCCAAGTTTTCCCGGGTTGTGTAAGTGAGGTACTAAACAGTTGGCCAAAAACCCCCTTTTTTCTTAGAACCCTTTCAATGATTTTCAAGATAAGGGGGTGTAAGTACTATCGGCTGAAATTTTTTTGGGAAATTTCTTTTCTGTTACCTTTTTAAAAGTGGGGGGGTCTTTGTTTTTAGTGACTGTGGGGTGACCCCTTCTCCATGCTCCCTCTCAAAAGGGTGCTGGGAAACACGTGGCCCGAGGCTTTTTTGCGTTTTTGATGAACACGGGGTTCCATGAGTTTCCGGGCCTGGGGGAGAGTGCATGGGGAAGCCCTTTTATTGCCTTTTTCAAAGTCCCTTTTGGTGTTTTGGGTAATAAAAAGATTTTGAAGTGACCAAATTTTTTGTCTCGGGCTTAAAAAAATTTAATTTTTGAAAGTCGACCTTTAGCCCGGTTTTAAAGGCTCGCTGAACACTGAAACGTATTGGTACTTTTTGTATCCTCACTCGTTTTTCTTTTTGCTGTCATCTTTGTATGTCCCATCTCGCTTAAGCAGGGGGCCAGTACTGGATGTTGTTTTTTTAAACCCTTTAAATTTTGCATAATTTTAAGTTTTTAAAAAGTTTATTATGCCCCCCATACCCATCCTTTGGGCGGTAGTCAAAAGATTACAGAGGTACATATTTGGTCCAGGACCGGACTCCAAAGTTTTGTTTAGTGAGCAAGTTACAGAGGTAATGAACTCAAAATTTTTCAAAGGTAATGAACTCCAGGTAGGTCTGGTCACAATCATGACAAGTTACAAAGGTATTTACAGATTACAGAGGTACGTAATGGGTCCAGGGACTGGGCCCCCAAAGTTTTGATAGCTGAACTAGGTACAAAGGTAATGAACTCACAAGTTACAAAGGTAATGAATCCTGTAAGAATGGTTACTTACGTTTATACATGGCTACAATCATGAACAAATTATAGAGTAATGAGCAATTCACACTTCCACACCCGCATAAGAGAAGAGGTATTTTGGGTTTCCTTCAATTTCCTTTATGGCTTTAAGTTCTTCCTGATATTCTTGTCTCCTGTAAGATTCCTAAAGTTCAAGTTCGATATTTGCTATTTCTCTTACCAGTGCTTCCCTTCGTATTTCATATACACTGTCCGCTCTCAGCGGCTGTGATCATCGCCTTCGCCTGTATAGGGAGCATCTCTCTCTCTCTTTCTAGTTTATATTTTCTTTTTCTTTTTCATAATGGAATGTGCCTTGAGCAGACCTTATGTGCCACAGAGTTAATTTTTTTCTAGGCAAAGGTTTGGATCCGTATTGTTTAATTTATCTTCCCAGTTTGTTTCATTAAGCACATGGGTGACTTGTTCCATTGTATGTTTTTTATTATTGAAGCTGAATTTTGTGAAGACACTCTCATAACTGATCATATTTTGCTAGACAGGAGCCCTTTGCATACTTGTCTGTCCCTCTATTATGATGTGATCTGAGTGTATTGTCTTTGATACAGTTATATTACGTATCAGATCATCATTGTTAGTGAAGATGAAGTCTAGCGTATTTTCTAGTTTTGTAGGCTCTACTATTTGCTGGTTTAAGGTGAATTTTGAAATGATATTTAATAGTTCGTGTGTGTGAGAATTTTCATCTGAGCTGCCTCCAGGGGTGATCTCTGCTAAAATATTATTTGCTACACTCCTCCATTTTAGGTGTCTCAAGTTGAAATCTCCCAGTAGCAAGATGTTTGGGCAGGAGTTGGGAGATTTTCCAGACAGTGGTCAATTTTCAGAAGCTGTTTCTGGAATTGTTGGTAAGCTGCATTCGGAGGCTTGAATACCACCACAATGACAAGGTTTTGGTTTTCAGTCTTTACCGCCAAAACTTCAACTATATCATTTGAGGTGTTTAGTAGTTCTGAGGAACCCACCCCTTTGAGTTTGGCTTGGAAAGGTATAAATAAAATAACCAGGAAAAAGACTGGCAATGTTGCTCATCCCTTTCCTCTTGAAAAAGCAAATGACCTCATAAATGACTGGTCCAAAACATCCAGGCATGAAAGCCTTCCATCTCATATTAGAAAAAAATTAGAGAGTACTTCTGAAGAAATGTTGAAACTGATTAATTTTATGAGCCAAAATATTGATGAGAGTGATTGCCTCTTTACCGAATATGAATTAGATAATGCATTAACCAAAAGTCGATCAACTGCTCCTGGAGAGGATGGTATAACCTATGATATTCTCAGAACTCTAAGGCACGTGCCTGATAACCCTTTGTTGGCACTGTATAATCTCAGTTACATTGAGGGCGTTCTTCCTACTTCCTGGACCAATAGTCTCATTGTGCCTATCCCTAAGCCCCCAACAGCCTGATACATTTAGGCCGATCTCCTTAACTAGTTGTCTTTGTAAAACTTTTGAAAGAATGATGCTTAACAGACTGTACTACAGAATCAGACATCAACTTTCCCCTACCTCTATGGATTCATGAAAGGTAAAAGTGTGCAGAAACTGTATTTCCACCTTTCTCACTGCAACACCTCTACTAGTTTTTACCACTTTTCTTGATCTAAATCTGCATTTGATATTGCGAACAGAACCGTTATACTACATGAACTAGCCAAAATGAATATTGGTGGTAGCTTACTCTGCTGGATAATAGGATACCTGTCAAATAGAGTATCCTCTGTCCTTTACCAAGGCTTCAGAAGTGTTCTAAAGAAATGTCTTTAGGTACACCGCAGGGAGGGTTCTTAGTCCCATGCTATTTAATATTCTGATTAATGCTTCTCCTAAATGCTCTACCTGCCTCACCTAAACATATAGCTATAAGCTATGCTGATGATATCATGATCCATACAACAGGGCATAAGAAGATGAATACCATTCTTAATGAAGTTCAAGCAATTTGTAATCGACTAGGCCTCATAATATCTTCCTCTAAAACTAAGATATTAACAAAGCAAACGACATCCCCCACCCATCTATTTGCAGGGTGAAATCATTAGCTACGTTAAAACTTACAGATTATCTTGGTGTAGATGTACCCTTTACAAATCCACTATACCACAACTAAACAAGAAATGTAAAGCTAGGCTAAATGCTCTCAAAGCTGTTGCTGGCTACAATCCCAACTATGGTGCAAATGTGAGAATCGTGAGAATGATGTACATAGCCTATGTTAGGTCCTTAATGATTATGCTGCTCCCCATGTTGATATTAGCTAGAGAAAGTTCTCTCCGACCCTTGGAGTTAATGCAAATGAAGCTCTCAGGGTTATTCTTGGCTGTCCCAGATCTACAAAAGTTCTTAACATGAGGAAGGAGCTTGGTATTTCTAGTATCAGTGATAGGATTGTTGAAATTAACACTGTACTCGGTATTAGAATGTTGAGAAACGAACCAGACACTGTCACAGTGAATCTTACCAAGTGTCTAGAGGTAAATACACACAGATCTAAATGGATTGTGAAAACGTGCAATTGCATTAAGTTTTATAACCTGCATGAACTGTATCACTGTAGGCAACAAGAGCATTTCACCCTTCCATGGAAGATGTGTTCATTTAATATCATACCTACAAGTTCCTCCCAAGAAGCTCATTGCTAGTAATCCCTTCCTTAAATCTCTTGTTAGAGCAACTGCTCAAGAAGAAATTTCTCACCTAGCTGGTAGTAACAAGTTATCACAAGATTATATACACTATGTGGATCTAAACAGGAGTCTTCTGGCAGGGCTGCATTCTGCTCTTGTTGCCACCTCCCTAGTTAAGAACGATAATAAATTTGTTGAGTTAGGCATAAGAATTAACAACTGGGCGTCTACACTGCAAACTGAATTGTTTGCAAATCTAATGGCGCTAAAGCTAACCTATGACACTGAGCTGACTCTATCATTACTGATTCTATGTCATCATTGAAGGCCTTGGCTCATATAATGACTCCAACAACATGCTCATTGGGGAAGCCAGGTATAGATACTCAAAAATTAGGGACAAAGGATTAATGTACAATTGCTATGGATCCCATCACACATTGGATTACTCCTTCATGATAAAGTTGATATGTTAGCCAAGAAGAGTATCGAGAAGGAGAATGTAGAATATAAACTTTGGTATAACTGTGTCTAGCATTAGGAATAATATTAGGAGAAAGTAAATAATGAAAATGATTGTTATAGGAATGCAGTTAGAAGCCTGAGTAGATCTATAACCCACTATGATAACATGAACGTAGATAAGTATGTTTATGGAGCAACTTGCAATGTGAACAGACTGGACTGATGTTGTAGTGGCCAGGCTTAGGCTTGGTTACAAGTACTTCTGGCAGTTTGGGAGACACACAGATGATGATCAAACTAAATGTAAATTATGTGATCAGGCATATGGTCATTCTCTTGACCACTATGTGCTTAATTGTCCACTTATTGAGGAATACAGAGACAGACAGTATAATAACCTATGTGACATGTCAAGAATCTATTAATGAAAATAAGATACCAGATATACTAAGCAAATTTCCTAAATTTGCTTGTAACAGATAAGTGAACTATAGATATGTAGATATAAATCCATATGTATTCCTGTTAACCCTTTGGGGGCCTAGTTCCTAGGCCTTTTGTGTATCCATATGCTCTCGCGCTACCGTCCACAGGATGGATATGGGGTGCACAATAAACTAGCCACTTCGGTGGCAAAATCTAAAATCTGAGGAAATGAGCGACTCTGTGACGTACAAGCCAACACCACAGAATTGATTAATTCTCAAATGTTTAAATTGTGCTTCGTTAAATACAATAGTACTGTAAAAATTTAATAAAACATAAAAACAAGGTGGAAAAATTATTATACCAAAAAATTTATTAATTTTTTAAAGACTATAAAATACAATTTCTAAAAAATGTACCCAAAAGCATTTATTATTTTTTTTTTTTTGCAGAATTGTGCATTTTTTTAAAATTGCACAATTTTATGAAAAAGAGGATAAATAAATATACAAGGTATGATGTAGCACGTAATGAAAGTAGTTTGTTAGATTATGTTTTGGTGGATAAAAGGTTGATGGGTAGGCTCCAGGATGTACATGTTTATAGAGGGGCAACTGATATATCGGATCATTATTTAGTTGTAGCTACAGTTAGAGTAAGAGGTAGATGGGAAAAGAGGAAGGTGGCAACAACAAGTAAGAGGGAGGTGAAAGTGTATAAACTAAGGGAGGAGGAAGTTCGGGTGAGATATAAGCGACTATTAGCAGAAAGGTGGGCTAGTGCAAAGATGAGTAGTGGGGGGATGATTGGTGGAATGATGAAGTAAAGGGAGTGATAAAGAGAAAAAAGGTAGTTTATGAGAGGTTTTTACAAAACAGAAGTGTTATAAGAAGAGCAGGGTATATGGAGAGTAAAAGAAAGGTGAAGAGGTGGTGAGAGAGTGCAAAAGGAGAGCAGAGGATAGAGTGGGAGAGGCACTGTCAAGAAATTTTAATAAAAATAAAAAAAATTTTTGAAGTGAGAAAAACAGGTTAAGAAAGCCTAGGGAAAGTATGGATTTGTCAGTTAAAAACAGAGTAGGGGAGTTAGTAGATGGGGAAGATGGAAGGTATTAGGTAGATGGCGAGAATATTTGAGGAACTTTTTAAATGTTGACGAAGAAAGGGAGGCGGTAATTTCATGCACTGGCCAGGGAGGTATACCATCTTTTAGGAGTGAAGAAGGCAGAATTTAAGTGTGGTGGAGGTACGTGGAGGCTTTACGTAGAATGAAAGGGGTAAAGCGCTGGAAATGATGGGATCATGACAGAAATGTTAAAAGCAGGGAGGGGAGGGGGGGGGGATATAGTTGTTTGGAGTGGTTGGTACTTTTGTTTAATAAATGTATGAAAGAGGGGAAGGTACCTAGGGACTGGCGTAGATCATGTATAGTCCCTTTATATAAGGGAAGGGGGACAAAAGAGATTGTAAAAATTATAGAGGAAATTTAAGTTTATGAGTATACCGGGAAAAAAGTGTACGGTGGGGGTTATTTTGAAAGAATTAGAGGTAAGACAGATGTAGGATTGCGGATGAACAAGGAGGTTTTAGAGTGGGTGGGGATGTGTTGACAGGTGTACATTGAAGCATATAGGGAAACAGTATTTAGATAAAAGGTAGGGAAGTTTTTATTGCATTTATGGATTTAGAAAAGGCATAGATGGGAGTGGATAGGGGAGCAATGTGGCCAGAGTTGCAAATATATGGAATAGGTGGTAAAATTTTAAAATGCTGTAAAAGTTTTTATGAGGATAGTGAGGCTCAGGTTAGGGCATGTTGAAGAGGGGAGACTACTTCCTAGTAAAAGTAGGTCTTAGACGGGATGCGTAATGTCACCATGGTTGTTTAATATTTATATATAGATGGGGTTGTAAAAAGAAGTAAATGTAGGGTGTTTTCAAGAGGAGGGGTGGGATTAAGTTATGGGGACTCCCTATACAAAAGGGAATTTACACAGTTACTTTTTGCTGATGATATGTGCTTGGGAGATTCTAAAAAAAAATTGCAAAGGTTAGTGGTGGTTTGGGAGAGTATGTAAAGGTAGAAAGTTTGAAAGTGAACTAGAAAAAGAGTAAGGTGATGAGGGTAAACTAATGATTTAGATAAAGAAAAATTGGATATCATATTGGAAAGGGGATATGGAAGAAGTGAATGTTTTCAGATATTTTGGGGTTGACGTGTCAGCAGATGGATTTATGAAGGATTTATTTACTTTTTTATTATTTATTTAGTAATTTAAGCATACATACAGAGGTAACAAAAAATACGGTAAGAGCAGCATGCCAAAGCCACTTATATGCATAGCATTACGGCTGGCTTTAAAATTAACTTTAGATTAACTAAGCAATGATGAAATCAGTGATAAAACATTTTTTTAAACAGATAAACTATAAAACACAAATGATATTACAAAGACAGGTTTTATGGTTGCATGCATTGCTGTACATTCAGTCGAATGGGGTATTCTGTTAGGTAGTGTATTTTAAAAAAATAAATAAAGTTAGATTGGGTCCTGGTTTAACATTTGTGTGATATAAAATTTTGAGTAACATATAGGATATACAATTTATTAGGTTCAGTTATTCAGTATTTATTTGGTTTTGAGTGAGGAAGTGATCTTTGGAAAAAAGAGACTTGAATTTATAAACAGGGAGTGTTTCTTTTAATTTACAGGTAATGAATTCCAGATTTTAGGGCCTTTTATGTGCATTGAGTTTTTGCATAGCGTGAGATGGCACGAGGAACATCAAAGGATGAGGTTTAATCATAGAATTGATGAAGGAAAAAAGGTGAGCGGTGCATTGAGGTATATGTGGAGACAAAGAACGTTATATATGGAGGCAAAGAAGGGAATGTATGAAAGTATAGTGGTACCAACACTGCTATATGAGTGTGAAGCTTGGGTGGTAAATGCAGCAGCGAGGGAGACGGTTGGAGGCAGTGGAGATGTCCTGTCTAAGGCCAATGTCTGGTGTAAATATTATGCAGAAAATTCGGAGTGTGGAAACTGGGAAAAGGTGTAGAGTTAATAAAAGTATTAGTCAAGGGCAGAAGAGGGGTTGTTGAGGTGGTTTGGTCATTTAGAGAGAATGGATCAAAGTAGAATGATATGGAAAGCATATAAATCTATAGGGAAGGAAGGTGGGGTAGGGGTCGTCCTCGAAAGGGTTGGAGAGAGGGGGTACAGGAGGTTTTGTGGGCGAGGGGCTTGGACTTCCAGCAGGCGTGCGTGAGCGTGTTAGATAGGAGTGAATGGAGACGAATGGTACTTGGGACCTGACGATCTATTGGAGTGTGAGCAGGGTAATATTTAGTGAAGGGATTCAGGGAAACAGGTTATTTTTATATAGTCGGACTTGAGTCCTGGAAATGGGAAGTACAATGCCTGCACTTTAAAGGAGGGGTTTGGGATATTGGCAGTTTGGAGGGATATGTTGTGAATCTTTATATGTATATACTTCTAAACTGTTGTATTTTCAGCACCTCTGCAAAAACAGTGATAATGTGTGAGTGTGGTGAAAGTGTTGAATGATGAAAGTATTTTCTTTTTGGGGATTTTCTTTCTTTTTAGGTCACCCTGCCTCGGTGGGAGATGGCCGACTTGTTGAAAAAAAAAATGTGCAATTCTAACAATTCTGATCATTTTAATCACAAACTCTGGAATCAATTTTGAGTGTATATTTTCAATTTCAAAATCAATTCGAGCGCTGCTGTGAACCAAGTGTGACCATGGCGTAATAACGCACAAAATGCGTGCTAAAGGAATAACAGGAAAAGTCGGTCGATGGATCTATAATTTCCTCACAAACAGAACACAGAGAGTAGTCGTCAACAGAGTAAAGTCCGAGGCAGCTACGGTGAAAAGCTCTGTTCCACAAGGCACAGTACTCGCTCCCATCTTGTTCCTCATCCTCATATCCGACATAGACAAGGATGTCAGCCACAGCACCGTGTCTTCCTTTGCAGATGACACCCGAATCTGCATGACAGTGTCTTCCATTGCAGACACTGCAAGGCTCCGGGCGGACATCAACCAAATCTTTCAGTGGGCTGCAGAAAACAATATGAAGTTCAACGATGAGAAATTTCAATTACTCAGATATGGTAAACACGAGGAAATTAAATACTTCATCAGAGTACAAAACAAATTCTGGCCACAAAATAGAGCGAAACGCCAACGTCAAAGACCTGGGAGTGATTATGTCGGAGGATCTCACCTTCAAGGACCATAAACATTGTATCAATCGCATCTGCTAGAAAAAATGACAGGATGGATAATGAGAACCTTCAAAACTAGGGAGGCCAAGCCCATGATGACACTCTTCAGGGTCACTTGTTCTATCTAGGCTGGAATATTGCTGCACACTAACAGCACCTTCAAGGCAGGTGAAATTGCCGACCTAGAAAATGTACAGAGAACCTTCACGGCGCGCATAACGGAGATAAAACACCTCAATTACTGGGAGCGCTTGAGGTTCCTAAACCTGTATTTCCTGGAACGCAGGAGGGAGAGAGATACATGATTATATACACCTGGAAAATTCTAGAGGGGACTAGTACCGAACTTGCACACGAAAATCACTATATACGAAAGCAAAACAATTTGGAAGACGATGCAACATCCCCCCAATGAAATGCAGGGGTGTCACTAGCAGTTTAGAGACCTACATAAGTGTCAGGGGCCCAAGAAAAAGGACTGTTCAACTGCCTCCCAGCGTACATAAGGGGGATTACCAACAGACCCCTGGCTCAGTCTTCAAGCTGGCACGGGACAAGCACCTAAAAGTCAGTTTCTGACCAGGCCGGCTGTGCTCGTACGTTGGTTTGCATGCAGCCAGCAGTAAACAGACTGGTTGATTCGGCTTTGATCCACCAGGAGGCTGGTCACAGACCGGGCCGGGGCGGGCGTTGATCCCCGGAAAACTCTTCCAGGTAAAATCAGGTGACACAGAGCTGTGACACACAATATTTATCCTTAGGTGACACAGAGCTGGAAACACACAATATAGATCACCTTTCTTAGGTGACACAGAGCCTGTGACCAAATATTTATCACCTTTCTTAGGTGACCACAGAGCTGTGCACACAATGATTTATCACTTTCTTAGGTGGGACAACAGAGCTGTGACACACAATTATTTATCACCTTTCTTAGGTTGACCAACCGTGCCTGTGAACACAATATTTATCACCTTTCTTAGGTGACCACAGAGCTGTGACCACAGGCGTACATGAATTTCGTGGGTACTTACCACGATATACATAGCAATTAGAGGTGCATGTTGCATGCAACACTTGAACGAAGATCATTGTGCAGCGCAACAGGGAAAAAGTTACGTTAATTTGAGAATTGGACAACGTTGGAGGAAGTTCCTGCCTCACATAACGCCCGCCTTTATCCTGCGCAAGGGTCTCTCTTCCAAGGAACTTGGAGATACCTCCTTTATCCTCACGTTTAAATGACTCTCACCCATTACCCATAGATGCTGTGTGATGTTTACGGGTTTAGTGCTTGTTACTGCTTAATAATAATAATTCCAAACAACAGTACCAAAATAATTATACCAATAATAATAATAATTAATAATCAATAATAATAATAATAATAATAATTAATAATCATCAATGCTCAGCTTATTGAAATTATAATAGATAATAGATTAATTAATTCATAATATATAATAAAATTATATTAATTAGAATAGATTAAATAAAATAATAATAGATTGTAATAAATAGATATAAATCTTTAAACAGAATTATTAATTGATAATATACAAAAAAAAGTTAATAGATTATAATATTTTAATATATATTATAATATATATATATAAATATAACTGATTATTAATAGATAATAGATTATAATGTATTAGTAGATTATAAAGATAATAGATTATATAGATATAGATTGATAATGTATAGTAGATTGTAAAAGATAATAGTTTATAATAATAATATATTATAATATATATTATTATATAAATAAACAGATTATAATAGATAAATTAGATTATAATGTATAGTAGATTATAAAAGATAATAGATTATAAATAGATAATAAATTATGATAGAAAATAAGTTATGTGGAAAATTGCATTTATCTGAATGTAACTAATTATGTACATAACAGTAAATGATAACAAAGATAATTATTATTTATCAATGTTACATAGACAAGTAGGAATTTGGGACACCTAGGTCATAAAAAATGTCCCCCTTCGATACCTACCACTATCATAACCACAAGTTGCTCTGGACCTATTAATTAAATGAAATATACATCACCAGGAATTCTGGTAAATATATAAATTTGTGGACTGTATATTAAAAAATGATTATATATAAACACAATTACATAACAGAAGGAAAATATATCTTAATATCACTCACCAATTTGACTGGATATTAAGTTGTATCATACTCAGAAAAACCTCACTAACTAAATTTATGAAAACACTGGCTAGAATTATACACAAATCTAGAGAGCTTATCTGAGGTTCCTGGAGCTGTCTTGTCCAGTCGTCTGATATCTCAAGTTATATGCAGGAATGCATGTCCAACAATTTCGCCTCCTATTTGAGAGGTGTCAGCCCAATTTCAACCTCTAGAGCACGAAAATTCCTTCCCATCACACCAACGTTGTACACAATTCAAAACCAAGATGGCAGTCCCGTCTGTGCAGACGCAGGCTTTCCGTTTTCTATGACATAAATATTATTAAATACAGTATGGCCATCTATTTACATATAAATACTGAATTTCTGGAAAATATTCAGTATTTTCCACAAGTTTAATAGATTACAATAGATATAGATTATAATGGATAATAGGCTATTATAAATAATATATAATAGATAATAGATAATGGTTGTAATAGATAATATATTATAAAAGATAATGTATTATAATAATAGATTACTATAGATAATAGATCATATTAGATAATAAATATAACAGATAATAATTTTTAATAGATAATAGATTATAATAGATAATATATTATAAGAGATAAAAAAATTATAATGGGCAATATATTAAAAAATTTAATAAAATACAATAGATATTAGATTATAATAAATAAAAGCTTGTGGTGTTGTTTATTGTACTAGTTCAGTGTGTTAGATTATGTGAGAAGCATTGTTTAGTGAGGCATATCTTAGTCTAGGAGAGTCTGCTGTTAAACTTGAATGCAACAAGTGTCTCCCAATATTTTTAAAATGAAATTTATTTTAATCCCTGTTTAAGATATTAAAATATCTCGCCCGGGGTGGTGTGAAGACAGCATACAGCCTTAATAACCCTGGAGTAGTCAATAGGTTGTTAAATATAAGAAAGGGAGTGGTTGTTGACCGAGGTGGTGTTGTGAGGGTGTGGTGGCAGCCTGGGCCGTTGTTGCTGGTTCAAACACACTCGCCGCCACACTCTCTCACTTCAACTTATTTTACCACTTTTGTTCGTCTTTCCTGCTGCAACCCTGCACTTTTTATTGCTCCAGCAACTACAGGTAAATCATTTACAGCTTTATATGTTGTTTATGTAAGGGGAATTTGATGGTTTATAGACGTTATGGAGGTTATATTTTACATCCACTGAACCTTAATGGTTGTTAGTTTAATGTTTAGTGTTAGTGAGTATATTATTATCACTGCTTTTATTACTTTAACTTTACCATCTTACACATTTACTGTGTTAAAATCACTGACGCAAATTATTTTGATTTAAATTAAACTATTGTAAACAAACTTATTCTTCAGTGTTTGGGGTTTAATAACATTTAAACTGACTTGTTAAGTAAATAAACTTTTTATTTGTCGACAATACATGGAAATGTATTAAATTTTGACTTCCATGGCGTTTACCCCTGTCTAAATATCTTTTAAATGCCTGAGACTCGACCACTGCCAACCACCTTAAAACCCCTTAATAATCCAACAAAAAGCTGCTGTGAAGTTGATAAACCAGCTCCTGGGCTAGAAAAACACACACCACCACTTTTCAAGAGACTCAACTTGCAAAATATACAAGACATACACTCTTTATTATTGTGCCTTCTACAAAATACAGAACTTTAAACTCCACTGTAAACCCTCCCCTAAAACTACTCTTCGACAGTTACAACAGAATGTACAGTCACAATACAAGGCATAAGGCACTTTTTAACATCCCTCGAGTCACTCTCTCACTATACAAGAACGCTATGCACATAAAAGGCCCCGAAGATCTGGACTCGCTACCGGAACAGGTCGAGGATCTCCTGACAGTTTATAAATTTTTAGGACTTTGCAAAAAAAATCATTTTCTCAGTATTTACCAAATCAACCAAAAACATCTGCAAATTAGTTTTATTATGTGACCTCTAGGCTTTTAATTCTGCCAATCCTAAAATATTACCACCTGAATTGTTACTTGTAAGTTAGAATTTGTCCAATTGTCAAGATTATTTTACTGAACCCTACTCCACCTTACTACCTCACATTTGTATTAAGTTTAAATAAGATTTAAAACATTTAACCCCCACTACTTGTCTAGTTTGAAGTATAGTTACAATGTACTATTATCTATTTTTTAATTACTTACTATGTTTAGGATTACTCTGCCCAAAATGCCTCGGCATGATGGGTGGCTATCTTTGTATTTAAAGCAAATCGAATTGAAAATTACACATTGTAAATTTACAAAGATAAACTTTACTAATGTCTGTCTGTGTATTTATGCTTTTCAGATTTTTTTCTTAAACTTTGTATTACAGTATATGATCATTTATAGATTTCCTGAATAATACTTGTATTTGTTTCAGCAGTGTACATGCATGCAACATATTGGTAAAAATAAATGATTTTTTATTCTGACCCTACAAGAGCTTAATGCTGACTGATGCTTCACACATGTATGTAACTCAGAGTATTTTTATTTGTAGACATTTTGCCATCCATAGTTGGCAAAACATTATATACAAAGGCTGAAGGACTGAGTACCTCATCTTTTGTATGTAATTTTTAAAATTTCCCTTCATGTTGTCTTTGTATTGATAGTCGCTGGATGGCAAAATGTTTACGTGTTAGATACCTGGATGTTGCACAAGTGTCTAATTCTTCATCTTGTCAATTTTATATACTTTTTCATATATGATACTCGATCCAAGAAACGGGGTTACCTCCCCTTAGCTTGAGCCAGATTACCTACCTTTATGTAAGCACTGTATAACTTCGTGGAATAAGATTAACATATTCTAACCCCCAGCAGGGCTTCAAGTGAAATCACTGACTCTTCTTAAATCAGTGTCAGAGTTTCCAGATTTGCTGTTCAGGACCTGTTACAATATAACCATAAGTTGAATAACATAATTTACAGTTGGGTTAGTGCTTGCTGATATTTTCACCAAATTTATTATGGGAGAACTCTTCGCCAGAAGGAAACGATTAGATTCTGATCCAGTGACTTGGTAATGTTGGTGTGATTTCCGAGGGGTGATTATATATAAAGTAATTGCATGTAATTTTGTTTGTGTAGATAAATAGATGACTATGATTACCTATATCTTGAGAATAAAAAGGACGTATAAGTTCGTGTGTTACACACACAGTGAGCAAGTATCTTTAAAGACAGTTTATAATACCTGTCAGCTACTTTAATGTTCCTCAATTGAAAAACTTGTATATTCCTCACTTTATCACTTCCTACATTATTTTTCCTTATTTTATTAGTGCTATCATCAGTGGCAGTAGGCTGATGAGGCAGTATCTGTACTTGTAATGCATTTCCCTTCAAAGGATTTCCGTAATACTAGTGAAAAGCTCTCGATCCAAAGAATTAAATCTTTCACTTCCTGGAATTGAATCTGACGCCTTTCTATTTCCCAGGCTCTGTATGACCTCTATGGTTTTAGTTCTCCCCCTTAATCCTTTCAGGTCCAGAGCCAAATTTCAAAGTGTGCACCAGGGTCCAAGAATTTTCAAAAATAATTATTTTTCTTGCAAAATGGTCTTTTATGAAGGTAATAAAACAAAAAGGTACGAAATTTGATGGAAACTGACAATTATGTTCTCGTGAATTTTGATGTGTCAGCGATATTTATGCATCAGCGATTTTGCCGACTTTGACTCCCATTTTAGCCAATTACATTATTCCAGTCAACCAAATTCTTAGCCATTTCACTAGATCATTATTCTATGGATTGAACACACGAAATCTCCAGTCAAAATGTTTCAACTACAAAATAGTGATTGGAAATGGTAATTTGGCCAATTTAAGCAAATTTCAAAATATTCTAATTTCCAAAATAGGGTCCAGAATTTTAAAAAACAGGCATTCCTGACACTAAACTAACATTTCTTCTGTACATTAGTTATGTTTTCAGGCTTTACAAATGAATTCCACTTTGATTTTTTTATTCACATAATGAATTTTTTTTCAAACAAAAAATAGAAAATTTACTGTTATGAAATATTGCAATAATTGAATAAATATCACCACATTTGTGAACGTCATTACTCACCAGTGGCGTGTATTAAACGTGTGGTCATTTGTTCACTCTTGAACTTGGCAAAAAATTGAACATTTTGGCTACTTTGAGCTCTGTTTCAAGCCATTTTCAGTACTAAAACCAATCAAAATCATCTCTATTTCTGTAATATATCTTCCATTCTTCAAATGAGACCAAGAAGTCTCAGATACAACTATAAAAAAACATAAAGAAAAACACTGCAAAGTCACTGTTTTAATCGAAAATTATGCTCTCGGTTTTCTCTCTCATTATGCAATATGTGCTGCAGGATTTATTTTGTGGTGCAATATACCACATAGATGTATTCTCTCATATCTAGGCCCCAAAATTTTCTGCTCACAGCTTATCAAGTGAGCTGAGCTCATGGCGTAGAATCTATGGTTTGGGACCCTCAACGTAAAGCCGTAGATCTACGGTACGGACCCTGGAAAGGGTTAATATCATGTTTAAAATTTCATTGCCATTGTTAGACAGCCCAAGTACTGACTTACCCCCAAACCAGGTTTACTTCTTAGGAATAAGTTCGATTATTCTAAACTTGCTTAAACTTGACACCTGATACCCCAAGTTCCCTATTAATAAGGTGTGTGGGGGATAATTTACAACTAAAAACTTAGACCCCCAAATTACACCATCACCTAATACTTGGCTGGAGACTTCAAAATGAATCTTCTACAGGCTGAAGGCCCACAGTGGCTGACTTCCTTTAAGCTATACAATTTCTGAGTGGATCCTCACTTGGCCATATGTGAACCAAAATAAAAGGTCCTCTGTGATGAGATATTGGCATATAACTGCATTACAGCAGTTTAAGCAACATTGGGTGGCACAAAGTTTACCGACAGTGTTGGGACACTGACAAGTGGGTTTAGTGTTTTTTCTACCAAAAAAAAAAAAAAAAAAAAATCCTCTACAATAGGCATTCTCCTACTAAAACTAAGCAGATCATGCAGAAACTAAGTAGTCAAAGGCTAACAATTAGTATCCTCAATTTATTGCTGAAAAAACATAACTACAGTTTGAAACAGTGGTGTGATTGTGATTAATAACTTAGAATATACCAGTAACTATACAAGAATACTTACTAATCTAATAAGGAAGTCTAAACTATTTTATACTAGCAGGGTTTTAAAGATATAAAAGGGATAGAACAGTTGTGGGAAAGTTGAAAGGATTCTTTCAGTGACTTAAGGTAGAAAAGACTCTAAATACTTGGTCTGTTTTAGTAGTTATAGTATATTGCTGGAACAAGGTGAATAGCCTGGCCTTTAGCATGTCTGGCCCCAGTCCTGGTTGGATATTAACCCAAATTTGGGCCCATGGCCAACTGATTGGCCTATTGCCCAGCCGGGTGGCTATTCAAGGGAAGTCGCGTGACCAGGGTGATGGAAACGTGCACACCCAAAACCCAGGCCATCAAAAATTAACCAAAACCAGAGATATTGTCCTAACTAAACTAAATGAACCTCATGTCCAGCCTGCTGAAACAGTATACTAAATATCTTTGCTGTTGGAATCATGCCTAGCAAACAGAATCTCAAATTTCACTGCCCAAGCAACATTTTGCTGGAAATTTTCAAGTCTTTAGCTAATCCACTGAAGTTACTTTGACAAATTCATTAAAAAAACAAGGCAGGTAACATAGCTAATTTACTACCATTATGCACAAAACGAGCAGCTCATGGGGTATCGCCCACCAATGCAATATTATTTAACAAATTAGAAACCAAAACTTTTCCCCAAAAATGCTTAAGATAGTCAGGTTACCCAATACAGTGGACCCCTTTGGGTAATGATATTAATCCGTTCCTGAGAGCACTTCATTAGACAAAATTATCATTAGCTGAATTAATTTTCCCCACAAGAAATAATGGAAATCAAAAAAATCTGTTCCTGACACCCCAAAGTATGAAAAAAAAAATTTTTTACCACATGAAATGTACATTTTCCTACACACAAAAAAAAGACATGCACAATTAACTACTGTACTAAATAAAGAATACATGGGCACTTACCTTTTATTGAAGATCTGGTGATGATTGATCGAATGGGAGGAGGGGGAGGGTTGTGGAAGTTATTGTTTGGAAGGGTAATCCCCTTCCATGAGGGTTGAGGTAGCAAGTCCTCTCCCGGGGTTACTTCCCTTTTTTTTTTTTTAAACCCCTTTTAGGGCGAGGCCAAATTTCAAATTTGTGCACCAGGGTCCAAGAATTTTCAAAAAATAATTATTTTTTCTATGAAATGGTAGAGAATCTTTTCTGAAGGAATAAAACCCAAAAAATAAAGGAATTTGATGGAAAATTGACGAAATTATGCTCTCGCGAATTTTGATGTCGGCGATATTTACGCATCGGGGGATTTTTGTCGAATTTGACTCCCATTTTAGGCCAATTACAGTATTCCAGTCAACCAAATTCTTAGCCATTTCACTAGTATTACTTTTAAATTTTATCGATTGAGCACAAGAAATCACCAAGTCAACTGTTTCAACAAAACAAAGTAGTGACCGGAGAAATTTGGTGATTTTTGGGCCAATTTAATGCAAAGTTCAAAAATATTCCCGATTTCAAAATAGGGTCCAGAATAAACAATGCAGGCATTCCTGGCACTAAATAACATTTCCTCTGTTCATTAGTTACGTTTTCAGGCTTTACAAAAAGAATTCCATTTTGATTTTTTATTCACATAATTAATTTTTATTCAAAAAAAAAATTAAAGATTTATGGTTATGCAATACGAAATAATTGTATAAATAATTCACACATTTGTGAATTTATATTAGACCCACCACTGCCTGTATTAGACTTGAGGTCATTTGTTTACTCTTGAACATTGGCAAAATTTTTAGCTTTCGCTGCTTTGAGCTCAGTTTAAAAATTTATTTCCAGTACTAAAACCAATCAAAATCATGTCAATTTTTTAGTATATTTTCCTTCTACAATGAGACCAAGAAATTGCAAAAAAAAACTAAAAAAAAATAAAAAAAAAACACTGAAAGGCTTTTTCTAATCGAAAATTTGGTTTTCTTTTTCTTCTTTTTTGCACTTTGCTGCGGTTTTTTGGGGGCACACAACCACATAGATGTATTCATCATTTCTGGGGCCCAAATTTTTATGCTCACATTTTCGGGACTGAGTTCATGGCATAGATCTACAGTTTGGCCCGAAAAAAAAAAGCCATGATCTAGGGCACGGACCCGAAAGGGTTAAGCCACTAGGCCCACTAGAGTCACTGCCTCTGTGCACAACAAATCTTCCATAAGGGCTCTGTACCTTGCGTTCCTTGAAGATTTGCCTAAAGTGGGCCAAAACATGTCATTGAATGTTGCCACAAGGTTGAAAATAGCTGTTTTTTGGGTGATTTTCACCCATAAAGGGTTTCAGTTCAACCCCTTTTGCACACATTCCTTAATCTTTGAAGTAGGCACCTTTTTCCCATTTCCTCCCCTACTCTGAACATTTCTTCAGTTTGGCCTTTCTTTGCAGATGCTCTTCACCATCAGTGGGTTTGTTCTTATCGCCCCCTTTCCCCCCAACTCTTCCACATCCTTCCCCCTAACCTCCAACCCAAGGACTTCCCCCCAATGCCACAAAAGATTCCACAACTGGCATAGGCTTTTTCAGGGGTTTCCCCCCCCCCCCCCTTTAAAATCCCTCTTCTAACATTCTGGCCACAGTTTCCTCCAACAAGTTCAAGGGGCTCTTTTCCCCCCACTTTCCCAAACCTTGCCCATAAGGTTTACACAACTTAGGGACAAAGTGATCTTTTCCAAAATTCTCTTAGGGGGCAATAGTGTTTTTGAGGGATTAAAAACACTTTTGAAACAGCTTTTGTAAAGTTTTTTGAAGTTTGAAAAGACCTGTGGTCCATGGGCTGAGGAGGGGGGTGGGATTAAGAGGGAAAAAACTTGACCTTTTACGAAGCTTGTGTCCCCCGAAAATTCGCTTGCCAAGTTTTGGAAAAATCCACGGGCATTGTCTAATATAGGAGGGGACTAAAGGCCAATTTATTTTCCCGGAGTAATTTTCAGTGGGGGCAAATACATGGGGAAACCATCATGGAAAAATCCTTACCCATACCTTCTGTTTGCCCTCCAATCACGCACAAATTTTGCCTTGGGGAAAATTGTTTTTCTGAACACACTGGGGAAATTTAGGATACACAATAAAGGGTTCACTTTTCAATCACCACTAGCATTAACCCCCAAAAAAAAAGAAAGCCTGTCTTTTATAGGGGTTATGTCCGGGTGCCTTTTCCTCCTAGTAATATAGGCCTGTTTTGGCATTTTCTTTCCAAAACAGGGCCCGTTTTTCCACAAAATTAAAAAAAATTGTTGGGGGTTTCAGTTTCGCCCCTATTACTCCTTGAATTCCTGCACAACTTTTTTAGCTGGGCCCTTTTGGGCCGAACGGCAAAACCCACCATGCCTTATCACACTTTTGCCACTCGATTCTTAAAACCTCAAAAAAACCTTTGCTGGCCTTAAATTCACTCGCATCACCACTATTTGCAGGCATTTTTTTAATTAAATCTTTCTTTGCAACTTCCTAGCCTTTTCACTATGTCGCTGAAGATGTTATTCCTGATTTTTTTGTTTATCCCACCAATAAGTCTCTAAAAATCTTCGGTTTTTGCGATCTCTTTTAAAACTACTTGAAACCTTTTGCAAAAAACAGCTTCCCTTGTTTGCGTTTTTGGGCCCCAAGATAGTACGAGGGTTGGGTTTGGGGGGTTTTTTTGGTATACAACCTGGCCCCCCAGAGACACGCACTCCACTTTGTATTTTTTGCAAAATACTTTTTTCTTCAATTCATAGTATTTCTCCTCTTTTTTCCACAGGGGGTGGCACTAAAAACTTTCTTGGGGCCATGGTGACTTATTTTGCTTAGCACTAAAAAAACGATAATATAAATGTTTCGAAAATTTTGCGTAATTGACTGCACTGGCTGGCTTGTAAAAAACTGCACATATGGGCAGTGAGGGCACCCTCAGGGCCCCATTTTACGCGTCCCGGACGAATCACGTGGGGGATTTTTTTTTTGTTTGCCAAGCCAAAAATTTTTTTGCTCAAAAAAACTTCGTTGGGGGGATTTAATGTTATGCGAGCATTATTAGTGAGGGTCCCCCTACACATAATTGAGGAGACCCAACAAGTGTAAATAACTTTTTGGGATCAAGGTTTTATACTCTTGATACTTTTTCCCTCCTCCCGCCCTTTCAATTGAGAGGCCCTCTCTAAAATTTTCTCGGTTCGAAATTTTTTGGGGAAAAAAAATTATTTTTTTTGTGAATATAAAAATCTTTTCCTGGTCATAAAAGACACCAAAAAAAGGGGAAATTTGCTGAGAACTTTTGAATTATCTAAAAGTGAGGTTAGCGGCTCGACGGTTGATGCATCCCGCGATTTTTGCCCCACTTTGACCCTTTTTGGGCCAATACCGTGTACTAGTCAACAAAAAAACATAATTTTCATAGAACTTTTTTTATCGAATGAGTACAAAAAACCACCCATTTACAATTTAACTATCCAATAAAGGGTCGAAATTGGCAATTTTGCCAATTTTATACATTTCAAAAGATGCCAATTTCCAAATAGGGTCCAGAATAAACAAGACAGACATTCCTGGCACTAAAATAACATTTCCTCTGTTCATTGGTCACGTCCCCAGGCCCCTCTTACATTTCTTTTGCTTTTCACTGAATTTTTATTCTCTCAAACAATAGTTACTGTTATGCAGACTACTGCATAAGTGTAGAAATGGTATAAATAATATCAGCGCACTTGTGAAAGAATATTACTCGCCAGTTGATGTGTATTGGACACATGACATGATTTTGTTTACTTTTGAACTTTGGCAAAAATCGAACATTTCTGCTACTTTGAACTTAATTTCAAGGTACTTTTCATTGTGAAACCAATCAAAATCGTCTCAATTTCTGTAATATATCTTCCATTCTATAAAATGAGACCAGGAAAACTAGAATACAACCATAAATACCATACAAAATACAGTGCAAAGTCGCTGTTTTAAACCAAAAACACTTATTTTTTTTTCTCGTTACGCACTGTGCTGCAGGATTTTTTTTTTTATACTGTGCACACTGACCACATAGACCCATTCTTTCACATGTAGGCCTACCAGCTTTCTCTTGCTAGATTTGAAGGCGCTAGAATTTAGGCGTACTAGTACATCAATAACTGGTGCGTAAGACATACTAGTACGTCGGAAACCCTGAAAGGGTTAAGATTCCCGTATCTGTCAATCAAGGGCACAGCCTTGCCAACTCCACCTATCAGTATAGGAGTGCTTCCCGGCAGTGTTTTTGGCTATCTGCTTTTCCTCTTATACATCAGTGACCTTCCCACTGCATCTGTTACTGAGACCTGTTCTTGCAGGTGGCACTTTTGTGATCTCCCACTTAAATCTAAATTCTCTTGATAACGCTGATATTGAGGAGCTTGTGACTATGAATGAACTCCTAATAATGACGACATGTTGGGAAGCAAAGCTGTAAATGTCTTAACTAAATATAATAACTAATGGTTTTCACATTGCAAGACAAATGAAAGAAAATTCTTAGGTCTTTATCTTGATTGCAACAAAATTCAACTCCCACATCCAGCATATAATAAGTGTCTCCAAGTCAGTTTGCATTCTCTTGATACATTATGTTCCTCAAACAGCACTAGTTACTACCTTCAACTCTCCTATATTGTTATATAGGCATATAACATTTCGTATTTTATATTGTAATTAACTAGTGCTGTCCTGCTAAACTGGACAATTATTTCTTCTTGTACTGTGTTAGACTTAGAGAGGAAAAAAAATTAAATGCAACACACAGGCAAGCAAATCTTAGACTACACTATACTTAAGTTTTGTTTGATGTTACTCATTCTATGGTCCTTCAGTTTATTGTATGTCCTGTGCAATAATACAGAAATATAGATTACAATTTGCCTTTGTATTTGACCAACATTTGTAATAACTGCTACAAGTGTTATAACATTGTTTTATTTAAACTTCAAATAAATTGGTTTGCAAAAATTCTAGCAAGGGGCATTTTATACAGTCGGTAATGTTAACTATTCCTGGTTCAGTTACTTATTATATTTTGTAGAGAAGGTTTATCATTTCAGGTGAGGAGATCATCAACCTGGAGTTCTGGTCAGGGAAACAATGATCCCTAGAATAGACACACTATCTACAGGTGCTAGGACAGATGTGTATGTTATACAATATATGATGGGATTTTGAATAACCAGATAGCTAGGTTTTTCAAATGTGAGACTAAATGTGAATCATCATTTGGATTTTCTGTCCTTGAAAGGCAGCTAGTATTGGGCAAATTATTTTTTTTTAAACTAAGCAGTATTCCTCCAAGGCAGGATGACCCAAAACAGAAATAATTTTGTTAAAGTAGATAGCTCAATTGAAGAATCAGCACCTAACAAAATTCAGTTACTTAATCTGTCTAAAAATTTTGGATAGGTAAATTAATTTTACTTGTTGCTTAATTTTTTAGAAAAGTTAGGTTAGTGTAAAAAAAATTAGCATAAAAAAAAAAGATTTCATAACAGTATTTGACTGTTTTCCTTTCAGTGCCATTTCTTCCATTGATCTTCAGTTATTAATAAATTATTGTTAATAATAGGAAGTGGTAACTAGCTCCTTTCCATGATATTTTATTTACCTTGTATAACAGTTTAAATGTTGCATGTTCTTTTCAATATTTATTGTTAATGGACATATATTAATCTATATACAGTATAGTACAGTATGCATTTCTCTTCGTATTTCCAGTGTTCATACGATGGGTGTTGAAAGTGAGCTGAACATCGCCCATTTCAGAAGACTTTTGGAGCAAGAGGCTCAAGTTCTCACAGATAACTGCTTGAAATGGAGGAATATAATGAACTCCACCTCAGATATTCCTGAGGATATTGAAGGGGATGTCATGGTTGCAATTGGCATGTATATTACTTATTGTCGGGATATAAGTTTGAAATTTTTTTAGAAGGGTGCCCTGAAAAAGAAAAAATGCTCACTATCACTCCTTTTGAGCTAAGACACTGTACTTTTCCACCTCTAGAACTTACATCCAGCTAATTGACTTACCTGAATCCCTTCATAAATGTTACCTTGCTCTCACTCCAACAGAATGTCGGATCATAAAAACCACTTGCCTCCATTAAGTCCTATCTAACATGCTCTCTCACACACCTACTGGATGTCCAAGTGCCTTGCATGCAAACCTCCTTTATCCCTCCTTCTCATCTTTCCTAGGGTGGCCCCTACCTTGCCTTCCCTCCACTACAGATTTAAACACCCTCCAAGTCATCCTATTTTGCTCCATCCTATCAATGTCAAAACCAACTCAACAACCCCTTCTCAGCTTTCTGGATAATACTTTTAGTAAACTCACACCTCTTAATCTCCATACTGTGAACTCTTTACATAATATTTACACCACACATTGTACCTCCTTTTCCTTGCAGCAACATTCACAACCCATGCTTCAGGCTCATATAACATGTTGGTCCCACTGTACCCTCATACATTCCCATTTTGCCTCCATGGATAATGATGTTTTTGGTCTACAGATGCCTCTCTGCACCACCCCCCTTCCCCCCCCCCCTTCATCAATTCTATGGTTCATCTCAAGTTTCATAGACCCATACTCTGACAAGTTCACTCCAAATACTCCATACTCCTTCCTTCCAGTATTGCATTACCCAATTTTTTCTTTACCCTCATCACCTTGCTCTTTCCAATATTCACTTTTAATTTCTTTTTTTTCCATACCTTCCCAAATTTGTTCACCAGTCTTTGCCACTTCTGCATCTCCCAAAAGCACTGTCATGGGCAAAACAGTAACTGTGACAAATTCTACTTTGTATTACATCCTATGTATTTTAACCTTTTGACTGTTGCAACCCTAAATCCTGAGGTGTCTCCTGATGTTGCAAAATATTTAAAAAAAAAAAAAAAAAAAAAAAAAAAAAAAAAAATAGGAAATTACAGTGGACCCCCGCATAGCGACTTTAATCCGTGCAAGACGGCTCATTGTTATGCGAAATGATCGGTATGCGAATGAATTTTCCCCATAAGAAATAATGGAAATCAAATTAATCCGTGCAAGACACCCAAAAGTATGAAAAAAAATTTTACGAAAAATGAGGGACCACTGTACCATCTACAAATATATTAATCATGGTGACGTCGTGCATCCCTGTCTAAGGCCTACTTTTAACCCTTTCACTGTCGAGACCCCTGCTCTGTATGGAAAAATTTATAAAAAAAAATTATTTTATGAAATGGAGAATGTTTTCCAGATGGTGATGACACCCAAAGTACAAAATTTGATGGAAAACTTAGGGAAATACGCTCTCGTGAAGTTATCGGTCTTGGCAGTATATACGCATCGGCGATTTGCCCACTTTGAGCCCTATACAGTATTCAGTCAGTTCCATTGTTCCAATCGATCACTCATAGCTATTTTGTCAGTAGTGTTACTGATTCCGTATGTGATATGCTTGTGTAGTTATCCACAGCATGTTAGTAATGTGTACTACTGTACTCAGAGTAACCATTACTGATTCACCTCTCTGCGTGAATCCACTGACTGCTATATCGCTGACCGTTATAACTTGCTGCTGACCCTATCATGATTGAATGCCACTCGCCCTCCAGGCACTCGGCAGCTCAGTTCAAGTAGACAATAGAGAGGAGGCAGGTCAGACTTGGCGTTCCCCTTATTTTACCGTTAATATAAGTTACCAAGCCACCCATCGTATTTATTCCCTAATGCATGATTGAACCCCATTCAACAATTGGTGGTAGCGGTGGGATGCATGGATTTATGGGTATTTACGCAGATATAAGTAGATCAAGCTGGGTCATTGTGATGGAGCGGGCATTCCCTAAGCCAGTCTGCTGTCTCTACGCTTGCCCCACCTCCACCCGGCAATGCCTGCCGGCAAAGCCAGTCACACAGCCGCCTCTCTAGCTTCCTGGCTTAGTTCATCTGGGTTCATCCAAGGATTTCATCCGGGTTTTGCAGTGAAGCCAGTCTAGGAGAGAGTGCCAGTTATCATCCAGCCTGTTCCTTCATGTTGTGTGCATCGTTACACGTATTCTGGTCAGCCATTATCGAGGTTAAGCCAGCAAGACAACCCAGCTGAGAGATGTAAGCCAATCAAGTTCCTCTTTGAAGTACGTATTGTCTTTGATATTGCCTTGTGCTGCCAATCCAATGCTGGACAGTGGTATTCACCATCCCTGTGGCTTAGCAAAGCCACCCAGATTTTAAGTGTGGTAGGGTATGAGTGCCGTCAGACGCACACTGACGCTGCTCTCTGCAGTCACCTCCACAACCCACCACTCGCCCACCACTAAGCCTTACCTACTTGTGGTATTCTTCATCCTTCTTTATACTGCTTACACACTGGGTCAAGAGCTGTATTTCACCTGCATTTTCCCTGTGCACCACCCTTACGAAAGCCTAAGTGTGTGTCTTCAGATTAAGCGCATTTCTTTGCGACACGTGAGTGACGGTACGTCGCCACCACCTCTCCGTCACTTCGGGACTCCAGTGATAAATTCTGTTTATAGACATCTGCATGTGTGAGACAATTACCGTGAATTTCTTGTGTATGCAAAGACTTGTGCTTTCAGTGTAGACTCGGTGTTTTCTTTGACTTGCTATTTTGCATTATTTTCCCAGTGTTATCGCTCATCTTTCGTGTTTCATTTTGTTTATGTATCTGTTCTTTCATGTTGCTCCTACACTTGAAGTATTACTTACTGTCACCATTTATTTGTCTCTTGGTTGCAATATTGTACTCATTGCCCAGTCATTCATTCAGTGAAATGCTTCATTTTTTTTCTTTGTGTTCTTTCAGTATTGTGTTTTGCACCATATTTGTGTGTGTATTGATTTTCTCCAGTACATCTATCATTAAATTTTTTTTTTCCCAGCATTTTCCTTGTGCTTTCTGCTAATTCTATGTATAAATTCACGCAGTGCTATTTACTGCAGTATACTAAGTTACCCATTTATTTCTGTGGACCATTTTTCTATGGCAAGCAGTGCCTCATTGCCTTGGTTTTTTTTTTTTTTTTTTTTTTTTTTTTTTTTTTGCAGAATCTTGTACCTTATTTTTGTATGCAAGCAAGAGCATTTTCATATGTCGCAGCAAGATTTTGTTGCAAGAACAATTATCCGATAAGTGAAGTGAATGATCCTTGTGTATGTCCTGCCACTGTAAGTGTTCAGACTTCCAGTTCTGTAGCTTGTCATTTTTATTCATATTACAGTGGAACCTTTACTTAGGAGTTTGAACCCTTTCAGGGTCGAGAGGCCCTCTCCTGAACTTCTCAGGGTCAAAAATTTTTCAGTGGGGGGGATTACTTTTTCTCATGAATAGATAGAGAATCTTCTCCCGATCATAATGACACACCAAAATTATGGAATTTGATGGAAAACTTAGGGAATTATGCTCTCGCAAATTTAGCTGTCTCGACGATGTTTATGCATTTGCGATTTCGCCCACTTTGAGCCCTATTTTTGCCAATTCCAGTGTACTAGTCGACAGAAATCATAACTATTTCGCTAGAACTCCATTTTTTCTATCGAATGAGTAAAATAAACCACACTTACCGATTTTAACTATCCAATAAAGTGGTCAGAAATTGGCAATTTTGCCAATTTCACACAAATTTCAAAAGATGCCATTTACAAATAGGGTCCAGAATAAACAAGACAGACATTCCTGGCACTAAAATAACATTTCATCTATTCATTAGTCATGTCCCCAGGCCCCTCTTACATTTCTTTTGCTCTCCACTTTGAATTTTTATTCTCACAAAAAATAGAAGATTTACTGTTATGCAGACTACTGCATTAGTGTAGAAATGGTATAAAATAATATCGGCGCACTTGTGAAAGAATAGTAGACTGACCAGTTGACGTGTATTGGACGTGTGGCATGATTTGTTCAATTTTGAACTTTGGCAAAAATTGAACATTTCTGCTACTTTGAGCTCAATTTCAAGGTACTTTTCATTGTGAAGACTATCAAAATCATCTCAATTTCTGTAATATGTCTTCCATTCTATAAAATGAAACCAGGAAAAATAGAATGCAACCATAAATACCATACGAAAATGCAGTGCAAAGTTGCTGTTTTGAACCAAAGACACTGTGTTTTTTTTTTTTTTTTTCTCATTACGCAGTGTGCGCTGCAGGATTTTTATACTGCGCACACTGACCACATAGACCCATTCTTTCATATGTAGGCCTACCAGCCTTCTCTTGCTAGATTTGAAAGCATACTAGTACGTCGATAGCCTGGTGCGTAAGCCGTACTAGTACGCCGGAAACCCTGAAAGGGTTGATCCGTTCAATGACCTTGCTCGTAACTGGATTTGCTTGTTTGCAGAGTAAATTTTCCTAATTTAAATTAATTGAAATGCAATTAATCCATTCCAATGGAATTCTGTATTTCAATTTCGCTAATATCAGCTCTACGCTTATTTATCTATCACAGTTCATCTAATATGAAATAAAAAAATATAAATAACATAGAAACGTGATATATGCTTCAGAATACATAAAATGTCATTATGTAACAGGTGGAGGCTACCACAACAGCTCCCTCTTTGTTGTGGTAAACACTGGCATCTAGTGACGGGTTTTTGATGTAGTCTATTATAATTATTATTTAGTACATTATTATTATATATGATATATATGTATTTATACGTATTATCATTATACTATTATACGTATTATTAATTATTATTATTATTACGTTAAGCATCTTTCCATCATACATTGCCCAAGTTTCAATAAGATGGTCCAACAAACAAATGAGATGCAGTTCCCTAGATCAAAAGCAAGAGCCCCTCACCAGCATCAAGGTTCCTGCCTTGAGTCTGCTTGCTTATAGAAATTTTGCTCGCATATGAAAGCAAAAAAAATGGCCCATCGACTGCTTGTATTTGGAAAAACTCGCACATGGATGCTCCGCAAGTGGTCCATGTGAAAGAATTTTCTTCAGGGTCCCCTCTGCCCTTCACTTTGTCATTTTTCAGTGAGAGACTTCAGAATTTACAAGGGTCACAATGTGGGAGCTGATTCTTTCCTTTGTACCAGTGAAAAGACTGATCCTTTTGTCTCCTTGGGGAAATCGGAATCTACACCCATGACTATGAATTTTTGATCTTTGCCTTTTTCATTAATAAACTTTTGTCATCTTTATCAACGCAGTCCAGTCCTGGGCCCTTTTTGTACCTTTGACAAGGAAAAAAGGTTGTGCGTTTGCTAAAATTGCAGTTTTTTTGGGGGCAATCAAAGAACAAAACCCATTGCTTCTGTGTGTGCTTATGGGTTAATCCCCCAACTATAAGATGGAACCCTTGCACCCCAAATCATGAGTTCCTTGCCCCCCCAGGATTTCTCGTTATCAAAATTTTTCACCTTATCCTCTTGGGGCACCACCTTTTGTGCCCCGGGCGACAAACCCGGGTAGACATTCATCGCAAGGGATCCCCCAAGACCGTGTACATCATTATAACCCTTGTGCATTCCTATGCATTCAGTAACCATAGTCAGGGGACTTGTTTTTCTGTGGCCATATTGCAGTCATTGTCCTGTAGTTTTCCCAAAGGGTTCTTACCGATGAGAGTCCATCGATTTTTTGTACTTTTCTTATCATAAATACAGGGCAGACACATCCGGTGAAAGGGCTCTCTACATCCTTCGTATCTATTTTTTCCTGGTGTTCCAGCCGCAGAACCAGGAGGGGAAACGGGGTTGTTTTTTGCAACAATCAAACCAGGCTCTTTCTTCCTTTGGGGTAAATTCGAGGCCCAATCGAACTGCCGCGTGGGGGGACTTAGGTGATAAGGCGACACCATCCCTGCCCAAAATTCCTTTGATCCTTAAGCAGCTCAGAACTTCGTTATTTCTTCACATTTTCTGACGGCTAGTTTTTTGTATGAAATAAAAACTTTTCTGATGACAACCCTCCTTTTTGTTTGAAAATTAATTTCTAAATGCAGCGATAGACCCCATAGTTTCAAGCATCGTTCTTAATGCCCCGTTCATGTGTTCATGGACTCTGGTGCGAAATCAAAAAAATCAGGTCTATTTTTAAGGATGGTAATTATACATTTCGCATAGAACTGACTTTTGTCCCCCCTTAGTGGAGATTTTGGTTTTTACCTGCTGCTGAGGTCAGACCCCCCTCCCCTTTCTATCAAAGGGAAAACCTTCACTGTTTCCTTCCTTGTTGTCGACCAATTACTTTCCCAGTGATTTGGTTTGCTTCCGTGAGAGATTTATTTATTGTGCTCGACCCTTAGCGTGGAAACCCCCAAAAAAATTTACTTGATCGTCCATTTTGGGGTTTTGTTACAGGATCACCATCCTCAAGTCAAAGGGGGAACCCGCCCAAAATCTTTTCCCTAGGCCCCAAGGTCAAGGTCCCCCCTCCCCCTTTTTTTCAACTTCGGCATGAAAGTGTCCATTGCTCAAGTGTCCGGGAAAACCCCCCGGTGCGGGCCTATCCCTGCAAATGTTTCTTTGTTTCCCCCAAAGGGTTCCTTTTGGGAAAAAACCCTTTTTAAAGAATCCCCTTTTTTAATGTAACCTCTGGAAATTTGCGCGGGGGGCGTTGGCCTTGTTCCCGGGGGAAGTTTTCGGTTCCCAAAGTAAAGGGGTTTTTTTGACCCCTTTTTTTTTTAAGTTGGGAAAATCCTTTTTGGGGTATTTTTAAACAAAAAACCTGGGCCTTTTTTTCCCCACCCTTTTTTTGGGGTTTCCCCCCCGGGGGGGGTTGTTTTTTTCGGCCCCCCTTTTAAAAACCCCCCCAAAGGGAAAAATTCTCCCAGGGAAAAAAAAGGGGCTTTTTTTAACGTTCAAACTTTTAAACCCCGCCCCTGAAAAATGGGATAATGAAAATTTTTAAAACCCCTTAAATGGGCCAAAAAATTTTTTAAATGGTCCCCCCAAAAATTTTTCCGGAAAAAAATTAAATTTTTTTTTTTGTTTTTTTTAAGAAATTTTTTTTTAAAAATTTTTTTTTTTTTTGGGGGGGGGAAAGTTTTTAAAATTTTTTTTTTTTTTTTTACCCTTTAAAAAAAGGTTTTTTTTTTTTTTTTTTTTTTTTTTTTTTTTTTTTTTTTTTAAAAGGGGGGTTTTTTTAAATCTTTTTTTTTTTTTTTTTGGTTTTTTTTTTAAAAATTTTTTTTTTTTTTAAAATTTTTTGGGGTTTTTTTTTTATTTATTTTAAAATTTTTTCTGGGGGGTCCCCCCAAAAACTTTTAAACTTTTCCCCAAAAACCCCAAAAACCCTTTGGGGGGCCTCCCTGTTTTTTTTTTTTTTTTTGGTTTTTTAAATTTTTTGAAATTTGGGGGGTTGGGGAAAAAAAAATTTGAATTGTAAAAAAAAATGTTTTTTTTTTTTGTTAAAAAGGTTTTGTTTTTTTTTTTTTGTTTTTTTTTTTTTTTCTTTTTTCCCCCCCCTTTTTAAAAAAACCCCTTTTTTATTGGGTTTTTGTAAAAAAATTTTTTGGGGGGGGGGGGGGGGCAAATTTAAAAAAACCCCCCATTTGGGGTTTTTGGGGGTTTTATTAAAAAAAAATTTTTAAAATTATTTTTTTTAAAAAAAAAATTTTTTTTTTTTTTTTTGTAATAAAAAATAAAAAGGTTTTTTTTTGAAAACGAACTTGAAAAAAATTTATTTGTTTTTAAAATTTGTTTTTTGGACCCATTTGGGGTTTTGTTAAAAAGAAAATTTTTTGATTTTTTTGTTGTTTTGGGTTGTTTATTTTTTTTTCTTTTTTTAAAATTTGGGGGAAAAGTTTAAAAATTTTTGTGGTATTTTGGAAAAAGGGGGTG
Organism: Cherax quadricarinatus; assembly: GCF_026875155.1. Taxonomy (NCBI): domain Eukaryota; kingdom Metazoa; phylum Arthropoda; class Malacostraca; order Decapoda; family Parastacidae; genus Cherax; species Cherax quadricarinatus. The sequence goes on along the minus strand of NC_069407.1, from coordinate 55,022,508 downwards.
AAAAATTTTTGAAATATCCCCCAAAAAAAAAGGGGAAAAATTTTTTTTTTTTTTTTTGTTTTTTTTTTTTTTTCAAATTTTTATTTGTAAAAAAAATTTTTTTTTTTTTTTTTTTTTTTTTTTTTTTTTTTTTTTTTTGAAAATTCTTGGACACTGGGTCACCACTTCAGATTTGGGCCTTGGACCCTGAAGGGGTTAAAGATCAAACTGTCTAAATGTCGGTTTTTCAGATCAGAAATCGTTTCTGGGTCACGTAGTTCTAGAGGGGTTACGGCTGACCAAAGTAATTGCAGTATTAAATTTTCCATCCCCCAAAACTGCTGATGCCATAAGATCCTTTGTGGGCTTACCAGGTTTTTATAGATCTTTCATTGCCAATTTTTATTCCATAGCAGTTCCTCTAAGTTGCTTAAGAAAGATGCTACTTTTGTTTGAACCTTCTCTCAAGAAAGAGCATTCCAAACTGTAAAAGAAAAGCTAACATCTGCTCCAATCTTGAATTTTTCCAGATTTTTCTAAGCCCTTCTATCTGACAACTGATGCTAGTTCAATTGGCATAGGTGCTGTACTAGCTCAGAAGACTGATGGCAATTACAATGCAGTTGCATTTGCTAGTCAAGTCCTTGTGAAGGCTGAACGTAATTATACAGTAACTGAGCAAGAAGCTTTAGCAATAGTATGGTCTTTAACCTTTAAACGTCCAAACGTATATATACGTTCACGTGCGTAGCACCCCAAACGTATATACATGTATATGTTTTCTTTGTCATTCATTCAGCATTGCCACTATAAGCCTGAGACACCTAGATATGAGAGAATGGGTGTGCACACTTACTGTGTGCCATATTAAAATAATTGGGGATGCCTGGGTACCATATGCTCTTTTTCCCTATTAAAAAAAGACAATTTTTTCACTCAAAAAATTTGGGGCGCTATGCGAGTGAACGTATATACAGTGGACCCCCGCGTAGCGAACTTAATCCGTGCAAGAGGGCTGGTCGTTATGCGAAATGTTCGCTATGCGAATTAATTTTCCCCATAAGAAATAATGGAAATAAAATTAATCCGTGCAAGACACCCAAAAGTATGAAAAAAAATTTTTTTACCACAAAAAAATGTTAATTTTAGTACACACAAACTGAAAAAGGCATGCACAATTACATGACACTTACTTTTATTGAAGATCTGGTGATGATTGATGGGATGGGAGGAGGGGAGAGAGAGTGTTAGTGTTTGGAAGGGGAATCCCCTTCCATTAGGACTTGAGGTAGCAAGTCCTTTTCCGGGGTTACTTCCCTTCTTCTTTTAATGCCACTAGGACCAGCTTCAGAGTCACTGGACCTCTGTCGCACAACAAATCTGTCCATAGAGCTCTGTACCTCCCGTTCCTTTGTGATTTGTCTAAAATGGGCCATAACATTGTCATTGAAATAGTCACCAGCACGGCTTGCAACAGCTGTGTCAGGGTGATTTTCATCCATAAAGGTTTGCAGTTCAACCCACTGTGCACACATTTCCTTAATTTTTGAAGTAGGCACAATGGATTCCACAACTGGCATAGGCTTCTCAGGGTTAGCCCCAAACCCTTCAAAATCTTTCTTAATTTCCATACTAATTCTCACCCTTTTTACCACAGGGTAGAGGCTCTTGGTCTGAGGAATTAGCCCTGTCGGTCTTCTTCCTCAGACCGAACCTAATTACCCCCCATTCTCCCCTCCCCTATCCCATCCTCCCCATCCTCCCCTTTTTCCATTCCTCCTCCTCCTCCTCACCCCTCCCTTTTGCCCTTCCTCTTTTTAGCCTTCGTGATTTCTCCCACAGGCGCGCTAGTTCCTAGGTAGGGGAAAGGACACCGGGGTCCATCCCATTCCGTTGAGGTTTCTTGGCGGTGGCGTAGTTTGCCGTGGAATCTGGATTGCCTAGGGATGTCCCGATCCCTCTCCGTATCCCGAGTAGCTTTGGGTGTCTTTTGGCACGGGTGATCTCTGGAAGCCACCTTTTGGATTCCGGGGGTGGTGGCTGAAGGAAGGTATGCTTTGTGGCGGATATCCGGCCGCCCTCTCTTTTGTCCACCGAGGTAGCTCGGCAGATGTGAGGTTGCATCCCAATTGCTGGTTTACTGCATGAAAAGGGGCCAAAATTTACTTCCTTTTAAAAATTGGGGTTTTTTAAAGGGGGGGGAAAAAAAATTTTTTTTTAAAAACCCCCTTGGTTTGAGGAAATTTTTCCCCTTTACTTCCCTTTTTTTTTTGAAAGGGGCCCCGGAAAAAAGGCCTTTTCCCCCAAAAAATTTTTTTTTATTTTTTTTTTTTCCCAAAATTTTCCCAAAAATTTTTTTAAAACAAAGGTTAAAATTTGGGGTACACCAAAATTTGCACAACCCATGCCCTTTTCCTTAATTTTTGGGGATGGAAAAGGGGGAAAAGGGATGGTTTGGGGACCCCCCTTAAAACTTTCTTTTTTCCCCTTTTTTTCTCCCCTTTTTCCAAAAAGGGGTCGGTCAAAACCCCCCTGCCCTTCTTCCAAAACCCCCTTTCCCCCCTTTTTTCCCCCCCCTTTTTCCCCCCCCCTCCCACCCTTTTTTAAACCCCCCCCCCCCCGGGCCCCCTTTTACCTTTCCCTTTTTTTAAAGGCCCCAGTTAAAGGGGAAAAGCCGGGGGGGTCCTTCCCCTTATTTTTTTTTTTCCGGGATCTGGTTTTTTCCCTCCCTCCCCCCGGGGTTTTTTTTTCCCTTTTCCTTTCCAAACCCCTTTTCTTCCTTTCAAATTTCTTTTGGGCTTTCCCCCGGGCCCCCTTTTTTTCCCCCGGGTAGTGGGGAGGGGAGGGGGTCCCCAATTCGTTTTCTGGGGGGGGTATTGGCCGGGCCGTGCCTTGGTCATTTCGGTCCCTTTGGGGGGGGTTTTGGGCCCCTTTTTTCCCCCCTGGAACACCCCCCCCCCCTTTTTTTTTTTTTTTTTTTTTATTTTCCCCCTTTCTTTTTTTTCAAAAAAAAAAAAAGAAAACCGGGGGGTTTTCCCATAAACCCCCCCCGGGCCCCCTGTCCCCCCCTTCCCCCCCGCCCTTTGGGCCCCGAATTTCCCCTCCCTCTTCCTAGGGTTTTTTTCCCTCCCCCTTTTTTTTTTGGGTATTCTTCTTTTTTTTCCCTTCCCCCGATATTTTCCGGGCCCTCCCTTACGGGGGTTTTTCAAACGCACCCCCCACCGGGGCCCCCTTTGGCCACCCAAAACCCCCATCCTGTAATTTCCCCCCCTTCCCCCTTCCTAGCAGCCCTCCCCCCATTTTCCACGCTCATTTTCAACGCTAAAAATTCCATTTTCACCCCCTTCCCGGCCATCTTAAAAGTTTAAGGAAACCCCCTTTAAAAGATATTTTTTTTTCCTTTTTGGCAAGGCACATTCCCGTCAAATTCCCAGGCTTTTCCCCCGTTTTTCCCATAAAATTTCCTTCCCCAAAAAAATCATTCCTCTTCTTGAAAAGGGGACCCCCCCAAAATTTTTAAACAAAATTTCCCCTTAAATTTTTTGGTGGCTAAGACCCCCAAACCCTAAGGTAAATTACTTCCGCCGGGGCCGTCCCAGAAGGGGTTCTTTTACTTTTGGAACCAAAACCCCATTGTTTTTGGGGCCCCAAATTTTTCCACACCCACATTGAAAGGGCATTTCCACCCAAATTTTTCGTTCCCAAATTCCCCTTTTGGGGTCATACCTTTTACTTTTTTGCAACACCCCTTTCCAAAAATTCTATTCCCCTTATCCCCCCCACTATTAAAAAAAACCCCTTTCCTCAAAAACAAACCCCCTTTTCCAATTTTTATCCCCCCCAAAAACCCCACTTTTTTTTTTCCCTTTTAAAACCCCCCATTTTTACCCCTTTTTTAAAAACCCCCTCTTTACCTCCCCAAAAAAACCCCCAAAACAACCTTTTCTTCCCCTTAAACTCCCCACCAACCCTACCAACCCCTTTTTTCACCCAAAAAAAACCCTTTACCCCTCTCCCAAAACCTCCCCCCCCATTTTAAATCAAAAAAACCAACCCCTTTCCCCCCCATTTTCCCCCCCAAACCCCCCCTCCCCTTTTTTTTCCCCCCCCCAAACAACACCCCCTTTCCCTAAACCCCCCCCTTTCCCTTCCCAATTTTCCCCCCTCCCCCCCCCATTCCCTTTTTTTTTCCCCCAAAACCTTCCCATTCCCCCCATTTTTTTCCCCCCCCCATTTTTACCCCAAAACATTTCCCTTTTTTTCCCCCCCCAACCCCCAATTTTCTCCCCACTCCCTTTTTTCCAAAAAATTAAAGAATCCGAAAAATTAAACCAAATAATGGAACACCCCCCCCCTTTTCCTTCCCTTTTTTTCCCCCCTTTTTAAAGCGCAACCCCCCTTCCGCAACTTTCCCCGCCCCGGGGATTTTTCAACCCCTTCGTAAAACCCCCCTTTTGGGTTTTCCTTTATCTTCCAAATTTTTTTTTAAAGGAATTGCCTGGGAAATGGGGGTTGGTTTTCCCTCCCCCCCTTTTGGGGTTCGAACCTTCCCTCTGGGGGTTTTTTTTAAAACCCATAAAATTTGGGTATTTCAATCCTTTTTAGGGGGATTTAAATAAAATCCCTTCCTTTTTCCTTTTTCCCCTTTTTCCCCAATATTTTTTTCCGGGTTTCACAGCACCCTTCCACTTACTGGGTGGTATCGCCTGTTCTTTATACTCCCCCTTTTGGGCTTTCTTTTCCCGGGAAATTTTGCCTTCTTGTTTTTTTCCGCCACCGTTCGTTTGGTATTTTAATGCCCCCATTTCCTCTGGGGGGGTCTCACTGTGTTTTCCTGGAAAACAGTTTGGGCTTTTCTTGCCCCCCCACCCCCCCCCCCCGTTTTTTAAATACGGGACTCACCCCATTTTTTACCTCGACTCTACTCTCTCTTTCACGATCTCTCGTTTCTCTTCCTCCGCCGATTTGACTTTATTGGTCGTTCCCCGGACTACATGACAGTGACTTCCCAATCATTTTTTTTTCCCCTTTTATTCGCCACCTCTTCGCACCCCCCCTGGCAATTTAATCGGGAAATTGGGAAACCTTTTCTCACCCTGACTGTTTTTTTAAAAAGGGGTTTCCCTTTTTGCCTCCATCGATGACTTTTTTTACCCCTTTCCCTCCTCCGTTTTCCCCCCGCAGTTTCCCTTCTATACCCAAATTCGGAGGGATTTTCCCGAATGCTGCCTTGGTGGTTCCTGCTTGTGCTCGGCAGTCGTTTTTAAACGCCTGCATGGGGGAGGTACCCGGTACAATAGAACCCCAGAGCGACTCCTTTACTTTTAAAAAAAGCGGCGATCGCTCGCCGTGTCTCCGTGACCTAAAAACCCCTTGCTGGCGAGTTATTTCCCCATCAATTCTGCTTCCTCAGGGCAGTCTGGGAAAAAAATACGAAAACGGGGGTAAATATTCTCCTGACCGGCTCCTGTTGCGGGGTTTCCGGGGGTTTATATAGCAAACCCCCTAAGTTGCCAATGAAATTGGCAATCATCTGGGCCGTTTTCTCAGGGACTCCTCTATGCCCTTTTCTTTTCCCCAAAGTCTGCCGAGAGTTAGCACCCTTGGACTTTTCTTTCTCAGAAAGAACAGTATAATTTTCCTTTTCACTTCAAAACGGAGGGAACCTCTCAGTTGTCGATCATCGACTGGGCCCGACGACATTCATATTCGTATGCTACAACTTTACATCAGTCAGCCCTTGCAGTCCTATTACGCCTTTACAAACTTATTGGGCACAAGGAGTTTTCCACAGCTGTGGAAATCCGCCATTGTTCTCCCTTTCCGCAAACCAGGGACTACGGGGGCTGAAACCTCCCCCCTTTTGTCCCCATTGCCTTACCATGCAGTTTTCAAAGTAATGGGAAAGTCTAGTAAAAGACGTTTAGTGTGGTATTTTGAGACACACAACATCCTCCATCGTCAATATGGCTTTTTTAAGGGACGTTCTACCCTAGACCCCTTATGCGTTGGAAGTAAAATTTTGAATGCCTTGCAAAAACCACCCTTTTTTCCCTATTTTTGACCTTGAGAAGGCATATCACAATTGGAGGTATAAAATTTTAGCCCAAGTCCCCCTTAGGCCTTTGAGGCAATCTACCCCCTTCCTTTAAAAACTTTTTAACTGACAGGCATTTGTGTTCGGGTTAAAATGTGCTCTCCCCCGACTTTGTCCAAGCTGAAGGGGTCCCCCCAGGGGTGTTTCTGAGGGGACAACCTTTTTCTCCTTGATTTAAAGATTTGGCCTCTATCTTTTCCCTCAAAATTTTTGGTCATCACTCATGTTGATGACTTGCTATTGCCCTTTCGGGTGACGTACCTCCTTAAAATTTCTCTCCAGCATGCAGTCGACCGGTTTCCAAATTTGGGCCCCCACAAGGGTTTAAATTTCCCAGCATAAAACCCCCAAAAACTTTTACAGACGCTCTGTCCTCTGATCATCCTTTGACCTCAGGTCACGACCCCGAACGTGATACAGTCAAGTTTTTGGGGCCCCCTCTTTTTTCGTAGGTTATCCCGGGAAAACCCACTTACCTCTCTGAAGGGAACTTGGCACGCCGGGTGAACCTTCTTAAAACCCCTTTCTCTCTTTTTGGGGGACTTCGTCGAACCCTCCTTCCCTACATTCCCACCCTTATTTTACGAAAATTTTTTTGGGACCCGATTATTCAGCGCATCCCGCTACTCCCTTACCTTAACCCCCCTTCATCCCAAAGGAATACTTTATGCCTTTGGGCTTTTTCCCCTCTTCCCCCGTCGAAAGCCTCTAGCAGAAGCGAACGTTTCCCTCCTTTTCCGATCGCCGTGATCCCATTGCCCGCGCTACTATGTACGTCTCATATCCCCAATCCTTCCATTTATAAAAAGGGACGATATTATAACATTCTTTATTTTTTCGCCGCCCCTGTTACCCGTCCCCCTTTTTCGCCTTTATTCGCTCTTGTCTTTTTCTTCAACACCCCTTTCATTACATTAGCTCTCACTTTTTTCCCTACCCCCTGGGAATTCCACTGTTCGAGTTGTTCTTTCTCCCTCCTTGCCGAAAGCCCAACTGTCTACGGCGCTTCCCCCCTCTCTTTTCTTGACCACTTTCACTCTCTTCTCATCCAGCTTGACAAATGGGTCTAAGTCTTTGACGGCGTAGGTTCGCAGCAGTTTTCCCGGGGCAGCGTCGTACAAGGCATTTACTTTTTAGCTTATTTTTATGCTGAATTAATCCACCTTAAAGCACTTACCGATTGGGTCTATCCTGTGCTCATTTGTGGGTTTTCTCAGACTCCCCTTTGTGCTTACAGGGTATACAAAAATTTGAAAACACCCACCCCTTTCCCCCCCCCACCCAACTTTGGCTACGCCGCTCTTTACTAAGCTAAAGATATTGTTTTTTTTTGGGTCCCCGGTCATGTTTTACGTACAGGGCAATGAACAGGCAGACACTGCTGCGCGGTCAGCAGTACATGACCTACCAGTTTCTTATAGAGGTATTCCATGTACGGACTATTTTGCTGTAATATCTTCCCACCTTCCACACCCGTTGGCAACAACGTTGGTTACTATGCTCGGCAACAAACTTCAGTCTATTAAACCGAGTATAGTTAAACGGGCCCCGTCTTCTTATCACCAGTGTCGGGGTTTGGGGAGACTACTCTCTCCCGTCTTCGCATTGGCCTTTACTCGTCTTACTCATGGATATCTCATGGAGAGGCGTCTTGCTCCTCTCTGTGAGAATTGCCAAGCTCCATTATCAGTCAGCCACATTCTGTTGGACTGCCCACTTTATCAACGAGCACGCAGAATTTACCTCTGTCGTCGTCTTCGCCCCGCTGCTCTCTCTTACCTTCCCTTCTCGCTGATGGCCCACCTTTCATCCGGACTCTCTCATTGACTTTTTGACAACGACTGACTTACTTCACAAATTCTGATACTTTCAGCCCTTTCTACTTGTATCTCTTGCTACCCTCTACCCCCGTACTATCCCCTGCCCCGCTGTTTTCTGTAACCTGCTGATCATCCCCCCCCTTCTGCCATCCAATTCCCTTGCTTCCTTCCCTACCCTGCAGCGCTGTATAGCCCTTGTGGCTTAGCGCTTCTTTTTGATTATAATAATAATTACCACAGGGTTGGCACTAGAAGCTTTCTTGGGGCCCATGGTCACTTATTTTCCAGAAACAGCACCGAAAACACTGTAATAATACGAAATATTCCGAGTGTATGCTTGAATGTTACCGCGGAGGCTGGCTGGTAAACAATGGGACGGGCGGCACATGTGAGGCTGGCTGAGGCCGCACATTGGACGCGTCTCGGACGAAGGTCGCTGAGCGGGTTTTTGTCCACTATGCGGGGCAAAATTTTGGCGAACAAAGCGTTCGCTATGCGGATTGTTCGCTATGCAAGGCGTTCGCTATGCGGGGGTCCACTGTATACGTTTGAACCGTTTAAGGGTTAAAGCACTTCTGAGACATTATTTATCAGTACTCTGTTCATGTCTTGACAGACCATGCTCCACTGATACCTTTATTCCAGAACAAACAACCCACTGGAAGGTTATCCAGATGGACCTTGACTATCCGAGTGTTCAATCCTACAGGCGGCATTAGTTCTTAGATTGCCCAAAAGCTGCAGTTTTAGCAAACGACACTGTGAAGCTTTTTTCCTCGTCAGGGACAAGGAATAAATGATGAAAGTTTATCAAATCGACCAGCAAATACACTGATTCATTAGCCATGGGTGTAGCATTCAAGAGTTCCCTAAGAACGACATAAAGACCAGCTATTTTCACTGGTACAAGGAAAGAACGTATCAGCTCCTCATATTGTGACCACTTAGTAAGATTCCTGAAGTCTCTCATTTTGATTAGATCGACAACACGAAGGGCAGCAGGCGACCGATGAAGAGCTTCTTTCACAAGTCTGATAAGACTTTCCTCTGATGGAGGACCGTCCACCAGGGCGTTAACATGAGAACGAATGGCAGTAAACTGTTTCCAAATTATGCACATGGCCATTGAATAAAGGCAAAGCATCAAGAGTCACGAGAAAAACTATAGTGTTTCAGTTTTTGGGTCAGTCTCGGTCGATAAGGAACTATGAAGGATGATGACAGGGGCAGCAGTAGCCTGAGAGGCCTGATTGATACCATTCACTTAAGTATCACTCGAAGGTATGCGAGACATAATTGCAAGGAAGTTGCACAAAAAAAAAAGACAATGAATAATTAAAATGACACAATTATAAAACAAATGCTAAAATTGAAATAAGAGATGTAACTAATTCTGCAGAAGTAATAAAAAACGTTCAAGACTCGCTGCAAGATGGACAACTCGTTGAAATGGACTGGGCAAGATAAAGAAAATGTGAAATTACAGGAAAGTAAAAATATTACTGAAGGCTGAATTAATTGCAAAATGAGCTGTCTATACTCTTACTTCAATAAAGAAATTTACTAATCAAATTGTAAATTAATGCAAAAAGTATAAAACAGAATCATGAAATTGAATGCAAAGAGAGAGCACTGGGGAAAATAAATATTTTCTAAGTACAGAAACAACAAAAAAAAATAAATTATAATGCAATGACAATAGCATGAAAAAATAAAAGGAAAAAACAGGACACTCAAACAATACTAAATGGGGATCAATGCACTGAATACTAAATACTGAATATGACACAAGAAAACAATATATAAAAATATCAATGAAAAGAAAATAAATCACTGTAGAACAAATGGCACAATAAAATAAATTGCAGAATTAATCCATCAATAAAAACTGCACTGGGAAAATGTTGCTAAAACTGAACAGTAACTCTTAATTGCAAATTATGAAAAACAATTTACTCAGAGTAAAGAGAACACTTTACTTTAAAAAGAAGTTAAAATTACACAGTAAATTTGTTCAAAGGAATATGAATAAAAATGACAAGATACAGAACTGGACCTCTCAAGGAAGGTTCCTTGATGTTGGTGAGGGGCTCTTGATTTAGGGAATTGGATCTGTGCTCCAGTTCCCCGAATTAAGCCTGAATGCCTTCCACATCCTCCCCCCAGGCGCTGTATAATCCTCCGGTTTAGCGCTTCCCCTTGATAATAACAACAGAACTGGAAATCTGAACTTAGTGGCAGGGCGCACACACAAGAAGGATCATTCCCTTCACTTATCGGATAATTGTTCTTGCAACATAATCTTGGTGACAGATATGAGAAGAATGCTCTTGCTTGCATACAAAATAATGGTACAAGATTCTACAAAGAAATCAAGGAAGTGAGGCACTGCTTGGCATAGAAAAATGGTACACACACAAATGGGTAATTTAGTATACTGCGGTAAATGGCACTGCCTGAATTTATACATAGAATTAGCAGAAAGTGCAAGGAAAATGCTGGGGAAGATTTTTTTAACCCTTTGAGGGTTTTGGTCGTACTAGTACGTCTTAAGCGTAGGGGTTTTTGACGTACTAGTACTCATAAATTCTAGCGGCCTCAAATCTCGCAGGAAAAGGCTGATAAGCCTAGATGTGAGAGAATGGGTCTGTGTGGTGGGTGTGTGCAGTAGGAAAAAAATCTGGGACCCAGTGGTGCATTGTGGGAATGCCATCATAGTACACAATTTCCACCGTGCCCTGCGGTAAGAAGTTCCTCACTCCTCGGCGAATTGGGACACTTTTGTTCCCCAGTGACAGTTCTAATACAGATGGAAGTGACAGTGAAGATGAGTTTCAAGGTTCTGGTGAGGTTTTGACCGAAACTAATGACCATAATATGGGTAATAGTGAGGAAAACCCAGACAACCCACAGCCTTCCACCTCTGGTGCTAGGCCGTCGTTCAGTTGTACCAGAATCAAAGAGGAAACTCCTATTTTCCAAAATCCCAGACTCCGATGTGAGCATTGGTGATGATAATGATAGTGATTATGAACTACAAGCTATTCAAACTTGTTCCAAGAATGGAGGAGGAGGAGGCATTGAGGAGGAGAGAGGACGCCCAAGATGGAGGAGGAAGGAGGCAAGAGGAGGAGAGGAGGCAAGAGGAAGAGGAGGAGGAGGCAAGAGGAGGAGTGAGGAGGAGGAGGCGGCCATGAGGAGGAGGCAGGAGGTGGAAAGGCAAGAGAGAGGAGGAGGGCTAAGGAGGGAGGAAGGAGGCAAGAGGAGGAGGAGGAGGAGGCAAGAGGAGGAGGAGGAGGAGGTGGCAAGAGGAGGAGGAGGAGGCAAGAGGAGGAGCAGGAGGCAAGAGGAGGAAGGAGGAGCAAGAGGAGGAGGAGGAGGCAAGAGGAGGAGGAAAGATGAGAGGAGGAGGCGGAGGAGGCAAGAGGAGGAGAGAGTAGGGAAGGGGAGCAAGAGGAGGAGGAGGAAGGCAAGGGAGGAGGAGGAGGTGGCAAAGAGGAGGAGGAGGAGGCGGAAAGAGGGGAAGGGAGGAGGCGGCAAGGGAGGAGGAGGAGGAGGCGGCAAAGAGGAGAGGAGGATACGGCGGCCGGACAAGAGGAGGAGGAGGAGGCGGCAAGGGAGGAGGAGAGAGGGGCAAGATGGAGGAGGAGGGAGGCGGCAAGAGGAGGAGGAGGATGCGGCACAAGAGGAGGAGGAGGATGCGGCAAGAGGAGGAGGAGGAGGCAGGGCAAGGGAGGAGGAGGACGGCCGCAAGGGAGGAGGTGGGAGGCGGCAAGTGGAGGAGGGGAGGCGGCAGAAGGAAGGAGGAGGAGGCGGAAGAGGTAGGAGGATGCGAGGCGGCAGAGGAGGAGAGGCAGGCGGCAAGAGGAGGAGGAGGAGGCGGCAAGAGGAGGAGGAGGGGCGGCAAGAGGAGGAGGAGGGGCGGCAAGAGGAGGAGGAGGAGGCGGCAAGAGGAGGAGGAGGAGGCGGCAAGAGGAGGAGGAGGAGGCGGCAAGAGGAGGAGGAGGAGGCGGCAAGAGGAGGAGGAGGAGGAGGCGGCAAGAGGAGGAGGAGGAGGAGGCGGCAAGAGAGAGGAGGAGGAGGGCAGAGGAGGAGGAGGAGGCGGCAAGAGGAGGAGGAGGAGGAGGAGGCGGTGAGGAGGAGGAGGAGGAGGCGGCGGAGGCAGAGGAGGAGGAGGAGGCAGAGGAGGAGGAGGAGGAGGCAGAGGAGGAGGGGAAGAAGAAGAGGAGGAGGAGGAGGAGGAGGAGGAAGAGGAGGAGGAGGAGGGGCAGAGAGGAGAGGCAGAGGAGGAGGAGGAAGAGGAGGAGGAAGAAGAGAGGAGGAGGAGGAAGAAGAGGAGGAGGAGGAAGAAGAGGGGAGGAGGAGAAGAGGAGGTAGGAAGAAGAGGAGGAGGAGGAAGAAGAGGAGGAGGAGGAAGAAGAGGAGGAAGAAGAGGAGGAGGAAGAAGAGGAGGAGGAGGAGGAGGAGGAAGAGGAGGAAGAGGAGGAGGAGGAGGAAGAGGAGGAGGAGGAGGAAGAGGAGGAGGAGGAGGAAGAGGAGGAAGAGGAGGAAGAGGAGGAGGAGGAGGAGGAGGAGGAGGAAGAAGAAGAATACATAATAACAATAATACATAATAATAATACATAATAATAATACATAATAATAATACATAATAATAATAATACATAATAATAATAGGTAATAATAAATGTTCACCCATGACAGTAACAAGATAAGGGGAGATAACATCTGATAAGTGCTGACGTTTGATGAGGGTAAATGAGGGTAGAGCTGATGCCAAAAGATGAGATGAACATCGCCCTCCCTTTGTTTTTGCTGGTATACTAACATTTCTGTCTGTCTATTTGCCTGTCTGTCAAGCTCCCTGTCTATCCGTCTAGCTCTCTGTCTCAGAGAGCCACAAGACTGTCATCACTTTTACTCACATCTTCAAGCAGAGTATAGCACTTTGTCTGGGTTTCTTGGGTTATCCTAGGTAATTTATACTATGTATACTTGTATTTATGTGTACCTGTGAGACAGAGATAGACAGACAGATAGAATGAGGGAGAAAGAATCCCCTTTGACCCTTTGCATGTCAGGAGAATTGATAGGGAACAGTGTAGTAAAGAAAGCGAATGCCAGGCTGAAGTTCTGTATAGACAAGAAACAGTGTCTACCTATGAGGCTCGCGGACCTATGTCTAGCCCTTATAAAATGCCATATGGATTACGCTTGCTCTTTTTGGTACTTGCCTTGACAAAAAAACTGAAAAGATAGACTGCAAATCACCAGAACAAAATCGTAAGATTCATCCTGGGGCTGGGACCAAGAGAACATGTGGGCCAGGTTTGAATTACAGCAGTTGGATTGTGAATGTTGAAGACAGATTTAAAAAAAACTGAAGCAAAAATCATGTTTATAAAATTGCTCACAAACAGTGTCCAGAATATCTTGCTGTCAATTTTGTCAAGGTTGGGAACCCAGCAAACATAGTATTAGGGGGAGAGAGCACAAAATTTGTAGTACCCACAGCAGTGGCCAGGCTTCAAACACCTTTTATTGTACAGCATTTAAAAGGGAAAGGAACAGACTTACCCACAAATGTCAAGGCCAGTCATAGCTTGAACCAGTTCAAGAAGACTGCCCAAAAAGTGTCTGATGAATGAAGCAACAGAAAGGAGGGGAATGATTTTCTATTTTTTAGCTAAAATACGTGTAAATTTTACCTTATCCCTAGTAATGACCCTCGTATTGTAGATAGTCGTTAATGACCCTCGGGTAGTAGATAGTCTTTTTAGTATGATAATAAGATGTTATCTTCATTATAGAATAATAAGAAATATTATAACCTTTATATCATAATAATAAGGTAAAAGGACCCCAATGGAAATAAGTCACTCTGACTTTTTTGGGTTATCCTAGGTTCTCTACACATATGCTGCTATGTATGATTAATTCTATGTAACTGTATTGTGTATACCTGAATAAATTTACTTACTTACTTACTTACTTACTTACTTACTAGATAAAATGGAGGAGGGGAAGCGCATCCGCCCATTGTTTTGACAGGCGGAGGGGGGAAAGGAAAATGAGCCAATATGTCACTTTGAAGCTGCCGATCCTTGTAATTACACTATGGCGAGGAAAAGGAAGAGTGGGGAAGAGGAAGAGGGGGAGGGGGGGAGGAGGAAGGGAGGAGGGGGAAAGAGGAAGAGGAGGAAAAGGGAAGGAAGAGGAAAAAGGGAAGAGGAGGAGGAAGAAAAATAGTAGGGGAAGTTTAAGGGGGAAGAGGAAAAAGAGGGGAAAAAGATAGGGGGAAGGGAAGAAGGGAAAAAGGAGGAAGGTGGAGGAAGGGGAAGAGGAAGAGTATGAGGAAGGTAGGGGAAGAGGAGGAAGGGGGGAGGGGAGGGGGAAAACTGTCCTGGTACGGGTACAAAAATTTCTGTCTGTCTATTTTCTGTCTGTCAACCCCCCTTTATCTTCTATCCGTCTAGCTCCTGTTCAGAGGCCCAAGACTGTGCAATCATTTTTACTCACATTTCAAGCAGAGTATAGCATTTGTCTGGTTTTTGGGTTACCTAGGTAATTTATACTAGATACTTGTTTTTATGGTACCTGTGAGAAGTAGACGACGATAAAAAAGGAAGAAGATTGAAAGAGATAGAATGGGGGAAAAAGTAAAACCCATTGTGTATGAACCATTTTTCGGTTTTCCACAAGCTGCGAACCTAGGAGTATGTTCAGGATTTATTTGGTATATATTTTAGAAAAATAATAATAAAAAATGTTTTGTATTGTTTTTTTTTTTTGTAAAAAAGTTTTGAAACAATATTTTGATAATTAGTTTGGGCTTTGTGTTGTATAAAACGGTGTTTAGTACATTGACCTTACTTTGGTCTCACGGGCCCAAAAGGGTTTGTGAAAAATAAAATAGTGAAAAAAAAACAAACGTTCAAATACAATAAAAAAAAGTTTACGGGGTTAGGGGGCAGTCGCGCGTTGCCTTCGCGGCTCTTTTTGCAAACTTCTGCACCCAACTCGTAAGTATTGAGGGAAAAATTTTTTTTTGTTTATCCTATAAGTTTAAAAAAAAAACTTTTTTTTCATAAAAAATAATTTTTTTTTTTTTTTTTAAATTTTGGCCGACCCTGAGAACGAGTTTCGGGGAGGGCCTGTCGAATCAAAGGGTTAATGATGGAAGTATTTAAAAAAAGAATAATACACAAAACCCAAAAATTTGGGGCAAAACTCAATACAGTCCGCCACACAAATCCGGCAACAGTTATTCGGTTCCCTTTAGTTATTCGCACTAATTTTGGCTAGCATAATTTCAAATTTCGGGTCGCCCCCCAACCTTGGCGTTTGGTGGCGCTACTTTCTGCAAAAATCATTTCCCGTTTCTTTCTCCATTTTTTGTTTTAACCCGCTTACTTCTGCCTTGCCATGGTTCCAATGAAAAAAAGAAAATCTTTCATTATGTAAAGCAACCCACACTACATTACCATTAAAGATAAGGTGGTTTTGAAGCCACTGTTGGTTGCCATGAGCTCAGTCTCATGATGCAGGAGAATATGCTTTATTATGCTAATATCAACACTAAAGCTTATTTGCCTATCACAATTGATCTAATATGACATAAGAAACAATATAAATAACATAAAACATGTTAAATACAGTGGACCCCCACATACCGATTTTAATCCGTGCAAGAGGGGTCATTGTTATGCGAAATAATCGGTATGCGAATGAATTTTCCCCATAAGAAATAATGGAAATCAAATTAATCCGTGCAAGACACCAAAAGTATAAAAAAAAAATTTTTTACACATGAAATATACATTTTCCACACACAAAGAGAAGGATACATGCACAATAGTAGAGTGTACATGCACAGTTTATATTGTGCATGTACTGTCTACTAAATGAAGAATAAATGACACTTACCTTTATTGAAGATGCAGCAATGACTGATGAGACACTGTGTCCTGGGAGTGCCTTTTCCTCCTGAGTACTGTAGGTCCTGTTTGGCATTTTCTTCCAGAACAGGCCTTATCACACTGTGTATGCCACTACGATTCTTAAATCTCTCAAACCAACCTTTGCTGGCTTTAAATTCACCAATATGAGCACTAGTTCCAGGCATTTTTCCCTGTTCACCTGGGTGTTAGTCGACTTGTGTGGGTTGCATCCTGGGAGACAAGATTAAGGACCCCAATGGAAATAAGTTAGACAGTCTTCGATGACACTGACTTTTTTGGGGTTATCCTGGGTGGCAAATCCTCTGGGGTTAATTGTTTCTTGGTATTCTCAATAAGCCACACCAACAACGGTGTACAGCAGCAGCAGCAGCAGCTGACGGTGGTACAGCAGAACAGCGATGCTACAGCAGCAGCAGACGATGCTGCAGCAGCAGCAGCTGACGTGGTACAGCAGCAACAGACGATGCTACAGCAGCAGCAGACGATGCTACAGCAGCAGCGCAGACGATGCTACAGCAGCAGCAGCAGCTGACGGTGCTACAGCAGCAACAGACGATGCTACAGCAGCAACAGACGATGCTACAGCAGCAACAGACGATGCTACAGCAGCAACAGACGATGTTTACAGCAGCAGCAGACGATGTCTACAGCAGCAGCAGCAGCTGACGGTGGTACAGCAGCAACAGATGATGCTACAGCAGCAGCAGCTGACGGTGGTACAGCAGCAACAGACGATGCTACAGCAGCAGCAGACGATGCTACAGCAGCAACAGACGATGTTACAGCAGCAGCAGACGATGCTACAGCAGCAGCAGCGAGCTGACGGTGGTACAGCAGCAGCAGCGATGCTACAGCAGCAGTAGACGATGCTACAGCAGCAGCAGACGATGCTACAGCAGCAGCAGACGATGCTACAGCAGCAGCAGACGATGCTACAGCAGCAGCAGACGATGCTACAGCAGCAGCAGACGATGCTACAGCAGCAGCAGACGATGCTTACAGCAGCAGCAGACGAATGCTACAGCAGCAGCAGACGATGCTACAGCAGCAGCAGACGATGCTACAGCAGCAGCAGACGATGCTACAGCAGCAGCAGCAGCAAGCTGACAGTGCAGCAGCAGCAGCAGCAGCAGCAGCAGCAGCAGCTGTACCCAATAGTAGCGATGGTTGATTGGGGTTTATTATACAACCTGGCCAGCTCGGAGGAACAGCACTCCACTTTCATACTTATCTAATGATCTTTTCTTCATCTCTATTGTAATTCTCACCCTTATTGCTGTAGGGTTGGCACTAGAAGCTTTCTTGGGGCCCATGGTCACTTATTTTCCAGAAAAAGCACCGAAACACTGTAATACGAAATATTCCGATTGTGTGCTTGGATGTTACCGCGGAGGCTGGCTGGTAAACAATGCCACCGGCGGAACATGTGAGCGTGGCTCAGGCCGCACATTGGACGCGTCTCGGACGAAAATCGCGTGAGGGGTTTTTAAGCGGTATGTGAGGCAAAATTTTTGCGATTAAAGCAAGCGGTATGCGGATTAATCGCTATGTGATGCCATCGGTATGCGGGGGTCCACTGTACTCCAGAATAAATAATATTTGGCATAATACCGAGCAGTTCGACAGAGGTATGAAGAGGATATATGGTATACAAATACCATTCTCCTATCCCTGTCTTGGTGGCTTATATTAGAGAAAACAGTGTAGCACAGGGCTAACTGTGATATACACTCGTACTGCACCGTAAACCTGAAACAAAAAAGTTATTTTCTCTATATAGATTATCTCACACAGCAGCATATGTGTAGAGAACCTAGGATAACCCAAAAAAGTCAACGTGGCTTATTTCTTGTACCTGGCGTGGGTTAGCCATATATGATTTTTGGTAAATATTCAATTCCCAGCCAGGGTAGAAACAGGCGTGTTTCTTTACACCTGTTGTCTATGTTTACCCATCAGTAAATGGGTACCTGGGTGTTAGTCGACTAGTGTGGGTGTTATCCTGGGACACTGACCTAATTTTCTTGAAATACTCTGCATAACAAGTGGCTTTCTATACAGTAGCATGTCACTGATGTCAGCTAGGCCTGTATACCTTGTACATGTACATGTAGTAAATAATTATTATTATTATATTATTATTATTATTTTCTCAGTTTGTTGGGTTATGTTATTCAAACTTGGGCAATGTATGATGGAAAGATACTTCTTAACGTACACCAAAAATGAAAGAAATCAGACCATAAATAGCGGAGTTCACTTCTCAGCCATTAGCGGCCGCTTAGCGGTATATTTTTGTATGTTTTTATGGTTATATTCTCATTTATTCGGTCTCATTTGATAGAATGAAAGATACATTACAGAAATAGATATGATTTTGATTGCTTTCATGACGAAAAGTACCTTGAAATTGCGCTCACAGAAGCGAAAATGTTCTGTTCTTTAGCAAAACTCAAGAGTAAACAAATGACGTCACCGTCCAATACCTGTCTGCCTGCCAGTCTAAGTTCCAATACGTAGTCTGGGTTGACATTATTTATACAATTATTACAATAATGCAGTAGTCTCCATAACGATAAATATTCTATTTTTTTTTTTTTGTGAGAATAAAAAATTCCAAATGGTAAGCAAGAGTAATATGAGGGGCCTGGAGCCATGACTAATGAACAGAGAAAATATTACTTTAGTGCCAGGAATGTCTGCATTGTTCATTCTGGACCCTATTTTGAAATTGGCATCTGTTGAAATTTGTGTGAAATCGGCCAGACTGCCAATTTCTGACCACTTTATTGGGTAGTTGAAATAAGTGAATGGGCGGTTTCTTGTACTCGGTTGACAGACTAAAGTAAAAAAAGTTTATTCAGGTATACACAAATAGTTACATACATTATCATACATAGCAGTGCATGTATAGAGAACCTAGGATAACCCAGAAAAGTCAGTGACTTATTTCCAGTACCTGGCTTGGCTTGCCATGTATGATTTTTGGTAAATATTTTTTTTTCTCGGTTGTTTGTTGGGCTATCTCATTGAAACTTGGGCAATGTATGATGGAAAGATGCTTCTTAACGTACAACAAAAATAAGACAGATGATAAATAAGGGAGTTCACTTCTCAGCCATTAGCCACCTCTTTGCAGTATATTTTCGTATGGTTTTTATGGTTGTATTCTCATTTTTTTTTTTGGACTCATTTGATAGAATGGAAGATATATTACAGAAATACATGATTTTGATTGCTTTCATGACGAAAAGTACTTTGAAATTGAGCTCAATGTACTGGAAATGTTTGTTTTTTAGTGTCAGTCAAGTTGGTTAATTTTATTATATGTAGTCTAACCTAACTACTCTGTAATCCTGCAAACTTGGTAATCCGGCACACTACAGGTCCCAATGATGCCGTATTTGTGATGGAGGACCTGTACTGAAAGAACGCAAAGAAAAAAAAATAATGAAGCACTTCACTGAATGAATGACTGGGCAATGAGTACAATACTGCACACAAGAGAGAATAAATGGTGACTCAAGTAAATAATACTTCAGGGGTAGGAGCAACATAAAAGAACAGATGTACAAACAAAAATGAAACGTGAAAGATTAATGATAACACTGGGAAAATAATGCAAAATAATGTCAAAAAACACTGAGTCTGCACTGAAAGCACAAGTCTTTGCGTACGCAAGAAATTCACGGTAAATGTCTCGCACACACAAACGTCTAGTGACAGAATTTATCACTAGTCCCGAAGCGGCGTAGAAGTGGTGATGGAGGAATGTGGTCCCATGTGCAGGCGACGTCCCGTCACTCACACTCGTCGCGAAGAAATGCGCTTGGTCTGAAGACTTACAAACTTGGGCTTTTGTAAAGGTGGCACACAGGTGAAATACATCTCTTGGCTGCTGCTGTAACATCGTCTGTTGCTGCTGTAGCATCGTCTGCTGCTGCTGTAGCATCGTCTGTTGCTGCTGTACCACCGTCAGCTGCTGCTGCTGTAGCATCATCTGTTGCTGCTGTACCACCGTCAGCTGCTGCTGCTGCTGTAGCATCGTCTGCTGCTGCTGTAACATCGTCTGTTGCTGCTGTAGCATCGTCTGTTGCTGCTGTAGCATCGTCTGTTGCTGCTGTAGCATCGTCTGTTGCTGCTGTAGCACCGTCAGCTGCTGCTGCTGCTGTAGCATCGTCTGCTGCTGCTGTAGCATCGTCTGCTGCTGCTGTAGCATCGTCTGTTGCTGCTGTACCACCGTCAGCTGCTGCTGCTGCAGCATCGTCTGCTGCTGCTGTAGCATCGTCTGTTGCTGCTGTACCACCGTCAGCTGCTGCTGCTGCTGCTGTAGCACCGTTGTTGGTGTGGCTTATTGAGAATACCAAGAAAACAATTAACCCCAGAGGATTTGCCACCCAGGATAACCCAAAAAAGTCAGTGTCATCGAAGACTGTCTAACTTATTTCCATTGGGGTCCTTAATCTTGTCTCCCAGGATGCAACCCACACAAGTCGACTAACACCCAGGTGAACAGGGAAAAATGCCTGGAACTAGTGCTCATATTGGTGAATTTAAAGCCAGCAAAGGTTGGTTTGAGAGATTTAAGAATCGTAGTGGCATACACAGTGTGATAAGGCCTGTTCTGGAAGAAAATGCCAAACAGGACCTACAGTACTCAGGAGGAAAAGGCACTCCCAGGGGTAGGAGCAACATAAAAGAACAGATGTACAAACAAAAATGAAACGTGAAAGATTAATGATAACACTGGGAAAATAATGCAAAATAATGTCAAAAAACACTGAGTCTGCACTGAAAGCACAAGTCTTTGCGTACGCAAGAAATTCACGGTAAATGTCTCGCACACACAAACGTCTAGTGACAGAATTTATCACTAGTCCCGAAGCGGCGTAGAAGTGGTGATGGAGGAATGTGGTCCCATGTGCAGGCGACGTCCCGTCACTCACACTCGTCGCGAAGAAATGCGCTTGGTCTGAAGACTTACAAACTTGGGCTTTTGTAAAGGTGGCACACAGGTGAAATACATCTCTTGGCTCAGTGTGTAAGTGGTATAAAGAAGGGTGAAGAATACCCCAAGTAGGTAAGGCTTAGTGGCGGATGAGTAGCGGGTTGTGGAGGTGACTGCGGAGAGCGGCATCTGTGTGTCTGATGGCACTCGCACCCTACCACACTTGAAAATCTGGGTGGTTTTGCTATGCCACAGGGATGGTGACTATCACTGTCCAGTGTTGAATTGGCAGCACAAGGTGATATCAGGGACAATACTTCAAAGAGGAACTTGCATGGCTTCTTTCTCTTGGCTGGGTTGTCTTGCTGGCTTAACCCTCGATAATGGCTGACTACAATACATGTAACAATGCACACAGCATGAAGGAACAGGCTGGATGACTGATGAGGCAGGCTGGATGAAAACTGGCACTCTTCCCTAGACTGGCTTAACTGGCTGGCTTAATTGTAAAACCCGGATGATCTCCTTATATGCTAACATGCAATTAGCACATGAACTAAGCCAGGAAGCTTAAGAGGCGGCTGCAACTGTCTTTGCAGGCGGGCATCACTGGGTGAAAGTGGGACGAGTGTAGAGACGGCGGACTGGCTTGGGGAACTCCCGCTGCACTCAGTGACCCAGCTTGATCTACTTATATCTGCGTAAATACCTATATACAGTGGATCCCTGGTATACGATATTAATCCGTTCCTGAGAGCTCATCGTATGCCAAAATTATCGGAAGGCAAATTAATTTTCCCCATGAGAAATAATGGAAATCAAATTAATCCATGCAAGACGCCCAAAAGTATGAAAAAAACAAATTTTTACCACGTGAAATATTAATTTATTGCACACATGCTGAAGAAGACATGCACAGTTTGTAGTACTCTACTAACAATAGAATACATGACACTTACCTTTAATGAAGATCTGGTGATGATTGATGGGATGGGATGGAGGGGAGAGTGTTTGTTGTTAATGTTTAGAAGGGGAATCCCCTCCCATTAGGACTTGAGGTAGCAAGTCCTTTTCTGGGGTTACTTCCTACTTTTAATGCCACTAGGACCAGCTTGAGAGTCGCTGGACCTCTGTAACACAACAAATCTGTCAATAGAGCTCTGTACCTCCCGTTCCTTTAAGACTTTCCTAAAATGGGCCATAACATTGTCATTGTACAGGTTGCCAACACGGCTTGCAGTAGCTGTGTCGGGGATTTTCATCCGTAAAGGTTTGCAGTTCAACCACTTTGCACACATTTCCTTAATCTCTTTTTCAATTCCATACTAATTCTCGCCCTTTGTACCACAGGGATGGCACTAGAAGCTTCTTGGGGTCCATGGTGACTTTTTTCAGTTTTCAAGCACTAAAAACACTGGGATAATGTGAAATGTACCGAATGTATGCATAGATGCGACCCCACTGGCTGACTTGTAAACACTGGTGGTGAGGCCACACGTGGGACGCGTCCGGACGAATCACGTAAGGCGAGTTTTTTATCGTGAGGCGAGGCAAAGTTTTTGCGTTCAAATGCTTCGTATGGAGGACTTAACGTAACACGATGCGTTCGTAAGGCAGGGGTCCACTATATTGTATATTAGAGCTGACTTCCTCTATTCCATTTATTACAGTATACAGTACGCTACTGTATAAATTTTTAAAAAAATATGCCAGAAATGTTATAAATGGTGCAAAGGTGACATTAAAACAATATCAAAGATGGTTGACTCAAACCCCACTACTATTGTAGTATGCTCCTCACTTAACGACGAATTTGTTTTACCAACGTGGTGTTAGGAACGAAACTCCATCGTTAAGTGAGGAGAAGGTGTACTACACAATGTGAATTTCTAAGATTAATCATTTAGTAACTTTATTAGATGTTCTTCATCCAGGCACAATCCTAATGGCTAATGCATGTATTGAAGACACTGTCTGGCTTTAAATAATTACATTGCTGATTTTATTTGAAAGAATATCATATTAAACTTAAATAGGCTTTTTTTTTTTTAATGTATAGCATACATATGACAGATTTTCAATAAAAATTGGTTTAACTATTTCAGGTCAAGCTGAGCTTCTGATGAAAGAGCGGTTCTCTCAGTTTGCTGGTTTGATTGATGATTGTGAATTTAAACGTGGGGAGAAAGAGGTAACCTGTCTCGATCTTCAAGGGTTTTGGGACATTATTTACTTCCAGGTAAAGTTTGTCAAGTCTTGCATGTCTATTTTCTGTTTTCTTTATTATTTATACTCTCGGGAAGCACTTTGTGGTTTTTTGCATTACTGTAGTTTTTCTCCACTGCTTCATTTACAGGCAGTGTTGTATCTCAGGATTGCCATGTCAAGCTGACTTTAACTTCAAATGTCATATGTTAATTTATTAATTACATGAAAGCTTTATAACTTATTTTCCAGAAATTGTTGTGGTGTATATAGCTGGTAGACCTGCATGTGAGAGAATGGGTTTGCATGGTCAGTGTGCACAGTTTAAAAAAAATCGGAGAGGCCACAGTGCATTGTGGGAGTGCTAATTCAGTACTCCTTGGTCCCCATGCGTAGCGGTGAGGAATACATCGCTCCCCGGTAAATTGGGACTCTTCCCTTCCCAAGTGATAGTTCTGACACTGACTGAAGTGTAAGTGAAGATGAATCTCATGGTTCTGAGGAGTTTGTGACCAAAAGCAATGCTCAGGATACCAGAAACAGTGCTGAAAGCCCTGACTATTATCAACATTCTACCTCCCTTCCACCAAAAAAGTTTGACTTATTTTCATGTGAGTGGTGGGGAAGACAGTGTGGGTCATGGGAAAGGCAGTGTGGGTGGTGGGGAAGGCAGCGTGGGCCTGTGTAAACATAGCAACATGTAGATTACCTTGGATAACTCAGTCAGTGGCTTGTTTCCATGTGGGTGGGGCAGAAGGCATCGTGGGTTTGTATAAACATTTGTCAATACATAGAACAACAATGATTGATTGTGCAGTTAGTGTTGCATACACTGAATGGATATACATGTATATACATTATGCATTTTATTAATTTCACAGGCCACAAAAGTTACTTGAAAAAAAAAAAATTAGATAAAGGAAAAATTTAATAAAATTAAAAATATGACCGAGTGAGTGGTAGTCGCCGATTTTTCCGTAAGCGGCTCACTTTGTCAACCTCGTGCCTCTATATCTCAGTAAGTACTCATCGCAGTTTTTTTCTAACCTTTTCAGGGTGGACACGCCCTCTCAGAGACTTGTTCTCAGGGTCGGCCAAATTTAAAAAAAAAAAAAAAAAAAAAAAAATTATGAAAAGATAGAGAATCTTTTCCCGATCATAATGACACCAAAAATATGAAATTTGGTGGAAAACTTATGGAATTATGCTCTCACGAAGTTAGAGGTCTCGACAGTGTTTATGCATCAGCGATTTTGCCCATTTTGAGCCCTATTTTCGGCCAATTCCAGTGCACTTGTAGACAAAAATCATAACTATTTCGCTAGAACTCCAGTTTCTCTATCGAATGAGTACAAGAAACCACCCATTTACCGATTTCAACTATCCAATACAGTGGTCAGAATTTAGCAATTTTTCCAATTTCACACAGATTTCAGAAGATGCCAATTTCTGAATAGGGTCCAGAATAAACAAGGAAGACATTCCTGGCACTAAAATAACATTTCCTCTGTTCATTAGTCACGTCCCCAGGCCCCTCTTACATTCTTTTGCTTTCCACTTTGGATTTTTATTCTCACAAAAAAATAGAAGATTTACTGTTATGCAGACTACTGCATTGGTGTAGAAATGGTATAAATAATGTCAGCGCACTTGTGAAAGAATATTAGACTCGCCAGTTGACGTGTATTGGACGCATAGCATGATTTGTTTACTTTTGAACTTTGGTAAAAATTAAACATTTCTGCTACTTTTAGCACAATTTCAAGGTAGTTTTCTTTGTAAAACCAGTCAAAATCATCACAATTTCTGTAATACGTCTTCCATTCTATAAAATAAGACCAGGAAAACTAGAATACAACAACAAATATATGAAAATACAGTGCAAAGTCGCTGTTTTAATCCAAAAACAAGGTCAGTATTTTTTTCTCATTACGCGCTGTGTGCTGCGCGTAATGAGACCACGCACACTGACCACATAGACCCATTCTTTCATATGTAGGCCTACCAGTTTTCTCGCTAGATTTGAGGGCACTAGAATTTAGGCGTACTAGTACGTCAAAAACCCTGGTGTGTAAGCCGTACTAGTACGGCCGAAACCCTGAAAGGGTTAACAATTGGAAAAATGTTCATAAGATTTTGGTGCAATTTTTTTTTTTTCTTTTAAATATTTTTCAACACTGAGAGTGAATTTGGGATCAGAGGTTTTGACAGTGAAAGGGTTAAGAATAGTTTTGTTATAAAAGAAAAAAAATCTGCAATCAGTAGTTACCAAGATATATGTGAAGTTGACGGAGTGAACTGCTTACGGCAACATTGGCGACTGCTCCTCACTTGGTAATATTTTTACTTTTATTCTATTTGTCTCTTTCTAGTTAATTTTTTCAAGTAATTTTTGTGGCCTGTGAGTTTTCTAATTAATTCTTTCAAGTAATTTTTGTGGCCTGTGAGACCAGTATAATGCATATTGTATGTATTTTTGTATACAACACAATAACTACAAATGTTGTTTACAAAACATGTTTACACCAACCAACAATTAAAAAAAATTATTACTATTGTTCTGTAATATATACAGGTACCATCCGACTTACGACCAAGCTTGGTTCCGACCAACCAGTTGTAAGTCAAAATGGATGTAAGTCGAACCTTTGAAAATTGCCCACATACCGGGTAGGGCATAATGTCAAACCTTTCCTATATAAACTACCTACATAGTAATGTAATGTACAATCATTATTTCATTCTTTTTACCATAATTGACTTCTGTTAAATTTTAATTATGTACTGTATATAATGTATACATGGTAGTGAACTGTATTGTAAATTTTACATCTCATACAGTATCATATGTTACCATTATCTTTGTATTGTCGACAGTGGAATGGGAGAATACCACTGGTAGTGTCCTGCCAGAATGTAGTATAACCTATACCCTAAGTAAAGAGAGAAAACTCTGGAACATGTGTAATACGTATCTGGCTGGCTGGCCGGGTGGGTGGTTGACTGGCTGAATGTGGCTTGCTCTCTGTAACTCTGTATCTCTCTGTATCTCTCTCTGTATCTCTGTATCTCTCTCTCTCTATCTGTATCTCTCTGTATCTGTATCTCTCTCTGTATCTCTCTCTCTATCTCTCTATCTCTCTCTATCTCTCTCTGTATCTCCATCTCTCTCTGTATCTCTCCATCTCTCTCTGTATCTATCTCTCTCTGTATCTATCTCTCTCTGTATCTCCATCTCTCTCTGTATCTCTCTATCTCTCTCTGTATCTCCATCTCCTGTATCTCTCCATCTCTCTCTGTATCTCTCTATTCTCTCTGTATCTCCATCTCTCTCTGTATCTCTCTATCTCTCTCTGTATCTCTCCATCTCTCTGTATCTATCTCTGTATCTCCATCTCTCTCTGTATCTCTCTATCTCTCTCTGTATCTCCATCTCTCTGTATCTCTCCATCTCTCTCTGTATCTCTCTATCTCTCTCTGTATCTCCATCTCTCTCTGTATCTCTCCATCTCTCTCTGTATCTCTCCATCTCTCTCTGTATTCTCCATCTCTCTCTGTATCTCTCCATCTCTCTCTGTATCTCTCCATCTCTCTCTGTATCTCTCCATCTCTCTCTGTATCTCTCCATCTCTCTCTGTATCTCTCCATCTCTCTCTCCCTGTATCTCTCCCTGTATCACTCTTTCTCTGTATCTCTCTCTGTATCACTCTCTCTGTATTTTCTCTCTCTCTGTATCTCTCTCTCTGTATCTCTCTCTCTGTATCTCTCTCTCTGTATCTCTCTGTATCTCTTCTGTATCTCTCTCTCTCTGTATCACTCTGTATCACTCTCTCTCTGTATCACTCTCTCTGTATCACTCTCTGTATCATTCTGTATCTCTCTGTATCTCTCTCTGTATCTCTCCATCTCTCTGTATCTCTCCATCTCTCTCTGTATCTCTCCATCTCTCCCTGTATCTCTCTCTCTCTCTGTATCTCTCTCTGTATCACTCTCTCTGTATCACTCTCTCTCTGTATCACTCTCTCTCTCTGTATCACTCTCTCTCTGTATCACTCTCTCTCTGTATCACTCTCTCTCTGTATCACTCTCTCTAGCACTCTGTATCTCTCTCTCTGTATCTCTCTCTGTATCTCTCTCTGTATCTCTCTCTGTATCTCTCTCTGTATCTCTCTCTCTGTATCTCTCTCTCTGTATCTCTCTCTGTATCTCTCTCTTTATCTCTCTGTATCTCTCTGTATCTCTCTATCTCTCTCTGTATCTCTCTCTGTATCACTCTCTCTGTATCTCTATCTCTCTCTGTATCTCCCCTCTCTGTATCACTCTCTGTATCTCTCTCTGTATCACTCTCTGTATCACTCTATCACTCTGTATCTCTCTGTATCTCTCTCTCTCTGTATCTCTCTCTCTCTCTGTATATCTCTCTCTGTATATCTCTCTCTGTATATCTCTCTCTGTATATCTCTCTCTGTATATCTCTCTCTGTATCTCTCTGTATCTGTATCTCTGTATCTCTCTCTCTCTGCATCTCTCTCTCTCTGTATCTCTCTCTCTCTGTATCTATCTGTATCTCTCTCTCTGTATCTCTCTCTGTATCTCCATCTCTCTGTATCTCCATCTCTCTGTATCTCCATCTCTCTCTGTATCTCCATCTCTCTGTATCTCCATCTCTCTGTATCTCCATCTCTCTCTGTATCTCCATCTCTCTCTGTATCTCCTCTCTCTGTATCTCCATCTCTCTCTGTATCTCCATCTCTCTTCTGTATCTCCATCTCTGTCTCTGTATCTCCATCTCTGTCTCTGTATCTCCACCCTCTCTCTCTGTATCTCCTCTCTCTCTCTGTATCTCCTCTCTCTCTCTGTATCTCCATCTCTCTCTCTGTATCTCTTCTCTGCATCTCTCTCTCTCTCTGCATCTCTGCTATCTCTGCATCTCTCTCTTTCTGCATCTCTCTCTCTGCATCTCTCTGGGAGATAGCCAGATAGCGTAGATATTCTTGCCATTTTGCGGTGTGAAGTCATCCAGAGGAGGCTTGTAGGTTTGCAATGAAGTTCCAGGAGAGAGGGTGGGTGGTGGTATCGTGGGTGGGGGGTTGTTTATAGCTGGGTTGGTAGTGAGGGCAGCAGTGGGCCGACGAGCTGGAAGTGTTGCCTGTATCTCTCTCTGTATCTCTCGTCTCTGTGGTGGAGACGAAAAAAACTAGAAAAGCTAGATACAGCGATTGATAAACAAGGGTTGAGGCTCGACCGTTCGTCATTGTAGGAGCTGCCAGAAATCACCGGTTCAACACGCAAGTTGTACTTTTGTATCAATCAAATCACATCTTACTTGGGTAGATAATTTCAAGTAGAACCTTCATATGTTAGCCCAAATCACCGACCAGTATGTTTTAAATAAGTGACCCACTGATCAAATCAGATCGACTGGTCCGAACCCTTGACTGTTTACAAATGGATTCGTTGGACAATAAAGCAGACTGTAAACGGATGGGGTTGTAGGCGCCCTTATCAAACACAAACAATAAATATAAATCAGGAACGTACATGGTAAGCTGTCCAATATACAAGTACAGTGGACCCCCGCATAACGATGGCATCGCATAGCGATTTTTCCGCATAACGATTACTTTTATCGCAAAATTTTGCCCCGCATACCGATTAAAAACCCGCATACCGATTTTCGTCCGAGACGCGTCCCAATGTGCCTCAGCCAGCCTCACATGTGCCGCTCTGTCCATTGTTTACCAGCCAGCCTCCGCGGTAACATCCAAGCATACACTCGGAATATTTCGTATTATTACAGTATTTCGGTGCTGTTTCTGGAAAATAAGTGACCATGGGCCCCAAGAAAGCTTCTAGTGCCAACCCTGTGGTAAAAAGGTGAGAATTAGTATGGAAATTAAGAAAGATTTTGAAGGGTTTGGGGCTAACCCTGAGAAGCCTATGCCAGTTGTGGAATCCATTGTGCCTACTTCAAAGATTAAGGAAATGTGTGCAGAGTGGGTTGAACTGCAAACCTTTATAGATGAAAATCACCCTGACACAGCTTTTTTGCAAGCCGTGCTTGTGACTATTTCAATGACAATGTTATGGCCCATTTTAGGAAAGTCTTGAAGGAACGGGAGGTACAGAGCTCTATGGACAGATTTGTTGTGCGACAGAGGTCCAGTGACTCTCAAGCTGGTCCTAGTGGCATTAAAAGAAGGGAAGTAACCCCAGAAAAGGACTTGCTACCTCAAGTCCTAATGGAAGGGGATTCCCCTTCTAAACAGTAAGAAGATAATGCTCTCCCCTCCTCCCATCCCATCAATCATCACCAGATCTTCAATAAAAGTAAGTGTCATGTAATTGTGCATGCCTTTTTCAGTTTGTGTGTATTAAAATTAACATTTCATGTGGTAAAAAAAAATTTTTTTCATACTTTTGGGCGTCTTGCACGGATTAATTTTATTTCCATTATTTCTTATGGGGAAAATTCATTCGCATAACGATTATTTCGCATAACGATGAGCCCTCTTGCACGGATTAAAATCGTTAACCGGGGGTCCACTGTACAGTTAGAAATAGAAATACAAATAGCTAGAGCTTCATTTAAGGAGGTTATTAACCCCTTCAGGGTCCAAGGCCAAAATCTGAAGTGGTACTCCAGTGTCCAAGAAATTTTGAAAAAAAAAAAAAAAAAAAAAAAAATTTCTTACAGAATTAAAGAGCATATTTTTCTGAAGGTAATAAGACAAAAAAAAAATTCTGATCAGTACTTACCGAGATACAGTGCCAAGAAGTTTGTCGAAAATGATGTGGTGGCGGCAACATCGACGAATTCCACATACGCGCATTGCATTATTTTGCGGTTTTTGTTTTTTCTTTTTTCCAATTTTTTTCTATTCCTCTTAACATTTGGGGCCTGAGAGACCAATACTGTATATAATGTATACATGTATATATAAACTCACTATTGAACACAATAACCGCACTAAAGTTATCATATTATTGTTTACCACTGTTGTTTATTACAATAAACATGCACAAATCTTGTATAATACTAATGTTCTATCATACATTTACATATTTACAATCACTGGACATGGTTTTAGAACTGCTGGAGCTTGTGGAACTCCTTGAAACAAGGCACCATGCACAGAGGCACCTTACATTCCTCACACATAAACCGAGTGTCTTTGAGTCTTTGTTCCCGTCTTTTTTTTTGTGCACGCGAGCATCTCTTCTGAGCAAAATTTTTTCCGAGTTGAGGAAGTGTATTATGAAATGATCCCCTTCCCTCCTCAAACATTTGGGTTATCCTGGGAATTCGAGGACCGTGTTGTATAGAGGTGTTGTTCCCTGGTATTTCTTTATGAGTTGTCTGAAAAAAAAAAATTACCTCGGTGGTCTGTTCCCAGTCTTTTTTTTGGTACATATTATTGCATTGAGCTTTAAAATGTCCGAGAGGGAAGAAAAGTTTAGTGCACTTGTAATCTTACGAACACAGTCAAAAAACCAATCTGCTGTCCATTTGTAAACCCAAGCGAGTTTTTTTTTAAAATCAATCACTGCCGGGTTTTTCGATATTTATTAGTCCCCGCAACTTTGCCAGTCTTGCATTTCATTAGGTAAATGGTTGTCAACAATGTGAATTCGTTTGTATGCCCCCGGGAAATCCCAGGGTGTCTTTGGCAGTAAACACCTGCACGTCTCCCACGAGCCCTGCGTTGAGCCTGGGCTATGTTTCGATTAGAACGCACTGTCCCACCACATTTGTCTTGTTCACTCGCATAAACCCCGAGTAATGGGTTGTGTACCAGTTATCGGTTAAATGTAGCCCCTTCCAAGATAAAGGGGCCATCTGTTTCTACTCGTACCTGAGATCCAAAATAACTTGGTTCTTTCAATGTTTTATACCGTGCTACAACAATATCCAACCCGGGCCCACTGTCACAACACAGAGTAAAAACAGTTTATACCAAAGCTTTTCCCTTTGCTCGGAATACTGTTGATGCAGTCTCCCCTTTGAAAAAATCAAAGACTCGTCAATTACAGATTCTTGAATGGGGTAAAAGTATAGGACTTTTGTTTGAGATACTGAAAAAATTTTTAATCTTGTTTTAACCTGTCACTTCTGTCAGGCCCGGGTTTTTTCAGAGAAGGCAAAACTAAGTTAAGATAAAAAACCCGTTCATGGTAAGTTTTATTGAAAACCGGGGTAGAAATTAGCCGATTGTGGACAGTTGTTTTATTTATGCTTATGACGTGAGGCATAAGCTTATTGTTTCAAAAGCAAATACTTTTTGCAAAAGTGTCTCTTTCCCCCTGGAGTCTTTCTGTGGTGATTTGATGTATTTGCCAGGTGTACTCAAAATCTTATTACTTTCCTGCAATAATTTCCATCAAAGGTGGTAAAGATATTCAAAGAATTTTCCCGTTCATTGGCCGTGGTTCCAAAGGGGAAAGTAGGTGAATTCACTTTGGAAACATCAAATGGTGGGCTTGGGCCCCCCCCCCCAAAATTTGGGGTTTTGCTGCCAATCCCTATGGTTTGTGGGGGAACTGGACATCTAGGCTGGTTGTGGGGTGGGTTTTGGGGGGTGGTGGCTGGCGCTTGCTTTGTCCCTTTTAAAATGGAGTCAGCAGCGTGGGTCCAGGTGGCCTGGGAGTCACGCATGGCGGTGCCCCTTTCAAACCCCCTAACACCCTCCACTGATGCCCTGTGGTCTATCCTGCCAAGTGTGCCACTTTATCCCCCCACTTCATACCTAAAAAAGGTGTTGGGCCACGGAGTACTCCCGGGGTGTACTCCTCCCTGGGGACAGCATAGGGTCATACCAAGCGCATGCGGGGCGAAAAATACCGACTCTTCATGTGTGAATATGATTCCTCACTATCCTCTCTTTTATCGGGGAGCCAGGTTAAAAACCAGTCCAGTCACATCATAATCATTTGAAATCAAGGCCAGGCCACGCGAAAATATTAGTTTTTCTTGCGATGAGGAACAAACCCCGTGAGTCAGAGTGCCCCCCCGAGGTAAAGGTTGGGATCGTCAGGGTTTTTGCATTTATCATTCCCGGGCTTCTTTTCGGTCATAATGATCAAAGCCCTAGAATTCGTCTTCATTTCACTTTCCCTCAGTGTCAGAAAAAACAGTAGAAGAGGAGAGTCCCAATTTTCCCGGGAGTGGAGGACTTGCGACGAGGCTGGTGAACAAGGGTAAATGAGCCCGGGGTTTCCCCAAATTTCTTGGGGGGAAAAATTTTTTTTTCATGGGAACCCCCCAACCCCGGACCCGTTTTCCAGTGGCCCAAAGGGGTAAATTGGGCCGCAGTTTTCTGCACATTTGGAACCCAAAAAATTCCTTTTCGGGGCCCCAGAAAAGGTTTAATAGTTTTTAAATTTAGTGTTTCAGAAAAACCACAAATAGAAGGGAGCCTTTTTCCCCAAAAAAAGGGGTTTGGGTAACTTTTGTGGAAATTGGTGTCACCCCTTGTGCAAAACCAAGAAACAGCTACAAGCAGTATTAAAACGAGAAGTGTTTTTGGGTATGCCAATGAGGAAAATCTGTGATAAATTTCAGGGTATTAAAAGAGGATAACTTCCAAGTGCTTCATAGGACAATGGAAGCTTTCTACAAAGATGGGAACATAAAAAGTTGGGCTAAATGGTTGCCTTGATACTGGCCATGTAGTCACAACCTGTAGGCTGGAGGTGATGCCCTGGTAGTAGTAATGTGGGGCTGATGTGTGTCTGGGAGACTGTAATGGTGAAGCTGGAGTCCCTGCCCTGGAGAATAAGTTTTGAAGTGGAGGTGCTGTCCTGGGAGACAGTAATGGTGAAGCTGGGGTTTGCTTCTGGGAGACAGTAATGGTGAAGCTGGAGGTGCTGCCCCTGGGGAGACAGTAATGGTGAAGCTGGAGGTGCTGCCCTGGGAGCAGTAGGTAAAACAGTGGAGTGTTTTTCTGAGAGACGTAATGGTGAAGCTGGAGGTGCTGTCCGGGGAAACGTAATGGTGAAGTGGAGGTGCTGTCTGGGAGACAGTAATGGTGAAGGGAGGTGCTGTCTGGAGACAGAAATGGTGAAGCTGGAGGTGGTCTGGGAGACAGTAATGGTGAAGCTGGAGGTGCTGTCTGGGGACGTAAGGGGTAAAGCTGGAGTGCTGTCCTGGGAGACAGTAATGGTGAAGCTGGAGGTGCTGTCGGGGAGACAGTAAATGGGTGAGCTGGAGGTGCTGTCTGGGAGACAGTAATGGTGAAGCTGGAGGTGCTGTCCTGGGAGACAGTAATGGTGAAGCTGGGGGTGCTGTCGGGGAGACAGTAATGGTGAAGCTGGAGGTGCTGTCCTGGGAGACAGTAATGGTGAAGCTGGAGGTGCTGCCCTGGGGACAGTAATGGTGAAGTGGAGGTGCTGCCCTGGGAGACAGTAATGGTGAAGCTGGAGGTGCTGTCTGGGGACAGTAATGGTGAAGCTGGAGGTGCTGTCCTGGGGACAGAAATTTGGTGAAGTGGAGGTGCTGTCCGGGGGAGACAGTATGGTGAAGCTGGAGGTGCTGTCCTGGGAGACATTTAAGGGTTTGAAGCTGGAGGTGCTGTCCTGGGAGACAGTAATGGTGAAGTGGAGGTGCTGTCCTGGGAGACAGTAATGGTGAAGCTGGAGGTGTGTCCTGGGAGACAGTAATGGTGAAGCTGGAGGTGCTGCCCTGGGAGGACAGTAATGTGGGGGGTGCGTCTGGGAGCAGAAATGGTGAAGCTGGGGTGCTGTCCTGGGAGACAGTAATGGTGAAGCTGGAGGTGCTGTCCTGGGAGACAGTAATGGTGAAGCTGGAGGTGCTGTCCTGGGAGACAGAAATGGTGAAGCTGGAGGTGCTGTCCTGGGGACAGTAATGGTGAAGCTGGAGGTGCTGTCTGGGGACAGTAATGGTGAAGTGGAGGTGCTGTCCTGGGAGACAGTAATGGTGAAGCTGGAGGTGCTGTCCTGGGAGACAGAAAATGGTGAAGTGGAGGTGCTGTCTGGGAGACAGTAATGGTGAAGCTGGAGGTGCTGTCCTGGGAGACAGTAATGGTGAAGCTGGGGGTTTGCTGTCCTGGGAGACGTAATGGTGAAGCTGGAGGTGTGTCCTGGGAGACAGAAATTGGTGAGCTGGAGGTGCTGCCCTGGGAGACAGAAATGGTGAAGCTGGAGGTGCTGTCCTGGGAGACAGTAATGGTAAAGCTGGAGGTGCTGTCCTGGGAGACAGTAATGGTGAAGCTGGAGGTGCTGTCCTGGGAGACAGAAATTGGTGAAGCTGGAGGTGCTGTCCTGGGAGACGTAATGGTGAAGCTGGAGGTGCTGTCCTGGGAGACAGTAATGGTTGAAGCTGGAGGTGCTGTCCTGGGAGACATTTATGGTGAAGCTGGAGGTGCTGTCCTGGGGGGACAGTAATGGTGAAGCTGGAGGTGTGCCCTGGGAGACAGAAATTGGTGAAGCTGGAGGTGCTGTCCTGGGAGACAGAAAATGGTGAAAGCTGGAGGTGCTGTCCTGGGAGACAGTAATGGTAAAGCTGGAGGTGCTGCCCGGGGGGACAGTAATGGTGAAGCTGGAGGTGCTGTCCTGGGAGACAGTAATGGTGAAGCTGGAGGTGCTGTCCTGGGAGACAGTAAGGGTTTGAAGCTGGAGGTGCGTCCTGGGAGACAGTAAGGGTTTGAAGCTGGAGGTGCTGCCCTGGGAGACAGTAATGGTTGAAGCTGGAGGTGCTGTCCGGGGAGAAGTATGGTGAAGCTGGAGGTGTGCCCCTGGAGAGTTGGTGA
The DNA here is from genome assembly GCF_026875155.1 of Cherax quadricarinatus. NCBI lineage: Eukaryota > Metazoa > Arthropoda > Malacostraca > Decapoda > Parastacidae > Cherax > Cherax quadricarinatus. The sequence continues at coordinate 54,987,730 of NC_069407.1, read as the reverse complement.
GTGGAGGTGCTGTCCTGGGAGACGTAAGGGTTTGAAGCGGAGATTTTGTCCAGGTAGTCGGGAATTATACGCAGGAAGGAATACAAAATAAAGGGACCTCATAGGGGACAGAGCCGTAGTGGGGAAAACAGTGTAGTCAAAGATAAGATAAAACCAATATTGCGAACTAGAAATACCACAGGAAAATAGCAAACAAGAGGACTCCATAGCAATAGTGAGGATATATTACCAAAAACAATGGTGGGAGCCCCATTGTTGGTGCTAGGGAGGATAGAAGTAAGGGCAGGGAAACATGCACCAACAGGGAATACAGTCACAGAAACCCCAAGGCAAACAGAAACCAAGCCTGTGCACATACTATGCACTTGGTATCTGCAGACATGGAAATCTGGAAAACAGACGGGACGTTGCAACTATGCCACCCTAGAAAATGCCATGCCCATATGACAACGGGAAAATGCAAACTCCCTTCCTGTAAGCTTTTTCACCCTGAAATGTGTACCTTTTAGTAACAGGAAAGACTGTGCTATAATTAAATTGCCAGGCATACCCTCTAAAGGGGACAAAAAGATAAAAAACATTCAGGCCATGGGAAAACCTGGGTAGCACGCCACTCAAGAGGGAGAGGTTTTTTTTGGCCCGGAAAGGGAAAAAAAATGGCAGGAAATGGGAGAAATCATACACCCAAATCAGTCATTTTTGGAGTGGAACCCCGTCGATGGCCTCCACTCCAAACAACAGATACAGATGCTATGCCGGAAAAAAAAATCCCCCCCCCCCAGTACCAACATACCACCAGTCGATGACATTCTTTGCAAATATACAGGGTCTAAACCCAGCAACAAACAAAAAATCCCTTTCATCCGGGGGACTGCTTGCAGAGGCAAAGGCCATTTTGCGGTTTCATGAGACCCACATAAAGGACCCCAGGTTAAAACCCTATAAGTTGTGCCCAAAAAGTGAAACAGGAAAAAGGGGGGGGGGGGGGGGGGGGCCCTGTACATTGCGAGCCCTTGTTTGCACAGAACTGCAAAAATGCCTCAAATGATGTAGTGGAAGTTTTAAGAAAAGGGTTTGGTGAACCAAAACCCTAGTCATTGTGGTAGTCAAACAAACCCCCGGTTTGGCAAACCCCAAACCCAATTTTCCGGTACGGGCTTTTTTAAAAATTGGGACCATGTCGGAAAAACTTCCAGCCCCTGCCCCCAATTTGCCCGGGGGGAAACTTAAAACTTCAAGGGAACCTAAAATGGGGGAATAAAAAGCAAAAAATTTATTGTTGTAGTAAAAAACCCCAGGGGGGCAGCTTGATAAAAACTCACACTGGACGACTTTTAAATTTCTGCACCAAAATTCAATTTAAACCAGAAATAATGGGACCCTACTAGACTGGGAAAAACCCCTAGCTCATTTTTCACTAACAAGATTGAAAATAAAAATGTACCTTTATAAAAAAAACAATGTACTAGATCAACAAAATTGGGTTTGGGACATGTATGTTTTGGACCCCGGGGGCCCGAAATAATGATTTTTAGTCAGAGGGAGCATTCAAAAAATTCAACTTCAATAAAAAAAACAAAAAGTAAAAACCCAAAGAAAACCAAGCCCAAAAATGATTTTAAGCTGGGAAGATAAAATAAGAAAACCCCAGCCCCCAAAATTTATGCCTTTCAGATTAATTGGTGGCACTCGATGTATGACAAGGTTATTTTAAAAGGGAAAAGAGGAGGAGTAGATGAAAAATAGAAAGAAAACAGGCGCCCCTTTAAAAGGCGAAAAAAAAAGAATAAAAAAGGAGCGGCAAAAAAGGGGTTTCCAATATATCAAAAAAGGGTTTTGGGGAAATGGTCAGGTTTTTCAAGCTTAAATTTAAAAGCAAAAGGAATTTTTAGGAGTCAGGAATCGTGGGAAAAATTTAAAAGCATAAAGGGAAATCGAAAAAAAACCCAAAAAGGATTTTTTTCCTATGCCAAATAAAAGCCCGAGAAAAAAGGGCCCAGTTTTGGGGCCCCAAATTTAAAAAAATTTTGGGCCCTAAAAGGTGACAGAAGGGAAAGGGTGAGTTCTAAAGCCCCAATTTAGGGATCAGTTTTTACCCAACCCGTCAACCGGGGATGAGAGTAAAGACCCAAAATGAATTTTTTTTTTAGGAGCCGGGAAATTTGGTTAACAAAGCCTACGTGTTACCCTGAGCCAAATGACTTGAACGGGGCGATAAAGGACTTTCCCCTGAAACCTCCCCCGGGGGGAACCCGGGGAAACCCCGTTTTCCCTAAGAACTGCAAAAACCCCTATCACGACCCTTTTCCATCCTATGGAGGGGAGCTTTGGACAGGGGGTGTCCAAATTTACTAAAAGGGAAATTTAAAACATGGGACTCCCAAAAAAGGGGGCAGAAAAGAACGCAAAAAAACCCAAGCCCGAAAAACAAAAAATTTTCCCATTTCATAAAAAATCTTTGAAAGGGTCTAAAAAGGAAATCACCCCCCATCTAAAACCCCATATTTGCCCCAACCCCAGGGGAACAGGGGTTTTTAGAACAGGTGCTTGTCTGTCTAAACTATTGGATAAATTGGGACAAGGTCCTAAATGCACTAGAAGAAAAAAAGAATGCAGATTTTAATATATCAGATTTGAAAAAAAACCCTTCGTTGTAGGGGAACCTTTGGGTAAAAAGGAAAAAATTTGATGCAAAAGGAAATTTAACGGGAATTGGGGTCAAATTGGGATTAAAAATTTCCTCGCTAATAAAACATGAGTTTTAACGTCCCCCAGAGAAAAGCCCGGGGCAGCCGGTAAAAAGTTTTTCCCAAAGGGGCCCCGGGGTATCGTCCTTGTTTTCCTCATCCAAAATTAAACATAGAAAAGGTGTCAGACGGGCCCCGTGTTTTCCCTTTGGGATGACACCGAATTGCTTGTGGTTTGTTTTTGCAGGACACTGCAAGGCTCTAGGGGGACATCCCCAAATCTTTAGTGGGTGCGGGAAAACAATATAAATTTAAACCCGATGAAAATTTAATTCCTAATATGGAAAAACCCGAGGAATTAAATTTTTTAGGTACAAAAAAATTTTGGCCCCCAAAATGGGGAAAAAAACCCCTTTCAAAACCCTGGGGGGGGATCATGTGGAGGATCCCCGTTTAAAGGCCCGTAACTTTTGTATAATTGCATTGTTAAAAAAAATGACAGGAGGGGATAATGGCCCCCTTTTCAAAATTGGGGGGGGCCCAAAGGGCCATGGGGACATTTAGGTCATTGTTTTCTAGGGGGGATTTTTGCTGCACACTAACAGCACCTTTCAAGGAGGTGAAATTGTGACATGGGAAAAAAATACGAGAACCTTCAGGGTGTGCAAAAACGGGGGAAAAAACACCTCAATTATGGGAGCGTTGAGGTTTAAATGTTTTTCCCGGGGAACGCAGGGGGGGGAATACATAATTATGTAATGGAAAAACCCTAGGGGGCCAGTCCCGGAATTTTGCACACGAAAATCATGTACGAAGAAAAAGATTGGCGGACGATGAAAATCCCCAATGAAAAACAGGGGTGTCACTAGCAATTGGGGACCTTTAAAAATTTTTCAGGGGCCCAGATGGTTTAAAATGCCTCCCAGCATACATAAGGGGGGTTACCCAAAAGACCTGGCAGTCTTTAAGTGGCACTGGGGCAAGCACCCAAAAAATCGGTTTGACCAGGGGCTGTGGTGTATGTTGGTTTGGGCCGAGCGCAACAGCCCGGTTGATTTAGGCTCTGATCCCCCATTTGGGTGGTACAGACCGGGGGCCCTGGGGGCGTTGACCCCCCGGAAAAATCTCTCCAGGTAAAAATCCCCTATATCTTTCTGTAAATTTTAAATTTTTCTTCTTTAATCTTTCTCTGTATTTTTCTGGGATCTTTTTCTCTCTCTCTCTCTGTCCCTTCTCTTGGGCTCTCTTCTGGCTCTTCTTCTTTTCTGTATTCCTTTTTTCTCTGTTTCTTCTCTGTATCTCTTTCTCGTTTATCTTTTTCTTCAGGGTTTTTCTTCTGGGATCTTCTCTCTCTCTTGTATTTTTCCTCTCTCGGAATCCCCTCTCTTCTCTCTGTATCTCTCTCTCTGATCTCTTTTCTTGGGTTTTCTCTCTCTGTATTTTCTCTCTTTCTCTTTGTATCTCTCTCTTCTCTGTATCTCTTTCTCTCTGTATCTCTCTCTTCTGTTTTTCTCTCTCTTGTATCCCCTCTTCTTGTATCTCCTCTTCTCTCTGTTCTCCCTTTTCTCTTTGTATCTCTCTCTCTTGTATTCTCTCTCTCTCTGGATTCTCTCTGTATCTCTTCTCTTTCTGTATTCTTTCTTCTGTATCCTCTCTTCTCTGTATCTCTCTCTCTCTGTATTCTCTTCTCTTTCTTGTTCTTTTCTTCTCTCTCTTCTTTTTATCTCTTTCTCTCTCTTGTTTTCCTTCTCTTCTTTTGTATCCCCTTTTCTCTCTCCTTGTTCTCTCTTTTCTGTAACTCTCTTCTTTTCTTTGTATTCTCTCTTCTTCTTCTTTTCTCTCCCCTTTATTCTCTGTTTCTTTCTCTCTGTATTCTCCCCTTTTGTTTTCTCTTCTTTCTTTTTCTCCCCTTTCTTGTATTCTCTCTCTCTCTCTCTCTTTTATCTCTCTCTCTCCCCTCTCTTCTGTATCTCTCTCTTTTCTCTTTTCTTTTTCTGTATTCTCTTCTTTTCTCTCTCTCCTCTGTTTTTCTCTCTCCTCTTCTCTCTCTCTTTGTATCTTCTCTCTTCTCTTTCTCTTTGTTTCTCTCTCTCTTTCTCTCCTTTTCTCTCTGTATCTCTCTCTCTTTCTCTCTTTCTGTATCTCTCCCCTTTCTGTTTTCTTCTTTTTTCTCTGTATCTTTTCTCTCTCTTTTATCTCTTCTGTATCTTTTCTCTTTTCTTATTTTTCTCTCCTGTTTCTCTTCTTTTCTGGTTTTTCTTTTCTCTGTATCTCTGTATTTTCTCTCTTCTGTATCTTGTATCTCTTCTTTTTGTATCTTGTCTTTTTCTGTTTTCTCTCTCTCTTCTCTTCTCTGTATTCTTCCCCTGATCCCCTTTTGTATTTTCTTCTTTTCTGTATTTTCTTATGTTTTTTCTCTTTTGTATCTTCTCTCTCTCTCTTTTTCTTTTTTTCTCTTTTCTCTCTCTCTTCTCTCTCTCCCCTCTTCTGTATCTTTCCTTTTCTCTCTCTCTGTATCTCTCTCTCTTTTCTCTGTATTCTCTTCTCTCTCTCTTTCTTGTATTCTCTTCGTATTTTCTCTGTCTGTTCTCTCTTCCCCTCCTGTCTTCTCTCTTGTTTTCTTCCCCTTTTTCTGTATTTTTCTCTCTTCTGTAAACTTCTTTCTGTATCCTCTCTCTTCCTGTATTTTTTGTCTGTATATATTCGCATCTCCTCCTTTTGCTTCTCTTTCTCGATCTTTTCTCTTCTTTTTTTCTCTCTCTCTTCTCTCTTCTGTATTCTCTCTTCTTTCTGTATCTCTCTCTCTCTTCTCTTCTCTTCTCTCTTCTTCTTTTATCTCTCTTTCTTTTGGATTTTCTCTTTGTATCTTTTATGTATTCCCCTTTTATCTTCTTCTTCTGTATTCTTCTCTTTTTTTACTTCTTCTTTCTTGTATCTTCTTTATGTATTTTTTTCTATCTTCTCTCTCTTTGTATCTCTCTGTATCTCTTTCTTTGTATCTCTCTCTTTCTGATTTCGGGATTTTCTCTTTTGTATCTCGTTCTTCTCTTGGATATCTCTCTTGTTCTTTTCTCCCGTATTCTCTCTCTTGTAATTTTCTCTCTTGTATCCTATTTTTGGGATCTCTTTCCTGTATCTCTTCGTATCTCTTCTCTCTCTCTGTATCTCCTTTTTCTCTCTCTGTTTCTCCTTCTTCTGTATCTCTTCTCTCTCTCTCCCCTGTATCTTCTTCTTCTTTTTGTATCTTTTCTTTCGTATCTTCTTTTGTTTTTCTGTATCTCTTTCTCTCTGTATTCCCCTTTCTCTTTGTATCTCCCCTTCTTTCTCTGTAAACTCTTCCCCTTTTTTTGTTTCTCTCTCTTCTTCTGTATCTCTCTTTCTCTCTGTTTTCTCTCTTCCCCTGTTCTCTCTTTCTCTCTCTGGGATCTCTCTTCTTGTATCTTTCTTCTGTATTCTTTTTCTCTCTCTGTTTCTCTCTTCTCTTCTGGGATCTTTTTCTCTGTTTTTCTCTTTTCCCCCTTCTCTGTATCTCTCTTTTCTCTCTTTCTTTTCTTTTTCTCTTTTGTATTTTTCTTCTTCTCTTTATTCTCTCTCTCTCTCTGAAACTCTTCTCTATCCCCTCTCTCTTTCCCCTCTCTCTTCTCTTTTCTCCCCTCTTCGTAAGTTCCCCTCTGAAATTTTGTATTTTCCCTCTTGTATTCCTCTGTATTCTCCTTTTCTTTCGGATTTTCTTCTGTTTCTCTCTCTCTCCCCTTTTTATTCTTCTGTATCTCCCTCTATTTCTTGTTTCTCTCTGGGCTTGGGATTTTCTCTTTCTGTTTTTCGTCTGTTTTTTCTCTCTTTTCTCTGATTTCTGGGATCTCTCCCTTTTTTCTCTTTTCTCTCTGTTTCTACCTTTTCTTCTCTTCTCTCTCTCTCTCTCTCTCCCCTTTTATCTTCTCTCTGATCTCTCTCTCTTCTGTATCTCTCTCCTTTTTTATTTTTCTTTTCTCTGTATCTCCTTTTCTGGGATCTCTCTCTTTTCTCTGTATCTCTCTTCTTTTGTTTTTTCTCTTCTCCTGTATCTCTCTTTTCTGAAACTCCTCTCGTAAACTCTCTCTCTGTTTTCTCTCTTTGTTTCTTCTTTGTATCTCTCTCTCGTAAACTTCTCTTTCTTGGGATCTCTCTCTCTCTTTCTGATCTTTCTCTTCTCTCTTCCCTTTTTCTCTCTCTTTTGTATGTCTTTCTGTATTTTGTTTTCTTTCTCTCTTTTATCCTTCTCTTTTGTATCTCTCTTTCCCCTGTTCTTCCTCTTTTGTATCTCTCTTTTTCTTATCTCTCTCTCTCTATTTCTCTATCTTTTGTATCTCTCTGTATCTCTATCTCTGTATCTCTTGTATTTTTATCTTTTTTCTTATCCTTTTGTATCTTTTCTGTATTTCTATTTGTATCTTTCCCTGTATTCTCTTCTACTTCTCTGTATCTCTTCTGTTTGTAAACTCTGTTGTATTCTCTCTCTCTCTGTATCTTCTGTATCTCTCTCTTGTATCTTCTTTTCTGTATTTTCCTTCTCTCTCCCCTGTTTTCCCCTCTCTTTGTATTTTCTCTATTTTGTAAAAATTTTTCCCCCCCTCCCCCCCCCCCCCCCTTTTTTTTCCTTTCCTTTTTTCTTTTTCTCTTATCTCTTTCTTTGTTTTTTTTTTCTCTTTTTATCTCTCTCTTTTTCTTTTCTGTATTTTCTCTGAAACTCTTTCTATTTTCTCTGTATCTCTTTTGTTTTTTATTTGTTCTTTTTTTCTTCCTTTTTATCTCTTTGTATCCTCTCTCTTTTTCTCTCTCTGTATCTCTCTTTCTGATTTTCTTCTGTATTTTTCTACTCTTTTTGTTTTTCTTTTATCTCTCTTCTGGGAGTACTCTCTTCTCTTTTATTTTCTCTCTTGTACTCTTTTCTCTCGTAATTTTTCTCTTGTATTTTCTCTTTGTATCTCTTTGTTACTTTTCTGTATTTTTTTTCTTTTCTTTATTTTCTCTTTTTGTATTTTTTCTCTCTTTTTGTATTCCTTCTCCCCTTTATCTCTTTTCTCCTTCTCCTCTGTATTTTTTCTTGTTTCTCTCTCTCTCTTTTTTCTTTTCTGTATCCCCTTTTTCTCTCTTCTGTATCTTTTCTCTCTTTTCTCCCCTCTTTTTCTCTTCTTCTTCTTCTCTGTATTCTCTCTTTTTCTCTTTATCTCTCTCTTGTATCTCCTCTCTCTCTGTATCTCTTCTCTTTTTTTCTTGTATTTTCTTCTCTCTCTGTACCTCCTCTTTTTATTTTATTTTTTCTTTCTTTGTATCTCTCTCTCTGTATCTCTTCGTATCTCTCCTGTTCCCCTCTTTTTCTTTTCTCCTTTTTCTCTGTATCTCTCTTCTTGTATCTCTTCCCCTGTATTTTCTCTTTTCTCGTAAATTTTCTCTTTCTCTTTTCCTTATCCTCTCTTTTTTTCTGGGATCTCTCTTCTGTATTTTTTTCTCTGTATCTCTCTCTTTCTCTTTCCCCTTTCTTTTCTCTTGTATTTTTCTCTCTTCTGTATTTCTCTCTCTTTTTTATCTCTCTTTGGTTTTTTCTGTTTCTCTCTCTCTGTATCCCCTCTTCTGTTTCTTTTCTCTGTATCTTTTTTGTATTTTTTCTTCTCTCTGTATTTCTTTTTCCCCTCTCCCGGGATCTCTCTCTCTTTTTCTTTCTCTCTCTTTCTCTTCTCTCTTTTTCTCTCTCTCTTGTTTTCTCTTCTCTGTATCTTCTTTTGTATTTTTCTCTCCTCTCTGTATTCTCTCTCTTTAACCCCTCTTTATTTTTTTTTGTATTTTTTTGTTTTTTCCCCTTTTATTTCTGTATCTCTCTTCTCCTTTTTATCTCTCTCTTTATTTTTCTTCTTCTTTTCTGTACCCCTTCTTTTTGTACCCCTCTCTCTCTGTATTCTCTCTCTGTTTTTCTCCTCTGTACCCCTTTCTTCTCTGTATCCCCTTTTTCTTAACCCCCTTCTTCTTATCTTTCTCTTCTGTATCTCTTTCTCTGTACCCCTTTCACTCTGTATTCTTCTGTATCTTCTCTTCTGTATTTTCTCTCTGTCCCCCTCTTTTGTACCTCTCTCTTTCTGTAACTCTCTTCTTTTAACTTCTCTTTTTCCCCTCTTTTTGTATCTTTTCTCTTCGTACCTCTCTCTCTCCCCGTACCTCTTCTTTTTACCCCTTTTCTCTGTACCTTTTCTTCTGTACCCCTTTTTCTTGTCCCCCCCCCCCCCCCCTTTCTGTAACTCTTTCTCTTCCTTTCTCTCTTTTCCCCTCTCTCTCTGTACTCTTCTTCTGTATTCATTCTCTCTGTATCTCTCTTTTTTTCTCTCCTTTTTGTTTTCTCTCTCTCTGTACCCCTTTTCTCTGTATCTCGCCCCTCTGTTTTTTCTCTTTCTGTATTTTTTTTCTCTCTGGAAATTTTTCTCTTTGTACCCCCTTTTCTGTATCTCTCTCTCTCCTTTTTCTCCCTTTCTCTCTTTTTGTTTTTCTATCTCTTTTATTTTTTTTTTTTTTTTTTTTCCTTGGGGGCCTTTTTTTTAAACCCTCTTTATTCCCCCTTTCTTGGATTCTTTCCCCTTATCTCCCTTTACCCCTTTTGTATTTCTTTTTTTTTTCTCTCCTTGAATTTCTTTCCTTTTATTTATTTTTTTTTTTTTTTAACCGGGTTTTCAAGGTTAAGGATCCTTTTGTTATTCAGTTATTTCTGGGGGGGGGGTTTCCCTAAACTTTTTTGGGCTTTAAAAACTTTTTTCCCTTCCTCAGGCTATTAAAATTTTTTATTGGGGTTATTAAACAAATAAGGGACCCCCCCCGGTTTAAGGTTTTGGAAAAACCACCCTTCCTGGGGGCCAGGGGGAATTTTAAACGAAAATCTTTTTGTTCTTTTTCTGTAGCCCCCCGCCAAAAAGGGGGGGGCAAAAAGGGTAGATATTTTAAAAATGGAGGGGTTTTTTGGAGGCCCAAAAATTTCAAACCCGGGGGGTGGGGAAATTGGGGCTTTCTGCCCGTTTGTGGATTTCAACTTGGTTTTTAAGGTTAGTTTTGGGGTCAAATTTGGTAAAATTTTTTGGGCAAATTTATTACCTTTACCCCCCTAAACAGGGGAAGGCCAACCCCATTTCCTTTTTTAAGGGTGAAAAGAAGATTATTTCCCCGGAAAAGGGTTTAGGGGGGGAGATTGAGACCTTTGGGTTTTTTTCTTAATTTGGGGCAAAACAGGGCGCATTTGGGAAAGGGGGGGGAGGCAAACCCCAAAAATGGGGCATTAAAAAAACCAAAGGGGAAAACCCCTTCCCTTTTGGCCTTTAAAGGGTTCCCTTTCGACCCCTTATTCAAGAGATTTTTGAAGGAAAACCGGGGGAAGGGGGTGAATTCCCGGTGCCCTTGGTTTTTTAAAGATTTACAACCTGGGTTCTTCAGGTTCCCCCCTTTGGATTTTAAAATTTCCCCCCTTTGGGGTTTACTTTTTAGGTGGATAAAAAAATTTTTTTTTCTTAATTTTTGCCAAAATTTTCCCAATTCAGGGTGCCAATGGGCCTTATCATTTTTTTGGTTTTCTTTTTTTTTGAAAGGGTTTCTTTTCCTTTTTTTCCCCGGAAAGCCTTTCCCCTTCAGGCTGGTGAAAGGGTGGGTTAGAGGGGACCCGGTTTTTTAAAATTGGGTTAAAGTTGGGAAATTTTTTCAAGGTTTTGAAGGTGTTCCCGCCTTTTTGCAACCCCGATTTTGGGATTTTAGAGAAGGAAAGGGGTTTTTTAGGAAAATTCCCTTTTTAAAAATGACCAAAACCCCCCTTCTTTGGGAAAAGTTGAATGGATGCTTTGGTGGATTCCCGGTTCCATTTCCGGGGGGGAACCCCATTGGTTTTACCATATGAGTAATTTTTTTGGGGAATCCCCTTTGAAAGGCCCTTTTAAATTTCCCCCTTGAAGGTTTTGCAAGATATAGCTCAGCTGGTGATTGATGTAGCTTAGAGCACCTGGCATTTCTTCTCTTGGATAAGTGAATGTCAGTGTACAGTCGTCTGCATATGCATATGATTTTGGGATGAGATGAAGAAGGTCGTTGAAGTAGACATTCCATAACAGTGGACCCAGCACGCTTCCTTGTGGAACGCTTGCCCCAATAGGATGCCTTGCTGATTCCGTTCCATTGAGGACTACACTTAGAGATCTACCATGAAGGTAATCACTGAGGAGACATAGCGTAGAGCCTGCAATTCCCAGTGCTTGAAGTTTTGCTAAGAGGCCCTGGTGCCACACCCGGTCGAAAGCGCCAGCAATGTCCAGTGCTACCACACAGCTGACTTTGGATTCATCCAGTGACTGGTGCCACTTAGTGGATCACAAAGTAGTGAGTGGTAGTCAAAAAACTGTCATTTGTCTTGAGATTATTGTCTCAAGGATCTTACCAGTGATTGACAGGAGTGACACTGGTCTGTAGTTGCTGATTTCTGCTCTGCTCTTCTTTTTGTGAACAGGGACTACATTTGCCTCTTTCCATGGAGAGAGCCATTTACACTGTACTAGGCAGTGCTGAAAGATGCGAGTTAGAGGTGCTGCTAGCTGGTCTGCACATCTTCTCAACAATCTTGGGCTCAACTTGTCTGGGCCCACAACCTTTTCTTGGTCAAGTGATTTAAGAAGGAAATGCACCTCCTCCTGCCTTATTGTCACCACTGACAGTTTTGACACAGTTCTTGCAGCTAGCCAAGGAGGGTCCCTTGCTGGATCAGGAACTTGCATTTTGGTAGCAAAGTGTTCAGCAAAGAGGTCCGCCTTCTCTTGACTACTAGTAGAGGTGGTCCCATCTTGTCGATTTAGAGGTGGAATAAGTTCATCAGGCAGATAACCTTGTCTGTCCTTGACCAGGGACCACCAGGTTTTGGAGCCTACCCTACCTGATGCTAACTTTCTTTTGGTGTCCACCTCCCATTTAGCAATGGCCCACTTTTGAACATCACCCATATGCCTACAGGCTTGCATGTGCAAGTTCCTGTTATAGGTGGTAGGATGTCTCTTATACCTTCGCCATGCTTTGTACTTAGCAGTAGCAGCCTCTACAACAAAAGCCAAACCAAGGCTGATCTGTAGGCTTCGTCACATATTGCCGGTGAGGAAAGTGTTCTTGTTGTAGATTAAGGATGTGTCCAGTGAAGGCTTTCACTTGGTTGTCAACATCCCCTTGGAGAAGAGCATTCCAGTCGGTGGTTGCGAGCTCAGGGCAAAAGGCTGGCCAATTACCTCTTTCTCATAGCCAGGTTGTGCGTGTGGACTCCTCACCTCGTTCTGTTGGGATCTTAAGTGTCGTAAAAACAGCCTTGTGGTCAGACGATCCAACGTAGCCGAGGGGTTGACAAGTGACTATGCCTTCTGCCAGATCACTCACTACTGGGTCAAGGGAGGAGCCAGAGATATGAGTAGGGAAATCAACAAAGTTTCTCATGTCAAACACTGCAAGAAGGTCATCAAAGTCCCTCTGTATAAGGTGCTGGTTGAGGTCACCAACAATTATAATATGTTGACAATTGTGTTGTAGCAGAAGGGAGTCAAAATTTTCCATTAGGAAGTTGTATGGGTCTGCATGTTGCCACTCGAGGTTGTACATTGCAATGCTAGTACAGTGGTTACTAGTGTTTATACAGAGGCTTGAAGAACATCATTTTCAAGACGTGTAGGGGGGTGGCAATCATCATTGTGCTGGGCTATGAACACTTTTAGAGAAGCACACTGCAACACCTCCTCCTTTGCCCCTTGCCTGTCTCTTTATCCTTGAGGTGTATAGCAGGCATTCTTTGCAAATTTTCTAGAGTCCTGTTCATCAAAAGTTTGTCAACAACAGCCTATCATGTTCGGGACGTTCGAGTCGCAGTGTGTTCACCAAAAATGGGTGAGCTCTCCAACATTAGTAAGAATCCTCTAATGTTGGCCGACAGGATGCTGAAAGATGGCTCTTCATGATGAAGTGGTCAGCTTGAGGTGGTGGGTGTGTAGGGAATATTGTGCCTGCCCTTGAGGAGGTAGGAGGGTATGAGGAGCGGCAGGGATGTAGGTCTGAGGTCGTGTATAGGCACATCCCACCTGCTAGGCTGGGATAGCCTGTAGCTATAGTGGGTGACGTTGTGAAATGTTCACCAATTCAGAGATCCTGCTTGCTTGTGTTCTGAGATCAGGTCTTCTCTAAACAGGTGTGGCCCTGTCTGTCAAGTTCCTTTTTCTTCCGACACGGGTCCTCCTTGATGTCCTTTTTGATAGCCAGTAATTACCACCTGGTATTCTTTCGCAGGCAGCTTGTTGGCAGTGTGCCCCTTCCGGATGGACAGCGAGGATAGCACAGCCTAGGTGCCTGGGTGGGTGGACGAGGATTTGTTGACCTCCTGTGTTTTGCAGATTTGTCCTCAGATTCGCGCTGGAACTGTTAGTGGAGGGCGTGACGGCTGTAGATGTCTTCCTCCTCACGTCCTCTGCCCCCGTCCTATACCCTGTTCTGACAGATGTGTCCCTGTCTGTTCGTTACTTTGGCGCAGTAGGTGATCAGATGCAGTGATAGTCCTGATCATTAACTGCACCAATTTGCGGGTAGAGAAAACTCCTGGCTCAGAACCTTGCATGATGAAGCACTGCTACAGATTCTGGAATAGTGTCGGCAGGTTTGCTGACAGGTGTAGGATCAGAGATGGTATGTGCACTGTCCAAGTGGACTTGCAGTTGCTGTAGCAGAGATGTCAGGTGTAGGGAGAATTAACGGATTCCAAGGCTTCCTCGTTGCTGGGACGAGGATTTTGTTCCCTCTGTGGTGGTCAGAGGGAATTTGTGTTAGAATTCCCAAAGGTAGTGTTTTGAACTTGTCAGTCTGTGGCCTTAGCGATGACAGAATTCCACCAGTTGTTTACCCCTGAGTTAAGCTCAGTTGTGGGACTTCAGTCTATTGTCAGTAGTGTCACATCAGTGCGCAGCTTTCGTCACTTGATGTAGGCAGCACGGCCTTCTACAATGTTGTAGGTTTTCTATGATGTGAGGAGGTCCTGAAGTGCTCCCTGTGATGGATTATCTTAGCTGCAACTTTACAACACAGCCCAAGAGGGCAGTCTTGATCTTTGGATTGAAGTCCCTGAAGGACTTCTGAACCTTCCTCCTGTATCTCCAGGCTTGTATCCACATATACCACAGGATTATGGATATCCTCTCTCTGTCTCTGTCTCTCTGTCTGTCTCTCTCTGTCTCTCTCTGTCTGTCTGTCTCTGTCTCTATCTGTCTCAGTGTGTTTGTCTCTCTCTCGGGTACACGTAAGTGATCATACGTAGTATAAATTACCTAGGATGACCCAAAAAAATCCAAAGTGCTATGCAGTGGATCTGTGCTCCAATGCCCTAAATTAATAATAATAATAATAATAATAATAATAATAATACTAATTACAATGTTGTTGGATGGTTGTGTATTATATAATGCAGAGGAATTCGTAGTTTGGAAGTTAGGAGGAGGTGTGGGATTACCAAAACTGTTGTCCAGAGGGCTGAGGAAGGGTTGTTGAGGTGCTTCGGACATGTAGAGAGAATGGAGCGAACAGAATGACTTCAAGAGTGTATCAGTCTGTTTAGTGGAAGGAAGGCGGGGGTAGGGGTCGGCCTATGAAGGGTTGGAGGGAGGGGAATAAAGGTCAGGTTTTGTTAGTGCGAGGGGGGTTGGACTTCCAGCAGGCATGCGGTGAGCGTGTATGATAGGAGTGGAATGGAGAACAATGTTTTTTAATTTACTTGACGTTGCTGTTGGAGTGTGGAGAAAGTAACATTTATGAAGGGATTTCAGGGAAACCGGCAGGCCGGACTTTGAGTCCGGGAGATGGGAAGTACAGTTGCCTGCACCTGGAAGGAGGGGTGTTAATGTTGCAGTTTAAAACTGTAGTGTAAAGCACCCTTTCTGCAAGACGAGTCCTCTTTCCAAGGGGGGCTCCTTGGCGTGGTGAAGAGGCTCTTCTTGGTCTGAGGAATTGCCCTGCGGTCTTTCTTCTCAGACCGAACTAATTTACCCCCCATTCTCCCCTCCCCTATCCCATCCCTCCCCATCTCCCTTTTTCCTTCCTCCTCCTCCTCCTCCACCCCTCCATTTTGCCCTTCCTCTTTTTAGCCTTCGTGATTTCTCCCACAGGCGCGCTAGTTCCTAGGTAGGGGAAAAAAGGACCCCGGGTCCATCCATTCCGTTGGGTTTTCTTGGCTGGTGGCGTAGTTTGCCGTGGAATTCAGGGATTGCTAGGGATGTCCCGATCCTCTCCGGTATCCCGGAGTAGCTTTTTGGTGTCTTTTGGGCGAGGGTGTATATTTGGAAGCCACCTTTGGGATTCCGGGGGTGTGGCTGAAGGAGTATGCTTTGTGGCGGATATCGGCCGCCCCCTCTTCTTTTGTACCACCGAGGGTAGGCTCGGGGCAGATGTGAGGTTGCTATCCCAGATTGCTGGTTTAAGGCATGATGGGTAGGGTATATGGGGAAACGGGTTCATGCTGCATCTGCGCTATAGCGGTGGTCGAGTCCTCTTGGGCGCGGAGGGTAGATTTCTGGCACTTTCATTCCTCCTAGGAACTATCCCTCCCCGGTCCCCCTTTTTTTTCTTTTTTTTATTTTTATTTTCTTGTCTTCTTTTTTTTTCTTAAAAACAAAAAGAATAAAGAAGTACCTAACCATGGCAGCCCTAGTATGAACTGTACCCCCGGGGGCCCCTTTTTGATACGCACCCCGTTCAGGACCCCGCCTGGCTTTGGACCACTCTTCAGACTTTCCTCATGCCTCTGTACCTATTGCCGGTGTGCTGTTTCCTCACCGCTTCAGGTATGAGGCCTCGAGGACTCCTTCGATTTATCAGACCTTCGCTCTCCTGACTATGCTTCCGGCTCTCTTCCTCTACGGTCGGCAATTTTTTTTGCCCCCCAAAAAAATCGCCCGAACCCGTTCCAGTCGAGACCAACTCTGGTCCCACCGCCTAAAACGTCAACGACAATTACCTGCTGATGATAACTTCTCCACCTTCATTCACGTTTTCTCAGAAACGACGACACGTCCTTACACTACCTTTCCACGCTCAGTTTTCAGACTGAAAACAGTGGACTAAATTCTTCACTTACGACCAACTTACTCTACCGCTATCCTTTTGACCATAGTATTGGCAAAGGGCACTCCCTTCGGTCCATGTTGGTAAAGTATTTTCTTTTCATGCTCTTAAGAGCGGTACGCGCATCATTACCGTACAGAATGTTCCCAGCGCTCGTGAGCTCTCTCGGGTCTTTCACATATAGATACTGTTCTGTCCCCCTTGGAAAAACTATTCATTCCCTAATTTGTAGTGGTACCGTTATTTCTGCCCCTACCATAGTTCAACAAAATTTCCAGAACATGATGGCAACGACATTCTAGAACGCTGGAACTCCAAGATCTCCAAATCATCAAGGTAGGACACTTACGTTCTTCCTGCCCGTGGGCGGAGACGATACCTTGCAATGTGGCCTCGTTTAAACTTTTTGACCAGCAGAGAACCCCCATTCCTCCGTTTATATAGCAGGGACATCGGTTACTAGTTCGGAAAGCTGATCCCTACACCACAACGTGTAGAAATTGCTGGCGATTTTGCCATCCGCGAAATATTGCAGATTAATCGCGAATGCAGTCTGTGGTGCCGATTGGACCATTCTAATACGTTTGCATCGATCTCCCTCTTGCATTAACTGTCATGAGGCTCACCCTTGTACTCGCGCCGTTTGTAGGTCTATTTAACGAGCGGGAAATCCGTTACCTCAAAGAGGACTGAAGGTCTCCTTATGCATGCAGTTTCTCATCTCAGCCTCAAGGGAGAACTCCCACGTGTTTCTTATTCCGATGTTTTCTAAACGTCCCCCACTTCTGGTATCCCATCTTCTACACCACCTCTGTGGTTACTCTCCCATAATCCCTCCTGTATCTAATCCTTTTGCTGTCCTCGGCTCGACGGCCCTACTCCAAAGCCTCAGTCTAATCTCGCTTCTCGAGTTTCTCTCTTACAAGCCTCGTATCGACGAGACCTCGTAAGGACACCTCTTCCCAATCGTTCTCTAACTTCTCAAAGTCAAAAAGGCCGGTAACTCCTTCCCTACCCATCTTCCACCTCCTATTTCCCTCCCTGTCTCTGTCCCTAGTTTTCCCCTTCATGGCTCAGTTACAAGTGCGAGGTTCACCCTCCTCCTGTAATGTACCTCCTCCCCTGTTCCCTCCCAAGTTTCTTCCTCTTCTGCACCTCCCAGGTTCCTGTCTCTTCTGTCCCTGCACCGGCTTCTCAGTTCCCTCCACCTTTCGCCCCCCCCTAACTGGTACAGTCCATAATACAGTTTCAATCTTTACTCATCCTCCCCTTTCCATTCCAATATTGTCTCCCATACGACTTCTCCTGAATTCCGAACTCCGTGAAGCAATCTTTGAATATATATTGCAGAGACCAAACCATCAAGGGACACTGATAACTTCCGCTCTTTCTCTCTCTTGCTCCCTCTGCGCAAACTCTTTCTTCACAGCGCCACCGTTCCTACGCTGCTTGACTTTTTCCACTGCCTCCGCATGTGGACTTTTCTAACCCTTCTTGTCCGTAGGGACCCTTACCTGCGGATTTCAAGTACTGTATCATTGCCAATCATGGCCTTTTTACCAGTGGAATATACGCGGCCTCAGGGGTAATCGGGGGGTGAGCTTCAGATGTTACTCTCCCAGTTTGCCCCTGTTGGTGTTTGCTTACAGGACCCAAAAATTAAACTCTGATTGTTATTTTTCTCTCATCTCAGGCTATACTTTATTGTATTCTTCAGATCCTTTTCCGATGGGTCCTTTAATGAAAGTGCCTTTCTTCTCGCACTGATATCCGTACAATCAGCTATTTATTCATACTTGCTTGCATTACACAGCAGCCCGTATCCACTTACATAGGTGGTATACGCTTGTTCTTTATATCTCTCTCTTCTCGGGCATTATCTATTCCGGATTTTGCCTTCCTTGTTTCGGCATTACGCCCACCGATTCTGTTACTTGGTGATTTTAATGCACATTTTCTGGGGGGAGGGTCTCACTGTGATTCCCGTTGGTAATTCAGTTAGAGGCTTTTCTTGCCTCCCACCCCCTCCATGTTTTAAATTACAGGTACTCGCACCCATTTTTGTCCTCGGACTCATACTCTCTCTGCATAGATCTCTCAGTTTGCTCTTCCTCCGCCGCCCGCATTTGACTTTAATTGGTCTGTTCTCCCGGACTTACCCATGACAGTGATCTTTCCCCAATCATTCTTACTCCCCTTCTTATTCGCCACCTCTTGCACCCCACGCTGGCAATTTAATCGGCAAATTGGAACTTTACTCACACTGACGTTTTTAAGAGGTTCCTTCTTCGTCCTCCATCGATGAGGCATTTACCCCTCTTCTCGACCTCCGTTTTCACCGCAGCTTCTATTCTATAACCCAAACTTCGGGCGGCATTCTCAGAAATGCGTGCCTTGGTGGTCTCCTGCTATGTGCTCGTGCAGTACGGTTGAACGCGCTGCATGGGGAAGGTACCGGTACAATAGACCACAGAGCGACTCCTTGATTTAAACTGAAGAGTGCGATCGCTCGCCGTGTCATCGTGACGCTAAACGCACTTGCTGGCGAGATTATGTCTCCACATCACCTCTGACTTCCTCTATGAGTGCAGTCTTGAAAAAAAGTACGAACTGTAGTGGTAAAATATTCTCCTGGACCCGGCTCTGTTTTGCGGGTTGCCGGTGTGATATAGCAAACCAACATAGAAGTTGCCAATGAAATTGGCAATCATCTGGTCCGTTTTCTCAGGGAACTCCATCTATGCCCCTCATTTCTTTCCTCAAAGTCTGCCAGTGAGTTAGCACCTTTGGACTTTTTTCTCTCAGAGAAGGAACAGTATAATGTGCCTTTTACACTTCAAGAAACTGGAGGGCAAACACTTCAGGTTGTCGATCATCGGAAGCTGGCCCGACGAATTCATATTCGTTATGCTACAAAACATTTACATCAGTCAGCCTTGCAGTCCTTTACGCCTTTAACCAATCTTATTTGGTCACAAGGAGTTCTTCCACAAGCTGTGGAAATCCGCCATTGTTCTCCCTTTCCGCAACAGGCACTACGGGGACATGAAACTCCCCACTATCAGTCCCATGGCTCTTACCAGTGCAGTTGCAAAGTAATGGAACGTCTAGTAAATAGAAGTTTAGTGTGGTTTTTAGAGACACCAACAGTCTCTCCACTGTCAATATGGGCTTTCGTAAGGGACCGTATATGACACCATAGAACCCTTACTGCGCTTGGATCCGTATGTTTCGTAATGCCTTCTGCGAATATCCACTCAGTTATTGCCATATTTTTGACTTGAGAAGGCATATGGACACACTTGGAGGTATATATTTTAGCAAGCACTCCTTAGGCCTTGAAGCAATCTTACCATCCCTTCCTCTAGAACTTTTTAACTGACAGGCATTTCCGTGTTCGGCGGTTAATAATGTGCTTCCCCGGACTTTGTCCAAGCTGAAGGTGTCCCCAGGGATGTGTTCTCGAGACAAACTTTTTTCTCTTGCCTTTAATGATTTGGCCTCTAGTCTTCCATCAAAATTTGAGTTTCATCATCTATGTTGATGACTTCGCTTTTGCTGTGCAGGCGCTGGCTCGTCACCTCTCAGTTTCTCTCCCAGCATGCAGTCGACCGTGGATTCCAATCTGGGCCACCACACATGGGTTTAAAATTTTCAGCACTAAAACACACCAAATCACTTTCACTAGACGCTCTGTCATCTCTGATTCATCCTTTGTACCTCTATGGCTCACGTTTCCCTGAACGATACGTCAAGTTTCTGGGGCCTCCTCTTTGATCGTAGGTTATCCTGGAAACTCACATTTAACCCTCTGAAGGCAACTTGTCACAGCGGCTGAACCTTCTTAAAACCTTGCTCTTCTTTCGTGGGGAGCTGATCGTCGACCTCCTTCACTACATTTTCCACCTTATTTTTATCGAACTGGATTATGGTTGACAAGATCAAATCAGCGGCAATCCTCCTGCTACTCTCTCTAGCCTAACCCATTCATCTCCAAGGATTACGTTTATGCCTTGGTGCTTTTCGCTCTTCCCCTGATCGAAAGCCTCTATGCAGAAGCGAACGTTCATCCTTATCCGATCGCCGTGATGCCCATTGCCTGCGCTACTTTGTACGCTCACATGATCTCCGCAATCCTTCATTTATGAATGGTCACTGATATTTAGTAGACCTTTCTTTATTTGTTCGCCGCCCCTGTTACTCCGTCCTTCTCTCTTCGCCTTCATTCGCTCTTGTATTCTCTTCAACTACCACCTTTCTATGTAATGTAGCATCTCACTTTTTTCCCTACCCCCCTGGGAAAAGAGTTCTGCTGTTTCGCGTCTGTTCTTTCTCCCTCCCTCCCTTGATCGAAAGCCAACTGTCTACGGTCGCTTCCCGGCTCTCTTTTTCTTGACCACTTTCACTCTCTTTCTCATGGCCATTGCTGTGTTCACCGGATGGCACTAAGTCTTATGACGGCGGAGGTTTTCGCAGCAGTGTTTCCGGACAGCGTCGACAAGGGCATTTACTATCTTCAGCTTTTTTTTTTACTGCTGAATTATATGCCTCCTTCAGCACTTACCCGTATTGCTCTATCCTGGTCATCTTTGGGTTTGTTTGACTCCCTTGTGCTTTACAGGCAAAAAAAAAAATTTGATACACCTCCCCCCTTAGTCCCCTTTCCAAACTTTGGCTACGCCCATCTTTACTAACATAAATATTGTTTTTTTTTTTGGGTCCCGGGTCAGTTGACGTAAGGGCAATAAAACAGGCAGACATGTGCGGGGGTAGCAGCATGACCCCAGTTTCTTATAGGGGTTTTCCATGTCGGACTATTTTTGCTGTAATATCTTCCCCCTTCACCCCCTTTGGAAACAACGGGGTCTACTTGCTCGGCAAAAAAAACTTCGTCTATTAAACCGAGTATGGTTATGGCCGTCTTCTTATCACCTGTCGAGGTTGGGAGTTCTCTCCCGTCTTCGCATTGGCCATACTGTCTTACTCATGGATACCAGGGGGAAGGCTCTTGCTCCTCTCGTGAGAATTGCCAACTCCATTATCAGTCAGCCACTTCTGTTGGACTGCCCCCTTTACAACGAGACGAGAATTTACCCCTGTCGTCGCTGGCCCCCCCCTGCTCTCTCTTTACCTTCCCCTTTTCGCTGAGGGCCCACCTTTTACCCGGCTCTTCATTTACTTTTTTACAACGACTGATTACTTTACAAATTTTGATACTTTCAGCCCTTTTACTTGTAATCTCTTGCTACCCTCTACCCCCGTACTTATCCCCGCCCCGCTGTTTTCTGTAACCTGCTGATCATCCCCCCTCCCTTCTGCCATCCAGTTCCCTTGCTTCCTTCCCTACCCTGCAGCGCTGTATAGCCCTTGTGGCTTAGCGCTTCTTTTTGATTATAATAATAATAATGGCAAGACAGTGATGGAGTGAATGATGGTGAAAGTTTTTCTTTTTCGGGCCACCCTGCCTTGGTGGGAATCGGCCGGTGTGATAATAAAAAAAAAAAAAAAAAAAATAATAATAGTGTCCACTCATTACTTACCTTAAAATATCTGTAGTCTTAATGTAGAGTGAGAGGTGAGTAAACAAGATTAAATGATTAAATGAGAGAGAGAATGAGTGTAAAAGGTTCACAAGTTATGTAAACAAACTTTGTTGTTACCAGCCCGGACACACACAGTTTTTGTTCAGTCTGTCAAGCCGACCAGAAAAACATCTCATATTTGTTAATTTATATGTTATGTAGCATGTTTATTATATAATTTTGAAAAAAAATCATAGATGGATTAAGCAAAATGTCTATACAGTGGACCCCCGCATAGCGAACTTAATCCGTGCAAGAGGGCTGGCCGTTATGCGAAATGTTCGCTATGCGAATTAATTTTCCCCATAAGAAATAATGGAAAATCAAATTATCCGTGCAAGACACCAAAAGGATGAAAAAAAAAAATTTTTTCCCACAAAAAATGTTAATTTTAGTACACAACAAAACTGAAAAAGGCAATGCACCTATTACATGACACTACTTTTTATGTGAAGATTGGTGATGATGGATGGGATGGGAGGAGGGATGAGATGGTGTTTGTGTTTAGGAAGGGCGATAATCCCCCTTTTCCAATTTGGACTTGAGGTAGCAAGTTCCTTTTCTGGGGTTACTTTCCTTTTATGTTATGCACTAGGTCAGCTGCAGAGTCACTGAATTCTTTGCACAAACGTATCTGGCCATGAGTGGCCTGTATCTCTCGTTCCTTTATGATTGGCCTAAAGTGGTTCACAACAGTGTAATTGTAACTTCACCAGCACGGCTTGCAAATAGCTGTGTGAGGGTGTTTTTCATAAAAACTGGTTGCACTTCAAGCCTTTTTGCACACATTTCCCTTATTCTTTGGAAGTAGGACAATTCCTTCAATTTGTCTCTCTCCCCTCCTTTTGAACAGTGTCCCAGGTCTGGCCTCTTGCTCTTGAAGTTGATCTTGATCCAATCGCTCCTTCAGCTGGTTAGTTCTTCATTTCCTCCTCCCACAACGCTTCCACATCCTTCCCCCTAACCTCCAACCCAAGGACTTCCAATTCCACAATTGATTCTCCAAAATGGTATACTACTCTCCTCTCAGGGTTAGCCTCAAACCCGTCAAAATCCCCTTTTGTCGACACATTCTGGCCACAGTTTCTTCCAACAGAGTTCAAGGTCTATTAGTCACTCCCTCCCAAGCCTTACCTAAAGGTTTACCAATTGAGGATTTTAAAGTATCCGTCCAAAACTCTTTTAGAGGCAATCGAGTGTCTGTGGTCACTTCAAAAGCACTTTTGAAAACAGAGCTTTTGTGTACATTTTCTTTGAAGTTGGAATGACCCTGATGGTCCATGGGGCTGCAGGCGAGGGAGTGCGTATTAGGAGGCAAAATCTCTTCACCTTAATGAAGCTCATTCGTCCCCATTTAAAGTCGGCTCTTTGCCACGTCTGTAGGATGACCAGGGGCATTGTCTACCAACAGAGGCACGTAGGTCTAACTTTCTTTTCAGTTAGGTATTCTTTCACATTGGGGGCAATGCATGGTGTAACTGTTATAGAAAAATTCCCTAGTGACCCATGCCTTACTGTTTGCCCTCCACGCAACACAAATTATCTGAGGACATTCTTTTGCCTGAACGCTTGGAGTTTCAGGAGTAGATACACTAATAAAAGGCCTTAACTTTGCAATCACCACTAGCATTGGCACACCTTCAACAAAGTAAGCCTGTCTTTAATAGGACTTATGTCATGGGGAGTGCCTTTTCCTCCTGAGTAATGTAGGTCCCTGCTTGGCATTTTCTTCCTATAGTACAGGCCTTTTTCATCACAATTAAACACTTGTTCAGGTTCCAGTCCTCAGTTTCTATGTACTTCCTTGAATTTTGCACATATTTGTCAGCCGCTTTGTGGTCCGAAAACTGGCAGCCTCCACATGCCGTATCCCAATATGGATGCCATACGCTTCTTAAATCTCTCCAAACCAACCGTTGATGGCCCTTAAATTCACTCACATCATCACTAGTTGCAGGCCTTTTTTTTAATTAAATGTTCATGCAACTTCTAGCCCTGGTCACATATGATCGCTTGAGAGGACGGCTATCTCCTGCTAGCTGGGGTTTTTCATTTAACCACACAATAAGTCTTCTCACCTCTTCCAATCACTTGCTGATCTTTGTTCGAAAACACAGTTAACCTTTGGCCCAACAACAGCTTCCTGGATTGCCCGTTTTCTTGCCCACAATAGAAGAGATGGTTGATTTTGGCGTTCTTGGTACAACCTGTCACAGGTCGGTGATACGTTACTCCACTTCATACTTATCAATGAATCTCTTTCTTCATTTCAATGGGTATTCTTACCCTTTCGAGGTGTAGGGTTGGCACTAGAAGCTTTCTTGGGGCCCTTGGTCACTTATTTTCCTGAAGCAGCACCGAAAAACACTGTAAATAATACCGAAAATATTCCGAGGGTATGCTTTGAATGTTACCGCGGAGGCTGGCTGGTAAACAATGGGACGGGCGGCACATGTGAGGCTGGCTGAGGGCGCACATTGGACGCGTCTCGGACGAAGGCCGCTGAGCGGGTTTTTGTCCACTATGCGGGGCAAAATTTTAGCAAAACAAAGCGTCCGCTATGCGGATTGTTCGCTATGCAAGGCGTTCGCTATGCGGGGGTCCACTGTATTAACGTTTTATACACATTTAATGCACCTCAGTGATTATTATTATTATTATTATTATTATGGCATCTTCAAGACCAGTTACACTCTTAATGAGTGGCTGAGACACACAAGCAGACAGAAAGACACACAGGTAGACAGACACACAGGTACACACGCACAGATAAACAGACGGAGATACAGACACACAGATATACAGGCAGATAGACAGGTTTATATGCAACAGTGAAAACAAATAGAGTTCGAGAGTACGAGCCTTTCTTGCCACAATCTCCAGTGCAAGATTCAGACTTCATCTTAGGGGCCATGGTGAAATTTACTGTCCAGTTAGTACAGTTAATACAGTATGATGCTGCTGATAGGGCAGGGTTACTCAAACTGATGCTGCCTGCATGACGCATTGCCGCCGCGAGTGTCGTCAAGTATTGTACAGCAGTGTGAAATCAACTGGCCCAGCCCAGCTGCACGGTCGCAAGTCGAGTGGACGTATGTCGAGCATGTCATAAGTCGGATGGTAGGTGTATACACATATTGCCACTGGGCACGTTCCTAGAACTGCTACAGTTTGTGGAACTCTTTGAAACATGGTGTTATGCAGAGTGCTGTTTTACACTCCTCACACAAAACGAGTGGGGAAGATGGCGCATGCCGTCTTTTCACTATCTGTTCTTGGTGTAAGGCCATGGGATGCACTCCTTCTCTTTGAATAGCATATGGCATACTACCAGAATGCATGTACAGTGGACTCTCGGTTAATGACGTCATTGGATAATGTAAAATTCGGATGACACTTTTTGTATCGGAATATTGGTTCAGTTAATGACAAAAACTGTTAGTCATTCATCCGAACAGGTCCGTGTGCCGTGAGCGACCCTGCCACTCCATGTACAGCCAGTGTGCCATTGTTTACAAGCCAGCAAGGATGATTCCACGTGTACATGTGATATATTTTGTATTATTCCATTGTTTTTAGTGCTTGTAACTGCTAAATAAGCCACCATGGGCCCAAAGCTTCTAGTGCCATCCCTGTGGTAAAGAGGGTGAGAAATACTATTGTATTCAAGAAATAGATCATTGCAAGATATAAAAAGTTGAGTGCGTCTCTCCGAGCTGGCCAGGTTGTATAACAAACCACATACAACCATTGCTGCTATTTTTGGCCAACAAAAAGGCAATAAAGGAAGCTGTTGTTGCGAAAGGTGCAAATGGGCTTATAAAACGGAGATTGCAAATACTTGAAGATGTGGGGAGACTGTTGTTGGTGTGGATCAGTGGGAAACTATTATCTGGAGATAGTGTTTGTCAATTACAGTAGGGCACCGCTTTACGGCGTTTTCGCCTTAGGGCATTCCACTAATACGTCGATTTCAATTATGCCCAAAAAATTTGCTATACAGCAAGTGGTCTTTCAAATACCGGGCGCCTCACCCGGTTTGTTGACATTCTTTGTGAGCACATCTATTATGTCTGGAAACTACAAAAGTTCAAGTGTTTTAAACCCCTTGACTGTCGCAACCCCAATCATGAGGTGTCTCCCTGGTGTCGCAAAATTTAAAAAAAACAATTTTTTTTATGAAATTATGGAGAATTTTTTCCTGATTGTAATGAGCAAAAAAAAAAAATGAAATTTGATGGAAAACTGAATTACGCTCTCGTGAAGTTAGCGACCTCGGCAATATTTATAAATGGGCGATTTCACCCACTTTGAGCCCTCTTTTCGCTAATTCCATTGTTCCAGTCGACCAAACTCGTAACTTTTTCTTTAGAACCCCCTTTTTTCTATCGATTGAGTACAAAAAACTGCCATTTACCGATTTCAACTACCCAATAATGTGGTCAGAAAATTTGCAATTTGGGCCCAATTTCACGAAATTAAAAAAAATGACTTTTCAAAATAAGGCCCCGAAAAACAATGCAGACTTTCCTGGCTCTAAATAACTTTTTTCTTTGTTCATCAGTCATTTTCCCCAGTCCCTCTGTATTATCTTGCTTTTATTTGAATTTTTTTTAAAAACCAAAAATAGAAGATTTACGTTTGCAGACTACTGCATACGGTAAAAATTGTAAAAATAATGTAACCATTCGGACTGCATAATAGAATGGCAGTTGGCATTAGGGGCCAATGACATCTTTGTTTTTTTTGAAATAGGAAAAGATAAACTTTTCCCCCTCTTTAGCCCATTTCGGGTTTCTTTTTTATAGTAAAACCCAACGTTCCCTTTTTCTAAATATGTTATTCATTTTTTTTTTTATAAAATGAGTCCAAGAAAATGAGAATATAACCATAAATACTACCGAAAATAGACCATAAAGTGGCATTTTTATTAAAAAAAAAAAACGATCTGAGTTTTTTTTTTTATGCATGTATGATCCAGGATTTTTTTTTTGAGCCAGCCCAACGACCCTTTCGACATGGGGGGCCTCCCAGCTTTTTCCTGTTGATTTGAATCACAGAATTTGAGTTTAGGTGGACCCTCGCCTAATAATGAATGATCGTTAAAAATTCCCCTAACGTAGTTTTAACGCTAACTTTTGCTCGGCTAACGCTAAAAAACTGCCTAACGATATTTTGTTTGGGGTCCAATTAATATCATTATTTGGGGCCCCTGTAGTCAGCACGGTCCCTCGAAAGACATATATACGCCAAAAACAGTAAAAGGGTTAGGTTTTTCTTTTTCAAAAAGCGGTGTCTCCCAATCAGGGTGCCCCAAAAAAAGAGAAAAAATCCCCAAAAAAAAATACTTTCCCATCATTCAACCTTTCCCCTCATCAACAAAATCATTTTTTGCAGAGGGGCATGAAAAAAACGTTTAGAAGCATATACAATAAAGTACAAAAAAATTCCCTCCAAATGCTAATATCCCCAAACCCCTCCTTTAGAGTGCAGGCATTGTACTTCCCATTTCAGGACTGGTCCGGTTTATAAAAATAAGGTTTCCCCGAACCTTCACTAAAATTTTACCTGCTACACTCCAAAGATCGTCAGGTCCCAAATACCCTTCGTCTCCCTTTACTCCCATCGAAAAACGCTCGTGCATGCCTGCTGGAAAATCCCAAACCCCTTGAACAAAACCCCCCTTACCCCTTCCTTCAAACCTTTTGAGGCGACCCCACCCCCCCCCTTCCTTCCCTACAGTTAAAAGTTTTATTTTATTTTATATTTAAATATATTGTTTATGTGTGGTGTTGGTAACATTAAATCAATAAGAGTGTTTCTCTTGCCATAGTAATTTCTTGTAATTTAAAAACTCTTGGGACATTTAAAAATTTTTTTTTAGGTTAGCCATTTTCATTAATCCATAATGGAAATCCAATTAATCCATTCCAGACAACCAAAAGTATGAAATTTTTTTTTTTTTGTTTTTACAATGAAATATACATTTTCCTACTGTACTAAATGAATAATAAATGGCACTTACCTTTGTTGAAGATGTTGTGATGACACTGTTTTTCTTGAACACACTGGGATTTTCAGAGTGATATATGAGTAAAGGTTTCACTTGGCAGTCCCCACTAGCATTATAACAAAACATGGGAGTTAGCCTGTCTTTCATAGGCTTGTATCCTGGGAGTGCCTTTTCCTCCTGAGTAATGTAGGTTCTGTTTGGCGTTTTCTTCCAAAACAGGCCTGTTTCGTCTCGATTGAACACTTGTTGGGGGATGAATTTTCAGCTTCGCCATGCCTTATCACACTGTTTGCCACTACGATTCTTAAATCTCTCAAACCAACCTTTGCTGGCCTTAAATTCACCAATAAGAGCACTAGTTTCAGGCATTTCTTCCTGTTCACCTGGGTGTTAGTCAACTAGTGTGGGCCGCATCCTGGTGGACAAGATTAAGGACCCCTAATGGAAATAAGTTAGTCCTCGATGATGCACTGACTTTCTTAGGTTATCCTGGGTGGCAAACCCTCTGGGGTAAATTGTTTCCTGGTAATTGTTTCTCGTTAAGCCACACCAACAGCAGTCTCTCCACATCTTCGAGTAGTACAGCTGACTGGTATGATAGTATTTCAGTAGTATTTCTCGCCCCTTTTTACCACAGGGTTGGCATTAGAAGCTTTCTTAGGGCCCATGTTGGCTTATTTAGCAGTTACGAGTACTAAAAACAATAGAATAATATAAAATGTATCAAATGTATGTGTGTGCAAACCATCTGCCCTGGCTTGTAAACAATTGTACACTAGCTGAGACAGGCGTGTTTGAAATGAATGATGTTAGTAGTGTTTTTCATCATTGGTTGGGCCAAAATTTTTTCACTAAAACGCTTTGTTAGTCTATTTTATCATCAGATGTTGCCTTCGTTGGTTGAGGGTCCACTGTATAAATAATATCAGTGCACTAGTGAAAGAATATTGGACTCCCAAGTGGACGTGTATTGGACATGTGGTGTGATTTGCTTAGTCTTGAACATTGGTAAAACTCGAACATTTCTGCTACTTTGAGCTCAATTTCAAGGTTGTTTTCATCATGAAACTAATCAAAATCCACTGTATTTCTGTAAAATGTTTTCCCTTCTATCAAAAGAGACCAAGAAAATGAGAATACAACCATAAATACTATAGGAAAATACACCTCAAAGTCGGCATTTGAAGCCAAAAACATGGAGTTTTTTTTTTTCTCTCTCATGCACTGCATGCTGCAGGATTTTTTTATACAGTGCACACTGTCCACACAGACCCATTCTCACATGTGGGCCTACCATCTTTCTCCTGCTTGATTTGAAGCCGCTAGAATTATAGAGTATGTATACATCCGAAACACTGGCTTGTAAGACGTGCGTATGCGGCCAAAACAGTGAAAGGGTTAACCCTTTGAGGGTTTTCGTCGTACTAGTACGTCTTACGCGTAGGGGTTTTTGACGTACTAGTACTCATAAATTCTAGCGGCCTCAAATCTAGTGGGAGAAAGCTGGTAGGCCTTCATATGAAAGAATGGGTCTATTTGGTCAGTGTGCACAGTCTAAAAAAAAATCCTGCAGCACACAGTGCATAATGAGAAAAAAAAAACTTTGACCATTTTTTTTTAATAAATCAGCGACTTTGCAGTGTATTTTCGTATGGTATTTATTGTTGTATTCTAGTTTTCTTGGTCTCATTTTATAGAATGGAAGACATATTACAGAAATTGAGATGATTTTGACTGGTTTTACAAAGAAAGGTGCCTTGAAATTGAGCTCAAAGTAGCAGAAATGTTCGATTTTTACCAAACTTCAAAAGTAAACAAATCGTGCCAAGCGTGCAATACACATCAACTGGTGAGTCTAATATTCTTTCACAAGTGCACCAATAATATTTATACCATTTTTTACACTAATGCAGTAGTCTGCATAACAGTAAATCTTATATTTTTTGTGAAAATAAAAATTCAAAGTGGAAAGCAAAAGAATATAAGAGGGGCCATGAGACGTGACTAATGACTAGAGGAAATGTCATTTTAGTGCCAGGAATGTCTTTCTTGTTTATTCTGGACCCTATTCGGAAATTGGCATCTTTTGAAATTTGTGTGAAATTGGCAAAATTGCTAAATTCTGACCACTGTACTGGATAGTTGAATTTCATAAATGAGTGGTTTCTTGCACCCATTCGATAGAAAAAATGGAGTTCTAGCGAAATATTCATGTTTTTTTGTCGACTAGTACAGTGAAATTGGCCGAAAATGGGGCTCAAAGTGGGCAGAATCGCCGATGCGTAAACATCGCCGAGACCGCTAACTTTGCGAGAGCATAATTCCGTAAGTTTTCTATCAAATTTCAAACTTTTGGTGTCTTTATGATCGGGAAAAGATTCTCTATCTTTTCATAAGAGAAAATAATTTTTTTTTTTTTTAAATTTGGCCGACCCTGAGAACGAGTTTCGGAGAGGGCCTGTCGACCCTCAAAGGGTTAAACAATGTATGTAATTTATAAATAAGAAATATTTAAATTTTAATTTTTAACCCTTTGAGGGTCTGTCCTGTAGATCTACGGCTTCATGTTGTCCAAACCGTAAATCTACGCCAAAATTCTAGTGCAGTCAAATTTAGCGCAAAAACGCTCATAGGCCTACATGTGAGAGAATGGGTCTGCATGGTGGGTGTGCGCCAGACCCATTCGTAATCGTAAACATATGCCCAGGCTCAACGCAGATGCTCGTGGTGATGTTCAGGTGTTTACTGCCAGTGACATCATGGCATTACGGTGGCATGACAAACGAGATGTCACATTGTTGACAACTGTTCACCGTAATGAAATGCAAGACAGTGGCAAAGTTGATTAAGTGACTAATGAACGTATTCGAAAACCAGTGACAGTGATTGATTATACACAAAACATGCGCTTGGTTGACAAATGTGACATGCATATAGGCTTTGTTGATTGTGTTTGTAAAAGTTACAAGTGGTACATGAAACTTTTCTTCCATCTCATGGACATTTCAATGCTCAATGCATATATATATTTATATATATAATATATATAATATATATATATATATATATATATATATATATATATATATGTACCAAATGAAGACTGGCAACAGACCACTGTATGGTGAATTTTGTTTCTGTTGTCAGACAACTCATAATGAAGTACCAGGTAACAACACCTGCTATACAAGGTCCTCGAACTCCTCAGGATATACCCAAGCGTTTGAGGAGGGAAGGTGATCATTTCATAATACAGCTTCCTTCAACTCGGAAGAAATTTGCTCAGAAGAGATGCATCGTCTGTGCACAAACAAAACGACGGCAACAAAGACGCAAAGACACTCGGTTTGTGTGAGGAATGTAAGGTACCTCTGTGCATGGTGCCTTGTTTCAAGGAGTTCCACAAGCTCCAGCAGTTCTAAAACCATGTCCAGTGATTGTAAATATGTAAATATATGATAGAACATTAGTATTATACAAGATTTGTGCATGTTTGTAATAAACAGTGGTAAACAATATGATGATAACTTTAGTGCGGTTATTGTGCTCAATACAGAGAGTTTATATATATACATTATATACAGTATTGGTCTCTCAGGCCCCAAATGTTAGTAGGAAAAGAAAAAAATTGGAAAAGAAAAGAAAAAAATACAAAAAACGTTAAAGTAATGCGTGTATGTGGAAATCATCGATGTTGCCACCACCACGTCATTTCGGGTCAACTTCACGGCACTGTATCTCGGTAAGTACTGATCAGAATTTTTTTTTCTTATTACCTTCACAAAAATATACTCTTTAATTCTGTAAGGTTTTTTTTTTTTTTTTTAAATTTCTTGGACACTGGAGCACCACTTCAGATTTTGGCCTTTGACCTTGAAGGGGTTAAATAAGTTTATTCAGGTATACACAAATAGTTACATACATAAATTATCATACATAGCAGCATATGTGTAAAGTACCTAGAATAAACCAAAAAAGTCAGTGACTTTTGTATTTCCATTGGGGTCCTTTTATATTTACACTTGCATTTACTTTTTATATTTATACTTACCTTGGAGGAGATGTTAGTTTAATTAGTTAATTTGATGGCAGAGGTTTAGGGTGGTGGAAGATAACAGGCCGGCGTATATTCATTGGCCTGATACACATCCAACAACATTGGAGTGTTACTTTCCTGTCGGTTTTCTATCGCTTACTTGCTTAACTTCCTTGCTACACTGTTAGTTCTTCACTTTGTCATTGCTGGCTGGCACTACAGCCCTTATCGATACCTGCTGCTTTAGTATCGTACATAACGTAGAATCACTGAATCGCTGCATAAGGCGCATTCTTCCCTCTTTTCCTCCTCCACTTTGGTACTTTACTATGAGTTTTTTCTTGAATTCTATTGTGCTTCTTTCCTTCTTTACCACAGGGCTGGCACTAAAGCTTTCTTTGGGCCCATGGTGGCTTATATAGCAGTTACAAGCACTGAAAACAATGGTATAATACAAAATACATCACGTACGCATGGAATCGTCCTCCCTGGCTTGTAAACAATGGCACACTGGCTTTATATGGGCTCAGGCCGTGCGGACACGTTCGGGGCAAATGTCCTTACCTGATTTCTTGGGCATTAGCCACGCCAATATTTTGACGCAAAAACGTGCCGCTATCTGATTTTGGCGTTAGCTGATGCTGCCGTTACCCGAGGTCCACTGTATCTAGTTCTTGACAAATCTCTACCAAACAAATGAGCCTACCACACCTGCATAACAGAAACTTGTTCAGAATGTTAGTGCATATAAAAATACATACAGTAGGGCGCTGCTTTACGGTGTTTCGTCTTACAATGTTCTGGTAATACAGCGACTTCAAATTGTGACCAAAACTTGCTATACGGCTCCCAGTCTTTCTAATGCAACACTTCCCAAACCTGACTTCCTACAAATAACTCGCCTCTTGCCCTACATTGACTTCAAATATTTTAAGGTAATTAATCCCTTGACTGTCGCGGTCGTATATATACGTCATGGGAGATACCGTGTTTGACATACCTATACACATAATTCTAGCGGCTTCAAATCAAGCGGGAGAGGGCTGGTAGGCCTACATGAGAGAGAATGGGTCTCAGTGGTGGGTGTGCACCCTGTGAAAAAAATCTGGGACTCAGCGGTGCATTGTGGGAATGTCATCTTGGTAGTCCATTTTCACCATGCCTTGTGGTAAGAAGTTCCTCACTCCTCGGCAGATTGGAGGTTTTTTGTTCCCAAGTGATAGCTCAAACAGCGATGAAAGTGTCAGTGAAAGTGAATTCCCTGGATTTGAAGCGGGTGTGACCGAAAAAAGTGCCCAGGATAACATAATTAGTGATGAAAACCCAGATGACCCACAACCTTCCATCTCTGGTGCTGGGCCAGCTCGTTCATGTTCACCTGTACCAGGACGAAAGAGGAAACTATTTGCCCGTGTACAAGACTCGGATGTGAGCAGTGTAAGTGATAGTGATTTCAAGGTTATTGAAAGCAGTTCTAGTTGTGACAGTGAGGGTGAATATTCCCCAGTGAAGCGGCAGTATATACGACGTCGCATGCGGTCTGGTAGCATGCCATATGCTCTGCCAAGAGGAAGGAGTACATCTTGGAGCACATCCCGTGGCCCTACACCACGACCTTATAGTGAAGATGACGATATTGTTACGATGGGTATCAATGATGCAAGTGAGGCAGCAGGCGGTGGTGGTGATAGTGATGGTGGCACGAGTCGTGTGACACCAGCAGCGGGCCACGCTACTACCCGCGCTGCTGACTCTGCACAACTACAACCAGCTTCACCTGACCCCACACTCCCACAGCAACCACAACCACATTACAATATCCAGAACCCACCAGCTGACCTCATCTGGGATTGGCAGCAAGATGATGAGTTTGTTCCCAATCCCCATGACTGATGGAGGACAAAGTGGAATACGGCCATCATGTACACTTGGGAACAATCCCACTGAACTGGAATGCTTTCAGTTGTTCTTCGATGAACCCCTGATGGACATTATTGTCAGGGAAAGCAATACATACTATGAGTACACCATGGCAAACACTATTGTCACCAAGATCATGCCTACACCAGTGGAAGGACACAACTGTGGCAGAGATGAATCTGTTCTTTGCCACAATGCTTATGCTACATGTGTATAAGCAGTGTCAACACATACTGGGCGACAAACTGCCTGATTTCAACCCCTGCTTTGACATTATACCAGTGAATAGATTTGTTACTGTTACGTATGTTACACTTTTCAGACAAAACAAGGCCTGACAGAAGCGACAGGTTATACAAGATCAGACGTGTTTATGTACCTGAAACAAAAGTGCTGTATGTATTTTTATTCCTTCAGAAAGCTTGTTATTAATGAGTCTTTGATTTTGTTCAAAGGAAGACTCATTCAAACAGTATATACCAAGCAAGAGGAAATGCTTTGGTATAAAGTTATTTGTTCTGTGTGATTGCAAAACTGGTCTGGTTTTGGATATTGTGTACACTGGCAGTAAAACATTGGAAGATATCAGAAAGTTACTGGGTATCTCTGGTGATGTGGTTAGAACAATGATGGAGCCATATCTTGGTAAGGGACATATTTTATATACTGACAACTGGTACACAGGCCCTATACTCGGTGATTTCTTGCGAGTGAACATGACGGATGTGTGTGGCACAGTGCGTGGAAATCGTAAACATATGCCTAGGTTTGATGCTGACAGGCATTTCGGTGGCATGACAAACGTGATGTCACACTGCTGACATCAGTTCACCGACATGAAATGGTAGACACTGGCAAGCAGAATAGAGACCAATGAACCCATTGTAAAACCTGCAGCTATGGTGGATTACAACCTCAATATGCACTTAGTGGACAAATGTGACATGCAGATTGGGTTTGCTGATGTTTGCAAGAGTTATAAGTGGTACATAAAACTGTTTTTCCATCTTCTTGACATTTCCATGCTGAATGCTTATAATATGTATAAGTTGAAGACCAAGAACAAACCCAAATATGGTGAATTTTGTTGGTCAGTCATCAGACAAATAATATTCAATACCAAGGAACATCACCTGCAATAGACCAGCGCCCACGAAATTATCAACACATGTCCTCTCGTCTGAGGCCTGGTGATCACTACCCTATACCACTGCCTGCTACTACTGCCAAGAAAAATGCTTAGAAGAGGTGTTTTGTCTGTGGACATACCATAAAATGCCCACAAAAACGCAGAGACACTCGTTTTGTGTGTGAGGAGTGTAAAACACCATCGTGCTTATACCCATGTTTCAAAGAATTCCACAAGCTGCAGCAGTTCTAGAAAAGTGTCCAGTGATTGTACATGTGTATATATATTGTAGAACAATCGTAATAAAAATTTTTTTACATTGTTTGTGTAAACAAGTTTTAGCAACATTATAATGATACGAGTGTTTTTGCTATAATTGTGTTACATTCAACGAGTGTATATTTGAACATTGCACAATAATTTAGTCTCGCAGGCTACAAAAGTTATGTGAAAAAATAAAATGGTGAAAAAAACAAGACATCATCGAATACAAGTAAATCAAAGTTTACCGGGTGAGCGGCAGTCGCCGCTGTTGCCGTTCAGATAATTTTCAGCAAACTTCACGGCTCTATATCTTGGTAAGTACTGATGGGAAATTTTTTTTTTGACTAAAACAGTCGGAAAAATAACAATCGGAAAAATAATCTCAACATTTTCATAAGAAAAATTTTTTTTTTTTTTTTTCGAATATTTTGTGACACCAGGAGACACTTCAGGATCGGGCCTTTCAACAGTCAAAGGGTTAATGAATATGCTGTATATGTATTTTATTGCTCTGGGGTGCTTTAATTAAATGTCATAGTATATTACGTGTAGGTGGGTGGGGTGGGCTAACCTGGCTGGCTACAATACCTCCCAAACTGACTTACTGCAAATAAAACTCGCCTCTCGCCCAATGTTACAAAAACGCAATTTCTATTAATGATAGGGATCTCCAGTGAATACTAGAAAGGACTGCCCTTCTAGCATCCAGCCTGTTACTGGGTTTTTGTAACAAGTAGTCAGTATCCTGGTCCAATTATCCATTAGAATTTAGTAAGATTCAGTAGTGCTTCAGGATTACAACTGGTAGGCTACTAACTTAAGAAATTAAAATTTAATAAGTTATTAATAGCAATAAAGTTGTCTAGGCGTATATTATCAAAGTACATAAATTAAAATCAAAATAATCACTTGTCTCGTGTACAATGGTATTGTGTTGAAGGCACATAGCACTTCTTTATGGCTTTTAAGCCATAACATAATACATAATACAAATATATAAAAGTAAGTTTGTGTGTAAGTGCTCTAAGTAGTTCGCTATGTCTCAAGACTACTAGACTTAACCAGTGACTGACTTAGTCCTCACATAAACTAACTTCTTGACCAACCTGGCAATCAGAACAGCTTGTTTGAACAATAAAACGACTGATAAGCCGAACAGCAATATAACAAGCAACAGCAACACAGAATCAGGAACAAGGAGATAATATAACTACACTAAGTAGGGACCATCTGAGATCCTCCATATAAGTCTCAAAACTCCCATACTACTGAATCTAAGTTCAGCATTAGAACATCCCCTACTGTGACAGTGCACAGATACCAGCACAAATTAGGTCAGAATCTACAGCTCAGGACCTGAGTTTCTCAGTGAGACGCACAACCTCAGTACAACATCGAAAATCACTAAGTCTAGGCAATGTTCTGTGAACAGTTACACAGAACCTACAACAAGAAAGTGACAGACGATCTGCCAACAAGGGCTCGCAAGGGATATTAGTAGAGGGACCTCTTGTTAGAAGCAATGTCCAACCAACAATAAACAGCACAGACCAGGCAGTCTCTCACTCATGGTGAGGTGTGATCACCCCACCCTGATCACGTGACTATCCGTGGACTGCTGCTGCCCAGCAACACAGAAGCTGGCAGAGTAATGAGTGGAACAATAGACAATCAACACTGGAATTGAGCACTGAATAATATATAAATGTTACATCCTACCTAATAATATAACTAAGTCAAATAATAATATAAAGCAATATATTTACGATTTAGCTAATATCGCAAATATAAGCAATATAAAATTATACGAACAGGTAATATACATTATATACTTTGTGACCCATTCAGGGGTCGCAATACTCTACATTAAGTACAGATATTTTAAGGTAAGTAAAGCATGTACTGTGTATTTCTTTTTATTGTATTTAATGCCTAGTTCTATTGCTAACTTAATGTTAGTGTAAACTTATTTGGCATTTATATGCATATATGTGGGAAAAATTCTCTTTTCCGGCGATGTCTGCTTTCCAGCAGTAGCCTGGAACATAACCTGCCGTATAAGTGGGGCCCTACTGTAATATAATTCAGGTTTAACAAAAATCTTATTTAAATTTCTTAACTTGTCTCCAAAATAGTGAGCCCATCATGCATGCATACAATATGAAAAATATGAATACATTTGGTTTTAAAAATTAGTTTGAAGGTTTTAAAAAAGTTTTAATGTCTGGAGTGTATATTTGCTGAACCAAACCCCCTCATCTTGGTTATCAGCTAGCTTTACAGCAAGAATTTCAACCTTACTGTTTTTTTTGGTGTATTGATATTAAAAAAATTATGATTATGCAGGTAGAAGATGTCATCAGGAGGTTCGTTAACCTTGAGAAGGTCAAAAGTAATGGATGGAAGGAAGATAAATTACCACCACAAACTTTGACACCTAAGGTAAGCACCAAAAATTACATTATTTAGTCAAGTTAATCTGTGTTGAGCTCAATCTCAAGGGTGTATATATCTCTTAAATAAGTGAAGTGATAAAGGTACCATTAAATTTGAAATGTGTGGAGTCTTCCTTCAGTGCATTGTTCCCAAGCTTTTTAACTTTAGCTTCTAAGTAAAGTCTTCGAAGAAGGGGGGTACATTGATGCTTGTGGAAGTCTTTTGATCCAAAGCATTGAGGTTACCGTTCTTGGATCAAGCCTAATTATCTCCATTTGTTGTGGCAATATAACCCTTGGGTTTAGTGCTTTCTCAGTTATAATTGTATATAATTTTTTTAACTTGCCGTCTCCTGCCAAGCAGGGTGAACTGAAAAAAACAAAAGCATTCACTAACATGATTCTCTTCAAATTGCTTGTTCTCTCTAGGCTGGAATACTGCTGTACACTAACTGCCCCCTGAAAGGCAGGCAAAATTGCTAACCTGGAGAGTGTACAGAGAACTTTTATGGCACACAAGTATGATAAAGCACCTAAATTACTGGGAACAGTTGAAGCCCCTTGATTTGTATTTCCTGGAATGCAGGTGAGAAAGATACGTAATAATATACACTTGGAAAATCATAGATATATTAGTGCCAGGAGTACACTAAGAGAAGACAATAAGTGTCAGGGACCCAAGACTGTTCAACTGCCTCCCATCATACATAAGGGGGATTACCAGTAGACACCTGGCTGTCTTCAAGAGGGCACTGGACAAGTACCTAAAGTCGGTATACCTGATCAGCCGGGCTGTGGTTCGTACGCTGGTTAGTGTGTGGCCAGCAGTATTAGCCTGGTTGATCAGACCCTGATCCACCACAAGGCCTGGTCCCAGACCAGGCTGCAGGGGTGTTGACCCCCAAAACCCTCTCCAGGTATGACATTCACTCAATTTCTGATTTTCCAAAAGTGTGCTGCCATTACAGTCAAATTAACCTGACTATAACATCCTCACCTCCCCTTCAGTGCAGGCACTGCCCTTCCCACCTCCAGGGCTAAAGTCTGACTATAGTTTCCCTATATCTTTTCAAAAGTTACTCTTCTCATGCTCCAACAGCATGTCTATTTACAACAGTTTTGATTTAATTACAGCATCTCATTTAGCATATTTTCTTCTAATTTTGTTTTTGACACATCGGGTTCCTTTTTATATATTTCTTTTATTAGCTCTAGCTGGTTTTTCTAGCTTATCAATAACTCTACAGGTATACCAGATTCATTTAAATTTTGTTCATGGCTGTTCATTTTTGTCTTGCTTGAAATTTTTGTATTAATAATAATCCCCTACACCAGCGATGACTACACAAAGGCAATTTCCAAATTGCGCTTGTGGTACCTCATTACTATACATTCGTTCTACAATATCATGCCGGCTAGGTACTTCTTGACCTCCTCTTTACTATAATCCAAGTTCTCCATATTGGGCTTCATTACTCCACATGAGGAATATACAGGTCTCCTCGAACATCCACGAATTCCCAGCCGCCCAATCATATTTAAAATATGTCATTACATATCTTAGGAATTGTGGCAGTGGCAGAGTTTGTTAGGAAATAGGACATGATAGTCCTTCAATATGACACTAATATAAATGCTGCAGCTTATTTATCTATCACAATTCATCTAATATGAGAGTCTAGAATGAATAAAATGTCATTAAGTATATCACAAGTGATGCTGTGTTGTTGGGACGAGCCATACATAGTGGTGGTGGAGGTCAGTGGTCATGTGTGGTCATACCTGTCCTAAGCTGTCTCGGATTAGCGTGGGGTGTTACCTAGCACCATGGCTTGTTATAGTTTTTTTAGAATCTCACATTAGTGTTGGAGATTCTAATTCTTCAGGAGGAAAATAGGCTGAAGCTTTGTCTAGATGGGTTTGGGAGTGAGTGTGAGATGGTTGTAACTGGTGAGGAGGAAAAAGTTACCAGCACTGCTTTGGAGAGTGGCAGCCGCTTTAAGTGTAAAGTGGTTCACAATTCAGGAAGAAGGATGATAAGGAAGGTTAATGGAGATGGTGTGAAGGTAGAAAATCGATTCTCTGTTCTCCGGGACGAGTGTACTTCAGTGGTTAGTGAGCTTAAAGGTACCATTAACTCCCCTGCTTATCAAGGTAAGAATATTCTAATTGTGGGAGATTCTCGGGTAAGATATATGGACCGTGCTTTTTGTAAGAGATATAGAAAGGTCAGACAGAGGGTGTGCCTCCCAGGAGCTGGTGTTGGTGACATAGTCAGCAGGTTGGATAATATGTCAGGCAATGAGAACAAGCCCATTATCTGTCTTAGTGCTGGTAGAAATGACATCAGGAATGGCAGGAGACAGGAGCTGCTGGATAAGTATAGGTCAGCCATAGATGTCAGGTCTAAGGGAGGGATCCCAATCATATGTAGCATCTTGCCTAGAAGGGGAGTGGGCAATGAATGGATGTCTAGGGCAATTGGTATAAATTGTTGGCTAGACAGGTACTGAAAGGAACTTGCAGTCCCATTCTTTGATAACTGGGACATATTCTATGGCAAATGTGATATGTTTGCAAGGGATAGGGTTCATCTCTGGGGCTGGAGTGGTTGCATTAGCCAATTTGATAGAGGGGGTTATTGATGACATGTCTAGGACTTTAAACTGATAGATTATAGAGGTATAGGTGTCTGTGGGAAAGTCAGGCTGCAGTACTAAGGTTGAAAACAGCAGATATAACCAGGATACCTCCAGGACTCGAGTCCGGCCTGCCGGTTTCCCTGAACCCCTTCATAAATGTTACTTTGCTCACACTCCAACAGCACGTCAAGTATTAAAAACCATTTGTCTCCATTCATTCCTATCAAACATGCTGTGAATGGAGACAAATGTTTTTTAATACTTGACGTGCTGTTGGAGTGTGAGCAAAGTAACATTTATGAAGGGGTTCAGGGAAACCGGCAGGCCGGACTTGAGTCCTGGAGATGGGAAGTACAGTGCCTGCACTCTGAAGGAAGGGTGTTAATGTTGCAGTTTAAAAACTGTAGTGTAAAGCACCCTTCTGGCAAGACAGTGATGGAGTGAATGATGGTGAAAGTTTTTCTTTTTCGGGCCACCCTGCCTTGGTGGGAATCGGCCAGTGTGATGATAAAAAATAAAAACCTCAGGGGTATGTTTAAAGACAATATTCAAAATAGTTGCTATTAAAGGCAAAGCAGTTGATCAACAAAGAGATAGTAAAGGGCAACGAGTGACTAGCTCCCTTAAGGTTTTACTATTCAAATAGGAGTCAAAGAAATAAGATAGATGAGCTAAGATTACTTGCAAGTGCAGGTAATAGATATTATTGCTATAACAGAGACCTGGTTCAACTTGAAAGACAGAAAAATACCTTATGAATGCAGGAAGGGTGGTAGTGGTGATGTATGTCAGAGATAATTTAAATTGTTGTGTTAGACAAGATATAAGATTAGAAACATCGGACACAGAATCTGTTTGGCTACAGTTTCTTGAGAGTTGTGAAAAGTTAATTTTAGGTGATTTATAGGCCCTCAAACCTTGATAGTGCAGTAAGCTGCTATGGGACGAAATTCATAAGGCATCTAGATAGAAAATGTTGTGTTAATGGGAGATTTTAACTTTAGACAAATTGATTGGAACAATGTGACAGGAAATCTCGAGTCTACTGACTTTCTTGATACGGTTCAGGATTGCTTTTTAAAACGGTTTGTGACAGAACCAACTAGAGAAAACAAGACTCAAGAAATCGTAATGACACGATTGCAAACAAACCATACCATGGGCGGGGATAGAACCCACAATCAGTGTGGAGTTTTGAGACTGATCGCGGGTTCTATCCCCGCCCGTGGTATGGTTTAGAGAAAACAATCTACTTGACTTGGTTCTTACCAACAAAGAATCGCTAATTAATAATCTTGAGGTTAATGATGAGCTTGGGGAAAGCAATCACAAATCACTTAGTTTCAATGTATCATGGAATTACCCAAATAACTGAAATCAAGTCTCTTTCCCAGACTTTCACTTGGCCGATTTCATGGGATTGAAAAATTACGTGGGTGGGCTAAATTGGGATGTCCTGACTATGGGTCAGGGAGGTGATCTTGGTTGCTAATGTGATGTTTTTCAGAGCATAGTTCTAGCTGCCCAGACAATTTTTGTTCTGAGTAGGGAAATTAGATCTAACAAAAATGATCCCAAATGGATGAACAATAGATTAAAACATATTGATCAAAAGAGAGGCATATATGGGCGTATCAAAAGAGGGGAGGGGCAGTTAAGAAATCAATATATTCAATTAGAGAGAAATAAAACAAAATAAAAGCAAAAAAGGGATTGAGGCTAAGGGCTCAAGGGATTTGAAGACTAATTCAAAAGGGGTTCTTTCAGGTATACAGAAGTAAGATTAGGGACAAGATAGGCCCACTTAGGAGTAACTCGGGTCAGATCACCGACAGTGATAAGGATATGTAAGAAATTTTCAATACTTTGTTTTTACCCAGGAAAATACTAGTGAAATTCCAGAAATAGATTATGTAGAACAGGACGATAATAAAATATGCATGATTGCGGTAACTAATGATGTGGTTCTTGGACAAAGAGAGATATTAAAACCTAACAAATGCCCAGGTCCTGATGAACTGTTTGCAAGGGTGTTAAAGGAATGTGAAGAGGAACTTAGCATACCTTTGGCTAATATTTTCAACATATTACTACAAACTAGCATAGTGTCTGATAAGTGGAAAATGGCAAATGTAATAGTACCTATTTACAAAGCAGGTGACAAGTCCTTAGCTTCGAACTATAGACCAATAAGCCTTACCTCCATAATGGGAAAATTTATGGAATCAATAATTGCCAAAGCAATTCGTAGCCATCTTGAAAGGCATAAATTAATAATGAATCTCAGCACGGTTTTACAAAGGGGCATTCCTGTCTTATGAATTTACTAACTTTCT
Source organism: Cherax quadricarinatus (assembly GCF_026875155.1). Taxonomy (NCBI): domain Eukaryota; kingdom Metazoa; phylum Arthropoda; class Malacostraca; order Decapoda; family Parastacidae; genus Cherax; species Cherax quadricarinatus. Next base: position 54,945,561 of record NC_069407.1, on the reverse strand, counting down.
TCACTAAGGTACGTATTTGAAGAGGTAGATCGTGGTATTGAATATGATAGTGTACATGGACTTCAGTAAGGCTTTCAATAGTTCCACATCAGAGGCTGTTGAGGAAAGTTAAGGCACACGGAATAGGAGAAATTCTTTGCTAGGTTGAGGCGTGGTTGACGAATAGGCAGCAGAGTTCTCATAAATGGGGAGAAATCAGAATGGGGGCACGTCACTAGCAGTGTTCTACAGGGGTCAGTGTTGGGCCCCTTGATGTTCACAATCTACGTAAATGACATAGATGAGGGAATAAATAGCGACATAAGCAAATTTGCCTATGACGCCAAAATAGGCCGTCCAGTTCATTCTAACAAGGACATTAGAGCACTCCAGGATGATTTGAATAGACAGATGCAGTGGTTGGAGAAGTGGCAGATGCAGTTTAATATAGACAGATACAAAGTTCTGCATGTTGTACAGGAAAATAACCATGCCACATATAAACTAAATAATGTAGATGTTAATATTCCGGATTGCGAAAAGGATTTAGGAGTTCTGGTTAGCAGTAATCTAAAACCAAGACAACAGTGCATTAGTGTTTGCAATAAAGCTAACAGAATCCTTGGCTTCATATCTAGAAGTATAAATAATAGAAGTCCTCAGGTTGTTCTTCAACTCTTTATATCTTTGGTTAGGTCTCATTTAGATTATGCTGCACAGTTTTGGTCACCGTATTACAGAATGGATATAAATGCACTGGAAAACGTACAGAGGAGGATGACAAAGTTTATCCCATGTATCAGAAATCTTCCCTATGAGGATAGACTGAGGGCCCTGAATCTGCACTCTAGAAAGGCAGAGAATTAGGGGGGATATGATTGAGGTGTATAATGGAAAACTGGAATTAATAAAGGGGATGTAAATAGTGTGCTAAACATATCTAACATACACAGGACTTGCAGCAGTGGCTTTAAATTGAAAAAAAATTCAGATTCAGGAAGGATATAGGAAAGCACTGGTTTGGTAATAGAGTTGTGGATGAATGGAACAAACTCCCAAGTACTGTCGTAGATGTTAAGATGTTGTGTAGTTTTAAAAGTAGGCTGGATAAACACACGAGTGGGTGTGAGCTGGAGATGACTAGCTTGTGCTACTAGGTTGGATGCAGTGCTCCTCCCTTAAGTGACATGTCTGACCTCACTAGGTCAAGGCATTGGCTTAAGCTGGTGGGAGAATTGAACCTGCCTCACATAGGCCAGTAAGCCTGTTGCAGTGTTCCTTATGTTCTTAAAGGCAGTGGAGACTAGAGACTGCTGTGTTGTCGGTCGCCCTGTATAACTCTAACAACATTGGAGGAGTTAGGTTCATGCTGTCCTTTTTCTGTTGATTAATCTCTTAACTTGCTACATTTCATTGCTGGCTGCTTTAGTATCTTACATATCATAGAATCACTGAAGAAGGCACATTCTCCCCTCTCTTTCTCCTCCACTTTGGTACACTGCTGCAAGTTCTTTCTTGAATTCTCTAGTTTTTCTCATCTTTACCAAAAGGGTGGCACTAGTACAATATTTTCGTGTGTTTTATGATTGTTCATGGTTCAATAGGTTAAGGAAGCAGTATTGTATTATGTTTCCCTACAATATATTGGGGCACCAAACATTCACGATTTTTCAACATTCGCGAGGTTCTTGATCCCCTAACCCTCGCAAATGTTGAGGGAGACCTGTAGCTCATGTTTGTTAAAATTACATGTACCCAGCATAACTGGGTACGTGGAGTACTGGTTAATGATGCTACCCAAGCAGACAAATCGACAAAACTACGTACCATGTCTGTTACTGCACTAAAACATGCTCATTGTATTATGTGGTGTGAAAGTCATCCTCACTCAGTAGTACATAATTGCTCATTTACTGAATGCACAGGCAATATTTTTTGAACTGCAAGAGGTCAGTGGAAATACCAGAGCTATGTTCCCATATTAACATTTGACAATAGCGAGCTTACCACTACAATGGAACCTCGACTTAAGAGTTTAATCCATTCTGTGACCTAGCTCGTAACTCAATTTGCTTGTATATCAAATCAATTTTCCTAGTTTAAATTAATTAAAATATCATTAATATACTTCTAAACTGTTGTATTCTGGGCACCTCTGCAAAAACGGTGATTGTGTGAGGTGAAAGTGTTGAATGATGATGAAAGTATTTTCTTTTTGGGGATTTTCTTTCTCTTTGGGTCACCCTCCCTCGGTGGGAGACGGCCGACTTGTTGAAAAAAACAAAAATCATTAATCCGTTGCAGTGGAATTCCTGCTCTCGGGAGGCAGGACAAAATACTTCAATATACAGTGGACCCACGAGTTTCGTGATTAATCCATTCCAGAGAGTCTGCCGAATGTCAAAATTGGCGAATGGCGAAACCATTTTCCCCCATGAGAAATAATGGAAATAAAATTAATCCGTTCTAAACACTCAAAAATATAAAATATTTTCTTTCAAATTAAATAATTACATACTGAAAACAAAGAAATCTAGTACATACATAAAATAACAACATTACACTTACCTTTACTGAAGACTTCTGGGTGGATGGGAGGAGGGGATAGGAGGAAGGTGTACACTATTGTTTGGAAGAAGAATATCCTTCCATTAGGACTTCAGGTACCAAGTCATTATCTGGGGTTACTTCCCTTTTGTTTTTTAAAGACACTGGGAACAACTTGAGTCACTGGACCCCTGTCACACAAAATATCTGTCCTGAGAGCTCTGTTTCTGGCGTTTCTTTAAAATTTGTCTTGAAGTGGGACACAACACTGTCATTGTACACGTTGCCAATACGGCCTGCGACAGCTTTGTTAGGGTGAAGTTCATCCATAAATGTTTGCACTTCAGTCCACTTTGCACAAATGTCCTTAATCTTTGAAGAAGGCACCTTCCTCTATCTCTCTTCCTCCTTTGCAGCAATTTCCTGAGCTGTGGTCTCTTGCTGTTGCAGATGAAGCTCTTGCAGCTTTTCAGTGGTTAGCTCTTCCCTGTGGTCCCCCACCAACTCTTCCACATCCTCGCCACTCGCCTCCAACCCCAGGGACTTCCCCATTGCCACAATAGATTCCACAACTGGCATAGGCTCCTTAGGGTCAGCCCCAAACCCTTCAAAATCCCTCTTGTACACATTCTGGCCACAATTTTCTCCAAGCAGAATTCAAAGTTCTGCAAGTCACTCCTTCCCAAGCCTTACCTATAAGGTTTATGCAAGTGAGGATATTAAAGTGATCTTTCCAGAACTCTCTTAGGGTCAATTCAGTGTCCGAGGTCACTTCAAAGCACTTTTGAAACACTGTTTTGGTGTACAGTTTTTTGAAATTTGAAAAGACTGCTGGTCCATGGGCTGGATGAGAGGAGTTGTATTAGGGGGCAAGAACTTCACCGTGATGAAACTAAACTCCTCCACTATTTGCTCTTCCAAGTCTGGAGGATGAGCAGGAGCATTGTCCATTACCAGGAGGCACTTTAGTGGCAATTCATTTTCCAGAAGGTATTTCTTCACAGTGGGGGCAAACACTTCATTAAACCAGTCTAGGAAAATTCCCCTTGTGACCCATGCCTTGTTAGCCTTACACATCACACACCAATTACTCTAGGCGACACTGTTTTTCTTGAACACACTGGGATTTTCAGATTGATACACCAGTAAAGGCTTCACTTTGCAATCCCCACTAGCATTACTACAAAACATGAGAGTAAGCCTATCCTTCATAGGCGTGTGTCCTGGGAGTGCCATTTCCTTCTGCATGATGTAGGTGCTGCTTTTGCATTTTCTTCCAAAAGAGGCCTGTTTCGTCACAAACACTTGTTGGGGTTTGAATTCTCCAGTGTCTACGCACTCCTTAAACTCCTGTACAAACTTCTCGGTTGCTCTTTTGTCAGAACTGGCAGCCTCGCCATGCCTTATCACACTGTGAATGCCACTACGCTTCTTAAATCTCTCAGACCAACCTTTGCTGGTCTTAAAATCACAAGCATCACCACTCGTTGCAGGCATTTTCTTCACGAGATCGTCGTGCAACTGCCTTGCCTTTTCACATAATATCGACTGCATAACGACTGCATAATACTATCTCCTGCTAACTGTTTTTGGGTAATCCACACCAACAATAACCTTTCCACTTTTTCGAGGATTTGTGATCTCTTTTTTTGTCAGCGTATCTACCCCTAAAATGCCAGGAGCAATGGGCTAGTAACCCCTTCTCCTGTAGACATTTACTAAAAAAGAGAAGAAGAAAAACTTTATAAAACTGGGATGCTTAAATGTGCGTGGATGTAGTGCGGATGACAAGAAACAGATGATTGCTGATGTTATGAATGAAAAGAAGTTGGATGTCCTGGCCCTAAGCGAAACAAAGCTTGAAGGGGGTAGGGGAGTTTCGGTGGGGGTAAATAAATGGGATTAAATCTGGAGTATCTGAGAGAGTTAGAGCAAAGGAAGGGGTAGCAGTAATGTTGAATGATCAGTTATGGAAGGAGAAAAGAGAATATGAATGTGTAAATGCAAGAATTATGTGGATTAAAGTAAAGGTCGGATGCGAGAAGTGGGTCATAATAAGCGTGTATGCACCTGGAGAAGAGAGGAATGCAGAGGAGAGAGAGAGAGATTTTGGGAGATGTTAAGTGAATGTATAGGAGCCTTTGAACCAAGTGAGAGAGTAATTGTGGTAGGGGACCTGAATGCTAAAGTAGGAGAAACTTTTAGAGAGGGTGTGGTAGGTAAGTTTGGGGTGCCAGGTGTAAATGATAATGGGAGCCCTTTGATTGAACTTTGTATAGAAAGGGGTTTAGTTATAGGTAATACATATTTTAAGAAAAAGAGGATAAATAAGTATACAAGATATGATGTAGGGCAAAATGACAGTAGTTTGTTGGATTATGTATTGGTAGATAAAAGACTGTTGAGTAGACTTCAGGATGTACATGTTTATAGAGGGGCCACAGATATATCAGATCACTTTCTAGTTGTAGCTACACTGAGAGTAAAAGGTAGATGGGATACAAGGAGAATAGAAGCATCAGGGAAGAGAGAGGTGAAGGTTTATAAACTAAAAGAGGAGGCAGTTAGGGTAAGATAAAAACAGCTATTGGAGGATAGATGGGCTAATGAGAGCATTGGCAATGGGGTCGAAGAGGTATGGGGTAGGTTTAAAAATGTAGTGTTAGTGTGTTCAGCAGAAGTTTGTGGTTACAGGAAAGTGGGTGCGGGAGGGAAGAGGAGCGATTGGTGGAATGATGATGTGAAGAGAGTAGTAAGGGAGAAAAAGTTAGCATATGAGAAGTTTTTACAAAGTAGAAGTGATGCAAGGAGGGAAGAGTATATGGAGAAAAAGAGAGGTTAAGAGAGTGGTGAAGCAATGTAAAAAGAGAGCAAATGAGAGAGTGGGTGAGATGTTATCAACAAATTTTGTTGAAAATAAGAAAAAGTTTTGGAGTGAGATTAACGAGTTAAGAAAGCCTAGAGAACAAATGGATTTGTCAGTTAAAAATAGGAGAGGAGAGTTATTAAATGGAGAGTTAGAGGTATTGGGAAGATGGAGGGAATATTTTGAGGAGTTGTTAAATGCTCATGAAGATAGGGAAGCTGTGATTTCATGTATAGGGCAAGGAGGAACAACATCTTGTAGGAGTGAGGAAGAGCCAGTTGTGAGTGTGGGGGAAGTTCGTGAGGCAGTAGGTAAAATGAAAGGGGGTAAGGCAGCCGGGATTGATGGGATAAAGATAGAAATGTTAAAAGCAGGTGGGGATATAGTTTTGGAGTGGTTGGTGCAATTATTTAATAAATGTATGGAAGAGGGTAAGGTACCTAGGGATTGGCAGAGAGCATGCATAATTCCTTTGTATAAAGGCAAAGGGGATAAAAGAGAGTGCAAAAATTATAGGGGGATAAGTCTATTGAAAAAAAAAAAAAAAAAAAAAAAAAAAAAAAAAAAAAGTCTATTGAGTATACCTGGTAAAGTGTATGGTAGTTATTATTGAAAGAATTAAGAGTAAGACTGAGAATAGGATAGCAGATGAACAAGGAGGCTTTAGGAAAGGTAGGGGGTGTGTGGACCAGGTGTTTACAGTGAAACATATAAGTGAACAGTATTTAGATAAGGCTAAAGAGGACTTTGTGGCATTTATGGATTTGGAAAAGGCGTATGACAGGGTGGATAGGGGGGCAATGTGGCAGATGTTAAAGGTGTATGGTGTAGGAGGTAGGTTACTGAAAGCAGTGAAGTTTTTACGAGGATAGTGAGGCTCAAGTTAGAGTATGTAGGAAAGAGGGAAATTATTTCCCAGTAGAAGTAGGCCTTAGACAAGGATGTGTGATGTCACCGTGGTTGTTTAATATATTTATAGATGGGGTTGTAAGAGAAGTAAATGCGGGGCTCTTGGCAAGAGGCGTGGAGTTAAAAGATAAAGAATCACACATAAAGTGGGAGTTGTCACAGTTGCTCTTTGCTGATGACACTGTGCTCTTGGGAGATTCTGAAGAGAAGTTGCAGAGATTGGTGGATGAATTTGGTAGGGTGTGCAAAAGAAGAAAATTGAAAGTGAATACAGGAAAGAGTAAGGTTATGAGGATAACAAAAAGATTAGGTGATGAAAGATTGGATATCAGATTGGAGGGAGAGAGTATGGAGGAGGTGAATGTATTCAGATATTTGGGAGTGGACGTGTCAGCGGATGGGTCTATGAAAGATGAGGTGAATCATAGAATTGATGAGGGGGAAAAGGGCGAGTGGTGCACTTAGGAGTCTGTGGAGACAAAGAACTTTGTCCTTGGAGGCAAAGGGGGAATGTATGAGAGTATAGTTTTACCAACGCTCTTATATGGGTGTGAAGCATGGGTGATGAATGTTGCAGCGAGGAGAAGGCTGGAGGCAGTGGAGATGTCATGTCTGAGAGCAATGTGTGGTGTGAATATAATGCAGAGAATTCGTAGTTTGGAAGTTAGGAGGAGGTGCGGGATTACCAAAACTGTTGTCCAGAGGGCTGAGGAAGGGTTGTTGAGGTGGTTCGGACATGTGGAGAGAATGGAGCGAAACAGAATAACTTACAGAGTGTATCAGTCTGTAGTGGAAGGAACGCGGGGTAGGGGTCGGCCTAGGAAAGGTTGGAGAGAGGGGGTAAAGGAGGTTTTGTGTGCGAGGGGCTTGGACTTCCAGCAGGCATGCGTGAGCGTGTTTGATAGGAGTGAATGGAGACAAATGGTTTTTAATACTTGATGTGCTGTTGGAGTGTGAGCAAAGTAACATTTATGAAGGGGTTCAGGGAAACCGGCAGGCCGGACTTGACTCCTGGAGATGGGAAGTACAGTGCCTGCACTCTGGAGGAGGGGTGTTAATGTTGCAGTTTAAAAACTGTAGTGTAAAGCACCCTTCTGGCAAGAGTGATGGAGTGAATGATGGTGAAAGTTTTTCTTTTTTGGGCCACCCTGCCTTGGTGGGAATCGGCCAGTGTGATAATAAAAAAAAAATCTACCCCCTGGTTGATGGCAACCGCCCAGGGAGGTTCTACCGTCCTGCCAAGTGAGTGTAAAATGCAAGCCTGTAATTTTTACACGATGGCAGGATTGCTGGTGTCTTCTTTTTCTGTCTTGTACACATGCAAGATTTCAGGTACATCTTGCTACTTCTACTTACACTTAGGTCACACTACACGTACATGTACAAGCATACATATATACACACCCCTCTGGGTTTTCTTCTATTTTCTTTCTAGTTTTTGTTTATTTCCTCTTACCTCCATGGGGAAGTGGAACAGATTTCTTCCTCCGTAAGCCATGCGTGTTGTAAGAGGCGACTAAAATGCCAGGAGCAAGGGGTTAGTAACCCCTTCTCCTGTATATATTACTAAATGTAAAAATAGAAACTTGTTTTTCCATTTGGGCCACCCTGCCTCGGTGGGATATGGCCATACATCCTGGCAAGTTCTGTAACACGCACTCCGCTCTTATATTTTTCAATGATTTCCTTCTTGAATTTGATCGTGTTCCTTGCTTTGTTTACCTAAAGGCTTGCACTAGCTTTCCTTGGGACCATGACGACTTATTTAGCAGTTGTAAGTACGAAAAACAATGGATTTTGAAATGTATTGTACGAACCCGCAGGGTGATGGTCACGTGCTGATGAACAGTGGCACACTGAGTGTGAATGGTGCGGGAGACTGGGTTTGTGTGCTCGGTGACGGGCGGACGGGTACTAGACGGTTGCCGAATCAAGAGTCCAATCTCGAACTGCAAGGCTAAATTTTGCCGAAATAACTTGCCAAAAGTCAGATTTCACGAAAGTCGATGCCAACGAAACTCGGGGGTTCACTGTAGCTCTAATATCAACTCTACTTCTTTTTATATCACAATTGATCTAATGTGACATCATAAACAATATAAATAACATAGAAACGTGATATATACTCTAGAATGAATAAAATGGGCCATAATATGGCGAGTGGCAGTGACTCGCCACTCCCTCTCCCGCACTCATACCGACCATATCTTCCCATTCTTCCCCTTCTTAAAATGGAGTATTTGTGAAACTAACCACTAGATCACTAGTTTCATAAGGAAAACATTGAAACAATGTATTTATAAATAAATATTGTGTAAAACATAACAGAGAATGTAAAGAAATAAGCTGGTTTGATAGTGTACGTACATATTTACTTTGGAGAGGAGATGGTGGCGGAGGTTGAGGGTGGAAAATAGGGAGAGCGGCGTATGCTGTCAGTGGCCCTATAAACCCCAACGAAATTGTAGGAGTTTGTTTCATTCTTTTTCTATCTCTTAATCGCTTAACTTACTTGCTACACTGAACTTGATTGCTACAGTTAAGTCCACAGCCAAGTCCACAACATGCATTCCTTGCTTGTGTTTATCTATGATTTCATGCTTTAATTCCATGGACATCGTCTTTTTATTCTCAGCACTGTCCTTTGCACTTACTTGCTTAGGACCCATGATTAGTAATTTGGCAAAATAACTGTACAAAATGCAAGCAAAGCACAAGACAGATACTTCCACAGCAGGGAAAGCTGTGCTTTGTTCAGCGGATGTTGTGGCATTCATTGTATCACCTAGTGGCGGCATTCTGAAGCTCCTCATTATTCTGAATTTAGGGAACTGAAGCTCACTTATTATAAAAATGATTAATTATAATTACTATAATTATTATAATAATTTAGGGAACCCAGCGTCAAGGAATCTTGACGCTGGTGACAGGATCTTGATATAGAGAATTGGATCTGTGCTCCAGTTTCCTAAATTAATAATTATTATAATAATAACAAAGAGCTTCAGAACAGTGCCATTTGTTGGTGCAGCGCACTGTTTTCTTTGCTATGGAAGCATTTCTCACTTTCTTTGTTTACATTTTGTACAGTTATTTTGCCAAATTTCTTTTTTCTAATCATGGGTCCTAAGAAAGTAAGTGCAAATGACAGTGCTGAGAAGAAAAAGAGGATGATGTCCATGGAATTAAAGCAGGAAATCACAGATAAACACAAGCGAGGTGTGCGGGTTGTGGGTTGAGGGGTAAGCTCACTCATAGCTTGGATTTTTGGCTCATAACTCAGCAAAAATTGACCTAGCGATGGCTCGTATCTTGAAAAACTCGTATGTTGGGGCACTTGTAAGTCGAGGTTACACTGTATTGTATATCTAGCAAGTAACTACTTAAGGCTGACAGAGCTTTTATCCACTTGCCAACAGTGCCATAAGTGCTAGTGTTTTGGGACTGTAAATTGTCAGTCATCAGCAGGTTTCCCTGTGTTTCTTCCCAGGTTGTAGAGAGAAACCCTACAAACATTTTAGATGTTTGAATTGTGCCAGGGTTACTTCTCATATTCTTCCCATGTATTCATTCTTTCACTGTCACTACCCCCAAAATTAAAACTGCTGACAGTGTTGCAATTTAACCCCTTGACTGATACAACCCCAAATCCTGAGGTGTCTCCTGGTGTTGCAAAATTAAAAAAAAAAATATTTTTTATTATGAAATGATAGAGAAGCTTTTCCTGATTGTAATGACACCAAAAGAATGAAATTTCATGGAAAACTGAAGGAATTACGCTCTCACGAAGTTAGCGACCTCGGCAATATTTAGGAATCAGCGATTTTGCCCACATTGAGCCCTGTTTTTGGCTAATTCCATTGTTCCAGTCAACCAGACTCATAGCTATTTCTTTAGAACTCCATTTTTTCTATCGATTAAGTGCAAGAAACTGCCCATTTACCAATTTCAACTACCCAGTAACGTGGTCAGAAATTTGCAATTTGAACAATTTCATGAAAATTAAAAAGACAATTTCAAAATAGGGTCCAGGATGAACGCTGTAGACATTCCTGGCTCTAAAATAACATTTTCTTTGTTCATCAGTCACGTCTCCAGGCCCCTCTGATATTACTCTTGCTTTCTATTTTGTTTTTTTTATTCAAACAAAAAATTCAAGATTATTGCAGACTACTGCAATATTGTAATAATTGTATAAATAATGTTAACATCCATTCATGACTGCATATTAGAATGGCTACTTGGATATTTATTGGAAAATGGCATTTGTTTACTTTTGAACATCGGCAAAAATCAAACATTTCCCTTACAAGGTTCTTTTCTTAGTAAAACAAATCAAAATCACCTCTTTCCATATGTTTTCCATTCTCTCAAACGAGACCAAGAAAATGAGAATACAACCGTAAATACTATATGAAAATAGACCACAAAGTTGGCATTTTAATTAAAAAAAACGTTTTTTTTTTCTCGGTATGCACTGTGTGCTGCAGGATTTTTTTTATATGGTGCACATTGACCACACAGACCCATTCTCTCACATATGGCCTACCAGCTTTCTCCTGCTCGATTTGAAGCTGCTAGAATTTGAGTGTATATACAGTGGTCCCTCGTTTTTTGTAGTTAATCCGTTCCTGGAGCTGCTACTATTTTGAAATCTACGATTTTCGAATAAATTTTCCCCATAAGAAATAATGTAAATACAACTAATCCGTTCCTGACATCCAGAAGTATTAAAACAAAAATTTTTTTTACATGAAATATACATGTAGTACATAAACAATACAATGGGAAATGATGAATGAAACATTAACAGCATAACACTTACCTTTATTGGAGATTCTTCTTAGTGTATGAGAGACTGGAGGAGGAAGAGAGATTGGATTGTTTATAGTTTGGAAGGGAATCCCCTTCCAACAACTCAGGTACCAATTGCTTTTCTGGGGTTGCTTCTCTTCTCTGTTTCTTAATGCCACTAGGACCACCTTGAGTCACTGGAGTCCTGTCTCGCAAAATAACTGTCCAGAGACCTCTGTTTCTGGCGTCTCTTTAAAACTTCCCTAAAATGGGCCAAGACTTTGTCACTGTACATGTTGCCAACATGGCTTGCAACAACCTTGTCAGGGTGATGTTTCTCCATAAAGCTTTCCATTTTACCCCACATAGCAAAAATCTCTCTAATTTCTGAAGAAGGCACCATCTTCCATCTCTCTTCCTCCTCTGCAGCAAGATTCTGAGCTGCGATCTGTTGCTGTTCCTGCTGAAGCTCTTGCAGCTCCTCAGCGGTGAGCTCTTCGTTGTGGTCTTCCACCAGTTCTTCCACATCCTCCAAACTTGCATCCAACCCCATGGAACTCCCCAGTGCCACAATTGATTTTACAACAGACGTAGGCTCATCAGGGTCAGTCCCAAACCCTTCAAAATCCCTCTTGTCGACACAATCTGGCCACAGTTTTCTCCAGGCAGAGTTCAAAGTCCTGGTAGTCACTCCCTCCCAAGCCATACCTATAAGGGTTATGCAATGGAGGATGCTGAAGTGTTCTCTCCAAAATTCCCTTAGGGTCAAGCGAGTGTCTGTGGTCACAGTCAAGCACCTGTGAAACATTGCTTTGGTATAGTTTTTTTTTTAAAGTTTGCAATGACCTGCTGGTCCATGGGCTGGAGGAGAGGAGTGGTATTCAGAGGCAAGAACTTTACTGTGATGAACCCAAACTCCTCGAAAATTAGGTCATCCAAGTTTGGAGGATGAGCAGGTGCATTGTCCATTACTAGCAGGCACTTGAGATCTAATTTCTTTTCCAGGAGGTAATTCTTCACACTAGGGCCAAACAGTTCATTGAACCACTCGACGAAAATTTCCCTCGTGACCCATGCCTTACTATTAGATTTCCAAAACACACACAATTTACTCTTCATAACATTGTTTTTCCTGAACAGAGATTTTCAGAATGGTACACTAGTAATGGCTTCACTTTGAAATCCCCACTAGCATTAGCACAGAACATTAGCATCAGCCTGTCTTTCATAGGCTTGTGTCCTGGCATTGCCTTTTCCTCCTGTGTAATGAAGGTCCTCTTTGGCATTTTCTTCCAAAAGAGACCTGTTTCGTCACAATTGAACACTTTTCAGGTTTCAGTCCTTCAGCCTCTATGTACTCCTGGAATTTATGCATATATTTTTCAGAATGACATGGAAAGCATATAAATCTATAGGGGAAGGAAGGCGGGGTAGGGGTCGTCCTCGAAAGGGTTGGAGAGAGGGGGTAAAGGAGGTTTTGTGGGCAAGGGGCTTGGACTTCCAGCAAGCGTGCGTGAGCGTGTTAGATAGGAGTGAATGGAGACAAATGGTACTTGGGACCTGACGATCTGTTGGAGTGTAAGCAGGGTAATATTTAGTGAAGGGATTCAGGGAAACCAGTTATTTTCATATAGTCGGACTTGAGTCCTGGAAATGGGAAGTACAGTGCCTGCACTTTAAAGGAGGGGTTTGGGTTATTGGCAGTTTGGAGGGATATATTGCATATCTTTATATGTGTATGCTTCTAAACTGTTGTACTCTGAGCACCTCTGCAAAAACAGTGATAATGTGCAAGTGTGGTGAAAGTGTTGAATGATGATGAAAGTATTTTCTTTTTGGGGATTTTCTTTCTTTTTTTTTTGGGTCACCCTGCCTCGGTGGGAGACGGCCGACTTGTTGAGAAAAAAAAAAAATAAAATTCAGCCACCTTGTGGTCCGAACTGGCAGCCTCGCCATGCCTTGCCACACTGTGTATGCCAGTACGGTTCTTAAATCTCCCAAACCAACCTTTGCTGGCCTTAAATTCACTCGCATCACTATTTTCAGGCAGTTTCTTTACCAGATCGTTGTGCAACTGCCTAGCCTTTTCACAAATAATCGAAGTCATAAGAGTATCTCCTGCTAATTGTTTCTCATTTATCCACACCAATAATAACTTCTCAACCTCTTCGAGTACTGGTGATCTCATTTTTGTGCTGCATAGTTACCCCCTTTGCAACAACAGCGTCCTTGATTTCCTCTTTCTTGGCCGCTTTGGAACATATGGTTGTGTAGGGTTTCTTATACATCCTGTCCAGTTCGGCTGCACTTGTACTACTTTCATATTGTTCAATGATGTTTTTCTTAAATTCAATCGTATTTCTCACCTTCTTTAGCACAGGCTTGGCACTAGGAGCTTTCTTTGGAGCCATGGTAGCTTATTTAGTACTTGCAAGCACTAAAATAAATGGAATATGAAATTCAGTGGACCCTCAACCAGCGATTGCATCGATTAACGATAAATCTGACTAGCGATTCATTTAAACGCAAAAATTTTGCCTCGACTAGCGCTTAAAAACCCGACCTTCGCGTTTCGTTCCTTACCATACGCGTCCACTTTGGCCTGAGCGCGCCTCACTTGTCCTTTTGGTGCCAGTGTTTACACACCAGCCAGCCACCGCGGTCGCTTCCAAACATACAACTGGAACATTTCATATTATCACAACCTTTTTAGTGATTGCACCTGCAAAATAAGTTACCATGGGCCCGAAGAAAGCTTCTAGTGCCAACCCTACAGCAAAAAGGGTGAGAATTACTATGGAGATGAAGAAAGAGATCATTGATAAATATGAAAGTGGAGTGCGTATCTCTGAGCTGGTCAGGTTGTATAATAAACCCCAATCAACCATCGCTACTATTGTGGGCAAGAAAACAGCAATCAAGGAAGCTGTTCTTGCCAAAGGTGCAACTATGTTTTCGAAACTGAGATCGCAAGTACTCGAAGATGTTGAGAGACTGTTATTGGTGTGGATAAACGAGAAACAGATAGCAGGAGACAGCATCTCTCGAGCGATCATATGTGTAAAGGCTAGGAAGTTGCATGACGATTTAATTAAAAAAATGCCAGCAACTAGTGATGTGAGTGAATCTAAGGCCAGCAAAGGTTGGTTTGAGAGATTTAAGAAACGTAGTGGCATTCATAGTGTGATAAGGCATGGTGAGGCTGCCAGTTCGGACCATATAGCGGCTGAAAAATATGTGCAGGACTTCGAGTACATAGACAGTGAAGGACTGAAACCTGAACAAGTGTTTAATTGTGACAAAACAGGCCTGTTTTGGAAGAAAATGCCAAGCAGGACGTACATTACTCAAGAGGAAAAGGCACTCCCAGGACATAAGCCTATGAAAGACGGGCTTACTTTGTTGGTGTGCCAATGCTAGTGGTGATTGCAAAGTGAAGCCTTTATTGGTGTATCACTCTGAAACCCCCAGAGTGTTCAGGAAAAACAATGTCCTCAAGGCTAATTTGTGTGTGCTGTGGAGGGCAAACCGTAAGGCATGGGTCACTAGGGACTTTTTCTATGACTGGTTACACCATGCATTTGCCCCCGATGTGAAAAATTACCTAATTGAAAAGAAATTAGACCTTAAGTGCCTCCTGGTATTAGACAATGCCCCTGGTCATCCTACAGATGTGGCAGAGCGACTTTCTAGGGACATGAGCTTCATTAAGGTGAAGTTTTTGCCTCCTAATACCACTCCTCTCCTGCAGTCCATGGACCAGCAGGTTATTTCCAACTTCAAGAAACTGTACACAAAAGCTATGTTTGAAAGGTGCTTTGTAGTGACCTCAGAAACTCAACTGACTCTAAGAGAGTTTTGGAAAGATCATTTTACCATCCTCAATTGTGTAAACATTATAGGTAAGGCTTGGGAGGAAGTGACTAAGAGGACATTGAACTCTGCTTGGAAAAAACTGTGGCCAGAGTGTGTAGACAAAAGGGATTTTGAAGGGTTTGAGGCTAACCCTGAGAATCCTATGCCAGTTGAGGAATCCATTGTGGCATTGGGGAAGTCCTTGGGGTTGGAGGTTAGTGGGGAGGATGTGGAAGAGTTGGTGGTGGAGGACAGTGAAGAACTAACCACTGATGAGCTGTTAGATCATCTTGAACAGCAAGAGGGCGGACCTGAGGAAACTGCTTCGGAGGAGGGGAGAGAGAAATTGTAGAAGTTGCCTACTTCTAAGATTAAGGAAATCTGTGCAATGTGGCTTAAAGTGCAAAGCTTTATGGATGATAATCACCCTGACACAGCTACTGCAAGCCGTGTTGGCAACCTGTACACTGACAATGTTGTGAACCACTTTAGGAAAGTCATAAAGGAACGAGAGGTACAGGCGTCTGTGGACAGATATGTTGTGCGACAGAAGTCCAGTGACTGAAGCTGGTCCTAGTGGCATTAAAAGAACAAGGGAAGTAACCCCAGAAAAAGACTTGCTGCCTCAAGTGCTAATGGAAGGGGATTCCCCTTCTAAACAGTAAGAAGATAACGCTCTCCCCTCCTCCCATCCCATCAATCATCACCAGATCTTCAATAAAGGTAAGTGTCATGTAATTGTGCATGTAATCTTCAGTTTGTGTGTATTAAAATTAATATTTCATGTGGTAGAAATTTGTTTTTTTTCAATACTTTTGGGTGTCTTGCACGGATTAATTTGATTTCCATTATTTCTTATGGGGAAAATTAACATGACTAACGATTATTTTGACTAACGATGAGCTCTCAGGAACGGATTAATATCGCTGGTTGAGGGTCCACTGTATTTCGCTGGAGCATGTGAGGGGACCTTCGCTCACTGGTAAACAATGCCAGACTGGCTACCGCCCTGGCTCACGCCGTGGGTACACGTCTCGGACGAACTACTACTCGCGAGTCAACCTTTGAAAAGCGAGCCCATGTTTATATGAAAATACCCCTATGATTTCCGAAATCTATGATTGCCTAGAACTACGAAAAGCGAGGGACCACTGTACTTCAAAAACAGTGGCTTGTTAGACATGTATATACAGTGGACCCCCGGTTAACGATATTTTTTCACTCCAGAAGTATGTTCAGGTGCCAGTACTGACCGAATTTGTTCCCATAAGAAATATTGTGAAGTAGATTAGTCCATTTCAGACCCCCAAACATACACGTACAAACGCACTTATATAAATACACTTATATAATTGGTTGCATTCGGAGGTAATCGTTATGCGGGGGTCCACTGTATGACCGAAACAGTCGAAGGGTTAAAATAATTGGAAAATAAGCTTATTTTTATTTGTAATTAGACATCACAAGATATTTCCATTAGTACTTGCTAAGATAGGCGGGCATTAAGTTAAAAGTTGTTGACCCGCTGATTCAGCATTGGTAATTGCTGCATTGTTTTTGCTCATTATTTGCTTTTTTTTTTCTTTGGGTTTCATTGTTTTTTACATATTCCATTATCTTGTGGCTTATGACACCCATACCATGAACAGTGTACAAATGGCTAACCATTGTATAAAACTCAATACTTGCCCAAACAGTGTCACCAGTATATTGTTTACCTAATGATATACAGTGGAACCTCAGCTGTTGACTGCATTACTTGTCTTACAAATTGGTTTTCAAACGAGGAATTCGAGGAAAAAATGTCAGTTTTTGTATGTTCTCTTGGTTGTCAACTGACAGTGCAAATGACTGCAGACTGGACAATGAGTTGACATCGTGGGTCTGAGTCAGTATAGCCACTAACTCGCATGCTGAAAACATCTCTTGAGCTTTTGTTGTGCATCTTTTGACCTTTTTTTTTATTTTGCAGTTTTGAGG
The DNA here is from genome assembly GCF_026875155.1 of Cherax quadricarinatus. Classification (NCBI taxonomy): domain Eukaryota; kingdom Metazoa; phylum Arthropoda; class Malacostraca; order Decapoda; family Parastacidae; genus Cherax; species Cherax quadricarinatus. The sequence goes on along the minus strand of NC_069407.1, from coordinate 54,928,631 downwards.
CTTTTATTTATTTGCCATTGCACTTGTCCTGGAAATGTGCTAAATGGCATGAAGTGCAGGAGTTTGCCGTCTCAATTTATACATTGATGTGTTGGAGGATTAGTTGGTAATGGTGATGGATGGTTCTTCTGGTTGTGGTGGTGGTGGTTTAGACAAGTGTTAAAATGGAGCCTGAAACAAACCTCAATGGACAGGTTTTTAGTGAGACAAAGAACCAGTGAGCCAGAACCAGGTGTTAGTGATGAAAAGACAAAAGTGAAATACCAGAAGGACAGTTGCCTGACGTATTAATAGGTGACACTCCTTCAAGCAGTAATAGTTCCCCTTCCTGCTTCCAGTATGCCATTAGCTCTCCTCTGACAAGTAAGGGGCAGTTAAATTTGTGTTTACTGTACAGTATTTGTTTTTTTTTCAGTATTCATTTTTAGTTATGTAATACTACATTTTTAACCCTTTGACTGTTTCAGTCGTGTATATATGTCTTATGAGCCACTGTGTTTGACGTATATATACTCATAAATTCTAGCAGCTTCAAATCGAGCAGGAGAAAGCTGGTAGGCCCACATGTGAGAGAATGGGTCTGTGTGGTCAGTGTGCACCATATTAAAAAAAATCCTGCAGCACACAGTGCATGATGAGGGAAAAAAAAACTCAGACCGTTTTTTTTTTTATTAAAATGCCGAATTTGTGGCCTATTTTCGTTTAGTATTTATGGTTGTATTCTGGTTCTTTTGGTCTTATTTGATAGAATGGAAAATATATTATAGAAATAGAGGTGATTTTCATTGGTTTTACTATGAAAAGAACCTTGAAATGGAGCTCAAAGTAGGGGAAATGTGTGATTTTTTCTTATGTTGAAAAGTCAACAAATGTCATTGTCCAATAAATGTCCAAGTAGCCATTCTAATATGCAGTAATGAATGAGTTGACATTATTTATACAGTTATTACAATATTGCAGTAGTCTGCATAACAGTAAATCCTATATATTTTGTTTGAATAAAAACTAAAAATAGAAAGCAAGAGTAATATCAGAGGGACCTGGAGTTGACTGATGAACAAAGAAAATGTTATTTTAGAGCCAGGAATGTCTGCATTGTTCATTCTGGACCCTATTTTGAAATTATCATATTTTAATTTTCGTGAAATTGGCCAAATTGCAAATCTGACAACGTTATTGGGTAGTTGAAATCAGTAAATGGGCAGTTTCTTGTACTCAGTCGATAGAAAAAATGAAGTTCTAAAGAAATAGCTACGAATTTGGTCGACTGGAACAACGGAATTAGCCGCAAATAGGGCTCAGTGGGCGAAATCACCGAGGTCGCTAACTTCGCGAGAGCGTAATTCTGTCAGTTTTCCATCAAATTTCGTTCTTTTGGTGTCATTACAATCGAGAAAAGATTATCATTTCATATTTTTCATTTTTTAAATTTTGCGACACCAGGATACTTCAGGATTTTAAGTTGCGACAGTCAAGTGGTTAATAAATTTTAATTTGAAGTCTGGAACAGATTGCTTTGGTTGTCAGTTTGTCATCTGTATTGAATTAAATTCTACAACTGAGGTTCCACTGTTAGAACAAGAGAATGATAGTGATGAGCGAGGGACCGAACGAGCGAACAAACGAAACAACCACCCGCACATAGAAGAGAGGAACTTGCGATGACGTTTCTGTCTGACTTGGACCATTTACAAAGTCACACTAATGAAAAGGAGAGGAGGGAGTATATATAGGCCAGGAGGTGGAAGTACAGTGGACCTCCGCCTTACGACATTAATCCGTTCCTGAGAGCTCATCACAAGCTGAAATTATCGTAAGGCGAATTAATTTTCCCCATAAGAAATAATGGAAATCAAATTAATCTGTGCAAGACACCCCATAAGTATGAAAAAAAAAATTTTTTTTTTTACCACATGAAATATTAATTTTAATACACACAAACTGAAGAAGGCATGCACAATTACTACTCTACTAAGAATTAGAATACATACCATACCACGGGCAGGCCGGACTTGAGTCCTGGAGATGGGAAGTACAGTGCCTGCACTCTGAAGGAGGGGTGTTAATGTTGCAGTTTAAAAACTGTAGTGTAAAGCACCCTTCTGGCAAGACAGTGATGGAGTGAATGATGGTGAAAGTTTTTCTTTTTCGGGCCACCCTGCCTTGGTGGGAATCGGCCAGTGTGATAATAAAAATAACCACGGGCAGGATTGAACCCGCGGTCAGTGTCTCAAAACTCCAGACCGTCACGTTAGCCACTAGATCAGCTAGCCACAATATTGTGGCTAGCTGGTCTAGTGGCTAACATGACTATCTTGAGTTTTGAGAATCTGACCGCAGGTTCAATCCCGCCCGTGGTATGGTTTGTTTACAATCGTGTCCTTACGATTTCGTGAGTCAATAGAATACATGACACACCTTTATTGAAGATCTGGTGATGATTAATGGGATGGGAGGAGGGGAGTGTGTGGAAGTTACTGTTTAGAAGGGGAATCCCCTTCCATTAGGACTTGAGGTAGCAAGCCCCTTTTCCGAGGTTACTTGCCTTCTTCTTTTAATGCCACTTGGACCGGCTTGAGTCACTGGACCTATGTCGCACAACAAATCTGTCCATAGAGCTCTGTACCTCCCTTTTCTTTAAGACTTTCCTAAAATGGGCCATAACATTGTCATTGTACAGGTTGCCAACACAGCTTGCAGTAGCTGTGTCAGGGTGATTTTCATCCGCAAAGGTTTGCAGTTCAACCCACTTTGCACACATTTCCTTAATCTTTGAAGTAGGCAACTTCCTCAATTTCTCTCTTCCCCTCCTCTGAAGCAGTTTCCTCAGGTCTGGCTTGTTGCTGTTGAAGATTATCTTGCAGCTCATCAGTTGTTAGTTCTTCATTGTCCTCCTCCACCAACTCTTCCACATCCTCCCTACTAACCTCCAACCCCAAGGACTTCCCCAATGCCACAGTGGATTCCACAACTGGCATACGCTTCTCAGGGTTAGCCTCGAACCCTTCAAAATCCCTTTCTTCAACAGTTTCTTCCAAGCAGAGTTCAAGGTCCTCTTAGTCACTCCCTCCCAAGCCTTAACTAGAAGGTTTACACAACTGCGGATACTAAAGTGATCTTTCCAAAACTCTCTTAGTCAATCGAGTGTCTGAGGTCACTTCAAAGCACTTTTGAAACAGCTTTTGTGTAAAGTTTTATGAAGTTTGAAATGACCTGCTGGTCCATGGGCTGCAGGAGAGGAGTGGTATTAGGAGGCAAACACTTGACCTTAATGAAGCTCATGTCCCCAGAAAGTCACTCTGCCAAGCCTGAAGGATGATCAGGAGCATTGTCTAATACCAGGAGGCACTTAAGGTCCAATTTCTTTTCCATATGTAATTTTTTCACATGGGGGGCAAATGCATGGTGTAACCAGTCATAGAAAAAGTCCCTAGTGACCCATGCCTTACTGTTTGCCCTCCACATGACGCACAAATTAGCCTTGAGGACATTGTTTTGCCTGAACGCTCTGGGAGTTTGAGTGATAGATCAATAAAGGCTTCACTTTGCAATCACCACTAGCACACACCAGAAGAGTAAGCCTGTCTTTCATAGGCTTATGTCCTGGGAGTGCCTTTTCCTCCTGAGTAATGTAGGTCCTGCTTGGCAATTTCTTCCAAAACAGGCCTGTTTCGTCGCAATTAAACACTTGTTCAGGTTTCAATTCTTCACTGTCTATGTACTCCTTGAATTCCTTCACATATTTTTCAGCCGCTTTTTGGTCCGAACTGGCAGCCTCACCATGCCTTATCACGCTGTATGCCACTATGATTCTTAAATCTCTCGAACCAACCTTTGCTGGCCTTAAATTCACTCGCATCACCACTAGTTACAGGCATTTTTCTAATTAAATCGTCATGCAACTTCCTAGCCTTTTCACATGTGATTGCTTGAGAGATGCTATCCCTTGCTATCTGTTTTTCGTTTAACCACACCAATGACAATCTCTCAGCATCTTCTGTCACTTGCGATCTCTGTTTCGAAAACAAACTTGGACCTTTTGCTAGAACAGCTTCCTTGATTGCCGTTTTGTTGGCCTAGATAGTAGCGATGGTTGATTAGGATTTGGTACACAACCTGGCCAGCTCTGAGACACGCACTCCACTTTCGTACTTAGTAATTATCTCTTTCATTTCCATAGTAATTTTCACCCTTTTTGCTGTAAGGTTGGCACTAGAAGCTTTCTTGGGGCCCATGGTGACTTATTTTGCAGCTACAAGCACTAAAAACACTTATAATATGAAATGTACTGAATGTATGCTTAGATGCGACTACACTGGCACCCACGGGGCAGCTGAGGCCACACGTGAGATGCGTCCCGGACGAATCACGTAAGGCGAGTTTTTTTTTTATCGTGAGGCGAGGCAAAATTTTTGTGTTCAAATGCCTCGTATGGTGGATTTAACATAAGGCAATGCGTTCGTAAGGCAGGGGTCCACTGTAGTAGTAGTGGAGGTAGTAATGGTAGTGGTGGGGTCAGTCAAATACTATTAACCCTTTGAGGGTCGACAGGCCCTCTCCGAAACTCGTTCTCAGGGTCGGCCAAATTTAAAAAAAAAAAAAAAAAATTTCTCTTATGAAAAGATAGAGAATCTTTTCCCGATCATAAAGACACCAAAAGTTTGAAATTTGATAGAAAACTTACGGAATTATGCTCTCGCAAAGTTAGCGGTCTCGGCGATGTTTACGCATCGGCGATTTTGCCCACTTTGAGCCCCATTTTCGGCCAATTTCACTGTACTAGTCGACAAAAAACATGAATATTTCGCTAGAACTCCATTTTTTCTATCGAATGGGTGCAAGAAACCACCCATTTATGAAATTCAACTATCCAGTACAGTGGTCAGAATTTAGCAATTTTGCCAATTTCACACAAATTTCAAAAGATGCCAATTTCCGAATAGGGTCCAGAATAAACAAAGACATTCCTGGCACTAAAATGATATTTCCTCTAGTCATTAGTCACGTCTCAAGGCCCCTCTTATATTCTTTTGCTTTCCACTTTGAATTTTTATTCTCACAAAAAATATAAGATTTACTGTTATGCAGACTACTGCATTAGTGTAAAAAATGGTATAAATATTATTGGTGCACTTGTAAAAGAATATTAGACTCACCAGTTGACGTGTATTGCACGCTTGGCACGATTTGTTTACTTTTGAAGTTTGGTAAAAATCGAACATTTCTGCTACTTTGAGCTCAATTTCAAGGCACCTTTCATTGTAAAACCAGTCAAAATCATCTCATTTTCTGTAATATGTCTTCCATTCTATAAAATGAGACCAAGAAAACTAGAATACAACAATAAATACCATACGAAAATACACTGCAAAGTCGCTGATTTATTAAAAAAAAATGGTCAGTTTTTTTTTTCTCATTATGCACTGTGTGCTGCAGGATTTTTTTTAGACTGTGCACACTGACCACATAGACCCATTCTTTCATATGAAGGCCTACCAGCTTTCTCCCACTAGATTTGAGGCCGCTAGAATTTATGAGTACTAGTACGTCAAAAACCCCTACGCGTAAAACGTACTAGTACGACCAAAACCCTCAAAGGGTTAAAGAGGAGCACTGCAAGGGAGCTAGGGGCCCATAGAGGGTAGGAGCAAGAACACAAAGGGGGAGGGGAGGGATAATAATGGACCAAACACCCAAGGCAGAAGAAAGAAAACCCAAAGGAGAAAGAGGAAAGGGGAAGAGGGAGAAGAAGAAAAAGGAATCAGGTGTTCTGAAGTTTGGAGCATTTTACAATGTAGTGGGATAGAAAGGAATCTACAGAGATGTAGCCCAGACTGATTCATAAAAGGAAAATTTTGTTTAAGGGAGGATTATTCCAAACAGCAACCGTGAAAGTTGGAAGTAGGGTAGACAGTTTTAGCAGAAGACCAGTGATCTCTGACGTGACAAAAGAGCAGTTGGTGTCTGCAAGCCTAACACTACTTTTGTGCTCTAAGTCTTGTCAGCAAAAGATTGGCCATACAGGATATTGCAAGAAACCCAAAGTATTTCTATTCCTATGCAAAATCCAAGCTCAGAGCTACTTGTAGAATTGGACCACTACTGAGAGGTGTCTCGTATACTGATGATTAACAGGAAATGAGTGAAATCCTAAAAGAACAGTGCGAGTCGGTGTTCAACAACCCACTAAATGACAGCAAGGTAGAAAATGCAGAAGTATTTTTCACTCCAGAAGAAAGCTGTGCAGACAAACTGACACGAGTACAAATCCTATAGATTTCAAAAAAGAAATGGACAACATACCCACTCAATCAGCACTTGGATCAGATTCATGGAATGCTCTATTTCTAAAGAAGTGTAAAGTACCACTAGCATGAGCACTCTGTATTCTTTGGAGAGAAAGCTTAGATCTAGGTGAAATACCGGAGGCCTTAGAGTGCAGACATAGCTCCTTTGCATAAGGAAGTTAGTAGAGCACAAGCTAAAAATTACAGTAGCCCTAACTTCTCGCATCGTAAAAATATTCGAAAGAGGAAGAGATGGCAGATTACAAATTTCATGGACAAGCGCAACCATCATAACCCAGACCAGCATGGTTTTAGAGCAGGATGTTCATGCCCGTCACAGCTGCTGAACCATTATGATAGAATTACGGAGGCATTGGAAGATTACCAAAATGCAGATGTGAATTACACAAATTTTGCAAAGGCGTTTGACAAATGCCATGGGCATTACGGGGAAGGTAGGCAAATGGATTTTTGGGTTCCTAACACTCGACACAAAAAGTAGTAGTGAACAAGGCAAGATCCAGCATCAGCGAGTTCAAAACCTCAGTGCCCCAAGGCACTGCCCTGGCACCTCTGCTGTTTCTCATCCTCATAGCAGACATCATAAGCATGAAAGTCACTATGGTAGAGAACACTGAAAAAGTGCAGGAAGACATAAGCAGGGTTTTCCAGTTGGCAGTGGAGAACATGACATTCAGTAGTGATAAGTTCCAGCTGCTTAGGTCTGGAAAGAATGAAGAATTCAAAAGGAGCACTATATGCAAAACTCAAGAGGGGTCACCAAATAGAACAGAAGGAAGACATAAAAGACCTGTGAATAATTAAGTCAGCTGACCTTCCTTTTCAAGACCATAACAAGACAAAGATCATGAAAGCCAGGAAGATGACAGAGTGGGTATTGAGAACTTTCAAAACAAGGGAAAAGTTCAGATGGTGATACAATGGAACCTCAAATTTCGAACTTAATCCGTTCTAGGAGCTAGTTGTAAATTCGAAATGTTTGAAAAGCGAAGCAGTATTTCCCCATAAGAAATAATGGAAATACAATTAATCTGTTCCAGAAACTCAAATATTCAAAAAAAAAATTATTATTATTATTATTATTAACACACTGGCCGATTCCCACCAAGGCAGGGTGGCCCGAAAAAGAAAAACTTTCACCATCATTCACTCCATCACTGTCTTGCCAGAAGGGTGCTTTACACTACAGTTTTTAAACTGCAACATTAACACCCCTCCTTCTGAGTGCAGGCACTGTACTTCCCATCTCCAGGACTCAAGTCCGGCCTGCCGGTTTCCCTGAATCCCTTCATAAATGTTACTTTCCTCACACTCCAACAGCACGTCAAGTATTAAAAACCATTTGTCTCCATTCATAAGAACATAAGAAAGGAGGAACACTGCAGCAGGCCTGTTGGCCCATACTAGGCAGGTCCTTTACAATTCATCCCACCAACAAAACATCTGCCCATCACAATTTTCAGTGCTACCCAAGATATAAGCTCTGATGTGCAAGTCCCACTCGAATCCAACCCCCTCTCACTCGTGTATTTAGAACATAAGAAATTAGGAAAGCTACAAAAGGCCTACTGGCCCATACTTGGCAGGTCCATGTCAGAACCAACCCATTAACAAAAATATTTGCACAACCCATCCCCAGAGCCACCCAAGCAACAAGCCCCGACAACCCCCCCCCCCCTCCTATCAATGTGCAAGTCCAGCTCAAATCCATCCCCTCACTCATATAATACAGATAGAAGGAACACAGCAGCAAGCCAACCGGCCCAAAACACTCAGGCAGGAGGTCCTCACCTCAAAACCCAGACCCACAAACAAACCACCTTGCCCAACCCACCTTTCTACTCATCCATGGAATAAGCATTGATAACCAGGGGAGTCACGTATCTGTAAAGAGGGTACTGAGTGAGCTGAAGTACCTGGTCCATCAAAAAAAAAAACCAGGGCACAGAGGAACTGTGAAGCACCTGGTCCATCACCAGGGTACTGAGGGAGGCTTAAGTACTCTGGGTCCATCACCAGGGCACAGAGGGAACTAAGCACCAGGGTCCATCACCAGGTACTGAGGAGCTGAAGTTACTGTTCCATCACCAGGGCACCGAGGGAAACTGAAAAGCAAACCTGTTCCATCACAGGTGTACTGAGGGAGCTGAAGTACCTGGTCCATCACCAGGGCACCGAAGGAGCTGAAGCTCCAGGTCCATCACCAGGGCACCGAGGGAGCTGAAGCCAAAAGCCTGCTCAGCACCAAAACCTCTCGTCATTAATAGGCACAAGAAAAAGAAATACTGCAGCAGGCCAGGCGGCCAATGCTAGGAGGTCCCCCTTAATTAAACCCAAAACCAGACCCACAAACGAGAACACCTGCCCAACCCACTTTCCACTCTATCCTTGGTGCTCGTTGTGATTTACGCTCACGCATGCCTGCTGGAAGTCCAAGCCCCTCGCACACAAAACCTCCTTACCCCCTCTCTCCAACCTTTCCTAGGCCGACCCCTAAACTGCCCTTCCTTCCACTACAGACTGATACACACTTGTAAGTCATTCTGTATCGCCTCGCATTCTCCTCTACATTCTGAACTCACCTCAACACCCTTTTCCTCACCCTCTGGACAACATTATATTGGTTAAACCCGCACCTCCTCCTTAACTTCCAAACTACGAATTCTCTGCACTATATTCACACCACACGTTGCCCTCAAACATGACATCTCCACTGCCTCCAGCTTTTCTTCTCGCTGCAACATTCATCCCACCCCCATGCTTCAACACCCATATAAGAGCGATGGTAAAACGATACTCTCAATACATTCCCCTCTTTGCCTCCAAGGACAAAGTTCTTTTGCCTTCCACAGACACCTAAGTGCAAATGCAAAAAACCGCTCACAAACCTTTTTCCCTATCAGTTTTCTATGAAGCGCCTCATCTTTTCAAGACACCATGCGCTGACACGTCCACAGGTCCCAAATACAGAAGTTATGACCATTCACCTCCTCCATTCACCCCTCACCCTCCAAATCTTGATATCCAATCTTTCATCAACCTAATCTTTTTGTTAACCCTCATAACCTTACTCTTTCCTGTATTCACATTCCAATTTTCTTTCTTTTGCATACCCACCAAATTCAATCACCACCATTCTCTGCAACTTCTCTTTCAGAATCTCCCAAGAGCACAGTAGTCAAGTCAGCAAAGAGAAAACTGTGACAACTCCCAATTTTGGTGTGAATTCTTTATCTTTTAAACCCACGCCTCTTGCCAAGACCCCGCAATACTTCCTCTTACAACCCCATCCTAGTAAATAAATTTAACAACCACGGTGACATCACACATCCTTGTCTAATGCCTACTTTTAATTTAACTGGGAAATAATTCAGCCCTCTTTCCTACATACTCTAATCTAGAGCTCACTATCCTCGTAGAAAATGCCTTTAATGCTTTCAGTAACCTACCTCCTACACACACCATATAACTTGCAACATCTGTCCACAATTGGCTCCGCCCCTATCCACCCTGACATACCCTTTTCCAAATCCAAAATGCCATCAAAAACCTCTTTAGCCTTATCTAAATACTGTTCACTAGTCGTGTGATTCACACTGTAAACACCTGGTCCAACACACCCCATACCTTTCCTAAACCTCCTTGTTCATCTGCTCATCCTATTCTCCATCTTACTCTTAATTCATAATCAAAAATAAAACTCTACTATACACATTACCAAGTATACGCAACAGACTTATCCCCCTAAAATTTTTGCACACTCTTTTGTCCCCTTTGCCTTGATAACAAGGAATACATGCTCTCTGCCCAATATCCCTAGCACTTAACCCTCTTCCATACATATAATTAAATTAATTGCACCAACCATTCCAAACTACAATCCCCCCTGCTTTAACATTCTTATCTTTAATCTTCCATCAATCATTCCGGCTGCCTTACCCCCTTTCAATTTTACCCTAGCTGCCTCACTAACTTCCCTCCACACTCACAAACTGGCTCTTCCCCTCACTCCTACAAGATGTTATTCCTCCTTGCCCTATGCACGAAATCACAGCATTCTTCCCCTATCTTCAACAACATTTAACCCTTTGAGGGTCGACAGGCCCTCCTCCCGAAAACTCGCTCGTCTCAGGGTCGCGCCAAATTTCAAAAAAAAAAAAAAAAAAAAAAAAATTCTAATGACAAAAAGTTTTTTTTTTCTAAACATTATAGGCTACAAAAAAAATCTTACTGTTCGATAACTTACCGAGATATGAGCGTGAAATTGTGCCATATTGAACATCTGGTAACATCGCCGACTGCCGTCACCGCCGTATTATTCTATTTACTTTTTTGTATTACTATTTTCATTTTTTTTTTTCTTTTTTTCTGAGTAACATTTATGCCTCTGAGGCCAACATGATCAGTATTTTGTAAGATTTATTTCTTTTTCAATACTAAACACAATAAGGGCATGGAGACTCTGTTGTCATTATTTTGTTTATAGAAAATATTTACACAAACAAACGATAAGAAATGTTGTTTTTTACTAATTTTATATTTTATATACACATATAACAGTCACAGTAATGTTTATTGACAAGAAGTTCTGCAGCCTGGGAATCTTGAAACTTGTGTTCAAGCATACTGAATTTTAACCTTCCTCACACATAAAACGAAGTATCTCTGCTTTGTTGTGGGCATTTTTTTGTATGTGAACAGACGTAAACACACCTCTTCTGAGCCTTTTCTGTTGAAAGCAGTAGCAGGCAGATTTGGAAAACCAGGAAATTGATCACCATGCTTCAGACTAGCAGGTAGTTGTTGATAATTTGGAGGTGGGTGGTCAATTTGCAGTGCCTGTTCCTTGGTACTGAATACTATTGTCATGATGTCAAACCAAATTAGCCATACTGTGGTTTGTTTCATGGACTCCCCATCTTGAACAATTATATATAATCATTGAGTCATGGTAAATGTCCAGAAGATGGAAAAAAGAGTTTTATTGTACTCACTTAAAACTCTTGCGAACACAATCAGCAAAAACCCAATTCTGCAGCGTCCACATTTGTCCACTGAACGACAATATGAAGGTGTAATCAATCACAGCTGCAAGTTTTTAGAGAATGGGTTTCCATGCTCTCTATGCTGGCCTGCCACTGTCCTGCCATTTCATTAGGGTGAACTTATGACAACAGTTGACATCTCTTTTGTCATGCCACCGTAATGCCATGGATGTCATTGGCAGCAAACGCCTGCACCACACCTCTACTATGTGCCAGCGTCAAACTGGGCATGCGTTTCCGATTTGCCACGCCAAACCTGTGGCCACACATATCTGACATGTTCAACTCGCAGAAAAATCACTGAGTGAGGGGCTTGTGTAACCAGTTATCTGTATGTAAATATATGCCCCCTTTACCAAGGTATTGGTTCTATCTTGTTCTATCCACTTCACCTGAGATGCCCAACAGCTTCCTGTATTTTGCAATGTATAACTGTTCCAGTAGTACACATTAATATCCCAATCCAGACCAACTGTAAAAATCACAAAGCTCAAACAACTTTATAAACCAAGAGTTTCCTCTTGCTTGTATGGTACTGCGTGAAAAGTCTTCCTTTGAACAGAATCAAAGACCCTCGTCAATTACAAGCACCTGAAGGATAAAAATACAAAATACAGGGAATTTCTCTTTCAGATACACACACACATTCCTAATCTCACAGTAAACCCTTCGTTTTCTTCTGTCCAGGCCTGGTTTTGGTCTGTGAGAAGTGAAGCATACGTAACATTAGCACAAATCGATTCACTGGCATTATATCACTGAAAACCTGGGATTTGCAATCCGGCGTCTGTTGACCCCAATAAGATTCCATCACTATGGTGGGTTATACACATGTGGCAAAAGCATTATAGTTGGCAAAGAAAAAGATACATCTCAGCCACATCTTAGTCCACCTTCCACTGGAGTAGGACGTGATTTTGGGTGAAATATTGTTTATTGCCATGGTGTACACGTAGTATTGTTGCTTTCCATGCACTAACTTTCCAATCAGTGGGTTCGTCAAAGAATAACTCGAAACATTCCAGTTCAGTGCATTGTTACCCAAGTGTACAAGATGGCTCGGTATTCCACTTTGGCTGTCATCAAACTGGTGGGCAATTATGGGAACAAAATTGACAGCTTCCCCTGCCAATCCCAGTGCAGCTCTGCTGGGGGGTACTGGACAATAGGTTGTTGTGGAGTTGTGGTTGTAGGAGGCTGGTGTGGTGGGGTGGTAGGGTGGGTGATTGGTTGCCCTTTGTTGTAGATCAGCTGAGCAGCGGCGTGGGTTGGCAGCATGGTTCACTGCTGTGCCTGGTCAACACGCCGGCAACCACTTACCACCTTACGCACATGTTTCCTCATCCCAATTGAACAGTATCATCGTCATTTTCACTGTCTGTTTTCCTGTGAACAGCCCACGGAATGTGGCTCCGAGATTTGCACTCCTTTCCCCCATGGAATAGCAATATTGCAACTAACCAGAGCACATACGTCGTCGTATATACTGACGCCTTCAAACTGGGGAAAAATTGCACTTCACTATCACAACTGAACTAGTTTTGAAGAGCAAGTAGTCTATATTCACTAACATCACACATGCTCTTATCTGAGCTGGGATTGTGGGAAAAATAGAAGTTTCCACTTGGATTCTGGTAAGACTGAACGTGAACAAGACCGCCCAGCACTCAGAGGTGGAAGGCTGAGGGACTTCTGGGTTTTTCCTCACGTATTATACGCATATTAAGGTCATTTATTTCGTGTTCAAAACCTCACCAAAACCTTGAAAACTACTCCCTTCCACTGGCAACAGTTACCATCTGTATTTGAAACTGGTCACTGGGGAAAACAAAGTGTCCAATTTGCCGAGGAAGTGAGAGCTTCTTACCTCGATGCATGGTGGGATATTGTTTACTAAGATGGCATTCCCACAATGCACCACTGGTTCCGCAGAATTTTTTTCTAACCAGCACGACTGACACACATTCCCCATTCCACTCACATGTAGGCCTAACCAGCCTTTTCCCCCGTGAGATATGTCGGCGCAAGAATTTGTACGTACTAGTACTCAAAAACCCCAGCAGCGTAAACGTACTAAGTACGTCCGAAACCCTCAAAGGTTAACATTCTCAAAATTATTCCCTCCCATCTTCCCAATACCCTTTAACTCTCCATTTAATAACTCTCACTCTACTATTTTAACTGACAAATCCATTTGTTCTCTAGGGCATCCTTAACTTAGTTAATCTCACTCAACTCCAAACATTGTTATTTACAACAAAATTAGTTATAACATCTCACCCCCACTCTCTCTCATTTGCTCTCTTTTTTACATTGCTTCATCACCACTCAATTAACCTCACACTGCGTCTTTATCTCCATATACTCTTCCTCCTTGCATCACATTTTAACTTTGTAAAAGCTTCTCATATGTTAACTTTTTCTCCCTTACTACTATCATTACATCATCATTGTCACCAATCGCTCTCTTCCCTCCCGCACCCACTTTCCTGTAACCACAAACTTCTGCTGAACACACTAACACTACATTTTTAAACCTCCCCCATAACTCTTCGACCCCATTGGCTATGCTCTCATTAGCCCATCTATCCTCCAATAGCTGTTTATATCTTACCTTAACTGCCTCCTTTTTTAGTTTATAAACCTTCACCTCTCTCTTCCCTGATGCTTCTATTCTCCTTGTATCCCATCTCCCTTTTACTCTGTGTAGCTACAACTAAAAAGTGATCTGATATATCTGTGGCCCCTCTATAAACATGTGTTACAAAAAAGCGATTCTAAAAGCTTAGAGATCTCCAGTGAATACTAGAAAGGACTGCCCTTCTAGCATCCAGTCCTGTACCTGGTTTTCAACACAAATATTCAGTATACTTGTCCAATTATCCATTAGAATTCAGTATGATTCAATATGCTTCAGGATTACAACTGGTAGGTTACTAACTAGAGAAATTAAAATTTAATGCATTAATTAATCATTAAGTTGTCTAGGCATATATTAAATTAAATTAATCACAGTAATTAAAATAATATCACTTCTCTCGATTACAATATTATTGTGCTGAAAGCACACGTCACATTTATAATTCTTAAGTAGCCTCCTGATACATTAACATTTAATTAAGATTTTACAAATATGTACAAGTAAATGTGTGTATGTGGGTAAGTGCTCTAGAGTCGTTCGCTATGTCTCACGACTTGAACGACTAGTCTTCGCAACAAGAGACTGACAAAGTCCTCGCATAAACTATCTTCTTGACCAACTGGCACTCAGAACAGCTGCTTGAACAATAAAAAGAATGCTAAGCCCCAATAGCAATATAACAAGCACCTGCGACCAGAATCAGGAACAAAGGAGATAATATAACGACACAAAGTAGGGACCATCTGCAGATCCTCCACAAGTCCAACAGCGCCCCCCACACTACTTAATCTAAGTTCAGCATAAGAAAATACCCCTTGACTGTGATAAATACACAGATACCATACAAGTTAGTCAGAAGCTACAGCTCATGACCTGAGTCACTCAGATGTTTGATACACAACCTCAGTACAACATCGAAAACACTACTCCTATACAATGTTCATGTGAACAGAGTTCTACAGAACTAAACATGAAACAATGAGACAGACAATCTACACACCCCGGGGGGGGGGGGGGGGGGGGGGGGTGGGGGGGGGGGGGGGGGGGGGGGGGGGGCCAACCACCAAAGTTCTAGACCAGACTGAATCTTCAGACGAGGTGAGACAGCCCCCCCCCTCGATCACGTGATATCTCCGTGGACAGCTGCAGCTCCGAAATAAGAAGCCGGCAGTCTAACGAGCCACAAGCGATAATTACAGTAGTTAGACAATCAAGACTAGAACTGAGCACATATGTTACATCCTACCTAACAAAAGGAAGCCAAGTCAACTAACAATAAAAGCAATACATTTTACGATTTTACTATTATCGCTAATATAAGCAATATAAAATTACATGAAAAGGTAGAAATTATATATATATATACATACATATTAATCATTGCAACGCATTCAGGGGTTGCAACACCCCCCCAACACGATACGGTCGCACTAGGAGTTGCTGTAATGTCTTTCCCATCATTACTGATTTACTCATGATACTTTATATAACAATATAATGTAAACATTAATCAGAGTCACTCTTCTGCCAAGCACCTCTATAATTTCACAGCGTCTATACACTAAGATATGCCACTATTAACAAGTGCAGAACACGTATCGTATCTCCGCATACTCGTGGTTATGTACATCAGTGTAGAGACTGGATAGCGTACACAAGCCTGACACGTTGAGGCTCGGACATAGTAGTGTAGACAGCATAATAGTCTTGTGTTATAGACAGGAGACAGCATCCACTCTTAAGTAGTGGTTGTGGAATGCGAGCAGTAAGGACATCTGTGTAAGAAACAGTTTAAAGGTGTGTTAGTGAAGGGGGGTAGGTCTGCGGCAGGAGCAGTGTTCCGCCAACAGTACATCGCCCACACAACACTACCCACTCAACACTCAGCTTCTGTCTCCATACACACATATCAATACTGTGAATATATAAATATAATAATTAGACAAGAGTATATATAGTTAATATGGGCTGGAGGGATTAAGTTACTCTACTGAGTTTGACATAGCAAGTAACAAAAGGTATTTGGGCACAAAATTACGTAAATTTTAAATGAGGAAGTGCCCAAATACTCGTCAAAATGTTCTAAGGACACCACAAGAGCTAGAGCCTCTTTCTGAATAGTGGCATAATTTTTCTGGTGTCGTTTAAGTTTAGATGAATAGTAACATATAGGAAAGAGTATTTGTTGGAGTAGTACAGCATCTATATGTAAAAAGAAGGGAAGATTAAAATTAGGACTTTTCAACACAGGAGCAGAGGAGAGCAAACATTTCAATCTTTTGAACGAATCTGAACAATCACTAGTTCAGATGAACTGAACTTTGCTACTAATGAACACAGTGAGAGGTGAAAGTGGAGGTGTGTGTGCTGGCTTGCCTGTCACTTGACACACGTGGCAACGTTGCACATGATCAGCTACTGTTTCCTTCATCTTTGGCCAAGTAAAATGTTTTGCCAGTTTACCTAGTGTCTTCTTGACACCCAAATGTCCTCCTGTGGGACTATTGTGAGCAAAATCAATGGCTTGTTCACGAAATGTAACGGGTAAACACTACGAGATGCTTGACTGTGGTGGAACTAATCAAGCTGACAACTTTCATTATTTTTCCTCCATCAGTACAACCGCTACCATAATAGTAACAATATGAGATTCCTTTGCTGCACTCTAGTAACTGCTATATCTGTCTTTCCAGTGACTGATCAACAAACTGGATCCTTGATTAATCATCATAAGTTAGAAAATTTAACTAGTCATTGTCCTGACTAGGTTATGACCGTGTGGGGAAGTCGATGTTAATGACCCTGGGCGCAGAGCGTGCTAAACATAACAAGCCCAAATCATTGACATCCACTAACTCCTAACAGGAGACAAGGATGGTTGTTGTATCTTTGACATAGGTCTAGTAAATTGCGCTGAGAGGAAATAAAATAGGCTTCTCTCTACAAGCTTCAATGGCATACTTATCATCATTGTAATTATCAATCACAATTGGTTCCTTACATATACCAATCATGAAATATCGTTCCCTATCAACAAGTTCCACTGACCTGATGAAATACTCCACTGGATATACCCACGGAAAATAACCAGTATAATAGCTTTTTTTTTGTATATTTTGTGCAGAGGTACTGTTTTATAACATCCCCATCCATAGGTTTTAACAATACATATCTATCTTGCAATAGGTATCATCAGTTATGTGCAGTACATCTTCTCTTAATAACGTGAGATAACTGCCAGTGTCCCTCTGAAAGTAATTATATCGGTTAGATGTGATTCCGACAATCCTAACTTTCTCATCGAAAAGTAAGGACTTATCACTGACTTGAAGTCTTTTTCGTCAGATACTTTCTTCTGACGCTAGTCATCTATTCTGAAACAATTATCTAAAACAGTAAGACAGAGGTATTACTAGGAATTTTAGGCCTTTGTTGCTCGGAAGAGGATACAACTTGATTGGGGGCGCCAGCCGCACGACTGTTTCTCGTATCTCTTTCCAACTTATAGCAATACTCCTAGTCATGTCCTTTTCTGTTACAAATAGGTACAGTTTACTTTCTTCTTCTTGATATCAAGATTTTCTGTCTAGCCACAGAGAACAGATTCAGGATTTTGAGTTTTCCTGGTAAAGGTACGAGAAGTTACAGTAGCCGGTACATCAGGCCTGCAATGAGCAGCTGATTTAGGTTGCCAATTTCTAGGACAATCTTTAGTTACCTTGTTTCTTTTTGTTTTAGTACGTACAATTTTTTGAGAAATCTCGTAATTGTCTGCTAATGCTGTAGTTCCCAGAATATCCGAGGTAGTATGATCGATCAGATATTCTTGTATATGAGCAGACATACAGTTGTTAAACTCTTCGTGTAGTAACTGAACACCACCTCTCGAATAAAACTTTTTTTCTCACGAGCAGACTCTACACAAGTTTGATCTTGTCGTTGTAACGTACGAAATGCACGTTGATAACTTACAGGAAACAAGTTATGTCTCTAGAATAGTTTGTTTGACAGCGTCATAACCAATATACTTGGCAAATGGTAAAGCAGCAGTACAAGTTTGATCTCTTCCTGTCAAAGCGTGTGCAACAAGGAAGCCCCAGTGCTACGGTGGCCAGTTCATTAAGCACGTGCCTGGTTCTCAGACACATCAAAATAGTTTCTAAGTCACTTTCACAAACTTAGGGAACCATGGATGCAGCTTTCTGCACAATAAATGTGTCCTGTGATCTATCAGTCTTTGTCTTCCCCAGACAAACATTTTCTCTGTAATCTTCTTCGTTCAATTTCCCCTTTGCCTCTATTTGTGCAGGTCTGCAACATAATTAGCGTTCAAAACCTCTCACTGATTTTCCTGAGATATAGGACCTCAGTGGTAATGGAGAGTAAAGGGAAATTAACATGTCTTTCTGGACTGGTCCTTAGTCGGAAACTTTCGTCCAGCCGTCCCCCTAGAGTGTCTAGATCTGGTCTAGATTAAGTAGATAGCAGGTTTAGCATACACAGTACTATATGGTGGCTGAGTCATCCTACAGCTACACTCTGTATATCGTTGCAGTGAGGTGGGAAAAGGTGTGATGAGGTTCCTAGGCTTGGACACTTCTGCCTTAGTTGCTCTTTCCTTTCTAAGTCATCAAATAGTCATACTCCTAATAGTGACACACTAGTCTTTCTAATCTGAATCATAATCAGACATCTCCTGTATGAGCAGGAAACAATATAACTTTAATATAACGCTCTGACAGTTTCTGCGGTGTAATTCCTTTATACGTCTCACCGAGATACTTTGGCTACTCGCCAACACGTCTGAAGTTTTAATGACTTTCCAACTCTGACAAAGTCAGAGTATCAATTAACTGTTTCACTTGGGGCAATACATCACGAAAATAAAGTACAACGAGAGAGTGATTATGGAAACTATAATCCTAATAGATGTATTAATGTGGTTGTCTTAGAGTTAAGAACTCATAAATAGTAATTTCCATCTCTTGGATCAAGCTCAGTCAAGTACATACATCCACCTGTTTGTTGTACATGACTAAACTCATTCTTCAAGATTAGAAAGTACTCAGTGTTTGATCATAGTTACTAGTATTCAACTGGACAAATTCCTCCAACACCTTGGATCTAGATGAGCCTCCCGGCCATGCACCCATTTGTTACAAAAAAACGCGATTCTAAAGCTTAGAGATCTCCAGTGAATACTAGAAAGGACTTGCCCTTCTAGCATCCAGCCTGTTACGGGTTTTCATAAACAATTAGTCAGTATCCTTGTCCAATTATCCATTAGAATTCAGTCTGATTCAATAGTTCTTCAGGGTACAACTGGTAGGCTACTAACTAGAGAAATTAAAATTTAATAAATTTATTAATCATTAAGTTGTCTAGAGGTATATCAAATTAAATTAAATCAATATCAACAAAATACGAATAATCAGTTCTCTCGTATACAGTATTATTGTGCTGAAAGCACATATCACATTTATAATTCTTAAGTACCGTCTGGTACATTAACATTTAATAAGATATTACAAATATGTACAAGTAAGTTTGTGTGTATGTGTGTAAGTGCTCTAAGTAGTTCACTATGTCTCACGATTCGACTAGACTTAAACAAGTGACTGACAAAGTCCTCAAATAAACTAAGTTCTTTACCAATTGGCAATCAGAACAGTCTGCTTGAACAATAAAAGAAATGCTAAGCCCAATAGCAATATAACAAGCAACTGCGACACAGAATCAGGAGCAAGGAGATAATATAATGACACTAATTAGGGACCATCTGCAGATCCTCCACGAAAGTCACAAAACTCCCATGCTACTGAATCTAAGTTCAGCATAAGAAAATCCCCGACTGTGATAATACACAGATACCAGTACAAATTAGGTCAGAAGCTACAGCTCAGGACCTGAGTTGTTCAGAGTGTCTATGCGACACACAACCTCAGTACAACGTCGAAAATCACTAAGTCTATACAATGTTCTGTGAACAGAGTTCTACAGAACTAACAAGAATAATGAGACAAGAGATGGTCTTCCAACGAGGGCCAATAAGGAAGATTTAAGCACTTTGTCTGGAATACATCCAACCACCCAGCGAGTCTAGACCAGACTGAATACTTCAGGCGAGGTGAGGACACCCCCCCCCCCGATCACGTGATAGCTCCGTGGGAAGCTGTAGCTCAGAAACAGAAGGCGGCAGTCTAACGAGCCACAAGCGATAATTACAGAAGTTAGACAATCAAGACTTGAACTGAGCACATATTATGTTACATCCTACCTAACCAAAGGAAGCTAAGTCAAATAACAGCATAAAGCAATACATTTATGATTTAGCTATTATCGCAAATACAAACAATATAAAATTATATGAAAAGATAATATACATGTAATATATATACATGCATTACAACCCATTCAGGGGTTGCAACAGCTTCTTTCTCAATAGTGGCATAATTTTTCTGGTGCCGTTTAAGCTTAGATGAATAGTAATTTATAGGATGGAGAATGTCAGTCGATGTTGACTGTTGGAGCAGCACAGCACCCACTGCATAGCTCTCGCATCTATATGTAAAAAGAATGGAAGATTGAAATTAGGACTTTTCAACACAGGAGCAGAGGATAGCAAGCGCTTCAACCATTTGAACGAGTCTGAACAATCTCTAGTCCAGTTGAACTGAACTTTGCTACTAGTAAGCTCAGTGAGAGGAGCTGCAATCTGAGAAAAGTTTGAACAGAACCTGCGATAAATCCTGCCATACCCCCCCCGGGTCTCTGTACTCCTTTCCTATCCTGTGGCACTGGAATTATTCCAGAATAAATTGCACAACCTTTGCCTCAATAGGAGCAACCTCAACTTGGGCGTACAAAAGCCTAGATGGATCTTGGGTTGGACCAAACTTTCATTTAGCTAAGTTAACGTGAAGTTGTAGTGCGCCAGTCTCTCAAACAATGCTCTGAGAGTGTCAAGTGCTGTTCCACTCGTCACTGTACACCACTAAGTCGTCAAGGGAAGGCTTTTACTCCTTCTAAGTTGTGGGTTTAACTCGTTCATTAAACGTTGGAATGAAGAAGCCGCGTTACATAGGCCGAAGGGGCTGACAAGGTAGTTAAACAGTCCATCTTGAACAGTAAAAGCAGATATTTCTTGAGCACGTTCAGTAAGCGGGACTTGATAATAGCCTCGTAAGAGATCTAAACGGTGACAAAATGAGTCCTGACACACGGTCATAAAGGGCGTCAAGCGTGGTAGAGGATAACTGTGAAAATTTGTGTGGACTGCCTCCAAGTGAGTCGCCTACCCTGGCAAACTCTGTTGACACCGAGCTCTGAGGTGGGTACCTCAGCCTCACAAGTGGTTTATAGGACAGATTTTCACAAATGATTGGTATTGCAAGAAACCTCGCCTGCATGCACATATAAAGAACTAACTTACTTGGTGTTGCAGCATATATCCTGATCTTCACTTCCCTAAAACTAGCCTTAGCCCCTTTGGACTCCCCTCAGAAACCACGTGCAACCGGGGCATTATTCCTGCAATATTCAATCGTAATTAGTGTCCTGCCTGCACCTCAGAAATTCCTATATCCAAGAGGGTATGTATCCCTAGTATAACTATGCAGACTCAGACACTAGCTTCAAGACTGCTCTGAGACACTGGTACTTACTGGGCATTTTCAACCTGTTGCAACCGGGCCCACAGTTTTACTCATCACAATCTCCCCAGACAAATGGCCAGTAAATTTCAGAAAAAGGAAGGTCTTGTCTTACTGTATGGGCCTGACGGGGTCATCTCGGTACAGGGGCCTTACCAAATTTCCCCCAAATCTTGGAAATT
>NC_069407.1:54863285-54906303 GCF_026875155.1 Cherax quadricarinatus | reverse complement strand
TTAATTTTTTTCACGTGGTTGTTTTGCATATAATCTATTGTGTTATACTACGCTTTATAATAATAATAATAATAATAATAATAATAATAATAATAATAATAATAATAATAATAATAATAATAATAATAATTATTATTATTATTATTATTATTATTATATTATTATATTATTATTATTATTTAAAATGTTAATTCTTCTTGTTTACTAAGGTGGACCTAAAACTATTGAATATTCGTTGCATTATCTTTCTGTCTGGGTCTTTCTTTTCTCCTAGCCTACAACAATACCTCTTCAAAGGCACAAGATGAGTCTTAATGAACGACCGTCACAGAATAAACAGAAGAATGAAAGGGGGTTCGAGCCGTGGTCCACGCACGTAAGCAGGCCCATCGTGGCAATTACGACAGCATGATTTTACAAGCAGCACTTGTGTGACGTGGTTGTACCAACTGTAACCCTACACACACTGTGTCATCCTACAGTCACAGAATACTTTCATGGTACATCTGTTTTCGCGCTCCTCAAGACCATACAGATCAACATAATGAATAATGAATAACTCTCAGTAAAGAGAAGAATGAACTAGAACAGTGGAAAAAATATACTCGATTTCAAGGAATCTGTCATTGGTTGGGTATGATAACTCAAGGATGTACTGTCATGGATGGGTATGATAACTCAAGGATGTACTGTCATGGATGGGTATGATAACACAAGGATGTACTCTGCCATGGATGGGTATGATAACACAAGGATGTACTGTCATGGATGGGTATGATAACACAAGGATGTACCCTGTCATTGATGGGTATAACACAAGAATGTACTCTGTCATGGGTGGGTATGATAACACAAGGATGTATCCTGTCATGGATGGGTATTATAATGCAAGGATGTACTGCCATGGATGGGCATGATAACACAAGGAAGTATCCTGTCATGGATGGGCATGATAACACAAGGATGTACCCTGTCATGGATGGGAATGATAATACAAGGATGTACCCTGTCATGGAAGGGAATGATAAAACAAGGATGTACCCTGCCATAGACGGGAATGATAATACAAGGATGTACCCTGTCATGGATGAGCATGATAACACAAATATGTACCCTGCCATGGACGGGAATGATAACACAAGGATGTACCCTGTCATGGATGGTAATGATAATACAAGGATGTACCCTGTCATGGATGGGCATGATAACACAAGGATGTACCCTGTCATGGATGGGAATGATAATACAAGGATGTACCCTGTCATGGACGGGCATGATAACACAAGGATTTACCCTGTCATGGATGGGAATGATAACACAAGGATGTACCCTGTCATGGATGGGCATGATAACACAAGGATGTACCCTGTCATGGATGGGCATGATAACACAAGGATGTACCCTGTCATGGATGGGCATGATAACACAAGGATGTACCCTGTCATGGATGGGCATGATAACACAAGAATGTTCCATGTCATGGATGGGCATGATAACACAAGGATGTACCCTGTCATTGATGGGCATGATAACACAAGGATGTACCCTGTCATGGATGGGCATGATAACACAAGGATGTACCCTGTCATGGATGGGCATGATAACACAAGGATGTACCCTGTCATGGATGGGCATGATAACACAAGGATGTATCCTGTCATGGATTGGAATGATAATACAAGGATGTATCCTGTCATGGATGGGAATGATAATACAAGGATGTACCCTGTCATGGATGGGCATGATAACACAAGGATGTACTCTGTCATGGATGGGAATGATAATACAAGAATGTATCCTGTCATGGATGGGCATGATAACACAAGGATGTACCATGTCATGGATGGGCATGATAACACAAGGATGCACTCTGTCATGGATGGGAATGATAATACAAGGATGTATCCTGTCATGGATGGGAATGATAATACAAGGATGTACCCTGTCATGGACGGGCATGATAACACAAGGATTTACCCTGTCATGGATGGGAATGATAACACAAGGATATACCCTGTCATGGATGGGCATGATAGCACAAGGATGTACCCTGTCATGGATGGGCATGATAACACAAAGATGTACTCTGTCATGGATGGGAATGATAATACAAGGATGTATCCTGTCATGGATGGGCATGATAACACAAGGATGTACCCTGTCATGGATGGGCATGATAACACAAGGATGTACCCTGTCATGGATGGGCATGATAACACAAGGGTATACCCTGTCATGGATGGGCATGATAACACAAGGATGTACCCTGTCATGGATGGGCATGATAACACAAGGATATACCCTGTCATGGATGGGCATGATAACACAAGGATGTACCCTGTCATGGATGGGCATGATAACACAAGGGTATACCCTGTCATGGATGGGCATGATAACACAAGGATATACCCTGTCATGGATGGGCATGATAACACAAGGATGTACTATGTCATGGATGGGAATGATAATGCAAGGATGTATCCTGTTATGGATGGGCATGATAACACAAGGATGTACTATGTCATGGATGGGAATGATAATACAAGGATGTATCCTGTTATGGATGGGCATGATAACACAAGGATGTACCCTGTCATGGATGGGCATGATAACACAAGGATGTACCCTGTCATGGATGGGCATGATAATACAAGGATGTATCCTGTTATGGATGGGCATGATAATACAAGGATGTACCCTGTCATGGATGGGCATGATAACACAAGGATGTACCCTGTCATGGATGGGCATGATAATACAAGGATGTATCCTGTTATGGATGGGCATGATAATACAAGGATGTACTATGTCATGGATGGGCATGATAACACAAGGATGTACTATGTCATGGATGGGAATGATAATACAAGGATGTATCCTGTTATGGATGCGCATGATAATACAAGGATGTACCCTGTCATGGATGGGCATGATAACACAAGGATGTACCCTGTCATGGATGGGCATGATAATACAAGGATGTATCCTGTCATGGATGGGCATGATAATACAAGGATGTACCCTGTCATGGATGGGCATGATAACACAAGGATGTACCCTGTCATGGATGGGCATGATAACACAAGGATGTACTCTGTCATGGATGGGAATGATAATACAAGGATGTATCCTGTCATGGATGGGAATGATAATACAAGGATGTACCCTGTCATGGATGGGCATGATAACACAAGGATGTATCCTGTCATGGATGGGCATGATAACACAAGGGTATACCCTGTCATGGATGGGCATGATAACACAAGGATGTACCCTGTCATGGATGGGCATGATAACACAAGGATATACCCTGTCATGGATGGGCATGATAACACAAGGATGTACCCTGTCATGGATGGGCATGATAACACAAGGGTATACCCTGTCATGGATGGGCATGATAACACAAGGATATACCCTGTCATGGATGGGCATGATAACACAAGGATGTACTCTGTCATGGATGGGAATGATAATACAAGGATGTATCCTGTTATGGATGGGCATGATAATACAAGGATGTACCCTGTCATGGATGGGCATGATAACACAAGGATGTACTCTGTCATGGATGGGAATGATAATACAAGGATGTATCGTGTTCACTGCAATGACTGCCTTGTGCTCCCCAGACTGAAGTGTACCTACCATGTATTCTCTTTCTCCAATCTCGTCCATGCCTCCCATTTCCTTAAATTTCCATTGGTGTTTTACGAGCAGTGTAACCCCCTCCTACCCCTCTGCACCTTCTATCTTTCCTCAGGATCTGATATCCTGGTGGGAAGATTGCATCTGTTATTATCTCAGTGAGTTTTGTTTGTGTGACTGCTATGATGTCTGGGGACTTCTCATTGATTCTTTCATGCCACTCCTCATGTTTGCTCGTTATTCCATCCACATTCGTATACCAAACCTTCAACTTCTGTTCCTAAACTGTGATCCTGGGAGGATATTGGGGTTAGGAGATCAGGAGCCCTGGCGGGGGCCTATGTGAGGTTGTGGTGGAGGCAGAGTTCCCATAAAGGGTTGCTGTAGGGTTGGGGTTCATGGTGTGGGGGGTGGGGACAGAGGGATTGGTGTATGATTGTTGGCTTAGATTGTTCAGTTGCCTTGGGGCTGTTGTGATTAGAGTCCTTCTGCGAGTGTTTCTGGGGGGTGTGTTTGCCCTTCCACCCATTTCTGGGTTATTCTGCTTTTCTTTGTCACTTCCTCCCATTCCTCTTTTCGTTTTTGCACTCTCTCTTTCAGTATCCTCCTTTCCTCTTGCATTCTGTCTCGATCAAGGTACACACTCTGGAATTCCAGTTTGTCTCTCAGCCGTGCTTTCTCCTGCTGGATCATGGTTCAAGTTGATTCTGCCTTGAAAATTACTTTGAGAGGCCGCTTCCTTCTTCTTGCGAACCACCCAATTCTCCGAAAATTTGCCACCTGGGTCATGTCGCCCTCGCCTATTGCTTTCATGATACCTTCAATCACTTTTATCTCCTGTTTTCTTTCATCATAGGTTTCCCCTTCAGCTTCCTGGAGCCCATAGACAAAAACTGATCTCTCCCTTTCTTCCTCCCACTGTGTCTCCCATTACATCCTTTGAGGTGTTTTAGTTCCTTCCCTTGGAGTGTTCCTTCCTTCAATCCCTTCCCTAGCTCAGGCCCCATTGCTCATTGGTCTGTCTTTCCTGCTCAGCTGTTCCTGGCCCCTGCAGGAGTCTGGTAGAGTCCCTGCATATATCCTAGCTTCTTCAATGTCTCCCAACCTCTCATTTGTTCCTAGTGTGCTCCTTGTCTTTGCCTTGGCCCCATGTGGGTCAGACAAGATCTTTGTGTACAGTATAGCTTCCTTGCTCCCTCCAGTCCTCTTGTCTGTGTCTGATGTAGAAGTTCCTGATGTTATGTCTGTACTGTTATTTTTTTCTTTAGGCTGTTGCAGATTTCTCAGTTCCTCTTCTAAGTGCTACATCTTGGCTTCTGCTACTATGGCATGTTGCTCCCAATTTCTGCTCTCTGCAGCTATCATCTCCTCCATCCTTCTTCCAAGCTCTTCTAGCTTCCTTCCCCAGTCTTCCTCCCTTTTTTTGAGCTCTACCTCCCAATCATCCTTCCCAGCATCATCTGCCAGACCCTTGGTTCTCGGCCTTATTTTTGGTTGACCCATTGTACCACAGAACAAAGCTTATGTGTTTTCAGAGTGGGTGTTTGTGTGAGGATGGGTGTTGTTGGTAGGGGGAGGGGTAGGGAGGTAGGGAAGGGGGGAAAGAATATGGGGTGGGAGGGGCAGGCAGCATCAAGGAGAGTTTTAGGGGGTTACAAGAGGGTATAGGGAGGGAGGAGAAAGGGAGTGTGGGAGAGGCTAGGGGAAGAGAGAGAGAAAGAAAGAAGACCGGGAGAGGGAAGATGGATGGAAGGTGAGAATGATATATATATATATATATATATATATATATATATATATATATATATACATATATATATATATATATATATATATATATATATATATATAATATATATATATATATATATATATACAGAGAGAGAGAGAGAGAGAGAGTATGTGTGTGTGTGTAAACAGCCACGCAGGGAGTAGAATGATAGCTCTAGGCCTTTCGTGTTGTAATCAACACATCATCAGGAACTTGGAAAATTGCAGAAAAGAGGAGGGTATCTAAGCAAATAACGTTCCCAGAGGACCGTCTTTATTGGAGTGAACGAGGAAGGGAGGGAGAAAGAAGTGAGTATCAGAAGTGCCCTCAGGCACAACAGTGCCCATAGCCAGAAAGAGAAATATTATATCATTAGAAAAAATCCCACAGGCATTGACATTGTAATAGCCTAAATGAAATTATTATTATTATTATAATCAAAAAAGAAGCGCTAAGCCACAAGGACTATACAGCGCCTAAATGAAATTAATGTGACAATAATCAAAAATTCCGTCACATTCCGCTATGACATCAATAACTTTAAATATATAAATAAATTGTCAGTGATATAGAACTCACTGACAATTATATCCTCCATGGGACAACGTGTCCATTTAAATTACAAAAGAAAACAGTACCATATAGAGAGGAGACTTCTAAAAGTCATGTCAATGAAACGGGGCTCATTAAAATGAACTCATTAAGGAGGGGAGGCATCTGCAATAACAAGAAAGCCAGCCACATATATTCATCTCACAATAATTCTGAGGCAAACTCTGGTTCAACCTTCAGAAACTGCATTAAAAAGATTTTTAGGCCCTAATTCCTCGGTGTGACACATTTAAGACAGTCTTCCGGTACCCTCTTCTTTCTCCCTCCCTTCCTCGTTCACTCCAGTAAAGACGGTCCTCTGGGAACGTTATTTGCTTAGATACCCTCTTCTTTTCTGCAATTTTCCAAGCTTCTGATGATGTGTTGATTACAACACGAAAGGCCTAGAGCTATCATTCTACTCCCCCCGTGGTTGTTTTGCATCTTGCATCGCTTGGTTTACGATATTTGGTTTATATATATATATATATATATATATATATATATATATATATATATATATATATATATATATATATATATATATATATATATATATACATATATACAATAAGATCACAGTAAACAGGTGATTTTAAAATATGCAAAACAACCACTGTGAAAGAATAGTGAAATTCCAAGCGCATTCGTGACTACTCACATTGTCAAGGAACTATCTTACCATACTTCCTAAAAGTACCACGTCAATCCACTTCATTTGCGAGATTATAAAGTTACTTAAAAACAACTCAGGGAATCTGTCTAATGTCCCACTATTACTGTACAAGCGAGCGGCCCATATCCTTTCGCATGCTATTTCATTACTTTTTAACAAGTCACTAGAAACTAGCACCTTCCCGAAACTACTCAAGATGGCAAGGGTTACACCAATACATAAAGGTGGTGACCCTACAGACTTAAACAACTATAGGCCAATATCAAACTTACCATTGCTATCCAAAATCTTTGAGAAACTCGTGCACAGGAGACTATATTCATTTATAACAGCACAAAACATACTCAACCCCTGCCAATTTGGATTTAGGAAAAATAAAAGCACTAATGATGCAATCATAAAAATGCTAGATCTGCTTTACACAGCATTGGAAAATAAGGAATATCCACTAGGAATTTTTATTGACCTAAGAAAAGCTTTTGACACAGTAGACCACGACATCCTACTCCACAAACTTGACCATTACGGTATAAGAGGCCATGCGCTTGCTTATTTCAAATCTTACCTTACTAATAGGTATCAGTATGTTACCATTAAAGACACAGCATCAACAACACGGCCACTTGATACTGGAGTTCCGCAGGAAAGTGTCCTTGGTCCCCTGGTCTTCCTCATATACATCAATGATCTTCCAAACGTATCCCAACACCTGAAACCCATTCTCTTTGCTGACGACACGACTTATGTCATCTCTCACCTAATCTTGCCACCCTCAACACCATTGTTAACGAGGAGCTGATCAAAATATCGACTTGGATGACAGCCAATAAACTTACGCTTAACATTGACAAAACCTACTATATTATCTTTGGTAGCAAAGCAGGAGATGCACAAATTAACATTAAGATCGACAACACTCTAATTACCAGACATAATGAGGGCAAATTCCTAGGCCTATACCTTGACAACAACCTGAATTTCAGCACCCCTTTCCCAAACACATAACCAAAAAAGTATCCAAAACAGTTGGGATCCTCTCCAAGATACGATACTACGTGCCGCAAAATGCCCTTCTCACACTATACCACTCACTTATTTATCCATACCTCACCTATGCTATTTGTGCTTGGGGATCAACTGAAGCAACACACCTAAAGCCAATAATAACCCAACAAAAAGCTTCAGTAAGAATAATCACTAAATCCCATCCCTGGCAACACACCCCCCACTGTTCAGTACATCCACACTTACTACTGTGCAATCTACATCTACAGGACCTTAAACTCCAATATCAACCTTGACCTAAAACGCTTTCTTGATAGTTGTGACAGAACCCACAGGCATAACACCAGACAAAAAATCTCTACGACTTTCCCCATGTCCGACTAAACCTTTACAAAAATTCAATGTATGTCAAAGGCCCTAAAATCTGGAACACCCTACCTGAGAACTCTAGAACTGCAGACACATTCATCACCTTCAAAACTACCATTAGAAAACATCTTATCTCCCTGATACACCCATCAACTAACTACACGAATACCACCTGGTGGTTCACACTTACACTCACTCACCCATTTGACCATAAACAGAAATATTAATCTCAATCTTAAAATAATGAATCCTGTGATACTCCAATACTGAAACTATGTATGTGCCAAAACAAAAGCATTCACATTGCTAAACTCACAAACTAGTATTTAGTCACTTAGCCATAATACCAACTTACCTCATAATTTGTAATATTTTAAATAAAGAATTAAACTAAGTCTGCCCGAAATGCCAGCCATGTTAGGCGTTCTAGTGGTAACACTCTGTAATCATTATTTAACTACATGTAAACCACACAACAACCAAATTCTATAAATTCACATTGTAATTCATTATGGAGAATAACTTTAAATTTGAATTGAATTTGAAAAGGTAATCCGCGGATACGGATCCATGTGTACTCTGTAAATATAGCTTTTACCTTTATTTTTCTGCAATCCCGTTGATATCCATTTAAATATCTTGATAAGACGACGCCAGTCGAGAGTATTCTGCGTTGTTATTCACCTTCAAAGGAGTCGTCTGGTGGTTCAAAAATCGCAATACCGCGAACATATTCGTCGTCCACGCCGTATATATCCTAAAACTATCCTTACAAGTGATGCTTCTGAATTTTGTTGCACGAAAGATCCTTGACTTAGATCCAAAGCTACAAATTCAGAACTTTTCTAGTGGAAGAAGAGCTCTCAGAGGCAAACAACTATAATATCGCGCTACCTCTCTGGTGACGGTGTTATCGGCACGGCTGCCAAGCAGCGAATGATAACGGGTTAGGTTTAAAGCCCATCGACTACGCTAGGTTGTATAATATCCTTCTTCACCACTAGACAGGAATACTTTGATTCCTAAAATAGGGATTAAAGCTAATCCTCAGCATATATACGATAAAAGAAATACACTTCTCAGTGAGAATTCATGTGATGTTTATTTCCGCACGGGTCTTTAAAGCAGACGACCTGTGAGTGTAGTGTTGACCACCAGGTGTCAGGTGTGTTGTGTTCGTGCTCCATGACGACCCTGAGTGTAGTTCTTGACCACCAGGTGTCAGGTGTGTTGTGTTCGTGGCTCCTATGACGACCCTGAGTGTAGTCTTGGCCACCAGGTGTCAGGTGTGTTGTGTTCGTGGCTCCTATGACGACCCTGAGTGTAGTCTTGACCACCAGGTGTCAGGTGTGTTTGTGTTCGTGGCTCCTATGACGACCCTGAGTGTAGTCTTGGCCACCAGGTGTCAGGTGTGTTGTGTTCGTGGCTCCTATGACGACCCTGAGTGTAGTCTTGACCACCAGGTGTCAGGTGTGTTGTTTTTCGTGGCTCCTATGACGACCCTGAGTGTAGTCTTGACCACCAGGTGTCAGGAGTATTGTATTCGCGGTTTCTATCATAGGTTTCAGGAAGACGCTGTAATCCACAAGTTTTATTCCACAAACTTCTTGCCTCGCGTAAATTTCTTCACAATATTGACCATAATCTTAAATTTTCATTCCAACCTGCTCAGCACAGTGAAGTTTTTTTTACAGAAACAACTGCCGAAAGAAGAAACTTACTAAATTTCAAGGAAAAAAGAAGACACCCAACTGCCAAAATAATTTTTTTACTTCTTAAAACTCAACTAACTCACACTAAAGTTTAGAGAGGAAATTTTTAAAAGAGTTTCCGTCTATCTAGACCAATATCAAGAAGCGAGTCATCTAAAGTTTCACCATATATTGAGAGAAAATTTAGTGATTTATTCAAGACACAGTATTGCGACTTATTATTTTTATAGCGGTTACTTTAATAAATAATTAAAATAAAGTTCTGCTGTAATTCTATGCAGTGTTAAACTCATGTGGGTGGGTCATTTACTGCGAAGGAAGGTAGAGACTTGACTCTTTTCTCCGCTAATCGTGGAATGTTCTCAGACCAGTCAGAAAGTAAATTAAAGAGACCCAAAGTTTACGGAGACGAAGTTTTGTTAAGCGACTTGTGAGAAAGGAAGAGAAGACGACTGACCTGGTGGAAGTAAGCGTGTGTAGAGGTGTTGAGCAGCTCGGTGGGACTGTAGTCGAGCAAGTCGAACATGTGAACCTCACAGTTGAACTTCGACACGGCCACGTCGAAGGTTGAGTCGAAGTGGATGCCAAAGGAGAGGGTGAGGCAGGTGGTGGGGTCTCTGATAGGCAGCAGACCAAGGGGCGGGTCCATACACACTACCTGTAGCAGGTAAAGTTACGTCACCTCAAGATCTAATAACTGATACTGCAAGGGTGTACTTAAGTCTAAACACACACACACACACACACACACACACACACACACACTCACACAGGAGCTGTGAATCGACCCCTGCAACCACGTATAGATGAGTACACACACACACTCACATAATGAAACACATTCTCAAGCTGCAGATGATGCAGACATCTGCAGCCTAAGAATGAGGTTCATAATGAGGTTTTTTACCTGTATAGCATTCTGAGATTTTAAAATAATGCAGTATATTAGAAAACTAAGAAATATGAGTAAAAACGTTATCTTGTTGCATATTTCAATGCTACAACGCCACTTGAAGCGTTTTATAACGTATTTCAGTTTTTAGCATATTAACAGGTACTAAGATTACACCTGCATTCTCTAGCGGTGCCTCTTGTGTTTACCAAAGATCGCATATTAATATTACCACTGTGACTGTGAGTGCCTCATGTTACGTCTGTTACAGTAACCTTCAAAATAGTTTTGTCCTTGTGACAAGATTGTTGGTTCACTGGATCGATAATTAACACATATTTTCGCAAGAGAAGATCTTGGAATGAAATCGTTATTTTTGTTCCTAGAAAAAGAAATATAGAAGCACAGTGCAAAAGAATCAGTTGCAAAATTCTCAGAAAACAATATTAATTCAGGATTACCTTGCTGCCATCCACAAGGTCGTCAGTTACGTCCCCACACGTGTGATGACCACCCATAATGACTACTTTCCGGCACCTGGCCTGCGGTGTCTTGAGGTAAGTGAAATAATCGTCGACTTCCTGCAGGTCACTTGTCCTCAGCGGTGGCGGCTGAGGTGGCCAGGCCAGGCACTCTCTGCCATACTCAGCGGCGGTGCCAGCTCATCCTGTACCACCACAATGACACAACTTGTTTAAATCTGAAGATATTGTTGATACTCAGCTGTATGTAATATTATTAATATAAACAGTAATTTCAACTGAGGAACCTAACATTATCTTGTACTTATACAGCACTTAATGTTGCTCTGGTATAGTTAATTATTGCAGTGTGTTAATGTTAAAGACTATCACTTGCACCTGGGTCAGGAATCATGCTGTTAACCTGCCAGAGTGCTTTGATTTTCTTTATATATACATACATACATACATACATACAAGGTGGACAAAGACAGGATGTTCCAGAGATGGGACACAGCAACAAGGGGACACAGTTGGAAGTTGAAGAAACAGATGAATAACAGGGATGTTAGGAAGTATTTCTTCAGCTACAGAGTAGTCAGGAAGGGGAATAGTTTGGGAAGCGATGTAGTGGAGGCAGGATCCATACACAGCTTTAAGCAGAGGTATGATAAAGCTCGCGGTTCAGGGAGAGTGATCCAGCAGCGACCAGTGAAGAGGCGGGGCCAAGAGCTTGGACTCGACCCCTGCAACCTCAACTAGGTGAGTACATATATTTTATTATAAAATATATATATATATATATATATATATATATATATATATATATATATATATATAATATATATATTATATATATATGTCGTGCCGAATATGTAAAACTGGTCAGTTAGCAAGAACTCATTTAAAATTAAGTCCTTTCTAAAATTTTCTCTCATACGTTTAAAGATATATTTTTTTCATTGACATTGATGTAAAAATTTATAATTTTGCACCAAAAGGAACTTAGAAAACTTACCTAACCTTATTATAACAAACGCAATTTATTTTAGCCTAACCCAACTAAATATATTTTAGATTTGTTTACAGTAATTTAGTACTAAACACAGTGAAATATATTTTTTTCGTTAGGTTCAGAATGATTTTGGCGAAATTATTGCATACACAAATTTTCACTTGGCCTATATGGCAAAATGAGCGTTGCTATTTAAGCCAAGATCGCAAGTTCTGCCTATTCGGCACGACATATATATATAAAATATATATATTATATATATATATATATATATATATATATATATATATATATATATATATATATATATATATATGTTTTTTAACAATGTCGGCCGTCTCCCACCGAGGCAGGGTGACCCAAAAGAAAGAAAATCCCCCAAGAAGAAAATACTTTCATCATCATTCAACACTTTCACCACACTCACACAATATCACTGTTTTTGCAGAGGTGCTCAGAATACAACAGTTTAGAAGCATATACGTATAAAGATACACAACATATCCCTCCAAACTGCCAATATCCCGACCCTCTCCTTTATAAAGTGCAGGCATTGTACTTCCCATTTCCCGGACTCAAGTCCGACTATATGAAAATAAACCGGTTTCCCTGAATCCCTTCACTAAATATTACCCTGCTCACACTCCAACAGATCGTCAGGGCCAAATACCATTCGTTCTCCATTCACTCCTATCGAACAAGCTCATGCAAGCCTGCTGGAAGTCCAAGCCCCTCACCCACAAAACCTCCCTACCCCTTCCAACCTTTTCGAGGACGACCCCTGTCCCGCCTTCCTTTCCCTACAGATTTATATGCTCTCCATTTCATTCTACTTGATCCATTCTCTCTAAATGACCCAAACCACCTCAAAAAAAACCCTCTTCAGCCCCCTGACTAATACTTTTATTAGCTCCACACCTTCTCCTAATTTCCACACTCTGAATTTCTGCATAATATTTACACCACACATTGCCCTTAGACAGGCATCTCCACTGCGTCCAACCGTCTCCTCGCTGCTGCATTTACCACCCAAGCTTCACACCCATATAAGAGTGTTGGTACTACTATACTTTCATACATTCCCTTCTTTGCCTCCATAGATAACGTTTTTTGTCTCCACATATACATATACTCTTTTCTATGTTCATTTTCAATTTCTAATTTAAACACATTCCCAAACTCATCCACTAACCTTTGCAATTTTTCTTTAGAATCTCCCATAAGCACAGTATCATCAGCAAAAAGCAACTGTGTCAATTCCCATTTTGTATTTGATTCCCATAATTTAATCCCCCCCCTCTCCTGAACACCCTAGCATTTACTTCATTTACAACCCTATCTATAAATACGTATATTAAACAACCATGGGGACATTACACATCCCTGTCTAAGACCTACTTTTACCGGGATGTAGTCTCCCTCTCTCTACACACCCTAACCTGAGCCTCACTATCCTCATAAAAACTCTTTACAGCATATAGTAACTTACCACCTATTTCCATATACTTGCAACATCTGCCACATTGCTCCCCTATCCACTCTATCATATGCCTTTTCTAATCAATAAATGCAATAAAAACTTCCCTACCTTTATCTAAATACTACTGTTCACATATATGCTTCATTGTAAACACTTGATCTACACATCCCCTACCCACTCTGAAACCTCCTTGCTCATCCGCAATCATACATTCTGTCTTACCTCTAATTCTTTCAATAATAACCCTACCGTACACTTTCCTGGTATACTCAGTAAACTTATTCCTCTATAATTTTTACAGTCTCTTTTGTCCCCCTTCCCTTTATATAAAGGGACTATACATGCTCTCTGCCAATCCCTGGGTACCTTCCCCTCTTTCATACATTTATTAAACAAAAATACTACCACTCCAACACTATGTCCCCCTCTGCATTTAACATTTCTGTCATGAACCGTCAGTTCCAGCTGCTTTACCCTCTTTCATTCTACATAATGCCTCACGCACCTCCCCACACTCACATCCTGCTCTTCTTCACTCCTAAAAGATGGTATACCTCCTGGCCAGTGCATGAAATTACCGCCTCCCTTTTTTTCGTCAAACTTTAAAAAAGTTCCTCAAAAATTTCGACTTCACCCCAATACCCCCAAACCCCACCTACAAACCCCCTTTAACTCTGTTTTTAACTGGCAAACCCAAATTCTTTTCCCCCTGGGCCCTTTTTACTTTTTTAAACTCACCCCAAAAACCCTTTTCTTTTTTTAAATTAAAAATTTCTTGAAAAATTCCCTCCCCCACGGTATCTCTCTCTCCTTTTTCACTCTCTAAACCACTCCTTCGCTTATTTTTTTACTCCCCAAAAAACCCTCTCTCTTCTTATAACATTCGCTTTGAAAATCCTCTCAAAAACCCCTTTTTTCCCCTTTTTTTAACACCCCCTTTTACTTCATCTTCCACCAAATCACCCCCTTTTTCCCTTTCCGCACCCACCCCCTTATAACCCCCAAACATCGCCCCACTTCTAATACTCTTTTTTTAAAACTTTTCCCAAAACCACTTAAACCCCCCCCCCCATATCACACTTGCACCACCCACCTTTCGGGCCAATATTGCTTATATCCCCCGAATTTCCCTCCCCCCCTTAGTTTTATACATTTTCACCCCCTCTTACTTGTTGCCATTTTCCTTTTGTCCCCCACCTCTTACTCAAACTGTAGCAAAACTAAATAATGATCCGAAAAACATTACCCCCAAAAACGTGTACTTTCCTGACCCCTATCATCTCCCTTTTTATCCCCCAAATACATAATCTAACAAACTACTTTCTTATGTGTTATATCTACCTTGAAATTTTTATTTATCCTCTTTTTCAAAAAAATATGTATTACTTATTACAAACCCTTTTTTTCTACACATAGCAAAATTTAAAGGGCCCCCTTTTTTCATTTACCCCGCAAACCCCAAATTTACCCACTACTCCCCCCAAAAACATTTTTACCCCCCTTTAACACTAAATCCCCAACCAAAAAATCTCCCAAAAAAATTGTTTCAAAACTCCCCCTCATTTCCCCCTCCAAATTTTTTTCCCAAAAAAATCCTCTCCCCCTCACACTTTTTTCCTCCCCGGTGCCAAAAAAAAACGCTTACTGGAACCCACTTTTCACTCCAACCCTTTATTTTACTCCACATAATCCTTGAATTAATACATTTATAGTCCCCCTTTTCTTGCCATAGCTTATCCTTCAACATTATTGCTACTCCTTCTTATCTCTAACTCTATTTGAAACCCCTGACCTAATCCCATTTATTCCTCCACTGAAACTCTCCCATCCCCTTCAGCTTTGTTTCATTTAAAGCCAGGACATCCAGCTTCTTCTTATCATAACATCCACAATCATCTCTTTCTTATCATTTGCACAACATCCACGCACACTCAGACTCCCACTTTGACAATTTTATTTTCTTATTCTTTTTGGTAAATATTACAGGAAAGGTGTTACTAGCCCATTGTTCCCGGCATTTTAGTTGACTTTTACAACACGCATGGCTTACGGAGGAAAGATTCTTATTCCACTTCCCCATGGATATAAAAGGAAAAATAATAAGAACAAGAACTATTAAGATAAAATCAAAGAAAACTCAGATGCGTGTGTATAAATAAACTTGTACATGTATGTGTAGTGTGACCTATGTGTAAGTAGAAGTAGCAAGACGTACCTGTAATCTTGCATATTATGAGACAGACAAAAGACACCAGCAATCCTACGATCATGTAAAACAATTACAGGCTTTCGTTTACACTCACTTGGCAGACTGTAGTACCTCCCAGGGTGGTTGCTGTCTACCAACATATATAAATTAATATAGGAGGTACCACCTCTAGAACTGTTATAGGACCCTCATCCTCAGTAGAAAAGAATAAACTTGCTTCAGGGAAAACTCAAGGTTCTCCTGAAACTGTTTGAGAATTTTCTCCTACCACCCCCTATATTTTATGTATATTTTATTTAAAGACAAAATACATTGACAAAACATTCACAAAATACGATAGAAAGTAAAACAACATAGTGACTCAGAGCTACATCTCGAATACTTCGCCATCTCCCCGGCGGTGGCCGCATGCCCGAATGCTGCAGGCATTTCCTCTCTGGATTGCAACACTGAGTCTCTGAAAGAGGAACTGGTCTCCTGTGGTCCTTGGTTCTATGATATATATATATATATATATATATATAATATATATATATAATATATATATAATATAGTATATAATATAATATATATAATATATATATATATGTCGTGCCGAATATGTAAAACTGGTCAATTAGCAAGAACTCATTTAAAATAAGTCCTTTCTAAAATTTTCTCTATACGTTTAAAGATATATTTTTTTTTCATTAATGTTGTGTAAAATTTTAATTTTGCACCAAAGAAACTTAGAAACTTACCTACCTTATTATAACAAGAACAATTTATTTTAGCCTAACCCAACTAAATATATTTAGATTTGTTTACAATAATTTAATACTAAACAAATACAGTGAAATACATTTTTTCGTTAGATTCAGAATGATTTTGACGAAATTATTGGCATACACAAATTTTCACTTGGTCCTATATGGCAAGATGTGCGTTGCATTAAGCCAAGATCGCAAGTTCGCCTATTCGGCACGACATATTATATATATATTATATAATATATTAATATATAGTATAAAAATTATATATTATATATATACAATAATATACACATTACTCACTAAAGAAAATTCACACTGGCAAGGCATTTACGCAGTGTGAATGACATTCGTCTGTTTTACACTAATAACACGTCTTCACGTTTAATATGTAACACATGTATGTTCCCATTCATCATAATTAATTCGTATTGTTCTAAGGTATTTAGTAATAATATAAACCTCATGTCTTTTTAATCAGTTAAGAGTGAAAACAGTTCGATGCTGAATAAAGAAGTGAAGGTATTAGTGAGACGGAGAAAATATTGCGGGAAGTTTAGATAATGAGATGGGGGACCGAGGCATCATGCATGGTGTAGAGGAACTAGAATCATGAGCATAGAGAAGCAGGAATTATGGAGAGAGAGTGAGTGAGAAAATAAACACGTTGAAGGTGGGAAAAAGCAGTGTGGATGGATGGGATTAAGACAAAAATGCTAAAAACAAGTGGAATAAAGTTTTGGAATGATTGTGTATTAAGGCAGAAGGAACAGTAGAGAGTGTAGTGTTAGAGGGCCACACATCTGTTGAATATACCGGGTAAACTGTATGACAGAACTACCGTTAAAACAGTGATACACACCAACCATTCTATACTTTACGTTACATTCTATATATGGAAACGACTAAAAGTATAACTGCAGAGGTACAACGTGAATAATTCTTGTTGCATTTATCATAAGTTAGGGCGGACAGGGAAGCAAAGTGGTGCAAATATATAAAATGCCAGGCGGTAAATTGTTAAAAACTTTAGAGAGTAATTATGAGAAGACTGAGGATGAAGTCAGAGTATGCAGCAGAGAAGAGTGATTCTCCAGTAAATGTTAGCTAGACAAAGATAAGTGATGTCACCATGGTTATCTAATGTGTTTACAAACGAAGTTCTACAGGTAGTGAATGCTATAATAGTCATGGAGAAATTCGAGAGTAAAAGATAACGAGTCTTATGTGTATATGTATATATATTTGAGAATGTTTGTATTTTGGTTTGTGGGTTTTCCGAAAATTAGGTCCTCATGAAAGCCAGTGAAACCAAACTTTGTAACAGGTTACACTAACAACCCAGGCAGGTTTTAGTATAACCCGCACCCACCAAACAAACTTATGACGACGTTTCGGTCTGACTTGGACCATAAACCAGTCACAGTCGCAGGTTTTAGGTTATACAGAAATCTAAAAACAGTTCGTGGGGGGGGGGGCGGCGACCCTTCGGCAGCAACTTTTTTGTTGCATTATGCTAAGTGAGACTCACACCTGCCTACTAGCAGGTGTGGGGGTGTCTTCTCACCCTTCCCCACACCTGCCTACTAACAAGGCAGGTGTGGGGGTGTCTCCCCACCCTTCCCCACACCTGCCTACTAACAAGGCAGGTGTGGGGGTGTCTCCCCACCCTTCCCCACACCTGCTTACTAACAAGGCAGGTGTGGGGGTGTCTCCCCACCCTTCCCCACACCTGCCTACTAACAAGGCAGGTGTGGGGGTGTCTCCCCACCCTTCCCCACACCTGCTTACAACAAGGCAGGTGTGGGGGTGTCTCCCCACCCTTCCCCACACCTGCCTATTAACAAGGCAGGTGTGGGGGTGTCTCCCCACTCTTCCCCACACCTGCTTACTAACAAGGCAGGTGTGGGGGTGTCTCCCCACCCTTCCCCACACCTGCCTACTAACAAGGCAGGTGTGGGGGTGTCTACCCCACCCTTCCCCACACTCGCCTACTAACAAGGCAGGTGTGGGGGTGTCTCCCCACTCTTCCCCACACCTGCTTACTAACAAGGCAGGTGTGGGGGTGTTTCCCCACCCTTCCCCACACCCGCCTGCTAACAAGGCAGTGTGGGGGTGTCTCCCCACCCTTCCCCACATTCGCCTACTAACAAGGCAGTGTGGAGGTGTCTCCCCACCCTTCCCCACACCCGCCTACTAACAAGGCAGGTGTGGGGGTGTCTCCCCACCCTTCCCCACACTCGCCTACTAACAAGGCAGTGTTAGGGTGTCTCCCACACCCGCCTACTAACAAGGCAGGTGTGGGGGTGCCTCCCCTCCCTTCCCCACACCCGCTTACTAACAAGGCAGGTGTGGGGGTGCCTCCCCACCCTTCCCCACACCCGCCTATTAACAAGGCAGGTGTGGGGGTGTCTCCCCACCTTTCTCCACACCCGCCTACTAACAAGGCAGGTGTGGAGGTGTCTCCCCACCCTTCCCCACACCCGCCTACTAACAAGGCAGTGTGGGGGTGTCTCTCCACCCTTCCCCACACCTGCCTACTAACAAGGCAGTGTGGGGGTGTCTCTCCACCCTTCCCCACACCTGCCTACTAACAAGGCAGTGTGGGGGTGTCTCTCCACCCTTCCCCACACCTGCCTACTAACAAGGCAGTGTGGGGGTGTCTCTCCACCCTTCCCCACACCTGCCTACTAACAAGGCAGTGTGGGGGTGTCTCTCCACCCTTCCCCACACCTGCCTACTAACAAGGCAGTGTGGGGGTGTCTCTCCACCCTTCCCCACACCTGCCTACTAACAAGGCAGGTGTGGGGGGTGAGAGTCCCTTACCCCTGGATCGGCAGTCCTATAGTTGTATTATTTTTAATGGGTGAAAGTCTAAATAAAGTGTATTAAACCTGATTATTATAAGTTTCTAGCTTTTATGATTAATTGTAAATATTTGCTGTTTCAGGTGTGATTGAACCTGGATTCGGAAAACAAAATCAAGCACCGTTCCGTCACTGAAATTTTAAGACTTAGAAAAAAGTCACGCCCTCGGAGAATCGTGCCGGCATGATGACTGTCAGGACCAGTTCTTTGTATTTTACAGTCAGGAGGTGAGTTTCTGAGCTCCGCTGTGGTACGAAATCTGTCGAAGATAACTTTAAGCCTGGCAGGCCTTTGACATAGATGAACCAGAAAAAAACACTGAGGTTGTGGGGCGAATTGTGATGAGAATCGAAAAGTGACGGTGCGTCAGGTAGTGGACACTAGGGAGTAAACAAGCCAGGGAACTGGTGGGGGTTAAACCTATGGCGAGTGAGTCGTAAAACTCCAGACCAGTGTGTTAACCACTGGACCAGCTGGCTACAATAAGATTCATCTAACTAGGTATATTTATACACCATAGGGAGGTTAGCATGGATCCCACTGTGTCCACAAATGCAAGATTTTAGAGATGCATGTCCCGCCAGTGTGGCCAGAGGGACATGCATGTCCCCGAGTGTGGCCAGAGGGACATGCATGTCCCGCCAGCGTGGCCAGAGGGACATGCATGTCCCGCCAGCGTGGCCAGAGGGACATGCATGTCCCCGAGTGTGGCCAGAGGGATATGCATGTCCCGCCAGCGTGGCCAGAGGGACATGCATGTCCCGCCAGCGTGACCAGAGGGACATGCATGTCCCGCCAGCGTGGCCAGAGGGACATGCATGTCCCGCCAGTGTGGCCAGAGGGACATGCATGTCCCGCCAGTGTGGCCAGAGAGACATACATGACTCTCATCAACTTTTTAATGGATATTTTTGGTCACTCATCTTAACACCTGAGTTGGATGTCACGGGACTGTAAGTACAATCTTCTGGTCACTCAACACCTGAGTGGTATGTCACGGGACTGCTAGTACAGTCTTCTGGTCACTCAACACTGAGTGGTATGTCACGGATGCTATGTACAGTCTTCTGGTCACTCAACACCTTTAGTGGGATGTCACGGGACTGTTAGTACAATCTTCTGGTCACTCAACACCTGAGTGGTATGTCACGGGACTGCTAGTACAGTCTTCTGGTCACTCAACACCTGAGTGGTATGTCACGGGACTGTTAGTACAGTCTTCTGGTCACTCAGCACCTGAGTGGGATGTCACGGGACTGTTAGTACAGTCTTCTGGTCACTCAACACCTGAGTGGGGTGTCCCCGGGGGACTGTTAGTACAGTCTTCTGGTCACTCAACACCTGAGTGGTATGCCACGGACTGTTTGTACAGTCTTCTTGGTCACTCAGCACCTGAGTGGGATGTCACGGGACTGTTAGTACAGTCCCTTCTTCATCAGCACTGATGTTATGTCACGGACCTGGTAAGTACAATCTTCTGGTCCTAACACCTGAGTGGTAAGTCACGGGACTTGTGTACAGTCTTTTGGGACTCAACACCTGAGTGGGGATGTCACGGGACTGTTAGTACAGTTCTTCTGGTTTAATCAACACCTTTAGTGGTATGTCACGGACTGCTAGTACAGTCTTTTGGTCACTCAACACCCAGTGGGATGTCCCCGGACTGTTAGTACAGTCTTCTGGTTTACTCACACCTGAGTGGGATGTCCCGGGACTGTTAGTACAGTCTTTTGGTCACTCAACACCTAGTGGGTAGTCACGGGACTGTTAGTACAGTCTTCTGGTCACTCAGCACCTGAGTGGGATTGCACGGGACTGTTATACAGTCCTCAGGTCACTCAGCACCTGAGTGGATGTCACGGGACTGTTAGTACAGTCCTTCTGGTCACTCAACACCTGAGTGGATGTCACGGGACTGTTAGTACAGTCTTCTGGTCACTCAACCCCTGAGTGTATGTCACGGGGACTGTTAGTCAGTCTTTGGTCACTCACACCTGAGTGGTATTCACGGGACTGTTAGTACATTTTGG
The DNA here is from genome assembly GCF_026875155.1 of Cherax quadricarinatus. NCBI lineage: Eukaryota > Metazoa > Arthropoda > Malacostraca > Decapoda > Parastacidae > Cherax > Cherax quadricarinatus. The sequence continues at coordinate 54,884,827 of NC_069407.1, read as the reverse complement.
TCATCAGGGACCTGAGTGTTTTTGTCACGGAAATGTTATTTCAGTCTTCTGGTCACTCACACTGAGTCGTATGTCACGGGACTGTTAGTACAGTCTTCTGGTCACTCAACAACACTGAGTGGGATGTCACGGGACTGTTAGTACAGTCTTCGGTCACTCAACACTGAGTGGTATGTCACGGACTGTTAGTACAGTCTTTTTTGGGCACTCAGCACGTGAGTCGGATGTCACGGGGCTGTTAGTACATTTTTGGTCACTCAACACCTGAGTGGGATGTCAAAGGGACTGTTAGTAAAAGTCTTCTGGGCACTCAGCACCTGAGTGGGATGTCACGGGACTGTTAGTACAGTCTTCTGGGCACTCAACACCTGAGTGGATGTCCGGACTGTTAGTACAGTCTTCTGGTCACTCAACACCTGAGTGGTATGTCACGGGACTGTTATACAATCTTTGGTCACTTCAACACCTGATTGTATGTCACGGACTGTTAGTACAGCTTCTGGTCACTCAGCACCTGAGTGGTATGTCACGGGACTGTTAGACAGTCTTCTGGGCCCCTCAGCACCTGATGGTATGTCACGGACTGTTAGTACAGTCTTCTGGTCACTCAACACCTGAGTGGTATGTCACGGGACTGTTAGTACAGTCTTCTGGTCACTCAACACCTGAGTGGGATGTCACGGGACTGTTAGTACAGTCCCTTTTGGTCACTCAGCACCTGAGTGGGATGTCACGGGACTGTTAGTACAGTCTTCTGGTCACTCAGCACCTGAGTGGGATGTCACGGGACTGTTAGTACAGTCTTCTGGTCACTCAACACCTGAGTGGTATGTCACGGGACTGTTAGTACAGTCTTCTGGTCACTCAGCACCTGAGTGGGATGTCACGGGACTGTTAGTACAGTCTTCTGGTCACTCAACACCTGAGTGGTAAAGTCACGGGACTGTTTTGTACAGTCTTCTGGTCATCACCCTGAGTGGTATGTCACGGGACTGTTAGTACAGTCTTCTGGTCCCCTCAGCACCTGAGTGGGATGTCACGGGACTGTTAGTACAGTCTTCTGGTCACTCAGCACCTGAGTGGGATGTCACGGGACTGTTAGTACAGTCTTCTGGTCACTCAACACCTGAGTGGTATGTCACGGGACTGTTAGTACAGTCTTCTGGTCACTCAGCACCTGAGTGGGATGAAAGGGACTGTTAGTACAGTCTTCTGGTCACTCAACACCTGAGTGGTATGTCACGGACTGTTAGTAAAAGTCTTCTGGGCACTCAGCACCTGAGTGGTATGTCACGGATGTTAGGACAGTCTTCTGGTCACTCAACACCTGAGTGGTATGTCACGGGACTGTAGTACAGTCTTCTGGTCACTCAGCACCTGAGTGGAATGTCACGGGACTGTTAGTACAGTCTTCTGGTCACTGAGCACCTGAGTGGGATGTCACGGGACTGTTATTACAGTCTTCTGGTCACTCAGCACCTGAGTGGGATGTCACGGGACTGTTAGTACAGTCTTCTGGTCACTCAGCACCTGAGTGGGATGTCACGGGACTGTTAGTACAGTCTTCTGGTCACTCAGCACCTGAGTGGGATGTCCGGGATGTTAGTACATTTTGTCACTCAGCACCTGAGTGGGATGTCAGGGACGTTTGTACATCTTCTGGTCACTCCAGCACCTGAGTGGGATGTCACGGGACTGTTAGTACATCTTCTGGTCACTCAGCACCCCGAGTGGGAGTCACGGGACTGTTAGTAAAATCTTCTGGTCACTCAGCCCTGAGTGGATGTCACGGACTGTTAGTACAATCTCTGGTCACTCAGCCCTGAGTGGGATGTCACGGGGCTGTTGTACAATCTTCTGGTCACTCACCCTGAGTGGGATGTCAAAGGGACTGTTAGTACAATCTTCTGGTCACTCAGCACCTGAGTGGGATGTCACGGGACTGTTAGTACAATCTTCTGGTCACTCAGCACCTGAGTGGGATGTCACGGGACTGTTAGTACAATCTTCTGGTCACTCAGCACCTGAGTGGGATGTCACGGGACTGTTAGTACAGTCTTCTGGTCACTCAACACCTGAGTGGGATGTCACGGGACTGTTAGTACAATCTTCTGGTCACTCAGCACCTGAGTGGGATGTCACGGGACTGTTAGTACAATCTTCTGGTCACTCAGCACCTGAGTGGGATGTCACGGGACTGTTAGTACAGTCTTCTGGTCATTCATCGTTACAATTATGCTAACATCATATTTATCATGAACGTTGCAGTGTTAAGACTACTCTATATGCTTCTCTAAAGAAATATATTTTACAATAAAATGCCAGATTATTTTTAAGTGATTGTTCTGTATTCAATAAATGTGAAGTTTGACGGACTATAGGTAATAAACGGCTTTATTTTTTTTATTTTGCTATCTGCCCACCACCTGCCTCACTGGCGACCAGAATACTTCAGTTAATTTTATCGACTTCCCGACACATGCTGGGCCACACACGAGGCCACAAAAACTATGTTTAAACTTGATTGGTTCCCGAGTTCTCTACACGACACCTCAGTGTTGGTCGGACCTTCAAACCCAGCCAGTAAGTTTGGTCGGTGTTGACAACAGGCTTGTCAAGGGCTTCCCCGCTTGTTTGCATTACAACTTGGAGTGACTTCAGTCCCAGGTAGACTTCGCATTGCTCAGGTATTAGTTTAATGTAATAATGTTGGTAGAATACTTCAGTATGTGTAGTAAAGGGACACAAGTGCAACTAATGCGACATTTTATTGTGGCAACGGCTTGACAAAGTTCCCGGAGAGCGAAACGTTGCCACAGTAAAATGTTGCATTAGTTGCATTTGTGTCCTTTTACCTAATATTAGTTTTATGATCATTGTAGTTTATTAACTGATTTATGGTGGCCAGTGAATCAGACACAAACATCCAACACATGGGCATCTTTACTGAGAGAAGTTTCTTGACTCACGAAATCATAATGACACGATTGCAAACAAACCATACCACGGGCTGGGCTTGAACCCGCGGTAGAGTTTTAAGACTCTACCGCGGGTTAAAGCCCCTCCCGTGGTTTGGTTTGAGAGACATTTCGTCTGCACAACAGGCTTTATCAGCCTAATACTAGAAGCTAAGTTAGGTTAGGTAAAATTTGCCAGGAAACTATGTTAATTGTTTCCTGACGTGTGTCTCTTGTCATATGATGACGCACCACTGGAGCTTTTGTTCATCTGACCGAGGCTTTCCTCTGGTCTACCGGTGCACCCTTTTGAAAATTAACTTGATTCGGTTTCAACACAAAAGGCAGGAGGACGAAGTACTGTATACAGAAGACAGTGGAGAGATGCAGCAACTGAAGACGTGGTCATGCAGGAGAAGAGTCCACTAGTGAAAGCAGGTCAGGCCCATAAGGTGGACCGGAATCTTAGCAATATTGTTGAAAATGAATGGTATAAAACACCGACATAAATGTCGCATCAAGCGGTCCTTCCTTCACAGTATTTTGCCCTTTCATGTGGGTTTTTACAAGTGACTTGAAAAAGCTTATTGTGTAGGAGAAACGTCAACAAAAAATCGTATCATACCGCATTTGTCTTCATCCATTCCACAGTGTTGTACTATACAAGCATCAATAGATCAAAGATATAAAATAAATAAAGGCTAAGTATCTCTGATAAAGCTGCCGTTTAAGAAAAACGTCTCTCAAAAAAACGTACTCACGTACTGCGCATGAGTGTAATTTATCAACTTGTCGGTATTATATCTTTGATATTTTGACGTGAGGTGCTGTGGTGGACACCCTTAGGTTGTTTGATGTGATGTGGTGGACACCCTTAGGTCGTGTGAGGTAATGGACACCCTCAGGTTCCGTGATGTGGTGGACACCCTCAGGTTCTGTGATGTGGTGGACACCCTCAGGTTCTGTGATGTGGTGGACACCCTCAGGTTCTGTGATGTGGTGGACACCCTCAGGTTCTGTGATGTGGTGGACACCCTCAGGTTCCGGTGATGTGGTGGGACACCCTCAGGTTCTGTGATGTGGTGGACACCCTCAGGTTCTGTGATGTGTGGTGACACCCTCAGGTTCTGTGATGTGGTGGACACCCTCAGGTTCTGTGATGTGGTGGACACTCCTCAGGTTCTGTGATGTGGTGGACACCCTCAGGTTCTGTGATGTGGTGGACACCCTCAGGTTGTGTGATTGTGTGAAGTGAGGTAGTGGACACCCTCAAGTTCTGTGATGTGATGGACACCCTCAGGTTGTGTGAGGTGATGTGGTGGACACCCTCAGGTTCTGTGATGTGGTGGACACATAAGAAAAAAAAAAAGGAACACTGCAGGGGGGCCTTTGGCCCATCCCCCAACGGGTCCAATTCTCCTCCCGGTTTAACCCAAATGTTTTAAAACCAAATCAAAGTCAGATAAAATTTTTTTTCACTTAAGTACCCCAGTAAAAAATTTACCAAAAAAAGTCCCAAAAACACTCCCACTGCCTCAGATTATTTTTACCACTGTTATTTCCCCCAAACCCTTTTCCCCCCAAAAAAGAAAAAATGCTCGGGATTTCATTAAATTCTTTATTTTAACGAAAATTTTTTTTAAATGCAAAAATGTTGAATAACATATATTTAAACATAATTAAAAAACCTTTTGGGTAAAAATTTTTGGCAACCTGAAAAAACAAATTTTGGGGGTACGTCTAATTTTAAGTTTTCGGGAAACCCTGGTAAGTTTAACTCCCCTTTTAATGCCAAGGTTTATAGTGACCCCTCTTTGAAACCCAAATTTTTTAAAACCCCCCACTGTAAAACTACCTCTGTTTTTAAATTTTTCCCCCACAAAGTCAACTACCTTGAAAATTTGAAAAGGAAAACAAATTTTGAATCAAAAGGGAAAGGGAGACAGCTCTACCTGTAGCAAAAGCTGCGGGGCCAACCCCACCCCCCACCCACGCCCATTTCATGTAAAATTTTAAAACTTTTTTAAAAACAACACAACGTCTTAGCTTTCTTTTAAACGGCACTTGGGTTTTTGGGTTCCACTCTTTCCAAAAACCCTTTTTTACCAAACCAGGGGTTTCCTTTCCTTCCTGAATCTGAATTTTTCAAATTTAAAAACCATTCGGCGATTCCGCTTGACTGGATTTTTTTCAGCACGCATTTTACTCCCCTTTATTTTTCCGGTTTTCCATTTATACCCTCGTCATATCCCCCCAAAACCCAAACGCCTTTCTAAGGTCCCGGGTTTCCGGGGCCCCATTTATCCTCAAAAGGGAAAGATTTCTGATACATGGGATAATCTTTGCCCATCCCCGGGGAACTTTTCCGGGGTTGTTTTTTTCTGTAATAGGGTGACGAGAATTCCCCCAGCTTTAAAATTTGAGGGGTTTAAACCCAAGGATTTATAGGGAAGAACCCCTGGGGAAACCTATTTAGTTATACCAGAAAAGGAAACCCAAAGGTTTCTGGGGCTTATGCAAAACAAAAAAGGCACTTTTTGGCTTGGTTTTGATTACGGCAACCAAAAAACTAAAGGGGGAAAATTAAAAAACCCCTTCAAATTTATTTTTACATGTAGCAGGTTATTTTCCTTTTTCCAATTTGAAATTTTGGCTTTTGTCTATTTTAAAACGCATCTGCCTTTTCCGACCCTGCTTCAGTCTAGGCAAACTTCCGGGGGCTCTGGGTGTCCTCTTTTAAAGGGAATTGGCCCACCCTATTTTGGTGTCACCCAGAAAATTTGCTTGTGTCGCTTTTTAATTCCCCTTCATGTCTTTTTAAGTTTTTTTGTGAACAAAAAGGGGGCCCAACATTTGACCCCTTGGAACACCGGGGGGGACGGCCCAGGGGGTTACCCAAACCCTCAGCTGCCTTTTTTTAAACCTTTACCCCCTTCCCAAAAAAAATTTCCCTCCTATTCTGTGTGCCTAAATTTTTCCCTAACCCCCCTAAATGTGGAACTCTATCAAAACCTTACTGGTCCATATCACAATATAAAAATTTTTTAATAAAATTGATCTACCTCCTCAAACACCTTAGTGAAAAAAGTTAGTAGATGAAAGGGCGGGAAAACCCCCTTTTTTGAAAAAACTGTGTTGAGTTTTTCCAATCATTTTATGCCTTTCAAGATGGCTTCAAACTGCCTCGGTAATTTTTTAAATTTCCATAAATTTTCCCCCACTGGGAAGTAAGGTTTATTGGTCTATGGGTTCAAAAGAAAGGGACCTGTCACCTCCCTTGAAAATTGGTATTACTTTTGGCCATTTTCCCCCCTGTCATTTCACTTTTCCAGCTTGAAGCGATAAAATTGAAAAGACTACCCCAAAGGTATGAAAATTTTTCATTTTTTACTTTTCCTTTTCCCCCCCCCTTGAAAACAGTTCATCAGGCCCTGAGGATTTGTTGGGGCTTTAATTTTTTCTTTTTTGTTTTGAGGACCATTTTACTTTTACCCCAGTCGGCATAGTTTTTTTTATCGTCCTGTTCTACAAAATTTTATTTTTCTGGAATTTCCCCTTGTATTTTCCCTGAGTAATAACTGAGAGGAAGTAAGTGTTAAAAAGTTCACACTTTTCCCTTTAAAGACGTCAGTGTTTGCCCCGTTACTTTTAAAATTGGGCCTTTTTTTGCCCCTAATTTATTTCTGTTACCTAAAAGGGAAAAACCCTTTTTTTTTTTTTTTTTTTTTTTTTTTTTTTTTTTTTACACGGGTTTGACACAGTAGGGGGTCCCTAGGCTTTATTGACAAGTATTTACAAGTTAAGGTTTCCTAACTTTTTGGGCAAGCTAAGAGTGTTACCTACTTCAGCTCATTTAAAAGCTTTTTTATTTTTAATAGAATACAAGTAGGAACGGATGAATTGGGCCATCTGGGGGCCGGCTTTTTTCATTTGATAAACTGTTTTTTCCCTTTTTGACATCATTATAGGTACGAATGGTTTCCCAAATACTGGGATTTCCAACCCGGGTTAAAGGATTCAATGGTGTGAGGTTCTGGAGGGGGTACACCAGAGTGTTTTTGGCTGCTTTCTGCCCGTCTTGGGAAAAAAAGCTTGTTTCCGCTGCCCCCAAAGGGGATCCAAGGTGGTATTTTGGCCCAAAAATTGACCTTGAACCCTAAGTAAGGCCACCCACATCCCTCCGGGTTTTAAAGGCTCGGGCTGAAATAAAAATGGGTCCGGGCGAGAGATGGGGACGTCTTGCTCTATTCTCTACTCTGTCAAGCAGTCGCAGATGAGGGGGGGGGGCAGGAAACCCCGGGAAAGTGGAGCATATTAAGGTGTAGCTTTAACTTGTGCCTTTTACGGGAACCCTTCCCCCCCCCTTTACGGAAATAGATGCGGGTTACGGCGAATTTGCTGTAAGTTTCCCCTGGCTGCCTTGTTCGCAAGATTTAAAACCCGGGTTCTTCATGGTTAGTTGGGATTTCAAATTTTCACCCAAGAATTTAAACCTCTTCCGGGTGCCAACACCCCCCCCATTCATCCTTATACTGCCCCAAACCCCATTACCATCATGGTGCCTAGGGGACCATCTTCATTTCCCTTTTTCTCAGGTGAAAAATTTTTTACTTGCCACCCCCCTTTTGGGGTTTAGTCTTCGAACCCCCTTGGACTTGGGCCTCATTTTTCCCTCTTTGTTTTCCCTTTCCCCTTTTTATTTCTTTTCTTTAATGGAATAAACTGATTTTTTTAAACTCCCCCTTCCCCTCTTTTGATGTGCCTATTATTTTGCCTTTTTTTTGGGAAAAAAGGGAGATTTTTTTAATCTATTGTTTCCCAAATTTGGGATCATTTTTGTTAAAATCAAATTTTCTCCCCGGACAAAAGTTTTTGGGAAAGTTATAACTATGCTTGAAAAACGTCTTTTGGGAAACCCAAACACCACCTCCCTTTACCCAAAGTCGGGTCACCCCCAATTTACCCCAAACCCAGGAAAATTTCTCCCCCCATGAAGTCGACCAAGCAAAAGTCTGGGACAGAGATTTGATTGCATTTATCTGGGAAATTTCCAGGATATAAAAAACCCAAGTGATATGGATCGCTTTCCCGAAGCTCATAAATTAACCTAAGTTATCATTTAGTTTCTTTTTTGGAAAAGAACCAAGTCAAGCAGGTTGTTTCCTCTGGGTTGGTTCGGGTCAAAACTTTTTTAAAAAAGGGAAAACCCTGAACCGTATAAAGAAAGTCCTAACTCAAGATTTCCTGTCAAAATTTCCAATTTTTTTGGTTTTAAATTTAAATTTCTCCCATTAAAACAACATTTTCATATCTAGAGGGCTTTATAAAATTTCGCCCAAAACAGCTTATTTGTTTTTTCCCCCATCAAGGTTTGGGGGGCCTTAAATCACCCCCAAAATTTAAATTTTTTCACAAACCCCTCGAGAAACTGAAAGCCAAACAAAATTCTGTGCCCAAATTTTCTAAATTTTAAATATATTTTTCTAACACAAAAATTTAAATTATCTCTGACCCTACATCGCTACTCAACCACCCTTCCGGTTGACCCTATCGTGGGGAAAATTTTTATAATCCTGTATTTTCTTTTAAAAGGGGGCTTTCTTTTATCTTCAATTTTAAACCCGGGGCCCTTTTATACCAATAATATCTTTATTACCTGTGTTGTAAGTAATTTTAAACCTCTTTTATCTTCTTAGACCCCAACTATTTATTGAAAACCTTAAGGGAGTTTGTCACTCGTTCCCCCTCTACTTTTCTCTCTTTTTGAACAATTGCTTTGCCTATCTACCCAACTTTTTTTTTTAAAATTGTTTTTTTAAACATACCCCTGGGGGTACCCCCGTAATACCCTACGTTTTAAACCCTATTACTGCACCCGATTTTTTCCCCACAAAACCCCCATACCTCTTTTTTATCTATCAGTTTAAATTTCCTAGACAAGTAAATTGATGACCCCCTCAATCGAACTGGCTAATAAACCACCCCAGCCCAGAGAAAAGAACCCTATCCCTTGCATACATGCCCATGTTTGGGCCATAAAATTTTGTCCCTTTTGTAAATTGAATGGGTTTGCAAGTTCCTTAAAATTTACCTGTTTTCCCAAAGCATTTTTTAAAAACCCAAGGGCTCTGACATCCATTCTTTGGGTCCACTCCCCCTCTAAGCAAGTTTGCTAAAATTGTTTGGGGAAATCCCTCCCTTAGACCTGAAAAAACTTCTTTTGGTGACCTGTTTTTCCCAGCAGCTCCTTCTCCTCCCCTTTCCGGATGCCATTTCCACCAGCATTTAAGACAAAAATTTTTGCTTTTTTTCAATTACCTAAATAATATTACCAATTTTGCTGAATATGTCTCCAACCCCCGTTGCCCTGCCCTTTCCTATCTGTTAAAAAAAGCAGGGTTCCATTTTTCCCATACCGGGAAGTCCCCCCCAATCGGAATATTTTTTCCCTTATTTATTTAGGGGAGTCAGTGGTCCCTTTAAAAAACCTCGTAACCAAACGAAGTCCACTCGCCCTGGAAAAACAGAAAAATGGGTTTTCCTACCTTCAACATCTTCTCTGAAAACCTTCCTTTTTCTTCCTTCTTCCAAAAATTGGGAACCACTTCCCAAATTTAAAGCAAGGGAAACATCCTCCCCTTTACAGCGGTAACCTTTTCCTCCTTACCAGCCCCAACCCATTTCCCCACTGAAGAAGTAGAACCCCCTGAGATTCTAAAACACTCCCTACAAGCCAGGGTGCTCAGTAACCCCCCAAAAACAAATTTCCCCCAGACAGTTTTGGGAAGGTGACCCCCACATGCCCTCTGACCGTAACAAAAAGACCTCTGACCGTGTGATGTGGGGGGACCCCGGGGGGTTTTGTGATGGGGTGGAAACCCAGGGGGTTTGTGTTTGTGGTGGAAAACCCTTTTGGGCCCTGGGGGTTTATCCCGGTGGACCCCTTTTAGGTTCTGGGGATGTGGGGGGACCCCCTCAGGGTCTGAGGGGTGATGTGGTAAACACCCTTTTGGTTTTTGTGATGTGGGGGAACATCCACGGGGGTTTGGGGTGTATTTAGACACTCTCAGGGTCGGGATGTGATGTGGGGGGCCCACCCCCCAAGTTCTGTGAGGGGGATGCGGGGGAAACACTTCAGGTTCTATGTGGGGGTAGACACTCCGGGGTCGTAAGGGGATTTGGGGGACACCCCGGGGGGCTGTGAGGTGATGTGGTGGACACCCTCGGGGTCTGGAGGTGATGGTTTGGACAGCCTCGGGTTTCGTGTTTTGGGGTGGACACCCTAAAGGTTTGTTATGTGATGGCCCCCTCAGATTCGGGGGGGGTTTTTGGTGGACACCCCGGGGTTCTGTGATGGGGGTGGACACCCCCCAGGGCCCCTGTGATGTGGGGGACCCCCCTCAGGTACTGTGATGTGGTGGAAAACCCCTCAGGTTCTTGAGGGGGGGGACCCCCCTCGGTTCGTGATGTGGGGGACACCCTCGGGTTTTCCTGTGATGTGATGGAAAAACCCTGGGGTTTGTGGTGGGGGGAAACCCTCGGGTTTCTGTGATGTGGTGGACACCCTCAGGTTCTGTGATTGAGGGAAAACCCCTCAGGTTCGTGATGTGGTGGACACCCCGGGGTTTCTGTGTTTGTGGTGGAACCCTCAGGTTCTTTTTATGTGGTGGACCCCCTTTGGTTCTTGATGGGGTTTGGCACCCTCGGGTTTCTGTGATGGGGTTTGGACACCCTGGGTTCTGTAAAGTGATGGGCACCCTCGGGGTTTTGTTGTGTTTGGACACCCTGGGGTCTTTTATGGGTGGACACCCTCAGGTTCTGTGATGGGGGTGGACACCCCCCGGTTCTTTTGATTAAAGGACACCCTCGGGTTCGTGTTGTGTGGAACCCCCGGGTTTCTTAGGTGATGGACCCCCCTAGGTCTTGTTTTGGGTTGGGGGGGACACCCTCAGGTTTTTGTGTTTGTGGGGAAACCCTCAGGTTCTGCCCAAAAAGCTGGGTATCTTTTTTGTTTAAAAACGTTTTCCCTACCCGGGTAGAATTCTTCAGTCAAATCCCAAAGGTAGTTGTTTTATTTTAAGGAATTAATGAGGGATGTAATCAGTCCCCATCCTTGTGGGAAAAGTTTTGAGGGGGTCAGCCCCTTTGCCGAAATTTCATCCCCAAATGGCCCCTGCAGAGAGAAAAGGGTGAAAAAAGGGGGAGTGTGGGGTTTAAACCCGGGCCCCACCCGGGGGAGTCGGTTTTCCCAGCCCCCCTCTCCGCAAATATGCTGGCCCTTTTAAATAAAGGACTGAGGGACTGAAAATATCGGCCCAGGTTGAGGATGTTTAACCCTCACACTCCTTTTTCACTCACCTCTGCACAGGACGAAGAAGCTTACTGACTGGCGAAAAGTTTCCAGAATATAGGTACCCAAGTGTTTTTACAAGTGTAAATTTACACCCCATCGGTTGGTTCATCCAGGGTTTAGGGGTTTGAACCAAAGGGTGTTACTAGGGGTTAATCCCCCCCAAACACAGCCAAACTTGACATACCAAATTTCACGAAAATTTTGGGTTTTTCATAAAACCCGTCATTTTTTGGGGTATTTTAAAAGGGAAATTTAAATTTTTAAAATTGCTGTAAGGATACAATAAATTTAAAGTTAAAATTCACAAAGGTAACCATTAAAAAGTCAACAATAGGGGTTGTATACCCGAAAAGGTTAAAACCCGTAAAAAAGTCAACACTAGGGGGTTTTATACCAGAACAGGTTTAAATTTTCCCGTCAACAAAGGGGGTTTTATATTGAACAGGTAAAAAGGGGAACAGTCCCCAAAACTAGGGGGTTTTTTACCCGAACAGGTAAATAGTAACCCGTCAACACTAGGGGGGTTTTATCCAGAACAGGGAAAATAGTAAAAGTCAAACAAGGGGGTTTTTAAACCCGAACAGGGAACTAGTAAAAATCAACCCCTTTGGGGTTGTATTCAGAACAGGTAAAAATAATAACGTCAACACTAGGGGGTTTTATATCAGAAACAGGTAACTAATAACAGTCCAAAACTAGGGGGTTTTAAACCGAACAGGTAAAATAATAACAGTCCAAACCCCGGGGGTTTTATACCAGAAAAAGGTAAATAGTAAAAAGTCCCAAAACCAGGGGTTTTCAAAACAGGTTTAAACCCGTAACAGCAACCAAACCAAAGGGGGTTTTATACCCGGGAAAAGGTAAAATAACCGGGGCAACCCCCGGGGTCGATACCAGAACAGGTCCCCGTAACAGTCAACACCAGGGGGTTTTATACCAAAAACAGGGAACTAGTAACAGCAAAAACCCCGGGTTGTATACCCAAAAAGGTAACCAGTAAAAAGTCAACTCCCGGGGTTGAACCAAAAAAGGTAACTAGTAAAAAGTCAAAACCAGGGGTCCCTATACCAGAACCCCCTTTAAAAAGTAAAAACCAACACCAGGGGGTTTTAAAACCCGAACAAAGGGAAACCCTTAAAAGTCATCCCCCAGGGGGGTATACCAGAACAGGGGAAAACCCGTTAAAAGTCAAAAAACCCGGGGTGTTTAAACCCGAAGAGGTAACCAGTAACCCCCCAACCCCAGGGTTGTATCCAGGGAAAAGGTAACCCGTAACAAATCAACCCAGGGGGGGAAAAACAGAAAAAGGGGTTTAAAAGTAAAGTCAACACCAGGGGGCGTATACCAGAAAGGGAACCAGTAACAGTCAACACCAGGGGTCTTATAAACCAAAAAAAAGGTAACCCCGTAACAGTCCCAAAACCAGGGGTTTGTATACCAGAAAAAGGGAACCGTAACATTCACACCCAGGGGGGCCCTTTTAACCAGAAAGGTAACTAGTAAAGTCAAAAAAGGGGGGTTTTAACCGAACAGGTAACCCAGTAACAGGGCCCAAAACCCCGGGGGTTTTAAACCAGAACAGGAACTTTTAAAAAGTCAACGCCAGGGGTTGTATAAACCCGAACGGTAACTGTTTAACAGTCAACACCCGGGGTTGTTTTACAGAACAGGTAACTTTAACAGTCCCAAAACCAGGGGTCGTATACCCGAAAAGGTAACCAGTTAACAGTCCCCAAAACCCGGGTTGGTTTTACCAGAACAGGTAACAAATAACAGTCCAAAACCAGGGGGCGTATACCAGGGAAAAGGTAAATGGAACAGTCAACAACCAAGGGGGGGGGGTATATCAAACAGGTAAAAAATTAAAAGTCAACACTAGGGGTTGTATAACCCGACCCGGGAAAATAGTAACTTCAAAAACTAAAGGGGGTTTTATACCAGAACAGGGTTTAATGAAAAAGTCCAAAAACTAGGGGGTTTTATAACAGAACAGGTAACTAATAACAAATCAACACAAGGGGGTTTTATATCAGAAAAGGTAAATAATAACGTCAAAAAACTAGGGGTTGGGATAAACCCGAACAGGGAACAAAAAACAGTCAAAACCAGGGGGTTTTATTTTCCAGAAAAAGGGAACTAGTAACAGTCAAAACCAGGGTTGTATACCAGAACAGGGAAAACCCGGGAACAGTCAAAACCCCGGGGGGTTTTATACCGAAAAAGGTAACTAGTAACCCCTTTAAAACCAGGGGTCGTATACCAGAACAGGGAACCCGAAAAAGTCAACACCCGGGGTTTTTAAACCGAAACAGGTAAACTATAACCCGTCAAACCAAAGGGTTTTTTTAACCCGAAAAAGGGAACCAGTAACAGTTCCCAAAATCCAGGGGGTTTTATCCCCAAAAAAGGGAAAAATATTTAAAAGTCAAAAAACCCCGGGGTCGTTTACCAGAAAATGTAAAAAATTTAAAGCAACACCAGGGGTTGGGATTTCCGAACAGGTAACCAGTAACAGTCATCGCAGGGGTGGTTTTTCCCGAAAGGTAACCCGTAACGTCAACACCAGGGGTCGGATAACCCAAAAGGTAACCGTAAAAAGTCAACACCAGGGGTTGTATACCCGAAAGGTTAAAACCCGTAAAAAGTCAACCCAAAAGGGTTTTATAACAAAAAACAGGGAACTAGAAAATCCCAAAACCAGGGGTCGTAAACCGAAAAAAAAAGGTAACCAGTAACAAACAAAAACCAGGGGTCGATACCAAAACAGGGAACCAGAAAAAGTCAACACCAGGGGGCGTATACCAGAAACAGGTAACCAGTTAAAATTCAAAACCAGGGGTCGTTAAACCAGAACAGGTAACTAGTAAAAAGTCAACAACAGGGGGTTTTTTACCAGAACCGGTAAATTGTAAAAAGCCAAAAACCAGGGGTTTTTAAAACCCGGGAAAAGGAAAATAGAACATTTAACGCCAGGGTTTTTTTACCGAACAGGTAACTGTAACAGTCAAAAACCAGGGGTTTTTTTTTTCAGAACAGGGAACTAGTAACAGCAACACCAGGGGGGCGTATCCAAAACAGGTAACCAGGAAACAGTCCCAAAACCCGGGGGCTTTTAAACCCGAAAAGGGAAACCCGTAACATCAACACCAGGGATCGTAAACCAGAAAAAGGTAACCATAACAGTCAACACCGGGGGGGGGGTTTTCCAGAAAAGGAAACCCGTAACAGTCAAAAAACCGGGATCCCTATACCAGAACGGTAACTTAAAGGGGAAAAAAATTTTCCCCCAGTTTTCTTTGGGGGGGAAAAATATATGTAATTTACAGAAATAAAACAACGGGGTTTCATAAGGTTTACCAAAATACGAGAGTAAGTTTTTAACAATTTAAAACGATTACTTATGTGACATTTTGGTTAAAAAATCTCTCTGGGGTTTTGCTGTACTTATGTGCCCAGCGTACTTAAGTGGGCCCCCAAAAATTTTGTGCCCAAACATTTCTTTGGGGCCCACATACCCACGGTCCCCGCATTCTTTTGGTTTCCCAGCATACTTATTTTGCCCCCATCCCTTTTGTACCCCGCAAATTTGTGCCCAGCATACTTATGTGCCCAGCATAATTAAGTGCCCGGCCCTACTTAAAGTACCCAGGGATAAAAATTTGTGCCCAGCATACTTATGTCCCCCCTACTTATGTGCCCAGCATACTTTTGGGCCCCCGGGTTTCTTATGTGCCCCGATACTTTTGTGCCCCGCAAACTTAAATTTCCCAGCAATTTTTGTGGGCCCGCATGCCATTTTGCCCAGCAATTTTTCCCTTTTGTGCCCAGCATACTTTTGTGCCCGATACTTATTGCCCAGCATACTTTTGTGCCCAGGGATACTTATGTGGGTCAGCATACCTATGTGATTTAGGGATAAATTAGTGCCCAGCAAAACTTATTTGGGCCCGCATATTTTTTGTGCCCAGCATCTTTTTTGACCCAGCATACTTATGTGCCCAGGGATACCCATGTGCCCAGCATTTTTATGTGCCCAGCATACTTAGTACCCAGCATATTTTGTTCCCCCCCCCCCCCCCGCATTTCTTTTGGGGCCCCGCATAATTATGTGCCCAGCATACTTATGGCCCCGCATACTTTTGCCCGCATACTTATGTGCCCCGCATACTTATGTGCCCCTGCTTTCTTATGTGCCCAGCATATTTGTGCCTAGCATACCTATGTTTCCCCGCTTTCTTTTTGTGCCCGCCTACTTATTTTGCCCCCGCATACTTATTTCCCGCATACTTATGTCCCCGCATACTTTGGCCCCGCATACCTATTGATCCATACTTATGTCCCCCGCCCTCCCTTTTGTGCCCTGCATATTTTTGTGCCCAGCATACTTATGTGCCCCGCATAAATTATTTGCCCCCGCATACCTATGTGCCAGCATACTTTTTGTGGGCCCCGCCTATTATGTACCCAGCATATTAGTGCCCCGCATACTTATTTGCCCCGCATATTATGTGGCCCAGCATGCTTTTGTGCCCAGCATACCCAGGGGCCCAAAACTTATGTGGGGCCCCGCCCCTACTTATGTCCCAGCATACTTTTGTGCCCAGCAACCTTTTGTGCCCAGCATACTTTTTGTGCCCAGCATACCTATGTGGGCCCCGAAAACTTATGTGCCCAGCATACTTTGTACCCGCATATCATGTCCCGCATTCTTATGTGCCCCCGCTACCTATGTGCCCAGGGATACTTTTGGGGCCCAGCACACTTAGTGCCAGCAACTTTTGTCCCCAGCATACTTAGTGCCCAGCATACCTTGGGGCCCCCGCATACTTAAAGTGCCCCGAAAGCTTTTGTGCCCAGCTTCTTATGTCCCCATACCTATGTGCCCAGCATTTTATTTTGCCTAATACCTATGTGCCCCGCATTTTCTTATTGCCCAAACATTCTAAGTGCCCAGCTTTCCTATGTGCCCGCATACTTATGTGCTTTGCCCTACTTATGGGGCCCCGCATACTTTGTTTTCCCAAACATACTTATGTCCCAGTTTCTTATGTGCCCCGCATACTTATGTGCCCCGCATACTTATGTTCCCAGCTTTCTTTTTTTTGCCACCCTACTTAAAGTGCCCAGCATACTTTTTGTCCCAGCATACTTATGTGCCCCGCAAACATATGTGGCCCCGCATACTTTTTGTGGGCCCCGCATACTATGTGCCCAGCTTCCTTTTGTGGCCACCCTACTTTTTTGCCCGCAAACCCATGTGCCCAGATACTTATGTGCCCGCATACTTTTGTGCCCCCCCAAAGGGGGATGTGCCCCGCATACTTATTGGGCCCCGCATACTTATGGGCCCAGCATACCCATGTTTCCCAGCATCTTATGTGCCCAGCCCAAAAATTTTGTGCCCAGCATACCCTTTTTGTCCCAGCCCTTTAGGGGGCCCCGCATTTCTTAGGGGCCCCCATTTCTTATTGCCCGCATACTTAAATGGGCCCGCATACTTGTGCCCCGCCTACCTAAGTGCCCAGCATTTCTTTTGTGCCAGCATAAATTATTTGCCCAGATTTCTTATGTGCCCCCGCATAAATTAGGGGCCCAGCTTTCTTATGTGCCCGCATACTTTTGTGCCCCCCCCCTACTTATGTGCCCCCGAAAACCTATGTCCCAGCTGCTTTTGTGCCCAGATATTATGTGCCCCCCCCCCTATTATGTGCCCAGCTTTTTATGTGCCCAGCATACCCATGTGCCCCGCATTTTATGTGCCCGATACTTTAAATGGGGCCAGCATTTCCTATGGGCCCAGCAAAATTATGTGCCCCAGCCAAATTATATTTCCCAGCATCTTATGTGGGCCCCCCCCTACTTTGTTTTCCAGCTTATGTGCCCAGCAAAACTTATTTGCCCAGCATACAAAAGGGCCCAGCATACTTTGTGCCCCCGCATTTTTATGTGCCCCGCATCTTTTGTGCCCCGATTTCTTAATGCCCACTTAAATTAAAGTGCCCCGCCCTACTTATGTACCCCGCAAACTTAGTGGGCCCACCCTATTTATTTGCCCTGCCAACTTTTTGTGGGCCCCGCATACTTTTGTTTCCCCGCAAAACTTATGTGCCCACAACCTAATTTCCCCAAGCTTATGTTTCCCGCATACTTAAGTGCCCAGCATACTTAAAAAGCCCCGCAAACTTTGGGGCCCCGCATACCATTTTGCCCAGGGATACTTATGTGTCCAGCTATTTATGTGCCCAGCATTTCTTATGTGCCCAGCATACTTATGTGCCCAGCATACTTTTGTGCCCCCGAAAACTTATTGCCCAGGGGAAACTTATGTGGCCCCGCATACTTATGTGCCCAGCATACTTATGTACCAGCAAACTTTTAAATGCCCAGCAAAATTTTTTATCCCTGCATTTCTTAAGTGCCAGCATACTTATGTGCCCCCGCATTCCCTTTTGTGCCCAGCCTTTCTTAGTGCCCAAACATACCTACGTGTCCAGCATACTTTTTGGGCCCCGCATACTTATGTGCCCCAGCATACTTATGTGGGCCCGCATACTTATGGGGCCCCGCAAATGTGCCCACATTTTTAATTTCCCTGCAAAACCTTTTTTGGGCCCCCGCATACTTATTGCCCCCGCCTTTCTTATGTGCCCAGCATATTTATGTGCCCGCATACTTATGTCCAGCATACATTGCCCAATACTTTTTGTGCCCACATACTTATGTGCCCAGCATACTTATGTGCCCAGCATATTTATTTTGCCCCAAAACTTATGTGCCCAGCATACTTATGTGCCCCGCATACTTTTTGTGCCCAGCATTTTTATGGCCCAGCATACTTAAGTGCCCAGCAAAACTATGTGCCCGCAACTTTTGCCCAGCAACTTATGTGCCCAGCATACTTTTTGTGCCCAGGGATATTTATAGCCCCGCATACTTATTTTGGGCCCCGCATACTTATGGGCCCCCCCCTACTTAAAGTGCCCACATAAATTTTGTGCTCCCGCATCTTATGTGCCCAGCATACTTTTTGGCCCAGCATAAAATTTTGGGCCCCGCATATTTTTGGGGCCCAGCAAACTTTGTGCCCCGCATATTTTTATGCCCTGCATACTTTTTGGGGCCCAGCCCCCCTAACCTTTTTTTGTTTGGGTTTTTTAGGCCCCCGCTATTTTTGTGCCCAGATATTTTTGGCCCAGCATACTTATGTGCCCGCATACTTAAATCCCCGCAAACTTATGTCCCCCCCAGCCCCATACTTAAGTGCCCAGGCCCAAAAATTTTGTGCCCAGCATATTTATTTTGGGCCCCGCATACTTTGTGCCCCCATACTTATGGCCCAGCAACTTATGTGCCCAGCATACTTATGTGCCAAGCAAACTTTATTTTCCCTCATCTAGTCTTTTATTTTAAAAAAGCTTCTTATTTGTAGGAAAAACTACTGAGGGCCCCCTCTGACCCCATATAAAGGTACGGGTTTTGTGGTGTCCACCTATTTGCGGTTTCAGGGGCGATTCCCCAGCCCTTGGGCCCCCCCTCTTTACTGACGTACTAGGGGCCCCCTTTCCCTGCCCCATGAGCTTTTTCAAACCCGTCTTAAAAATATGTATGGTTTTCCCCCCCTTTCCCCCCTTTCGTCACTTTCTAGGCTATTTCCCTGGCCTGACAAAACCCATGACTTTAAGAAAAACTTCCTAACATCCCTTTTTATTCATCTTAGTCTTCGCTTCCAATTGTGACCTCCTTTTGTCTGGGGTCCCCTCTCTGGAAAACCCCTCCCTTTTTCCACCGAGTTAAAATTCCCCGCGATTTTATAAAATTCGTTATCAGGGCTCCCCCGACCCTCCTTGCCTCCCGTGTCTTTAGGCCGATTTCCCTTTTAAACCCTTTTTTCGTAGGACAAACCCCTTTGCTTTTGGGGGGCTATCCCTTTTTTGCAAACCTTTTCACTTTTTTCTAATTTCTTGACGTGCTTGACTAGGTGTGGATTCCAAACTGGTGCTGCATACTCCAGTAGGGGGCCCGACGTAAATGGATACAGGTTCCCTTTAAAAGAATCCCTTTTCTGAGGTATCGGAAAAGCTATCCGTTGGGTTTTCAGGGGCCCGTATGGGGCAGCAGTTATCTGATTTATGTGCGCCCAGGGGGAAAATGCTCGGGGGTTATACTCCCCCCCCCAAAGGTTTCCCTTTTTCCCTTTAGCGAAGTTTGCGTCTTTGGCTTTGTGGGTGTGTGGGTTTTGGGTGTGTTTGTGTGTGTGTGGTGTGTGTGTGGGGGGTGGTGTGGGGTGTGTGTGGTGTGTAAAGTGTGCATGGGGTGTGTGTATGTGTGTGTGTGTGGTGGTTTGTGTGTGTGTGGTGGTGTGTGTGTGTTGTTGGGGCTTTCGTGCTTGCGTGCTTGCGTGCTTGCGGCTTGCGTGCTTGCGTGGTTGGGGGCTTGCGTTTCTTTCCCCCCTTTCTTTTCCCCCCTTTTCGGCAGGTCCCTACTCAGTTTATGCACCTCTTTGCCAAGGAAATTTTTAAGTTGGTTTTACTGAAGTACTCTGGGTTTTTTAACATGACTTTTCATCAAACACATTGTTTCTTAGGGTAATTTTTTTTTAAATTTTTTATTGAGATTGACACAGGTAAAAATGTTTGCGCTTTCACGAGACCCACATAAAGGATCACTTGGACAACGAAAAATGGGGTCCCAGGTTTAAAACCCATAAAGAGCGACAGAGTGAACAGGCAAAGGGGGGGGTTTGGGCCCGTACATTCAAGTCACTTTTTTTGCACAAACGCTTAATGGGCCCCAAATGATGTAGTGGGTTTTAGCCCGTAAAGGTCGGAAAACCCAAAAATGTCATTTGGTAGTCTACAAGCCCCCGGGTGCAAAAAAATCCCCCAATTCCAGGAACAGCTTTTTAAAAAAATTTCCCCCTGTCTGGAAAATTTTCCCTCCCGCCCCCCAACATCTTTCTCCTGGGGGGTTTCAACTTAAGGCACCTAAAATGGAGGAATATAGAAAAAAATATTGTTGCGTAATAAAAACCGGGGGGCAGCTTGATGAAAACTCACACTCACAAAGAGCTTTTTAAAAAAATCTGCACAAAAATTCCCCTTTTTGACCAGCAAATAATAAGCCTACTTTTTTTTTTTTTTTTTTGGCTGGAGAATACACAAGCCTCAGCTTCATAACAAATTTATGAAAAAAAAACCCCCCGAAAAAAAGGGGGGGTGGGGGGGGGGGAAGGGGGGGAAAAAGGGGGGGGGGGGGGGTTCCCCCAAATTTAAAATAAAAAAAAACTAAAAGGGGGGGAAACCGGGGAAAGAAAAGGGGGGTGGGAGGGTTTGGGGGTTCAAAACCCCAAAGCCCCCCCCTTATCCCCCAAAAGAATTTAATGGGACTAGTCACAAAGGGGGATTTTTCCCAAAAATAAAATTAAAATAGAAAAACATTTTAAAAGGGACCAAAAAAAACCCAAACCTAAAAGATAAAAAGTGGAAGAATTAAGAAAACAACCCCCAACTTAACCCAAAAATCTTTAAGGTTGGACCGGGGGAAACCAAAAGGCCTTAAAAAATTTTTAAGAAAAAGGGGGTTTTTAAAGAAAAAAAAGAGACAAGCCGGTTCCCTTTACAAAGGGGGAAAAGGACAGAAAACAGAGGGGCTAAAAAGGGCCCCAAAATACTAATTTTAAAACCCTAAACCCCTGGGTCAAAAAAAAGAATTTTGAAGTTAAGCCAAAAATTTATTAAAAAGGTTCCAGGAATTCCGCCCCCAAAAAAAAACCTAAAAGGGGTTTAAAAGAAATGGCCCAAAAAACTTTTCCCCTTGGGGCCCAATAAAAAATCGAAAAACCCCAATCCAGTTTGGGCCCCTCTTAAACCCGGGGAAGGGGGGCCCCTTTCTAAAAAAAACAGCAAGAAAAGGGGGGTAAAACAACCAAAGTCCCAATAAGAAAATCCCCAAAATTTTTTTAAAAAAGTAAAGGGGTAAAAAGCAAGATCAAAATTGAAAATTTTTAAAAGGGCCCCAAAAGGGGGGAGAACAAGCCCTTTTCCAATTTATCCAAAAAGGCCAAAAAGACTTGAAACAAAAAAAGGGGGATTTTAAATTTTCAGCCCTTTTCAAACCTTTTGCCCCCGGGCCAGGAATTAGGAACTCTGGTGGTTCATGAAAGCCGGGGAAAACCCACTAAAAAAAAAGAGGTTTATCCATTGTCCCAGGGCTGGCACGGGGCCGTTTCCCAA
>NC_069407.1:54683307-54862785 GCF_026875155.1 Cherax quadricarinatus | reverse complement strand
GCCCCAAAGGCCCCTATATTGGAGTATCCCGCCCCGTTTGGAGCCCACCCCGGCCCGACGCGGACAAATTAAGAAAGTGCAAAAAGTTTGCCCGAACTGCCCCGGAGCTAAGGTGCTGTCACGGGAGGGGTTTAAGGAAAAATTGCCCTGAACGCTGGGGGACAGGGGGGGGGAACTAAAAAACAATAAAACATGAGGGTCGAAAGGTGAATGAGAAAATGTTCCAGAGATGGGACACTACAAAAAGGGGTTCAAAATTGGAATTGAAGATAGATGAGTTAAGAGATTTTGGGAAAGTATTTTTTCAGTCTAGAGATTTTAGGAAAGGGAATTTGAAAAGTGGGGTGGTGGGGGAAAATGCATAAAAAGTTTAAGAAAGGTAATAAAGCCACAGAGAGGGGACCATTTGACCGTAAAGAGCAATGACCCCCCCCTGAAACCCATAAATTTTGGGGGGGCTAGGGTGGGTTAAAGGGGGTTCGGACCCCGGTCATTGCGTAATATGTGTATATTATAATATATATAAATATATATAATATATATTATATTATTATTTTTTTATATATATATATATATTATATTTATATTTGAAATTTGTTTTTAAATTTTTAGAAGGTAGATAAATGTTTGAGGGCCAATTATACCCATAAAGGGGGTTTGGGAAAATGATGGAAGACGATGTTTTAAATATCCCCCTGAAAGAGCCCTCGGTTTAGATAACCTTCTTGTTACACCTGGATCATTTGGCCATAAAAAATTTAAGTTTTTTTTAAGGGAAATTTCTAAAAAAATTGAAAGGAATAAAATTTAAAATGCTATAAAAGGAACCCTTGTCTGTTAAAAAGAAAGTTTCGTTCTTTTTTTTTAAACCCCCCGGAGGGTTGAGGAAAAAAGAAAGTCGTGCGTCATCGAGGATGTTAATTATTTCCCTTGGGGGCCTTAACTTGTCCCCCGGATGCGACCCACACCAGTCGACTAACCCCAGGTAACCTTTTGCTCTAGGTTGAACAGGACAAACAGGTGTAATAAGGAAACGTGTCAGAAATGTTTCCACCCGCCGGAATCGAACCCGGGGCCCTCCGTGTGTGAAGCGGAGCTTTGAGCCACCAGGCCACCGGGCACGAAAGTTCCAGAACATCAGAAAATATTGAGTTGGCAATCTAAAGACTTTCAGTATAAACATCAAGGAAAATGTCGGTGAGAAGTGTCATCACTTCTACAGTAATCTACCACTTATAATCAACAGGTATATTATCAATACACTGTTTGTATATATATACATTGCTGCAGCTGAATTTTCTCCCCGTCAGCTCATGTTTATATATAAATATCATCTCTTTTGTTTTTTTTAGTTCGGCCCCAACAGACACCTTAAATATTTATGATGGAAATGATCCTCCCGTTAAGAGTTTAACTGTTGTTGGTTTTTTATACTCTCATTTGTATTCATCTTGCTTCTTCCTCAGTTGTCTGACAATTTTATTTTTTGTTTTATTGTTTTGTTTGCGGGTGTGTGGTGCATCACCCGTGTTGATAGACAACTTGTGTCTTCTGCTTTCACTCACCACTAAGCTGTTCCGTCTTTACTACACCTTCCACATTCTTGACTTTATGTTTGGAAAGTCGACTTTCTTTCCTAGTAGACAATTGTGGCACAGCTGTTAACTTTAATTTTTTTTAAAGCTTGACATAAAACAGTAATTATTTCTACGACTTATAGATAATAAATGAACTAACAGTGTGACACTGGGAATGAGGAAGAGTTTAACTGCAGGATTTGTCCTTAACTATGGCACAAGCTGGCAAAATATGTTAGTTTATTCAGGTATAGGTACACATAAATACAGTTACATAAATTATTATACACAGCAGCATATATGTAGATTGCCTTGGATAACCAAGAAAGTCAGACGAAGCGACTTATTTCCATTGTTTTTTTTTGTAATATCTTATCATTTAAACATTAAAAGTTAAAACAGCTAAGTAACTCAACTATGTGAAAAGCAATTACAACAAAAGGAGATATACTAGGAATAAGATAAACCAAGTTTTGCTCTGGGTGGATCTTGGTCAAGCACTTAACAAAGCTCCTTCGACAGCAAAACTAAATAAAAGGCTTACTCTGGTCACATGTCTCTAACTTACCTTGAGGATGTTGACTGGACGAGCGATGAGACTGTTATTGAGGATGATGCCAGTAAGAGTATCCATGGGGACCTCCTGGTGTATGTTGAGGTAAATGTGTTGTCTCCTGGCGTCAGACAGCCCCACCTGCGCTCCAGTTCAACACAAAGTTATTGTTATTAAAAGTACTTCTCCTCCGTCAAACTGGAGTTGCTACCACGAACTGCGTGAATATAGATGAGTTTATGCTGAGTTTACCTTCTCGATTCAGTAGTGAGCAACACAACCACGTCAACCGACAGTTTACCTCCCAGTGTACTTACTGTCTGGCTTCTAAGGCCACACACATGTATTTTCTAGTGAAGAACCCAGTTTACCCTTGATTGGAAATTAATGTAAGACACTACCGCAAGATTGATCACAGTAAAACATGTGGCATCCATAATAGCAAACAACCACGTTGAAAAATTTTCGTTGAACATCCAAGAGGTTTCCGTGATTTCTTTCCTCACATTATCAAGGATATGTGATAATGTCCTTGATAAGGGAGAAAATCACGAAAAGCCTTAGATGTTCATTGATTTTTTTCACAGTGGTTGTTTTGCATATAAACATCTATTGTGTTATACTCCGCTGTTACTAATAATAATACTAATAATAATAATTAAAAATAATAGAATAATAATAATTATTATATTATATTATTATCATTATTATTATTATTATTATTATTATTTTTAAAATGTTAATTCTTCTTGTTTACTATGGTGACCTAAAACTATTGAATATCCGATGCATTATCTTTCTGTCTGGTCTTTCTCCTAGCCTACTACTATACCTCTTCAAAGGGAACAAGAGAGTCCGTAAATGAACGACCGTCACAGAATAAACAGAAGAATGAAAGTGGTTCGAGCCGTGGTCCACGCACGTAAGCAGGCCCATCGTGGCAATTACGACAGCAATGAATTTTACAAGCAGCACTTGTGGTGACGTGGTTGTACCAACGGTAACCCTCCACCCACTGTGTCATCCTACAGTCCACTGAATACTTTCATCGTACATCTGTTTTCCCGCGCTCCTCAAGCAAGAACCATGACAGATCAACATAATGAATTAGGCGTGAATTACTCCCAGTAAAGAGAAGAATAACTAGAACTGTGGAAAAAAATACTCGATTCAAGGAATCTGTCCAGTGGTTTGGGTATATATCTCAAGATGTACTGTCATGGATGGGTATGATAACACAAGGAATGTAACTGTCCTGGATGGGTATGATAACTCACGGATGAACTATCATGGTTGTGTTGAAAAACTCAAGATGTACTGTCCATTGATGGGTATGATAACTCAAGATGAAATGGCATGGAAGTGTTATGCTAACTCAAAGATGCCTGTCATGGTTGTGTACGATAACTCAAGGATTACTGTAATGGTTGGGTATGATAACTCAAGGATGTACTGTAATGGTTGGGTATGATAACTCAAGGATGTACTGTCATGGTTGTGTATGATAACTCAAGGATGTACTGTCATGGTTGTGTATGATAACTCAAGGATGTACTGTCATGGATGTGTAATGATACTCAAGGAATGTACTGTCCATGGTTGTGTAATGATTAACTCAAGGATGTACTGTCAATGGTTGGGTATGATAAACTCAAGGATGGTACTGTCATGGTTGTGTATGATAAACCAAGAATTACTGTTCAAGGTTGGGTATGATAACTCTCAGGATGTACTGTCAAGTTGGGTATGATAACTCAAGGATGTAACTGTCAGGGATTGGGTAATGAGAACTCAGAATGTACTGTCCATGGGTTGGGTTTATGATAACTCAAGATGTACTGTCATGTTGGGTATGATACTCAAGGATATACTGTCATGGATTGGATAATGATAACTAAGGATGTACTCTCTGATGGTTAATGAGAACACAAGGATGTACTGTCATGGATGGGATTGATAACACAAAGATGGTACTCTGCTGCCATGGATGGGGTAAGATAACACAAGGATGTACTGTCATTGATGGGTATATAACACAGGATGCTACTCGCCATGGGATGGTATGATACTACAAGGATTGTACTGTCATGGATGGGTATGATAACACACGGATGTACCCCTGTCTTTGATGGTTATAACACAAAAGAATGTACTCTGTCATGGATAGGGTTATGATAACACAAGGATGTATCCTGCATGGATGGTTTATATTGCAAGATTACTGCCATTGGATGGCATGATAACACAAAGGATTATCCTTCAGGATGGGCATGATAACACAAGGATGTACCCTGTCATGGATGGAATGATAATACAAGGATGTACCCTGTCATGGATGTCATGATAAAACAAGGATGTACCCTGCCATGGACGGGAAATGAAATACAAGATACCCTGTCATGGATGAGCATGATAACACAAGGATGTACCCTGCCATGGATGGGAATGATAACCAAGAAGTAACCCTTCATGGATGGGCATGATAACACAAGGATGTACCCCTGTCCTGGATGGTAATGATAATAACAAGGATGTACCCTTTCATGGATGGAATGATAACACAAGGATTATCCTGTCAGGAATGGGCATGAACACAAGGATGTCACCCTGCCATGGATGGCATGATAACACAAGGATTGTACTCTGTCATGGATGGGAATGAATAACACAAGGAAGTACCCCCTGTCATGGATGGGCATGATAACACAAGGATGTACCCTGTCATTGATAGTAATGAATAATTCAAGGATGTACCCTGTCATGGATGGGCATGATAACACACGGATGTACCCTGTCATGACGGCATGATAACACTAGAATTTACCCTGTCATGGATGGGAAAGATAAAAACACAAGGATAATAACCCCGTCAATGGATTGGCATGATAACACTAGATGTACCCTGTCATGATGGGCATGATACCCAAGGATGCACCCTGTCATGGATGGGCATGATAACACTAAGGATGTAACCCTGTCCATGGATGTCATGATAACACAAGGATGTACCCTGTCATGGATGGGCATGATAACACAAGGATGTATCCTGTCATGGATTGAATGATAATAAGCAAGGCATGTATCCCTGTCATGATTGGAATGATAATACAAGGATGTACCCTGTCATGGATGAGCATGATAATAAGAAGGATGTACCCGTCATAGGATGGGCATGATAACACAAGATGTACTCTGTCATGATGGGAAAGAAATCAAGGATGTATCATGTCAATGGATGGAATGATAATACAAGGATGTAATCCTGTCATGATGGAAATGATCTACAAGAACGTATCCTGTCATGGAGGAATGATAATACAAGATGTAACCTGTCATGATGGCATGATAACACAAGGATGACCCTGTTATGATGGGAATGATAATACAAGGATTTATCCCCTGTTCATGGATGGATGATAATACTAGAATGGATCCTGTCAGGATTGGAATGATAATACAAGGAGTATCCTTCAAGGATGGGCATGATAACACACACAAGGATGTACCTCTGTCATGGATGGGAAATGAATAATACAAGGATGTATCCTGTCATGGATGGAAAGATAATACCAGGATTATCCTGCATGGATGGGAATGATAACACAAGAATGTACCCTGTCTTGATGGGCATGATAACACAAGATTACCCTGTCATGGATGGCAAGATAACACAAGGATGTACTCCTGTCATGGATGGGAAATGATAGATACAAGATTTATCCTGCATGGTATGGGAATGAGAATACAAGATGTATCCTGTCATGAATGTGAATGATAATACAAGAATGTACCTGTCATGGATGGGAATGATAATAAAGATGTATCCTGTCATGGATGGGCATGATAACACAAGGATGTACTCTGTCATTGATGGAAGATTAATACAAGGATGTATCCTGTCATGGTGAATGAGAATACAAGAATGTATCCTGTCCATGGATGGGATGATAAATACAAGGATTATCCGTCATGATGGCATGAAACACAAGGATGTCCTCTGTCATGGATGGGAATGATAATACAAGTATGTATCCTGTCATGGATGGCATGATAATACAAGGATGTATCCTGTCTGGATGGCATGAAAATGCAAGGATGTACCCTGTCATGGATGGCAATGATAACTCAAGGATGTACCCTGTCAGGGAATGGCCAAGATAACACATGGATGTACTCTGTCAGGGATGGGAATGATAATACAAGGATGTATCCTGTCATGGATGGAAGATATACAAGGACGTACCCTGTCATGGATGGCATATAACACAAGGAAGGTACCCTGTCATGGATGGGCATGATAACACAGGAAGTAAAACCCTGTCATGGATGGAATGATAATACATGGACGCTCCCCAGGTCATGGATGGGCATGATAACCACAAGGATGTACCCTGTCATGGATAGGGCATGATAAAACAAGTATTACCCTTCATAGATGGGCATATAATACAAGGATTACTCTGTCATGGATGGAATGCATAATACAAGGATGTATCCTGTCATGATGGGAATGATAATACAAGGATGGTACCCCTGTCATGGATGGCATGATAACACAAGGATGTACCCTGCCATGGATGGGAATGATAATACAAGGATGCACCCTGTCATGGATGGGCATGATCACACAAGGATGTACCCTGCCAATGGGATGGGAAATGATAACACAAGGATGTACCCTGTCATTGATGGGCATGATTACACAAGGATGTCCCTTCATGGATGGGCATGATACACAAGTAATTTACCCTGTCATAGATGGGCCAGATAACACAAGGATGGTACTCTTCATGGATGGGAAGATAATACAAGGATGTATCCTGTCATGGATGGGAATGATAATACAAGATGTAACCCTGTCATGGATGGGCATGATAAAACAAGATGTACCTCCATGACGGAATGATAATACAAGGATGTACCCTGTCATGGAATGAGCATGAGAACACAAGATGTCCCCCTGCCCATGGATGGGAATGATAACACAAGAAGTACCCTGTCATGGATGGGCCATGATAACAGCAAGGATGTACCCGTCATGGATGGTAATGATATACAAGAAGTAACCCTGTCATGATGGAAATAAATACAAGGATAGTATCATGTCATGAATGGGCATCATAACACAAGATTAACCCTCCATGGATGGGCAAGATAACACAAGGATTACTCTGACATGATGGGAATGATAACAACAAGGAAAGTACCCTTCATGATGGTCATGATAACACAAGGATGTACCCGTCCATGAAATAGTAATGATAATACAAGGATGTACCCTGTCATGGATGCATGATAACACAAGAATGTACCCAGTCATGGACGGGCATGTAACACAAGATTTTACCCTGTCATGGATGGGAATGAATAACACAAGGATATACCCTCATGATGGGCATGATAACACAAGATGTACCCGGTCAAGGAGGCATGAACCACAAGGATGCACCCTGTCATGGATGGGCATTATAAAACAAGGAGGTACCCGTCATGGATGGCATGATAACACAAGGATGTAACCCGTCATGGATGGGCATGATAACACAAGGATGTATCCTTCATGGATGGAATGATAATACAAGATGGTATCCTTCATGGATGGGAATGATAATACAAGGATGTACCCTGTCATGGATGAGCAAAATACAAGGATGTACACTTCATGGATGGCCATGATAACACAAGGATGTAATCTGTCATGGATGGAATGATAATACAAGGATATATCCTGTCATGGAATGGAATGATAATACAAATGTATCCTGTCATGATGGAATGAGAATACAAGAATGTATCTGTTCATGGATGGGAATGATAATACAAGGAGGTCTCCTGTCATGGATGGCATGATAACACAAGGATGTACTCTGTCATGGATAGGGAATGATAATACAAGGATGTATCCTGTCATGGATGGGAATGATAATACAAGAATGTATCCTGTCAAGGATTGAATGATAATACAAGGATGTATCCTTGCAGATGGGCAGATTAACACAAGGATTAACTCTGTCATGGATGGGATTGAGAATACAAGGATTTATCCTGTCATGGATGGGAATGAAATACAAGGATGTATCCTGCCATGATGGGAATGAAACACAAAGGATGTACCCTGTCATTGTGGCAGATAACCCAAGGATGTACCCTGTCAGGATGCATGATAACACAAGGATGACTCTGCAGGTTGGAATGATAATACAAGATGTATCCTGTCATGGATGGAAATGATAATACAAGGATGTATCCTTCATGGAGGGAATGATAATACAAGAATTATCCTGTCATGGATGGATGATAATACAAAGATGTTATCCTGTCATGGATGGTCATGATAACACAAGGATGTACTCTGTCCATGGATGGAATGATAATTACAAGGAATTATCCTGCATGGATGGAATGATAATACAAAATGTATCCTTCATGGATGGAATGATAATACCAGGTGTACCTGTCTTGGATGGTCATGATAACACAAGGATGTAACTCTGTCATGGATGAGGAATGATAATACAAGGCGATCCTGTCATGGATGTGCATGATAATACAAGATGTATCCTGGTCATGATGCATGATTAATGCAAGGATGTACGCCTGTCCATGGATGGGCATGATAACACAAGGATGTACCCATCCAGGGGATGGGCATGATAACACAAGGATGTACTTCTGTCAAGATGGGAATGATAATACAGGAGTATCCTTCATGGATGGGAATGATAATACAAGGACGTACCCTGTCCATGGATGCATGATAAAACAAGGATGTACCCTTCATGTGGGCAAGATAACACAAGGAAGTAACCTGCTCATGGATGGGAATGATAATACAAGACGTACCCTTCATGGTATGGGCATGATAACATCAAGGATTACCCTTCATGGATGGCAGGATAACACAAGTATGTACCCTTCTGTCATAGATGGGCATGATAATACCAAATGTACTCTGTCATGATGGGAATGATAATACAAGGATGTATCCTGTCATGATGGGAATGATAATACAAGGATGTAACCTGTCATGGATGGGCATCTTTACACAAGATGTACCCTGCCATGATTGGGAATGATATACAAGATGCCCCCTTCATGGATGGGCATGATAACACAAGATGCACCCCTGCCAGGATGGGAATGATAACACATGTGGATGTACCCGTCGTGATTGGGCATGTACACAAGGATGTACCACAGTCAGGGATGGGCATGATAACACAATAATGTACCCGTCATAGTGGGCCAATGGATAACACAAGGATGTACTCTGTCATGGATGGAATGATAATACAAGGATGTCTCCTGTCATGGAATGGGAATATAATACAAGGATGTAACCCTGTCCATGGAGGGCATGATAACACAAGGAAGTTCCCTGCCAGGGAGGATGTTAACACAAGGTTGTACCCAGTCATTGATGGCATGATAACACAAGGATTTAACCACTGTCATGGAATGGGCATGATAACACAAGTTGTACCGCTGTCATAGATGGCAATGATAACTCCATAATGTACTCTGTCATGGTGGAATGATAATACAAGGATGTATCCTGTCTGGATGGGAATGATAATACAAGGATGTACCCTGTCATGGTTGGGCATAACACAAGGATGTACCCTGTCATAGTAATGGGAATGAATAACACAAGGAATGAGCCTGTCATGGATGGGCATGATAATCAAGGATGTACCCTATCATGGATGGAAGGATAACACAAGGATGTTCCCTGTCTTGATGGGCATGCTAACACAAGGATTACCCTGTCATGGATGGGCATGATAACACAGGAAGTACCCTGTCATGGATGGGCCCATGATAACACAAGGATGTACTCGTCATGGATGGGAATGATCATACAAGGATTATCCTTCATGGTTGGCATGATAAATACAAGGATGTACCCTGCGTGGATGGGCCTTTATAACACAAGGATGTACTCTGCATGGATGGGCATGATAATACAAGGAATGTACCTGTCATGGATGGGCATGATAACACAAGGATGTACCCGTCTCCATGGATGGGCAGGATAACTCAAGGTGTACTCTGTCATGGATGGGATGATAATACAAGGATGTATCGTGTCATGGATGGGCATGGACAATTCAAGGAAGTACTCTGTCAGGGATGGGCATGATATACAAGGATTACTCTGTCATGGAAGGGAAATGATAATCCAAGGATGTATCCTGTCATGGATGGGCAGGATAATACAAGGATGTCCCCTTCGTTGGATGGGCATGATAACACACATGGAGTTCTCCGTTCCAAGATGGGAATGATAATACAA
Source organism: Cherax quadricarinatus (assembly GCF_026875155.1). Classification (NCBI taxonomy): domain Eukaryota; kingdom Metazoa; phylum Arthropoda; class Malacostraca; order Decapoda; family Parastacidae; genus Cherax; species Cherax quadricarinatus. The sequence goes on along the minus strand of NC_069407.1, from coordinate 54,852,359 downwards.
GATGTATCGCTGTCATGGATGGGCATGATAACACAAGGATGTACTCTGTCATGGATGGGAATGATAATAAAGGATGATCCTGCATGATGGGCATGATAACACAAGGATGTACCCTGTCATGGATGGCCATGAATAACACACGGTGTACTCTGTCATGGATGGAAATGATAATACAAGATGTATCGAGTCATGGAGTGGGCATGATAGATACAAGGATGTTACTCGCAAGTACTCACAGGTGGTACAGAACGCTACTCTAAGTATTGGTTTAGTCTGATATCAGTGTTCAGTTAGTAATGATTAGCTATGATCACTCCAGAACCCTAACATTAACAATGTTATTCTTGTGCTCTAAATAGCTATAATAATCGTCGACTGTAATAAAATTTTTGTCTAAATACTTGTATTCTTCTCCTGCAAAAAAGAAATATATTTTGAATGAAAATAGATTAAGCAAATTACAATCAAAAAACGAATATTACACAGGAATATAAGTAAATGCGAAACACTGCAGCAGACTTCTGGCCATCCTGGCAGGTTTCCATCTACAACCCCACTAACAAAAATGTTTGTACAACCCATTTTCATGTTGCCCGAGGAATGGAACTTTGTTAACCTTGTTAACTCATGTAACAGTACAATTTCCCTACCTCAGATCCGAACCCCACTCAACTCCATTGTGTTTAACTTAAACCATGTTTTAACTTAAAACCAGAGTTTATCTAACCTTAACCATTTGTTTGTTTAACTTAAACCATGAGTTTTATCTAACCATAAATAGGTTATCTAACAGAAATCATGTTTTTAACTTAAACCATGAGCTTATCTAATATAACCATGGGTTTATCTAACTTATACCATGTATTTATCTAACTTAAACTATGTGTTTATCTAACTTATACCATGTATTTATCTAACTTAAACTGTGTTTAACTAACTTAAACTATGTGTTTATCTAACTTAAACTATGTGTTTATCTAACTTAAACTATGTGTTTCATCTAACTTAAACATGTGTTTATCTAACTTAAACATGTTTTAGCTACATAAACCATGTGTTTAATTCTAACGTAAACCATGTGTTTATCTAACTTAAACCATGTGTTTATCTAACTTAAACCATGTGTTTATCTAACTTAAACCATGTGTTTATCTAACTTAAACCATGTGTTTATCTAACTTAAACCATGTGTTTATCAACCTTAAAACAAGTTGTTTATTCTAACTTAAAACCATGTGTTTATCTAACTTTAAACTATGTGTTTATCTAACTTAAACCGTGTGTTTATCTAACTTAAACCATGTGTTTATCTAACCGTAATGGGAAATACATCACATAATATTCGCCATATTAAGTTACCTAGCAAATGTATCATAATTATGTACAACTTCTATACAGGATAGAGCAAGAACGACAGTGCTTAAGATTAGGCTATATAGCAACAACGCCTATCTTTAATTTTCATAGTAAAAAAAAGTTTGATCACAAGTAAGAGCTCGTATACAAAAATAGCAGTGTTTTAGAGTTGTGGACTCGCAAGCCAGTGGAAGCCTCAGTCAGATGACCCGAAAACTCCAGACGCCTAGTCATCATATGACTAAGATCAGAGTCAAGAAACACTTGTTTTTGGTTTCTTGACGTATCTTACCTAACGTAACCAAGCTACTGCAGAGGCATGTACCCCAGGACGAGTCCTCCACTTCCTGTATTAAATATAATGTACGATAAAATATATATAAATATATATAATATATATAATATATATATATATATATATAATATATATATATATATATATATATAAAATATATATGCAAAAACAACCACTCTGAAAGAATAAGAAATTCAAGCGCTTTCCGGTGACAACTCCACATTATCAAGGAACTGTGAAATCACCTGTGTACTGTGATCTTATTGCATATATATATATATATATATATATATATATATATATATATATCTATATATATATAGATATATATATATATATAATATATAATAATAATATATATATATATAAATATTTATTTTTTTTTTTTATTATCACACCGGCCGATTCCCACTCAAGGCAGGTGGCCGCAAAAAAGAAAAAAACTTTCACCATCATTCACTCCATCACCTGGTCTTGGCCAGAAGGGTGGCATTTACACTACAGTTTTTTAAACAGCAACATATTAACACCCCTCCTTCAAGGCAAGGCATGTACTTCCCATCTCCAGACATCAAGTCCGGCCGCGGTTCCCTGCTCCCTTCATAAAATGTTACTTGCACAACTCCAACAGCACGGTCAAGTATTAAAAACAACCATTGTCTCTATTCACTCCTATCAAACACAGCTCCGCATGCCTGCTGGAAAGTCCAAGCCCCTCGCTCACAAAACCTCCTTTATATATAATATATATTATATATATATATATATATATATATATATATATCTATACCATCTATATATATATATAATGTGTGTGTGTGTGTGTGTGTGTGTGTTGTGTGTGTGTGTGTGTGTGAGTGTTTACTCACCTAGATTGTTGATTAGGGGTCGATACTCACCTCCTGGCCCTGCCTCTTCACTGATACGCTTACTAGATTCCGACTCTTTCCTCCTGAGCTTGCCATACCTCGTCTTCCTAATGTTCCTGTGACTCTTCTGAGTCTTCAGCTTCCTATTGTGATTCCTTGTTTCTGTGTCCCTCTCTGGAACAACCTGTCTCTGGTCCACCTTGGTCCTATTTCACGCAGTTTAATTTGTATCTTTTATATATCATACTCCCCTGACCCTCCTGTCCTCCAGTGTCCGTCATCCGATTTCCCTCAACCCTTTCTTGTAGGACATTCCTCTGAGCTCCGGAACTAGCCTTGTTGCAAACCTTTGCACTTTTCTTTCATCTAATTCTTGACGTGCTTGACCAATGGTGGGTTCCAAACTGGTGCTGCAAAACTCAGAATGGGCCTACGTACGCAGTGTACATGTCTTGATTGACGATCCTTACTAAGTATCGGGACCGCTATTTCTCAGGTTTGCCAGGCACCATATGCTGCAGCAGTTTTATCTGAGGTTGTGTGCCTCAGAGACAGGCTCGGTTTTATGGTCCCCCCAAGATCTTTCTCCTTGGAAGAAGGTGGAGGTTTGCATTTTTTTTGTCCCCTGCGGTCTTCTTTGCCCCTTCCCCAATCTTCATGAATTTGCCATTTGGCAGGGTTTGAAAATCGAGAAGTCCAGTTGTTGGAACCACGTGTCCCTCTGTCCAATGTCGTCTTTGTAGTCCCTGCCTGATCCTCAGCCGATTTAATCCTTCTCATTAACTTCACATCATCTACGAACAGGGACACTTCAGAGTCTATCTTTTCCATCACGTCACTTAACATATATCAAAAAATAGCACTGGTCCAGACTGACTCCCGTGGGAGCCCTGCTCGTCAAGGCCGGCCCACTTGATACCTCACATCACGTACCTGACTCATTGTTGCCTCCCTGTCAGGAATTCTCTGATCCATTGCAGTGCCCTTCCTGTTATACATGCCTGATCCTCCAGCTTCTGAGGAACTGTATCGAAGGCCTCCCTGCAGTCCAGGAAAATGCAATCAACCCACCTCTCTCTCTCGTGTCCTCTCTTAACCTTGGCCATAAAGCTCCAGAAGGTTTGAGACATAGATTTGCCTTCCATGAATCCGTGCTGGTTGTCGTTTATAATCTTGTTCCATTCCAGTGCTCCACCACTCTCCTCCTGATAATCTTCTCCATGACTTTGCATACTATACACGTCAGAGACATTGGTCTGTAGTTTAGTGCCGCGTTTCTGTCCTCCTTTCTTAAAATGGGGACTACATTTGCCGTCTTTCCATACCTCAGGTAGTTGCCCAGTTTCAAGGATGTATTGAAGATTGTGTTTGGTGGCATGCACAGCATGCTCTGCTCCTTCTCTAAGGACCCATGGGGAGATGTTGTCTCGGATCCCCTCGCCGATTTTGAAGTATCGAGGTCCCACTTACCAGCTTCTGCACCCTTCCCCGTTGTTTGTATATGTCATTCAGCATCTGTTGGTATAATTCCCTTTTGGGGGTGTTCCCTTCTGTGCTGTCCTTCCTCAGAGCCCTTCCTCCTGACTCACAATGTAAATACTCTCTTTGCTATGTTATTTCATACTGTCGCTGGTCCTCCCTCCTTACCCGTCATATTCGTTCCTGCTCTACGACTAAATCTCCTTATTTATTCCTGCGTTTCTTCGCCTTCTGTACTTTTCCATTCTCTATTGCACGTAGTTTTGGCCTCCTTACACTGTCAGTTAAACTCAGGGCTCGTTCGGTCTTCCCGTTATTTCTGTTGCCCATGGGAACAAACCTTTTCACTCTGCCTCCTTGCATTTTTGTTGGTACGTATCCTTCATTTCGTTTAACCGACTTTCCCACAGGTCTCCTTCCGCCTGAACCTCTTCAGGATTTCCTCAAACCTATGTAAGTCCCCCCAGTTTATAGTCTGGCTTTTCCCATTCAACTTCTTGGTTTACCCCTCCACTTGTAGACTCTATTTATAAAAATTCAAAAACACAAAGAACCACGTGGTCACTAGCTCCAAAGGGCCTCTCATATGTGATGTACTCAATGTCTGAACTGCTCAGGGTGAACACAAGGTCCAGTCTTGCCGGTTCACCCTCCCCTCTCTCTCTCTGGTAGTGTCCTTAACATGTTGATGCATCAGGTTTTCCAGTATCACATACATCATCTTGGCTCTCCATGTTTTGGGACCCCTGTGTGGCTCCAGGTTTTCCCAGTCGATCTCCCTGTGATTGAAATCGCACATAACCAGTAAATTTGCTCTGCTCGAGTGAGCTCTTCTTGCCATCTCAGCCAGTGTGTCCACCATTGCTGTGTTACTCTCTTCATATTCCTCTTTTGGTCTCCTGCAGTTCTGTGGTGGATTATACTTCACTGCAATGACTGCCTTGTGCTCCCCAGACTGAAGTGTACCTACCATGTATTCTCTTTCTCCAATCTCGTCCATGCCTCCCATTTCCTTAAATTTCCATTGGTGTTTTACGAGCAGTGTAACCCCCTCCTACCCCTCTGCACCTTCTATCTTTCCTCAGGATCTGATATCCTGGGTGGAAGATTGCATCTGTTATATCTCAGTGAGTATTGTTTGTGTACTGGCTATGATGTCTGGGGACTTCTCTCTGATTCTTTTCATGCCACTGCCTCATGTTTGCTCGGTTTATTCCATCCACATTCCTATACCAACCCTTCAACTTCTGTTTCCTACACTGTGATCCTGGGGATATTGGGTTTAGGCGATCAGGGAGCCCTGGGGGCGGGGGCCTATGTGAGTTCGTGGTGGTGGCAGAGTTCCAATAAAAGGGTTTGCTGTTAGTTGGGGTTCATGTGTGGGGGGTGGGGACAGAGGATTGGTGTATGATTGTTGCTTAGATTGTTCAGTTGCCCTTGGGGTTGTTTTTGTGGGTTAGAGTCCCTTCTGCGGGTGTTTCTGGGGGTGTTGTTGCCCTTCCTCCATGTCTGGTTATCTGCCTTTTCCTATTTGTCACTTCCTCCCATTCCTCTTTTCGTTTTTGCACTCTCCGCTTTTCAGTATCCTCCTTTTCCTCTTGCATTCTGTCTGATCAAGGTACACACTCTGGAAATTGCCAGTTTGTCTCGCAGACGGTGCTTTCTCCCTGCGGATCATGGTTCAAGTTGAATTTCTGCCTTGAAAATTACTTGAGAGGCCGCCTCTTCTTCTTGCGAACCCACCTAATGCCCCGAAAAATTGCCACCTGGTCATGTCGCCCTCGCCTATTGCTTTCATGATACCCTTCAATCACTTTTAAGCTCCTGTTTTCCTTCACATAGGTTTCCCTTCCCCCCTTCAGCTTCCTGGAGCCCATAGATCAAAAAACCGATCTCTCCCTTTTCTTCCCGTCCCCCATTGTGTCTCCCTTTGAGTGTTTTTAGTTCCTTCCCGTGAGTGTTCCTTACCTTCAATCCCTTTCCAGCCTACTGAGGCCCCATGCTCATTGGTCTGTCTTTCCTGCTCAGACTGTTCCTGGCCCCTGCAGGAGTCTGGAAAGTCCCTGCTTATATCCTAGCTTCTCAACAATGTCCTCCCAACCTCTCATTTGTTCCTAGTGTGCTCCCTTGTCGTTGGCCTTGGCCCCCATGTGGGGTCAGACAAGAGCTTTGTATACAGTATAGCTTCCTTGCTTTCCCTCCAGTCCTCTTGGGGGTCTGTGTCTGATTGTAGAAAGTTCCTGATGTTATGTCCTGTATCTGTTATTTTTTCTATTAGGCGGTTGCAGAGTTCTCAGTTTCCTTTCTAAGTGCGCTTCTTGGGGCTTACTGGCTACTATTGGCATGTTGCTCCCAAATTCTGCACCTGCAGCATCATCTCCTCCATCCTTCTTCCAGCTCTTCTAGCTTCCTTCCCCAGTCTTCCTCCCTTTTTTTTTTGAGGCGCTACCTCCCAATCATCCTTCCCCAGCATCAGCTGCCAGACCCTTGTTCTCGGGCCTTATTTTTGGTTGACACATTGTACCACAGAACAAAGCTTATGTATTCAGAGTGTGGTGTTTGTGTGAGGATGGGTGTTGTTGGTAGGGGGAGGGGGGTAGGGAGGTAGGAAGGGGGAAAGAACTATGGGTGGAGGGGAGCCAAGCATCATGGAGAGTTTTAGGGGGTTACAAGAAGGGTCGCGGGAGGGAGGAGAAAGGGAGTAGAAAAATATGAAGGAATATAATTTAAAACTGCTATAAAACCGGATATCCTTGTCTGTATAAGATAAGATAAGATTTCGTTCGGATTTTTAACCCCGGAGGGTTAGCCACCCAGGATAACCCAAGAAAGTCAGTGCGTCATCGAGGACTGTCTAACTTATTTCCATTGGGGTCCTTAATCTTGTCCCCCAGGATGCGACCCACACCAGTCGACTAACACCCAGGTACCTATTTGCTGCTAGGTGAACAGGACAACAGGTGTAATAAGGAAACGTGTCGAAATGTTTCCACCCGCCGGGAATCGAACCCGGGCCCTCCGTGTGTGAAGCGGGAGCTTTAGCCACCAGGCCACCGGGCACGAAAGTTCCAGAACATCAGAAAATTTGAGGTAATCTAAAGAGCTTTCAGTATTAACATCAAGGAAAATGTTCTTGAGAAGTGTCACACTGCTCAGTAATCTACCACTTATTATCAACATGGTATATTATCAATACACTGTTTGTATATATATACATTGCTGCAGCTGAATTTTCTCCCCGTCAGCTCATGTTTATATATAAATATCATCTCTTTTGTTTTTTTTAGTTCGGCCCCAACAGACACCTTAAATATTTATGATGGAAATGATCCTCCCGTTAAGAAGTTTAACTGTTGTTGGTTTTTATTACTCTCATTTGTATTCATCTTGCTTCTTCCTCAGTTGTCTGACAATTTTATTTTTTGTTTTATTGTTTGGTTTGCGGGTGTGTGGTCATCACCCTTGTTGATAGACATCTGTTTCTCTGACTTTCACTCACCACTAAGCTGTTCCGTCTTTACTACACCTTCCACATTCTTGACTTTATGTTTGGAAAGTCGACTTTCTTTCCTAGTAGACAATTGTGGCACAGCTGTTAACTTTAATTTTTTTTAAAGCTTGACATAAAACAGTAATTATTTCTACGACTTATAGATAATAAATGAACTAACAGTGTGACACTGGGAATGAGGAAGAGTTTAACTGCAGGATTTGTCCTTAACTATGGCACAAGCTGGCAAAATATGTTAGTTTATTCAGGTATAGGTACACATAAATACAGTTACATAAATTATTATACACAGCAGCATATATGTAGATTGCCTTGGATAACCAAGAAAGTCAGACGAAGCGACTTATTTCCATTGTTTTTTTTTTGTAATATCTTATCATTTAAACATTAAAAGTTAAAACAGCTAAGTAACTCAACTATGTGAAAAGCAATTACAACAAAAGGAGATATACTAGGAATAAGATAAACCAAGTTTTGCTCTGGGTGGATCTTGGTCAAGCACTGACAAAGCTCCTCCTTCGACAGCAAACCTAAATAAAAAAGGCTTACTTCTGGTCACATGTCTCTAACTTACCTTGAGGATGTTGCTGGACGAGCGGATGAACTGTTATTGAGATGACTGCCAGTAAGAGTATCCATGGGACCTCCTGGTGTATGTTGAGGTAAATGTGTTGTCTCCTGGCGTCAGACAGCCCCACCTGCGCTCCAGTTCAACACAAAGTTATTGTTATTAAAAGTACTTCTCCTCCGTCAAACTGGAGTTGCTACCACGAACTTGCGTGAATATAGATGAGTTTATGCTGATTTACCTTCTCGATTCAGTAGTGAGCAACACAACCGCGTCAACCACAGGTTTACCTCCCAGTGTACTTTACTGTCTGGCTTCTAAGGCCACACACAAGTATTTTCTAGTGAAGAACCCAGTTTACCCTTGATTGGAAATTAATGTAAGACACTACCGCAAGATTGATCACAGTAAAACATGTGGCATCCATAATAGCAAACAACCACGTTGAAAAATTTTCGTTGAACATCCAAGAGGTTTCCGTGATTTCTTTCCTCACATTATCAAGGATATGTGATAATGTCCTTGATAAGGGAGAAAATCACGAAAAGCCTTAGATGTTCATTGATTTTTTTCACAGTGGTTGTTTTGCATATAAACATCTATTGTGTTATACTCCGCTGTTACTAATAATAATACTAATAATAATAATTAAAAATAATAGAATAATAATAATTATTATATTATATTATTATCATTATTATTATTATTATTATTATTATTTTTAAAATGTTAATTCTTCTTGTTTACTATGGTGACCTAAAACTATTGAATATCCGATGCATTATCTTTCTGTCTGGTCTTTCTCCTAGCCTACTACTATACCTCTTCAAAGGGAACAAGAGAGTCCGTAAATGAACGACCGTCACAGAATAAACAGAAGAATGAAAGTGGTTCGAGCCGTGGTCCACGCACGTAAGCAGGCCCATCGTGGCAATTACGACAGCAATGAATTTTACAAGCAGCACTTGTGGTGACGTGGTTGTACCAACGGTAACCCTCCACCCACTGTGTCATCCTACAGTCCACTGAATACTTTCATCGTACATCTGTTTTCCCGCGCTCCTCAAGCAAGAACCATGACAGATCAACATAATGAATTAGGCGTGAATTACTCCCAGTAAAGAGAAGAATAACTAGAACTGTGGAAAAAAATACTCGATTCAAGGAATCTGTCCAGTGGTTTGGGTATATATCTCAAGATGTACTGTCATGGATGGGTATGATAACACAAGGAATGTAACTGTCCTGGATGGGTATGATAACTCACGGATGAACTATCATGGTTGTGTTGAAAAACTCAAGATGTACTGTCCATTGATGGGTATGATAACTCAAGATGAAATGGCATGGAAGTGTTATGCTAACTCAAAGATGCCTGTCATGGTTGTGTACGATAACTCAAGGATTACTGTAATGGTTGGGTATGATACACGCAAGGATGTACTGTAATGGATGTGTATGATAACTCAAGGATGTACTGTCATGGTTGTGTATGATAACTCAAGGATGTACTGTCATGGTTGTGTATGATAACTCAAGGATGTACTGTCATGGATGTGTAATGATACTCAAGGAATGTACTGTCCATGGTTGTGTAATGATTAACTCAAGGATGTACTGTCAATGGTTGGGTATGATAAACTCAAGGATGGTACTGTCATGGTTGTGTATGATAAACCAAGAATTACTGTTCAAGGTTGGGTATGATAACTCTCAGGATGTACTGTCAAGTTGGGTATGATAACTCAAGGATGTAACTGTCAGGGATTGGGTAATGAGAACTCAGAATGTACTGTCCATGGGTTGGGTTTATGATAACTCAAGATGTACTGTCATGTTGGGTATGATACTCAAGGATATACTGTCATGGATTGGATAATGATAACTAAGGATGTACTCTCTGATGGTTAATGAGAACACAAGGATGTACTGTCATGGATGGGATTGATAACACAAAGATGGTACTCTGCTGCCATGGATGGGGTAAGATAACACAAGGATGTACTGTCATTGATGGGTATATAACACAGGATGCTACTCGCCATGGGATGGTATGATACTACAAGGATTGTACTGTCATGGATGGGTATGATAACACACGGATGTACCCCTGTCTTTGATGGTTATAACACAAAAGAATGTACTCTGTCATGGATAGGGTTATGATAACACAAGGATGTATCCTGCATGGATGGTTTATATTGCAAGATTACTGCCATTGGATGGCATGATAACACAAAGGATTATCCTTCAGGATGGGCATGATAACACAAGGATGTACCCTGTCATGGATGGAATGATAATACAAGGATGTACCCTGTCATGGATGTCATGATAAAACAAGGATGTACCCTGCCATGGACGGGAAATGAAATACAAGATACCCTGTCATGGATGAGCATGATAACACAAGGATGTACCCTGCCATGGATGGGAATGATAACCAAGAAGTAACCCTTCATGGATGGGCATGATAACACAAGGATGTACCCCTGTCCTGGATGGTAATGATAATAACAAGGATGTACCCTTTCATGGATGGAATGATAACACAAGGATTATCCTGTCAGGAATGGGCATGAACACAAGGATGTCACCCTGCCATGGATGGCATGATAACACAAGGATTGTACTCTGTCATGGATGGGAATGAATAACACAAGGAAGTACCCCCTGTCATGGATGGGCATGATAACACAAGGATGTACCCTGTCATTGATAGTAATGAATAATTCAAGGATGTACCCTGTCATGGATGGGCATGATAACACACGGATGTACCCTGTCATGACGGCATGATAACACTAGAATTTACCCTGTCATGGATGGGAAAGATAAAAACACAAGGATAATAACCCCGTCAATGGATTGGCATGATAACACTAGATGTACCCTGTCATGATGGGCATGATACCCAAGGATGCACCCTGTCATGGATGGGCATGATAACACTAAGGATGTAACCCTGTCCATGGATGTCATGATAACACAAGGATGTACCCTGTCATGGATGGGCATGATAACACAAGGATGTATCCTGTCATGGATTGAATGATAATAAGCAAGGCATGTATCCCTGTCATGATTGGAATGATAATACAAGGATGTACCCTGTCATGGATGAGCATGATAATAAGAAGGATGTACCCGTCATAGGATGGGCATGATAACACAAGATGTACTCTGTCATGATGGGAAAGAAATCAAGGATGTATCATGTCAATGGATGGAATGATAATACAAGGATGTAATCCTGTCATGATGGAAATGATCTACAAGAACGTATCCTGTCATGGAGGAATGATAATACAAGATGTAACCTGTCATGATGGCATGATAACACAAGGATGACCCTGTTATGATGGGAATGATAATACAAGGATTTATCCCCTGTTCATGGATGGATGATAATACTAGAATGGATCCTGTCAGGATTGGAATGATAATACAAGGAGTATCCTTCAAGGATGGGCATGATAACACACACAAGGATGTACCTCTGTCATGGATGGGAAATGAATAATACAAGGATGTATCCTGTCATGGATGGAAAGATAATACCAGGATTATCCTGCATGGATGGGAATGATAACACAAGAATGTACCCTGTCTTGATGGGCATGATAACACAAGATTACCCTGTCATGGATGGCAAGATAACACAAGGATGTACTCCTGTCATGGATGGGAAATGATAGATACAAGATTTATCCTGCATGGTATGGGAATGAGAATACAAGATGTATCCTGTCATGAATGTGAATGATAATACAAGAATGTACCTGTCATGGATGGGAATGATAATAAAGATGTATCCTGTCATGGATGGGCATGATAACACAAGGATGTACTCTGTCATTGATGGAAGATTAATACAAGGATGTATCCTGTCATGGTGAATGAGAATACAAGAATGTATCCTGTCCATGGATGGGATGATAAATACAAGGATTATCCGTCATGATGGCATGAAACACAAGGATGTCCTCTGTCATGGATGGGAATGATAATACAAGTATGTATCCTGTCATGGATGGCATGATAATACAAGGATGTATCCTGTCTGGATGGCATGAAAATGCAAGGATGTACCCTGTCATGGATGGCAATGATAACTCAAGGATGTACCCTGTCAGGGAATGGCCAAGATAACACATGGATGTACTCTGTCAGGGATGGGAATGATAATACAAGGATGTATCCTGTCATGGATGGAAGATATACAAGGACGTACCCTGTCATGGATGGCATATAACACAAGGAAGGTACCCTGTCATGGATGGGCATGATAACACAGGAAGTAAAACCCTGTCATGGATGGAATGATAATACATGGACGCTCCCCAGGTCATGGATGGGCATGATAACCACAAGGATGTACCCTGTCATGGATAGGGCATGATAAAACAAGTATTACCCTTCATAGATGGGCATATAATACAAGGATTACTCTGTCATGGATGGAATGCATAATACAAGGATGTATCCTGTCATGATGGGAATGATAATACAAGGATGGTACCCCTGTCATGGATGGCATGATAACACAAGGATGTACCCTGCCATGGATGGGAATGATAATACAAGGATGCACCCTGTCATGGATGGGCATGATCACACAAGGATGTACCCTGCCAATGGGATGGGAAATGATAACACAAGGATGTACCCTGTCATTGATGGGCATGATTACACAAGGATGTCCCTTCATGGATGGGCATGATACACAAGTAATTTACCCTGTCATAGATGGGCCAGATAACACAAGGATGGTACTCTTCATGGATGGGAAGATAATACAAGGATGTATCCTGTCATGGATGGGAATGATAATACAAGATGTAACCCTGTCATGGATGGGCATGATAAAACAAGATGTACCTCCATGACGGAATGATAATACAAGGATGTACCCTGTCATGGAATGAGCATGAGAACACAAGATGTCCCCCTGCCCATGGATGGGAATGATAACACAAGAAGTACCCTGTCATGGATGGGCCATGATAACAGCAAGGATGTACCCGTCATGGATGGTAATGATATACAAGAAGTAACCCTGTCATGATGGAAATAAATACAAGGATAGTATCATGTCATGAATGGGCATCATAACACAAGATTAACCCTCCATGGATGGGCAAGATAACACAAGGATTACTCTGACATGATGGGAATGATAACAACAAGGAAAGTACCCTTCATGATGGTCATGATAACACAAGGATGTACCCGTCCATGAAATAGTAATGATAATACAAGGATGTACCCTGTCATGGATGCATGATAACACAAGAATGTACCCAGTCATGGACGGGCATGTAACACAAGATTTTACCCTGTCATGGATGGGAATGAATAACACAAGGATATACCCTCATGATGGGCATGATAACACAAGATGTACCCGGTCAAGGAGGCATGAACCACAAGGATGCACCCTGTCATGGATGGGCATTATAAAACAAGGAGGTACCCGTCATGGATGGCATGATAACACAAGGATGTAACCCGTCATGGATGGGCATGATAACACAAGGATGTATCCTTCATGGATGGAATGATAATACAAGATGGTATCCTTCATGGATGGGAATGATAATACAAGGATGTACCCTGTCATGGATGAGCAAAATACAAGGATGTACACTTCATGGATGGCCATGATAACACAAGGATGTAATCTGTCATGGATGGAATGATAATACAAGGATATATCCTGTCATGGAATGGAATGATAATACAAATGTATCCTGTCATGATGGAATGAGAATACAAGAATGTATCTGTTCATGGATGGGAATGATAATACAAGGAGGTCTCCTGTCATGGATGGCATGATAACACAAGGATGTACTCTGTCATGGATAGGGAATGATAATACAAGGATGTATCCTGTCATGGATGGGAATGATAATACAAGAATGTATCCTGTCAAGGATTGAATGATAATACAAGGATGTATCCTTGCAGATGGGCAGATTAACACAAGGATTAACTCTGTCATGGATGGGATTGAGAATACAAGGATTTATCCTGTCATGGATGGGAATGAAATACAAGGATGTATCCTGCCATGATGGGAATGAAACACAAAGGATGTACCCTGTCATTGTGGCAGATAACCCAAGGATGTACCCTGTCAGGATGCATGATAACACAAGGATGACTCTGCAGGTTGGAATGATAATACAAGATGTATCCTGTCATGGATGGAAATGATAATACAAGGATGTATCCTTCATGGAGGGAATGATAATACAAGAATTATCCTGTCATGGATGGATGATAATACAAAGATGTTATCCTGTCATGGATGGTCATGATAACACAAGGATGTACTCTGTCCATGGATGGAATGATAATTACAAGGAATTATCCTGCATGGATGGAATGATAATACAAAATGTATCCTTCATGGATGGAATGATAATACCAGGTGTACCTGTCTTGGATGGTCATGATAACACAAGGATGTAACTCTGTCATGGATGAGGAATGATAATACAAGGCGATCCTGTCATGGATGTGCATGATAATACAAGATGTATCCTGGTCATGATGCATGATTAATGCAAGGATGTACGCCTGTCCATGGATGGGCATGATAACACAAGGATGTACCCATCCAGGGGATGGGCATGATAACACAAGGATGTACTTCTGTCAAGATGGGAATGATAATACAGGAGTATCCTTCATGGATGGGAATGATAATACAAGGACGTACCCTGTCCATGGATGCATGATAAAACAAGGATGTACCCTTCATGTGGGCAAGATAACACAAGGAAGTAACCTGCTCATGGATGGGAATGATAATACAAGACGTACCCTTCATGGTATGGGCATGATAACATCAAGGATTACCCTTCATGGATGGCAGGATAACACAAGTATGTACCCTTCTGTCATAGATGGGCATGATAATACCAAATGTACTCTGTCATGATGGGAATGATAATACAAGGATGTATCCTGTCATGATGGGAATGATAATACAAGGATGTAACCTGTCATGGATGGGCATCTTTACACAAGATGTACCCTGCCATGATTGGGAATGATATACAAGATGCCCCCTTCATGGATGGGCATGATAACACAAGATGCACCCCTGCCAGGATGGGAATGATAACACATGTGGATGTACCCGTCGTGATTGGGCATGTACACAAGGATGTACCACAGTCAGGGATGGGCATGATAACACAATAATGTACCCGTCATAGTGGGCCAATGGATAACACAAGGATGTACTCTGTCATGGATGGAATGATAATACAAGGATGTCTCCTGTCATGGAATGGGAATATAATACAAGGATGTAACCCTGTCCATGGAGGGCATGATAACACAAGGAAGTTCCCTGCCAGGGAGGATGTTAACACAAGGTTGTACCCAGTCATTGATGGCATGATAACACAAGGATTTAACCACTGTCATGGAATGGGCATGATAACACAAGTTGTACCGCTGTCATAGATGGCAATGATAACTCCATAATGTACTCTGTCATGGTGGAATGATAATACAAGGATGTATCCTGTCTGGATGGGAATGATAATACAAGGATGTACCCTGTCATGGTTGGGCATAACACAAGGATGTACCCTGTCATAGTAATGGGAATGAATAACACAAGGAATGAGCCTGTCATGGATGGGCATGATAATCAAGGATGTACCCTATCATGGATGGAAGGATAACACAAGGATGTTCCCTGTCTTGATGGGCATGCTAACACAAGGATTACCCTGTCATGGATGGGCATGATAACACAGGAAGTACCCTGTCATGGATGGGCCCATGATAACACAAGGATGTACTCGTCATGGATGGGAATGATCATACAAGGATTATCCTTCATGGTTGGCATGATAAATACAAGGATGTACCCTGCGTGGATGGGCCTTTATAACACAAGGATGTACTCTGCATGGATGGGCATGATAATACAAGGAATGTACCTGTCATGGATGGGCATGATAACACAAGGATGTACCCGTCTCCATGGATGGGCAGGATAACTCAAGGTGTACTCTGTCATGGATGGGATGATAATACAAGGATGTATCGTGTCATGGATGGGCATGGACAATTCAAGGAAGTACTCTGTCAGGGATGGGCATGATATACAAGGATTACTCTGTCATGGAAGGGAAATGATAATCCAAGGATGTATCCTGTCATGGATGGGCAGGATAATACAAGGATGTCCCCTTCGTTGGATGGGCATGATAACACACATGGAGTTCTCCGTTCCAAGATGGGAATGATAATACAAGATGTATCGCTGTCATGGATGGGCATGATAACACAAGGATGTACTCTGTCATGGATGGGAATGATAATAAAGGATGATCCTGCATGATGGGCATGATAACACAAGGATGTACCCTGTCATGGATGGCCATGAATAACACACGGTGTACTCTGTCATGGATGGAAATGATAATACAAGATGTATCGAGTCATGGAGTGGGCATGATAGATACAAGGATGTTACTCGCAAGTACTCACAGGTGGTACAGAACGCTACTCTAAGTATTGGTTTAGTCTGATATCAGTGTTCAGTTAGTAATGATTAGCTATGATCACTCCAGAACCCTAACATTAACAATGTTATTCTTGTGCTCTAAATAGCTATAATAATCGTCGACTGTAATAAAATTTTTGTCTAAATACTTGTATTCTTCTCCTGCAAAAAAGAAATATATTTTGAATGAAAATAGATTAAGCAAATTACAATCAAAAAACGAATATTACACAGGAATATAAGTAAATGCGAAACACTGCAGCAGACTTCTGGCCATCCTGGCAGGTTTCCATCTACAACCCCACTAACAAAAATGTTTGTACAACCCATTTTCATGTTGCCCGAGGAATGGAACTTTGTTAACCTTGTTAACTCATGTAACAGTACAATTTCCCTACCTCAGATCCGAACCCCACTCAACTCCATTGTGTTTAACTTAAACCATGTTTTAACTTAAAACCAGAGTTTATCTAACCTTAACCATTTGTTTGTTTAACTTAAACCATGAGTTTTATCTAACCATAAATAGGTTATCTAACAGAAATCATGTTTTTAACTTAAACCATGAGCTTATCTAATATAACCATGGGTTTATCTAACTTATACCATGTATTTATCTAAGCTTAAAACAAGTGTTTATCTAACTTATACCATGTATTTATCTAACTTAAACTGTGTTTAACTAACTTAAACTATGTGTTTATCTAACTTAAACTATGTGTTTATCTAACTTAAACTATGTGTTTCATCTAACTTAAACATGTGTTTATCTAACTTAAACATGTTTTAGCTACATAAACCATGTGTTTAATTCTAACGTAAACCATGTGTTTATCTAACTTAAACCATGTTTTATTCTAACTTAAACCAGGTGTTTTTATCTAACTTAAAACCAGTGTTTATCTAACTTAAACCATGTGTTTATCTAACTTAAACCATGTGTTTATCTAACTTAAACCATGTGTTTATCTAACTTAAACCATGTGTTTATCTAACTTTAAACTATGTGTTTTATCTAACTTAAACCGTGTGTTTTTATCTAACTTAAACCATGTGTTATCTAACCGTAATGGGAAATACATCACATAATATTCCTCCATATTAAGTTTACCTAGCAAATGTATCATAATTATGTACAACTTCTATACAGGATAGAGCAAGAACGACAGTGCTTAAGATTAGGCTATATAGCAACAACGCCTATCTTTAATTTTCATAGTAAAAAAAAGTTTGATCACAAGTAAGAGCTCGTATACAAAAATAGCAGTGTTTTAGAGTTGTGGACTCGCAAGCCAGTGGAAGCCTCAGTCAGATGACCCGAAAACTCCAGACGCCTAGTCATCATATGACTAAGATCAGAGTCAAGAAACACTTGTTTTTGGTTTCTTGACGTATCTTACCTAACGTAACCAAGCTACTGCAGAGGCATGTACCCCAGGACGAGTCCTCCACTTCCTGTATTAAATATAATGTACGATAAAATATATATAAATATATATAATATATATAATATATATATATATATATATAATATATATATATATATATATATATAAAATATATATGCAAAAACAACCACTCTGAAAGAATAAGAAATTCAAGCGCTTTCCGGTGACAACTCCACATTATCAAGGAACTGTGAAATCACCTGTGTACTGTGATCTTATTGCATATATATATATATATATATATATATATATATATATATATATCTATATATATATAGATATATATATATATATAATATATAATAATAATATATATATATATAAATATTTATTTTTTTTTTTTATTATCACACCGGCCGATTCCCACTCAAGGCAGGTGGCCGCAAAAAAGAAAAAAACTTTCACCATCATACGTATCCAACACCTGAAACCCATTCTCTTTGCTGACGACACGACTTATGTCATCTCTCACTCTAATCTTGCCACCCTCAACACCATTGTTAACGAGGAGCTGATCAAAATATCGACTTGGATGACAGCCAATAAACTTACGCTTAACACTGACAAAACCTACTATATTATCTTTGGTAGCAGAGCAGGAGATGCACAAATTAACATTAAGCTCGACAACACTCTAATTACCAGACATAATGAGGGCAAATTCCTAGGCCTATACCTTGACAACAACCTGAATTTCAGCACCCATATCCAACACATAACCAAAAAAGTATCCAAAACAGTTGGGATCCTCTCCAAGATACGATACTACGTGCCGCAAAATGCCCTTCTCACACTATACCACTTACTTATTTATCCATACCTCACCTATGCTATTTGTGCTTGGGGATCAACTGCAGCAACACACCTAAAGCCAATAATAACCCAACAAAAAGCTTCAGTAAGAATAATCACTAAATCCCATCCCTGGCAACACACCCCCCCACTCTTCATAGATCTAAACTTACTCCCTGTTCAGTACATCCACACTTACTACTGTGCAATCTACATCTACAGGACCTTAAACTCCAATATCAACCTTGACCTAAAACGCTTTCTTGATAGTTGTGACAGAACCCACAGGCATAACACCAGACACAAACATCTCTACGACATTCCCCGTGTCCGACTAAACCTTTACAAAAAATCAATGTATGTCAAAGGCCCTAAAATCTGGAACACCCTACCTGAGAACTCTAGAACTGCAGACACATTCATCACCTTCAAAACTACCATTAGAAAACATCTTATCTCCCTGATACACCCCGTCAACTAACTACACGAATACCACCTGGTGGTTCACACATTACACTCACTCACCCATTTGACCATAAACAGAAATATTAATCTCAATCTTAAAATAATGAATCCTATGATACTCCAATACTGAAACTATGTACTGTGCCAAAACAAAAGCATTCACATTGCTAAACTCACAAACTAGTATTTAGTCACTTAGCCATAATACCAACTTACCTCATAATTTGTAATATTTTAAAATAAAGAATTAAACTAAGTCTGCCCGAAATGCCTAGCCATGCTAGGCGTTCTAGTGGTACACTCTGTAATCATTATTTAACTACATGTAAACCACACAACAACCAAATTCTGTAAATTCAACATTGTAATCATTATGGAGAATAAACTTTGAATTTGAATTTGAATTTGAAAAGGTAATCCGCGGATACGGATCCATGTGTACTCTGTAAATATAGCTTTTACCTTTATTTTCTGCAACCCGTTGATATCCATTTGAATATCTTGATAAGACGACGCCAGTCGAGAGTATTCTGCGTTGTTATTCACCTTCAAAGGAGTCGTCTGGTGGTTCACAATCGCAATACCGCGAACATATTCGTCGTCCACGCCTTATATATCCTGAACTATCCTTACAAGTGATGCTTCTGAATTTTGTTGCACGAAAGATCCTTGACTTAGATCCAAAGCTACAATCAGAACTTTTCTAGTGGAAGAAGCAGCTCTCAGAGGCAAACAACTATAATATCGCGCTACCTCTCTGGTGACGGTGTTATCGGCACGGCTGCCAAGCAGCGAATGATAACGGGGTTAGGTTTAAAGCCCATCGACTACGCTAGGTTGTATATATCCTTCTTCACCACTAGACAGGAATACTTTGATTCCTAAAATAGGGATTAAAGCTAATCCTCAGCATATATACGATAAGAGAAATACACTTCTCGGTGAGAATTCATGTGATGTTTATTTCCGCACGGGTCTTTAAAACAGACGACCTGTGAGTGTAGTCTTGACCACCAGGTGTCAGGTGTGTTGTGTTCGTGGCTCCTATGACGACCCTGAGTGTAGTCTTGACCACCAGGTGTCAGGTGTGTTGTGTTCGTGGCTCCTATGACGACCCTGAGTGTAGTCTTGACCACCAGGTGTCAGGTGTGTTGTGTTCGTGGCTCCTATGACGACCCTGAGTGTAGTCTTGACCACCAGGTGTCAGGAGTATTGTATTCGCGGTTTCTATCATAGGTTTCAGGAAGACGCTGTAATCCACAAGTTTTATTCCACAAACTTCTTGCCTCGCGTAAATTTCTTCACAATATTGACCATAATCTTAAATTTTCATTCCAACCTGCTCAGCACAGTGAAGTTGTTTTACAGAAACAACTGCCGAAAGAAGAAACTTACTAAAATTTCAAGGAAAAAAGAAGACACCCAACTGCCAAATTAATTTTTTTACTTCTTAAAACTCAACTAACTCACACTAAAGTTTAGAGAGGAAATTTTTAAAAGAGTTTCCGTCTATTCTAGACCAATATCAAGAAGCGAGTCATCTAAAGTTTCACCATATATTGAGAGATAATAGTGATTTATTCAAGACACAGTATTGCGACTTATTATTTTTATAGCGGTTACATTAATAAATAATTAAAATAAAGTTCTGCTGTAATTCTATGCAGTGTTAAACTCATGTGGGTGGGTCATTTACTGCGAAGGAAGGTAGAGACTTGACTCTTTCTCCGCTAATCGTGGAATGTTCTCAGACCAGTCAGAAAGTAAATTAAAGAGACCCAAAGCTACGGAGACGAAGTTTTGTTAAGCGACTTGTGAGAAAGGAAGAAAAGACGACTGACCTGGTGGAAGTAAGCGTGTGTAGAGGTGTTGAGCAGCTCGGTGGGACTGTAGTCGAGCAAGTCGAACATGTGAACCTCACAGTTGAACTTCGACACGGCCACGTCGAAGGTTGAGTCGAAGTGGATGCCAAAGGAGAGGGTGAGGCAGGTGGTGGGGTCTCTGATAGGCAGCAGACCCAGGGGTGGGTCCATACACACTACCTGTAGCAGGGTAAAGTTACGTCACCTCAAGATCTAATAACTGATACTACAAGGGTGTACTTAAGTCTAAAAACACACACACACACACACACACACAGGAGCTGTTAATCGACCCCTGCAACCACGTATAGATGAGTACACACACACACACATAATGAAACACATTCTCAAGCTGCAGATGATGCAGACATCTGCAGCCTAAGAATGAGGTTCATAATGAGGTTTTTTACCTGTATAGCATTCTGAGATTTTAAAATAATGCAGTATATTAGAAAACTAAGAAATATGAGTAAAAACGTTATCTTGTTGCATATTTCAACGCTACAACGCCACTTGAAGCGTTTTATAACGTATTTCAGTTTTTAGCATATTAACAGGTACTAAGATTACACCTGCATTCTCTAGCGGTGCCTCTTGTGTTTACCAAAGATCGCATATTAATATTATCACTGTGACTGTGAGTGCCTCATGTTACGTCTGTTACAGTAACCTTCAAAATAGTTTTGTCCTTGTGACAAGATTGTTGGTTCACTGGATCGATAATTAACACACTTATATTTTCGCAAGAGAAGATCTTGGAATGAAATCGTTATTTTTGTTCCTAGAAAAGAAATATAGAAGCACAGTGCAAAAGAATCAGTTGCAAAATTCTCAGAAAACAATATTAATTCAGGATTACCTTGCTGCCATCCACAAGGTCGTCAGTTACGTCCCCACACGTGTGATGACCACCCATAATGACTACTTTCCGGCACCTGGCCTGCGGTGTCTTGAGGTAAGTGAAATAATCGTCGACTTCCTGCAGGTCACTTGTCCTCAGCGGTGGCGGCTGAGGTGGCCAGGGCCAGGCACTCTCTGCCATACTCAGCGGCGGTGCCAGCCTCATCCTGTACCACCACAATGACACAACTTGTTTAAATCTGAAGATATTGTTGATACTCAGCTGTATGTAATATTATTAATATAAACAGTAATTTCAACTGAGGAACCTAACATTATCTTGTACTTATACAGCACTTAATGTTGCTCTGGTATAGTTAATTATTGCAGTGTGTTAATGTTAAAGACTATCACTTGCACCTGGGTCAGGAATCATGCTGTTAACCTGCCAGAGTGCTTTGATTTTCTTTATATATACATACATACATACATACAAGGTGGACAAAGACAGGATGTTCCAGAGATGGGACACAGCAACAAGGGGACACAGTTGGAAGTTGAAGAAACAGATGAATAACAGGGATGTTAGGAAGTATTTCTTCAGCTACAGAGTAGTCAGGAAGGGGAATAGTTTGGGAAGCGATGTAGTGGAGGCAGGATCCATACACAGCTTTAAGCAGAGGTATGATAAAGCTCGCGGTTCAGGGAGAGTGATCCAGCAGCGACCAGTGAAGAGGCGGGGCCAAGAGCTTGGACTCGACCCCTGCAACCTCAACTAGGTGAGTACATATATATATATATATATATATATATATATATATATATATATATATTTATATATATATATATATATATATATATATATATATATATATATGTCGTGCCGAATATGTAAAAACTGGTCAGTTAGCAAGAACTCATTTAAAATTAAGTCCTTTCTAAAATTTTCTCTCATACGTTTAAAGATATATTTTTTTCATTGACATTGATGTAAAAATTTATAATTTTGCACCAAAAGGAACTTAGAAAACTTACCTAACCTTATTATAACAAACACAATTTATTTTAGCCTAACCCAACTAAATATATTTTAGATTTGTTTACAGTAATTTAGTACTAAACAAACACAGTGAAATATATTTTTTTCGTTAGGTTCAGAATGATTTTGGCGAAATTATTGCATACACAAATTTTCACTTGGCCTATATGGCAAAATGAGCGTTGCTATTTAAGCAAGATCGCAAGTTCTGCCTATTCGGCACGACATATATATATAAATTATATATATATATATATATATATATATTTTATATATATATATATATATATATATATATATATATATATATATATATATATATATTATATTATATATATATATATATATGTTTTTTAACAAGTCGGCCGTCTCCCACCGAGGCAGGGTGACCCAAAAAGAAAGAAAATCCCCAAGAAGAAAATACTTTCATCATCATTCAACACTTTCACCTCACTCACACAATATCACTGTTTTTGCAGAGGTGCTCAGAATACAACAGTTTAGAAGCATATACGTATAAAGATACACAACATATCCCTCCAAACTGCCAATATCCCGACCCTCTCCTTTAAAGTGCAGGCATTGTAC
Source organism: Cherax quadricarinatus (assembly GCF_026875155.1). Lineage (NCBI taxonomy): Eukaryota > Metazoa > Arthropoda > Malacostraca > Decapoda > Parastacidae > Cherax > Cherax quadricarinatus. The sequence continues at coordinate 54,828,708 of NC_069407.1, read as the reverse complement.
TTCCCATTTCCAGGACTCAAGTCCGACTATATGAAAATAACCGGTTTCCCTGAATCCCTTCACTAAATATTACCCTGCTCACACTCCAACAGATCGTCAGGTCCCAAATACCATTCGTCTCCATTCACTCCTATCGAACAAGCTCATGCAAGCCTGCTGGAAGTCCAAGCCCCTCACCCACAAAACCTCCCTTACCCCTTCCAACCTTTTCGAGGACGACCCCTGTCCCGCCTTCCTTCCCCTACAGATTTATATGCTCTCCATTTCATTCTACTTTGATCCATTCTCTCTAAATGACCAAACCACCTCAAAAAAAACCCTCTTCAGCCCTCTGACTAATACTTTTATTAGCTCCACACCTTCTCCTAATTTCCACACTCTGAATTTTCTGCATAATATTTACACCACACATTGCCCTTAGACAGGACATCTCCACTGCCTCCAACCGTCTCCTCGCTGCTGCATTTACCACCCAAGCTTCACACCCATATAAGAGTGTTGGTACTACTATACTTTCATACATTCCCTTCTTTGCCTCCATAGATAACGTTTTTTGTCTCCACATATACATATACTCTTTTCTATGTTCATTTTCAATTTTCTAATTTAAACACATTCCCAAACTCATCCACTAACCTTTGCAATTTTTCTTTAGAATCTCCCATAAGCACAGTATCATCAGCAAAAAGCAACTGTGTCAATTCCCATTTTGTATTTGATTCCCCATAATTTAATCCCACCCCTCTCCTGAACACCCTAGCATTTACTTCATTTACAACCCTATCTATAAATACGTATATTAAACAACCATGGTGACATTACACATCGCTGTCTAAGACCTACTTTTACCGGGATGTAGTCTCCCTCTCTTCTACACACCCTAACCTGAGCCTCATTATCCTCATAAAAACTCTTTACAGCATATAGTAACTTACCACCTATTCCATATACTTGCAACATCTGCCACATTGCTCCCCTATCCACTCTATCATATGCCTTTTCTAAATCAATAAATGCAATAAAAACTTCCCTACCTTTATCTAAATACTACTGTTCACATATATGCTTCATTGTAAACACTTGATCTACACATCCCCTACCCACTCTGAAACCTCCTTGCTCATCCGCAATCATACATTCTGTCTTACCTCTAATTCTTTCAATAATAACCCTACCGTACACTTTTCCTGGTATACTCAGTAAACTTATTCCTCTATAATTTTTACAGTCTCTTTTGTCCCCCTTCCCTTTATATAAAGGGACTATACATGCTCTCTGCCAGTCCCTGGGTACCTTCCCCTCTTTCATACATTTATTAAACAAAAATACTAACCACTCCAACACTATGTCCCCCTCTGCATTTAACATTTCTGTCATGAACCCGTCAGTTCCAGCTGCTTTACCCTCTTTCATTCTACATAATGCCTCACGCACCTCCCCCACACTCACATCCTGCTCTTCTTCACTCCTAAAAGATGGTATACCTCCCTGGCCAGTGCATGAAATTACCGCCTCCCTTTCTTCGTCGACATTTAAAAGTTCCTCAAAATATTTTCGACATCTATCCAATACCTCCATCTCCCCATCTACTAACTCCCTTACTCTGTTTTTAACTGGCAAATCCATTCGTTCCCTAGGCTTTCTTAACTTGTTTAACTCACTCCAAAACTTTTTCTTATTTTCATTAAAATTTCTTGACAATGCCTCTCCCACTGTATCATCTGCTCTCCTTTTTCACTCTCTCACCACTCTCTTCGCCTTTCTTTTACTCTCCATATACTCTGCTCTTCTTATAACACTTCTGCTTTGTAAAATCCTCTCATAAACTACCTTTTTCTCTTTTATCACACCCTTTACTTCATCATTCCACCAATCACTCCTCTTTCCTCCTGCACCCACCCTCCTATAACCTCAAACTTCTGCCCCACATTCTAATACTGCATTTTTAAAACTATTCCAACCATCTTCAACCCCCCCCCCACTACTCACACTTGCACCAGCCCACCTTTCTGCCAATAGTTGCTTATATCTCACCCGAACTTCCTCCTCCCTTAGTTTATACACTTTCACCTCCCTCTTACTTGTTGCCATTTTCCTCTTGTCCCATCCACCTCTTACTCTAACTGTAGCTACAACTAAATAATGATCCGATATATCAGTTACCCCTCTAAAAACGTGTACATCCTGGAGCCTACTCATCTACCTTTTATCCACCAATACATAATCTAACAAACTACTTTCATTATGTGTTATATCATACCTTGTATATTTATTTATCCTCTTTTTCATAAAATATGTATTACTTATTACGAAACCTTTTTCTACACATAGCACAATTAAAGGCTCCCCATTTTCATTTACCCCTGGCACCCCAAATTTACCCACTACTCCCTCCACAACATTTTTACCCACTTTAGCACTGAAATCCCCAACCACAAGTACTCTCACACTTGTTTCAAAACTCCCCATGCATTCACTCAACTTTTCCCAAAATCTCTCTCTCTCCTCTACACTTCTTCCTTCTCCAGGTGCATATACGCTTACTGTAACCCACTTTTCACATCCAACCTTTATTTTACTCCACATAATCCTTGAATTAATACATTTATAGTCCCCCTTTTCCTGCCATAGCTTATCCTTCAACATTATTGCTACTCCTTCTTTATCTCTAACTCTATTTGAAACCCCTGACCTAATCCCATTTATTCCTCTCCACTGAAACTCTCCCATCCCCTTCAGCTTTGTTTCATTTAAAGCCAGGACATCCAGCTTCTTCTTATTCATAACATCCACAATCATCTCTTTCTTATCATTTGCACAACATCCACGCACACTCAGACTTCCCACTTTGACAATTTTATTTTTCTTATTCTTTTTGGTAAATATTACAGGAAAAGGTGTTACTAGCCCATTGTTCCCGGCATTTTAGTTGACTTTTACAACACGCATGGCTTACGGAGGAAAGATTCTTATTCCACTTCCCCATGGATATAAAAGGAAAAATAATAAGAACAAGAACTATTAAGATAAAATCAAAGAAAACTCAGATGCGTGTGTATAAATAAACTTGTACATGTATGTGTAGTGTGACCTATGTGTAAGTAGAAGTAGCAAGACGTACCTGTAATCTTGCATATTTATGAGACAGACAAAAGACACCAGCAATCCTACGATCATGTAAAACAATTACAGGCTTTCGTTTTACACTCACTTGGCAGGACTGTAGTACCTCCCAGGGTGGTTGCTGTCTACCAACATATATAAATTAATATAGGGAGGTACCACCTCTAGAACTGTTATAGGGACCCTCGTCCTCAGAGAAAAGAATAAACTTGCTTCAGGGAAAACTCAAGGTTCTCCCTGAAACTGTTTGAGAATTTTCTCCTACCACCCCCTATATTTTATGTATATTTTATTTAAAGACAAAATACATTGACAAAACATTCACAAAAATACGATAGAAAGTAAAACAACATAGGTGACTCAGAGCTACATCTCGAATACTTCGTCCATCTCCCCGGCGGTGGGCCGCATGCCCAGAATGCTGCAGGCATTCCTCTCTGGATTGCAACACTGGTCTCTGAAAGAGGAAGCTGGTTCTCCTGTGGTCCTTGGTTTCTATGATATATATTTATTATATTATATATAATATATTATATAATATATAATACATATATAATATATATATAATATATATAATATGTCGTGCCGAATATGTAAAACTGGTCAATTAGCAAGAACTCATTTAAAATTAAGTCTTCTAAAATTTTCTCTTATACGTTTAAGATATATTTTTTTTTCATTAATTTTGGTGTAAAATTTTAATTTTGCACAAAAGAAACTTAGAAAACTTACCTAACCTATATTATAAACAAGAACAATATTTATTAGCCTAACCCAACTAAAATATTTATTAGATTTGTTTACAATATTTTTATACTAAACAAATACAGTGAAATACATTTTTTTTCGTTAGATTCAGAATGATTTTGACGAAATTATTGCATACACAAATTTTCACTTGTCCTATATTGGCAAGATGACGTTGCTATTTAAGCCAAGATCGCAAGTTCTGCCTATTCGGCACGACATAATTTATATATAAAAATAATAAATAATTTATTATTAATATAATATTTATAAATTATATATATTATATATATTATATATAATATTATTAAAATATATATATATATATATATATATATATATATATATATATATATATATATATATATATATATATATATATATATATACACATATACTCACTAAGAAATTCACACCTGTCAAGGCATTTACCAGGTGAATGACATTCGGTGCAGTTTACACATAACTAACAGCGTCTTCACAGTTTAATATGTAACACATGTAGTGTTTCCCATCATCATAAGTAATTCGTAATGTTCTTAAGGTATTTATGTAATAATATAAACCTCGTGTCTTTTTAATCAGTTAAGAGTGAAAACAGTTCGATGCTGAATAAAGAAGTGAAGGTATTAGTGAGACGGAGAAAATATTGCGGGAAGTTTAGATAATGAGATGGGGGACCGAGGCATCATGCATGGTGTAGAGGAACTAGAATCATGAGCATAGAGAAGCAGGAATTATGGAGAGAGAGTGAGTGAGAAAATAAACACGTTGAAGGTGGGAAAAAGCAGTGTGGATGGATGGGATTAAGACAAAAATGCTAAAAACAAGTGGAATAAAGTTTTGGAATGATTGTGTATTAAGGCAGAAGGAACAGTAGAGAGTGATGTTAGGGGCCACACCTTTTTGAATATCCCGGGTAAACGTATGCAGAACTACCTTTAAAAAAACAGTGATCCCCCCCAAACCATTCTATACTTTACGTTACTTTATATATGGAAACGACTAAAAGTAAAACTGCAGAGGTAAAACGTGAAAAAATTCTGTTGCTTTTATCATAAGTTAGGGCGGACAGGGAAGCAAGGGGTGCAATATATAAATGCCAGGCGGAAATTTTTAAAAAACTTTAGAGGGAAATTATGAAAGATGGGGATGAAGTCAGAGTATGCAGCAGAGAAGAGTGATTTCCCCTAAATGTTAGTTGACAAAGAAAATATGTCACCTGGTTATCTAAGTGTTTAAAAACGAAGTTCTCAGGTAGTAAATGTTAATAGTCATGGAGAAAATTCGGGTAAAAGATAACGAGTCTTTGTGTATATGTATATATATTTGAGAATTTTTGTATTTTGGTTTTTTGGGGTTTTTCCGAAAATTAGGCCTATGAAAGCCAGTGAAACCAACTTTTAACAGGTTACACTAAAACCCAGGCGGTTTTGTAAAAACCCCACCACCAACTTATGACGACGTTTCGGTCTGTTTGGGACCATAACCCCAGTCACGTCGCGGTTTTGGGTTATACGAAATCAAAAAAATTTTTCGTGGGGGGGGGGGGGGGCGACCCTTCGGCAGAACTTTTTTTTTTTGTTGCTTATGCTAAGTGAACTCACACCTCCTACTGCGGGTGTGGGGGTGTCTTCTCACCCTTCCCCCCCCCCCTACTAACAAGGCAGGTGGGGGGTGTTCCCCCCCCTTTCCCCACCCTGTATAACAAGGCGGGTGTGGGGGGTTCTCCCCACCCTTCCCCACACCTGCTTACTAACAGGAGGTGTGGGGGTGCCCCCCCCACCCTTCCCCCACACCCTGCCTATAACAAGGCAGGTGTGGGGGTGCTCCCCACCCTTCCCCACCCCTCTTACAAAAAGGAGGTGTGGGGGTGTCCCCCCAAAACCCCCCCCCCAAACCCTGCCTTTAACAAGGCAGGTGGGGGGTTTCCCCACTCTTCCCCCACCCCGCTTCTAACAAGGCAGGTGTGGGGGGTTCTCCCCACCCTTCCCCACACCTCCCTATAAAAAGGCAGGTGGGGGGGTGTCTCCCCCCCCTTCCCCCCCCGCCTACTAAAAGGCGGGTGGGGGGTGTCTCCCCACTTTTCCCCACCCCTGTTACTAACAAGGCAGGTGTGGGGGGTGTTTTCCCCCCCCTTCCCCCACCCCCCTGCTAACAAGCAGGTGGGGGTGTTCCCCCCCCTTCCCAACTTCGCCTCAACAAGGCAGTGTGGAGGTTTCCCCACCCTTCCCCACACCCCCTACAAACAAGGCGGTGGGGGGGTGTTCCCCCCCCTTTCCCCCACCTGCCTATAACAAGGAGGTGTGGGGGTTCTCCCCACCCTTCCCCCACACCTGTTAAAAAAGGCAGGTGGGGGGGTGTCTCCCCCCCCTTTCCCCCCAAACCTGCCTTTTAAACAAGGCAGGTGGGGGGTGTCTCCCCACTCTTCCCCACCTGCTTACTAACAAGGAGGTGTGGGGGGTGTCTCCCCCCCCTTCCCCACCCTGCCTACTAACAAGGCAGGTGTGGGGGTGTCTACCCCACCCCCCCCACACTCCGCCTACTAACAAGGCAGGTGTGGGGGGTCCCCCCACTCTTCCCCACACCTGCTTACTAACAAGGCGGGTGTGGGGGTTTTTCCCCACCCTTCCCCACACCCCCCCTGCAAAAAAGGCAGTTGGGGGTGTCTCCCCACCCCCCCCAAAACTTTTCGCCTACAAACAAGGCGTGTGGAGGTGTCCCCCCACCCTTTCCCCACACCCCCTACTAACAAGGGCAGGTGTGGGGGTGTCCCCCCACCCTTCCCAACTCGCCTACTAACAAGGCGTGTTAGGGTGTCTCCCCACCCCCTATAAAAAGGCGGGTGTGGGGGTGCTCCCCTCCCTTTCCCCCACACCCGCTTATAACAAGGCAGGTGGGGGGGTGCCCCCACCCCCCCCAAACCCCCCCTCTAAAAGGGCAGGTGTGGGGGTCCCCCCCCTTCCCCACACCCTCTTTAACCAAGGCGGTGTGGGGGGTCTCCCCACCTTTCTCCACCCCGCCTTAACAAGGCGGTGTGGGTGTCTCCCCCCCCTTTTCCCCCCCCCGCCTTCTAAAAAAGGCGTGTGGGGGGTGTCTCCCCCCCTTCCCCACACCCCCCTACTAACAAGGCAGTGGGGGGGGTGTCTCCCCACCCTTCCCACACCCCCCTACAAAAGGCAGTGTGGGGGGTCCCCCCACCCTTCCCCCACCCGCCTACAAAAACAAGGCTGTGGGGGTGTCTCCCCACCTTCCCCACACCCGCCTCTAACAAGGCAGTGTGGGGGGTCTCCCACCCTTCCCACACCTGCTTTAAAAAGGGCAGGTGTGGGGGGTGAGAGCCCCTTTCCCCCTGGTCGGCAGTCCTTGTTGATTTTTTTTAATGGGTGAAAGTCTAAAAAGTGTATTAAACCCCTGATTATTATAAGTTTTTAGCTTTTTGATTAATTGTAATATTTCTGTTTAGGTTGATTGAACCCGGGTTCGGAAAACAAAAAACAAGCACCGTTCCGTCACTGAATTTTAAGACTTAGAAAAAAAACACGCCCCGGAGAATCGTGCCGGCATGATGACTTGTCGGACATTCTTTGTATTTTCAGTCAGGGGGTGAGTTTCTGAGCTCCGCTGTGGTAAAAAAACTGTCGAAAATAATTTAAGCCGGGAGGCCTTTGACATAGTGAACCAGAAAAAAAACACTGGGTTGTGGGCGAAAGTTGAGAATCGAAAATGACGGGTGCTAGGTATGGACACTAGGGAGTAACAACCCGGGAAATGGGGGGGGTTAAACCTATGGGAGTGAGTCGTAAAAAACCGACCAGTGTGTTAACCCTGGGGCCAGCGGCTACAAAAAATTCATCAAAAAGGGATATTTATACACCCTAGGGAGGTTCATGGGTCCCACTGTGTCCACAAATGCAAGATTTTAGAGTTTTCTGTCCCGCCAGTGTGGCCAGGGGACATGCATGTCCCCCAGTGTGGCCAGAGGGACATGCATGTCCCCAGCGTGGCCAGAGGGACATGCATGTCCCGCCAGCGTGGCCAGGGGCATATGTCCCCCATGTGGCCAAGGGACATCATGTCTCGCCAGCGTGGCCAAGGGCATGCATGTCCCGCCAGCGTGGCCCGAGGGACATGATGTCCCGCCACGTGGCCAGAGGGACTGCATGTCCCCCCCAGCGTGGCCAGGGGACGCATGTCCCCAATGTGGCCCAGGGGACACTGTTCGCCCGCGTGGCCAGAGGGGCATGCATGGCCCGCCAGCGTGGCCAGAGGGACATGCATGTCCCGCCAGCGTGGCCAGAGGGACATGCATGTCCCGCCAGCGTGGCCAGAGGGACATGCATGTCCGCCAGTGTGGCCAGAGGGACATGCATGTCCCGCCAGTGTGGCCAGAGGGACATGCATGTCCCGCCAGCGTGGCCAGAGGGACATGCATGTCCCGCCCAGTGTGGCCAGTGGGACATGCATGTCCCGCCAGCGTGGCCAGAGGGACATGCATGTCCCGCCAGTGTGGCCAGAGAGACATACATGACTCTCATCAACATTTTAATGGATATTTTTGGTCACTCATCTTAACACCTGAGTGGTATGTCACGGGACTGTTAGTACAGTCTTTTGGTCACTTAACACCTGAGTGGGATGTCACGGGACTGTTAATGCAATCTTCTGGTCACTCAGCACCTGAGTGGGATGTCACGGGACTGTTAATGCAATCTTCTGGTCACTCAGCACCTGAGTCGGATGTCACGGGACTGTTAGTACAGTCTTCTGGTCACTCAGCACCTGAGTCGGATGTCACGGGACTGTTAGTACAGTCTTCTGGTCACTCAGCACCTGAGTGGGATGTCACGGGACTGTTAGTACAATCTTCTGGTCACTCAACACCTGAGTGGGATGTCACGGGACTGTTAGTACAATCTTCTGGTCACTCAACACCTGAGTGGTATGTCACGGGACTGTTAGTACAATCTTCTGGTCATTCATCGTTACAATTATGCTAACATCATATTTATCATGAACGTTGCAGTGTTAAGACTACTCTATATGCTTCTCTAAAGAAATATATTTTACAATAAAATGCCAGATTATTTTTAAGTGGTTGTTCTGTATTCAATAAATGTGAAGTTTGACGGTCTATAGGTAATAAACGGCTTTATTTTTTTTATTTTGCTATCTGCCCACCACCTGCCTCACTGGCGACCAGAATACTTCAGTTAATTTTATCGACTTCCCGACACATGCTGGGCCACACACGAGGCCACAAAAACTATGTTTAAACTTGATTGGTTCCCGAGTTCTCTACACGACACCTCAGTGTTGGTCGGACCTTCAAACCCAGCCAGTAAGTTTGGTCGGTGTTGACAACAGGCTTGTCAAGGGCTTCCCCGCTTGTTTGCATTACAACTTGGAGTGACTTCAGTCCCAGGTAGACTTCGCATTGCTCAGGTATTAGTTTTATGTAATAATGTTGGTAGAATTACTTCAGTATGTTAGGTAAAGGGACACAAGTGCAACTAATGCGACATTTTATTGTGGCAACGGCTTGACAAAGTTCCCGGAGAGCGAAACGTTGCCACAGTAAAATGTTGCATTAGTTGCATTTGTGTCCTTTTACCTAATATTAGTTTTATGATCATTGTAGTTTATTTAACTGATTTATGGTGGCCAGTGAATCAGACACAAACATCCAACACATGGGCATCTTTACTGAGAGAAGTTTCTTGACTCACGAAATCATAATGACACGATTGCAAACAAACCATACCACGGGCTGGGCTTGAACCCGCGGTAGAGTTTTAAGACTCTACCGCGGGTTAAAGCCCCTCCCGTGGTTTGGTTTGAGAGATATTTCGTCTGCACAACAGGCTTTATCAGCCTAATACTAGAAGCTAAGTTAGGTTAGGTAAAATTTGCCAGGAAATTATGTTAATTGTTTCCTGACGTGGGTCTCTTGTCATATGATGACGCACCACTGGAGCTTTTGTTCATCTGACCGAGGCTTTCCACTGGTTTACCGGTGCACCCTTTTGAAAATTAACTTGATTCGGTTTCAACACAAAAGGCAGGAGGACGAAGTACTGTATACAGAAGACAGTGGAGAGATGCAGCAACTGAAGACGTGGTCATGCAGGAGAGTCCACTAGTGGAAGCAGGTCAGGCCCATAAGGTGGACCGGAATCTTAGCAATATTGTTGAAAACGAATGGTATAAAACACCGACATAAATGTCGCATCAAGCGGTCCTTTCTTCACAGTATTTTGCCCTTTCATGTGGGCTTTTACAAGTGACTTGAAAAAGCTTATTGTGTAGGAGAAACGTCAACAAAAAATCGTATCATACCGCATTTGTCTTCATCCATTCCATAGTGTTGTACTATACAAGCATCAATAGATCAAAGATATAAAATAAATAAAGGCTAAGTATCTCTGATAAAGCTGCCGTTTAAGAAAAACGTCTCTCAAAAAAACGTACTCACGTACTGCGCATGAGTGTAATTTATCAACTTGTCGGTATTATATCTTTGATATTTTGACGTGAGGTGCTGTGGTGGACACCCTTAGGTTGTTTGATGTGATGTGGTGGACACCCTTAGGTCGTGTGAGGTAATGGACACCCTCAGGTTCCGTGATGTGGTGGACACCCTCAGGTTCTGTGATGTGGTGGACACCCTCAGGTTCTGTGATGTGGTGGACACCCTCAGGTTCTGTGATGTGGTGGACACCCTCAGGTTCTGTGATGTGGTGGACACCCTCAGGTTGTGTGATTGTGTGAAGTGAGGTAGTGGACACCCTCAAGTTCTGTGATGTGATGGACACCCTCAGGTTGTGTGAGGTGATGTGGTGGACACCCTCAGGTTCTGTGGTGTGGTGGACACATAAGAACATAAAAAAGGAACACTGCAGCAGGTCTACTGGCCCATGCGAGACAGGTCCAATTCTCCTACCGGCTTAAGCCAATGCTTTAACCTAATCGAGTCAGATCATATTCACTTAAGTACTCAGTACTGAACCTTACCAATAAAGCTACCAAATCACTCTCCACTGCCTCAGATTATAATTACTCACTGTATTACTCCCCCAACCTTAGAACCCCAAAAGTAAATGCTCAGAGTACAGTAAATTCTTATATTTTAACGCAAATATTTTAACGCAAATGTTGAATAACATATATTTGACATAAGTATAACCTATTGTATAATTATTGCAACCTGATCAAACTATGTTTTGTACGTCTAATGTTAAGTAATCAGTAACCTGGTAAGTTGCCAGGATTGATGGACTGACCACATCGACTCAAGGTTGAGGGACTGATTACCTCATTCTCCTCCTGTTCTTCAAGATTCTCCTTTGTATGGACTGATGAAGCCACTGTGTGGCGAAACGTTTCCTCAATAAAGATACCCAAGAGTTGCACATGTGTCTAATTTATCAGTAACCTGGTAAGTTTAGACTGCCTGTAATGCCAAGGCTTGATAGTGACTCTCTTTGTACTGCAAATCAATGTAAACCCTCACTGTAAACTACCTCAGTATATATACTTCCTGCACTATGTCAACTACATTGTAAACTTGCAAGGAAACAAATCTGAATCTAAAGGAAGGAGACAGCATCTGACCTAGTAGCACAAGCTAGTCAGGTCCAACTCACACCCACCCACGCCCACTCATGTATATATCTGGCTTATTTTTAAAACTACACAACGTCTTAGCGTCTATGACGGCACTTGGGAGTTTGTGCCACTCATCCACAACTCTATTACCAAACCAGAGCTTTCCTATAACCTTCCTGAATCTGAATTTTTCAAACTTGAAACCATTGCTGCGAGTCCTGTCTTGGCTGGATATTTTCACCACGCTATTTACATCCCCTTTATTTATTCCTGCTTTCCATTTATACACCTCAGTCATATCCCCCCTAATTCTATGCCTTTCTAGAGAGTGCAGATTCAGGGCCCTCAGTCTGTCCTCATGGGGAAGATTTCTGATACATGGGATCATCTTTGTCATCCTCCTTTGAACATTTTCCAGTGCATTTATATCTATTCTGTAATACGGTGACGAGAACTACTCAGCATAAACTAGATGAGGCTTAACCAAGGATATATAGAGTTGAAGAACAACCTGAGGACTTCTATTAGTTATACTTCTAGATATGAAACCAAGGATTCTGTTGGCTTTATTGCGAACACTAATGCACTGTTGTCTTGGTTTTAGATTACTGCTAACCAGAACTAAATCAGTAAAATTAAGATCTACAATATTTAGTTTACATGTAGCATGGTTATTTTCCTGTCCAATGTTTAGAACTTTGCATTTGTCTATATTAAACTGCATCTGCCATTTCTCCGACCACTGCATCAGTCTATGCAAATCATCCTGGAGTGCTCTAGTGTCCTCATTAGAATGAATTGGACAGCCTATTTTGGTGTCATCAGCAAATTTGCTTGTGTCGCTATTTATTCCCTCATCTATGTCGTTTATGTAAATTGTGAACAACAAGGGGCCCAACACTGACCCCTGTGGAACACCGCTTGTGACGTGCCCACATTTATGCAAACTCTCTGCTGCCTATTTGTCAACCATACCTCTTCCCAGGAAAAAATTTCTCCTCCTATTCTGTGTGCCTTAAGTTTCCTCAATAGCCTCTGATGTGGAACTCTATCGAAAACCTTACTGAAGTCCATATACACAATATCATATTCAATACAATGATCTACCTCCTCAAACACCTTAGTGAAAAAAGTTAGTAGATTCGTAAGACAGGAACGCCCCTTTGTAAAACTGTGTTGAGATTCATCAATCAGTTTATGCCTTTCAAGATGGCTTCAAACTGCCTCGGTAATTATTGATTCCATAAATTTTCCCACTGTGGAGGTAAGGCTTATTGGTCTATAGTTCGAAGCTAAGGACCTGTCACCTGCCTTGTAAATTGGTATTACATTTGCCATTTTCCATATGTCAGTCACTATGCCAGCTTGTAGCGATATATTGAAAAGATTAGCCAAAGGTATGATAAGTTCATCTTTACATTCCTTTAATACCCTTGTAAACAGTTCATCAGGACCTGAAGATTTGTTAGGCTTTAATTTCTCTATTTGTCTGAGGACCATGTCACTAGTTACCCCAGTCGTGCATAGTTTATTATCGTCCTGTTCTACATAATTTATTATTTCTGGAATTTCGCTTGTATCTTCCTGAGTAATAACTGAGAGGAAGTAAGTGTTGAAAAGTTCACACATTTCCTTATGACTGTCAGTGATCTGACCAGAGTTACTCTTAAGTGGGCCTATCTTGTCCCTAATCTTACTTCTGTATACCTGAAAGAACCCTTTTTTTTTTTTTTTTTTTTTTTACACAGGGTTTGACAAGGTTAAGGATCCCTAGCTTTATTGACAAGCTATTTACAAGTTAAGGATTCCTAACTTTATTGGCAAGCTAAGAGCTGTTACCTACATCAGCTCATTTGAAAGCATTTTTATTGTTATGAGACATACAAGTAGGGAACAGGAAGAAGTTGGAGCCATCTGTGGGCCAGCATTTTCATTTGATCAACTGACTTTATCTCGTTGACATCATTATGCTGTACGAATGTGTTCCATACTCGAGTCATCCTGGGTATATAGGATCTCAGATGGTGTGATGTTCTGGAGAAGGGTACAGCCAGAGTGAAGTTGCTGCTTTCTGCCCGTCTTGTGGCATAAAAGCTTGTTTCACGCTGTCCTCGAAGTGGATCCAAGTGTGGTACTTTGACAATATTGACCTTGTACATAACAGTAAGGCCACCCACATCCCTCCTGTGTTGAAGGCTCTGCTGAAATTAAATGGGTCCAGGCGAGAGATGAGACGTCTTGCTCTATTCTCTACTCTGTCAAGCAGTCGCAGATGAGAGGGGGGGGGCAGGCAAACCAGGAAAGTGGAGCATACTCAAGGTGTGAGCGTACTTGTGCCTCATACAGAATCTTGCAACCCCTACTGTCAAGCAGATGCGAGATATGGCGAAGTGCTGTAAGCTTCCTGGCTGCCTTGTTCGCAAGATTTACAACATGGTTCTTCATGGTTAGTTAGGAGTCAAATTTCACCTCAAGAATATCAACTTCTTCTCCAGGTGCCAACACCCTCCCATTCATCCTTACTACTGCACCAGCATTACCATCATGGTGCCTAGAGACCATCATCATTTGCATTTTCTCAGGTGCAAATGTTACTTGCCATCCCCCTTTTGGGTTAGTCTTCGAATCCCTTGCGACTTTAGCCTCATAATTCCTCTTTGCTTTCCTTATTCCTATTTTTATTTCTCTCTTTAATGGAATATACTGATTTCTTAACTGCCCATCCCCTCTTTTGATGTGCCTATATGTGCCTCTTTTTTGGCAAATGAGATGTTTTAATCTATTGTTTACCCATTTGGGATCATTTTTGTTAGATCTAATTTCTCTACACGGAACAAAAGTTGTCTGGGCAGCTATAACTATGCTCTGAAAAACGTCATATTGGCAACCAACACCACCTACCTGACCCAAAGTCAGGTCATCCCAATTTAGCCCACCCAGGTAATTTCTCAGCCCCATGAAGTCGACCAAGCAAAAGTCTGGGACAGAGATTTGATTGCAGTTATCTGGGTAATTCCATGATATATTGAAACCAAGTGATATGTGATCGCTTTCCCGAAGCTCATCATTAACCTCAAGATTATCAGTTAGTGATTCTTTGTTGGCAAGAACCAAGTCAAGCAGGTTGTTTCCTCTAGTTGGTTCTGTCACAAACTGATTTAAAAAGCAAGCCTGAACCGTATAAAGAAAGTCACTAGACTCAAGATTTCCTGTCATAATGTTCCAATCAGTTTGTCTAAAGTTAAAATCTCCCATTAACACAACATTTTCATATCTAGATGCTTTATGAATTTCGTCCCATAGCAGCTTACTGCTCTCCCCATCAAGGCTTGGGGGCCTATAAATCACACCCAAAATTAATTTTTCACGACCCTCGAGAAACTGTAGCCAAACAGATTCTGTGTCCAATGTTTCTAATCTTATATCTGTCTAACACAACAATTTGAATTATCTCTGACCTACATCGCTACTCCACCACCCTTCCTGTTGACCCTATCAGTGCGGAATAGTTTATAATCCTGTATGTTGCATTCAGAAGGCATTTCTCTATCTTTCAAGTTGAACCGAGTCTCTGTTATACCAATAATATCTATATTACCTGTGCTTGCAAGTAATCTTAACTCATTTATCTTCTTAGACTCCAACTATTTATATAGTAAACCTTAAGGGAGTTAGTCACTCGTTGCCCTCTACTATCTCTCTTTGTTGAACAATTGCTGCTTTGCCTATACTACAACTGTATTTTTAATATGTCTTTAAATCATATCTGAGGTATCCCAGTAATATCTACTGTTTTCAACCCTATTACTGCAGCCTGACTGTTTTCCACAGACACCCATACCTCTATTATCTATCAGTTTAAAGTCCTAGACAAGTCATCGATGACCCCCTCAATCGAACTGGCTAATGCAACCACTCCAGCCCCAAAGATGAACCCTATCCCTTGCATACAGTCCATGCTTGCCAAAGAATTTGTCCCAGTTGTCAAGAATGGGATTGCAAGTTCCTTACAGTACCTGTCTAGCCAGCAGTTTATACCAAGTGCTCTAGACATCCATTCATTATCCACTCCCCCTCTAAGCAAGATGCTACATATGATTGGGATCCCTCCCTTAGACCTGACAACTTCTGTGGCTGACCTGTACTTAATCCAGCAGCTCCTGTCACCTCAGCCCTTCCGATTCATTTTATCACAGCACTAAGACGAGAATGGCTTGTTTCAATTACCTGACAATTATTACCAATCTGCTGACTATGTCACCAACACCCGTTGTCTGACCTTCCTATCTGTTACAAAAAGCACGGTCCATATATCATACCTGAGAGTCTCCCACAATCGAATATTCTACCTTATTATAGGAGTCCAGTGGTAACCTTAACCTCGGTAACCACTGAAGTACACTCGCCCTGGAGAACAGAGAATCGGTTTCCTACCTTTACATCTTCTCTGATAACCTTCCTTATCTTCCTTCTTCCAGAATTGTGAACCACTTGCCACTTAAAGCAACTGACACTCCTCACTTTACAGCTGGTAACCATTTCCTCCTTACCAGCTCCAACCACTTCACCACTGAAGAAGTAGAACCTCCTGAGATTCTAAAACACTGCTACAAGCCATGGTGCTCATTAACACCCCACACTAATTCCCAGACAGCTTAGGACAGGTGACCTCACATGACCTCTGACCGTAACATAATGACCTCTGACCGTGTGATGTGGTGGACACCCACGGGGTTTGTGATGTGGTGGACACCCTCAGGGTCTGTGAGGTGATGCGGTGGACACCTTCAGGTTCTTGATTGGTGACACCCTCAGGTCTGAGGTGATGTGTGAACACCCTCATGTCTGTGATGTGATGGACACCCTCAGTTTGTGATGTGGTGGACATCCTCAGGTTCTTGATTGTGGTTGGACACCCACAGGTTTCTGTGATTGGTGGACACCCTCAGGGTCTGTGAGAGATGTGGTGGACACCCTCAGGTCTGTGATGTATGGACAACACTCATGTTCGGTTGTGGGTGGACACCCTCAGGTTTGTTTGTGATGTGTGGACACCCTCAGTTTCTGTTGATGTGGTGACACCCTCAGGTTCTGTGAGTGGTGGACACCTTAGGTTCTGTGATGTGATGGACACCCTCAGTTCGTGATGTGATGGTCACCCTCAGGTTTCTGTGATGTGGTGGCACCCTTCAGGTTCTGTGATGTGGTGGACACCCTCAGGTTCGTGATGTGAGGACAACCCTCAGGTTCTGTTGTGATGGAACACCACTCAAAGTTCTGTATGTGATGACATCCCTCAGGTCTGTGATGTGATGGACACCCTCAGGTTCGGTATGTGTGGACACCCTCAGGTTCTGTGATGTGGTGAACCCCCTCAGGTTCTGTGATGTGGGTGGACACCCCAGTTCGGTGATTGGTTGGACACCCTCAGGTTCTGTGATGTGGTGGACACCCTCAGGTTCTGTGATGTGGGGGAAACACCCTCAGGTTCTGTGAGTGGGGGACACCCCTCAGGTTCTGTGATGTTGTGGACACCCTCAGGTTCTGTGTTTGTGGGGACACCCCCCAGGTTCTGTGATGTGATGGACACCCTCAGGTTCTGTGATGTGATGGACACCCTCAGGTTCTGTGATGTGGTGGACACCCTCAGGTTCTGTGATGTGGTGGACACCCTCGGGTTCTGTATGTGGTGGACACCCTCAGGTTCTGTGATTGGTGGACACCCCAGGTTCTGTGATGGGGTGGACACCCCAGGTTCTGTAAATGTGGTGGACACCCTCAGGTTCTGTGATGTGGTGGACACCCTCAGGTTCTGTGATGTGGTGGACACCCTCAGGTTCTGTGATGTGGTGGACACCCTCAGGTTCTGTCAACAGCTGGGTATCTTTATTGATGAAACGTTTTGCCTACACAGTAGAATTCTTCAGTCAAATACAAAGGTAGTTGTGTAGTAATGAATTAATGATGATGTAATCAGTCCACCATCCTTGTAGAAAAGTATTTGAGGTGGTCAGTCCCTCAGCCTGAAGAAGTTCACCTCCATGGAGCACTGCAGAGAGAGAGGGTGAAAGATGGGGAGGAGTGTGAGGGTAATCAGTCCCTCAGCCGGGAGTCGGTGTTCAGTCCCATCTCCGCGAATATGCTGCACTATTATCAAGACTGATGGACTGAATATATCGGCTCCAGGCTGAGGGACTGATTACCCTCACACTCCTCTTCACTCACCTCTGCACAGGACTGAAGAAGCCACTGACTGGCGAAACGTTTCCAGAATATAGGTACCCAAGTGTTTCACAAGTGTCAAATTTAC
Organism: Cherax quadricarinatus; assembly: GCF_026875155.1. Lineage (NCBI taxonomy): Eukaryota > Metazoa > Arthropoda > Malacostraca > Decapoda > Parastacidae > Cherax > Cherax quadricarinatus. The sequence goes on along the minus strand of NC_069407.1, from coordinate 54,810,920 downwards.
CACCACATCTGTGGGTTCATCCAGGTTCAGGGGTTTGAACCAGGATGTTACTAGCGGGTTAATCCACCCAAACACAGCCAAGCTTGACATACCATTACACGAATATTTTGTTTGTCATAAAACTGTCAGTTTGGGCTATAATAGGAATTAATTGTTAACATTGCCTGTAAGATACAATAATATTAAAGTAACATTCACAGGTAACCAGTAACAGTCAACACCAGGGGTTGTATACCAGAACAGGTAACTAGTAACAGTCAACACTAGGGGTTGTATACCAGAACAGGTAACTAATAACAGTCAACACCAGGGGTTGTATACCAGAACAGGTAACTAGTAACAGTCAACACCAGGGGTTGTATACCAGAACAGGTAACCAGTAACAGTCAACCCAGGGTTGTTTTACCAAACGGGTAACCAGTAACAGTCAACACCAGGTTTGAAATACTAGAACGGGTAATAGTAACAGTCAACACCAGGGGTCTATACCAGAACAGGTAACCAGTAAAGTCAACACCGGGGGTTGTATAACCAGAACAGGTAACTAGTAACAGTCAACTAGGGGTTGTAACCAAACAGGAAAACCAGTAACATTCAACACCAGGGTTGTATACCAGAACAGGAAAACTAGTAACAGTCAACCCAGGGTCGTATACCAAACAGGTAACCAGTAACAGTCAACACCAGGGGTTGTATACCAAAAACAGTGAACCAGTAACAGTCAACCCCAGGGTCGTTACCAGAACCGGGTAACCATAACAGTCAACACCAGGTCGTATACCAGAACAGTAACCAGTAACAGTCAACCCACCAGGGTTTATACCAAACAGGTAACCAGTAACAGTCAACACCGGGGGTTTATAACAGAACAGTAACTAGTAACAGTCAACACCGGGGGTCTATACCAGAACAGGTAACCATAACAGCCCAACACCAGGGTCGTATACCAGAACAGGTAACCATAACATCAACACCGGGGGTTCTTTATACCAGAACAGGTACCAGTAACAGATAAACACCAGGGTCGTATACCAAACAGGTAACTAGTAACAGTCAACACCAGGGGTTGTATACCAGAACAGGTAACTAGTAACAGTCAACACCAGGGGTTGTATACCAGAACAGGTAACTAGTAACAGTCAACACCAGGGGTTGTATACCAGAACAGGTAACTAGTAACAGTCAACACCAGGGGTTGTATACCAGAACAGGTAACCAGTAACAGTCAACGCCAGGGGTCGTATACCAGAACAGGTAACCAGTAACAGTCAACACCAGGGGTCGTATACCAGAACAGGTAACCAGTAACAGTCAACACCAGGGGTTGTATACCAGAACAGGTAACCAGTAACAGTCAACACCAGGGGTTGTATACCAGAACAGGTAACCAGTAACAGTCAACACCAGGGGTTGTATACCAGAACAGGTAACCAGTAACAGTCAACACCAGGGGTCGTATACCAGAACAGGTAACCAGTAACAGTCAACACCAGGGATCGTATACCAGAACAGGTAACCAGTAACAGTCAACACCAGGGGTCGTATACCAGAACAGGTAACTTTAGGGACAAATAATATCCAGTTTTCTGGAGGAGGACAATATATGTAATCTTACAGAGATAATATCAACGGTTACATAAGTTTTACAACTACGAGAGTAAGTTATTAACAAGTAATTCGATTACTTATGTGACGTTTAGGCTTCAAATTCTCTCTGGTGTTTCGCTGTACTTATGTGCCCAGCGTACTTATGTGCCCAGCATACTTATGTGCCCAGCATACTTATGTGCCCAGCATACCTACGTGCCCAGCATACTTATGTGCCCAGCATACTTATGTGCCAGCATACTTATGTACCCAGCATACTTATGTGCCCAGCATACTTATGTGCCCAGCATAATTATGTGCCCAGCATACTTATGTACCCAGCATACCTATGTGCCCAGCATACTTATGTGCCCAGCATACTCATGTGCCCAGAATACTTATGTGCCCAGCATACTTATGTGCCCAGCATACTTATGTGCCCAGCATACTTATGTGCCCAGCATACTTATGTGCCCAGCATACTTATGTGCCCAGCATACTTATGTGCCCAGCATACTTATGTGCCCAGCATACTTATGTGCCCAGCATACTTATGTGCCCAGCATATTTATGTGCCTAGCATACCTATGTGCCCAGCATACTTATGTGCCCAGCATATTTATGTGCCCAGCATACTTATGTGCCCAGCATACTTATGTGCAAAGCATACTTATGTGCCCAGCATACTTATGTGCCCAGCATACTTATGTGCCCAGCATACCTATGTGATCAGCATACTTATGTGCCCAGCATACTTATGTGCCCAGCATATTTATGTGCCCAGCATACTTATGTGCCCAGCATACTTATGTGCAAAGCAATACTTATGTGCCCAGCATACTTATGTGCCCAGCATACTTATGTACCCAGCATACTTATGTGCCCAGCATACTTATGTGCCCAGCATACTTATGTGCCCAGCATGCTTATGTGCCCAGCATACTTATGTGCCCAGCATACTTATGTGCCCAGCATACTTATGTGCCCAGCATACTTATGTGCCCAGCATTCCTATGTGCCCAGCATACTTATGTGCCCAGCATACCTATGTGCCCAGAATACTTATGTGCCCAGCATACCTATGTACCCAGCATACTCATGTGCCCAGCATTCTTATGTGCCCAGCATACCTATGTGCCCAGCATACTTATGTGCCCAGCATACTTATGTGCCCAGCATACTTATGTGCCCAGCATACTTATGCGCCCAGCATATCTATGTGCCCAGCATACTTATGTGCCCAGCATACTTATGTGCCCAGCATACCTATGTGCCCAGCATATTTATGTGCCCAGCATACCTACGTGCCCAGCATACTTATGTGCCCAGCATATCTATGTGCCCAGCATACCTATGTGCCCAGCATACTTATGTGCCCAGCATACTTATGCCCCAGCATACTTATGTGCCCACATACTTTGTGCCCAGCATACTTATGTGCCCAGCATACTTATGTGCCCAGCATACTTATGTGCCCAGCATACTTTTGTGCCCAGCATACTTATGTGCCCAGCATACTTATGTGCCCAGCATACTTATGTGCCCAGCATACTTATTGCCCATCAAATTATGTGCCCAGCATACCTATGTGCCCAGCATACTTATTGCCCAGCATAACTTATGTGCCCAGCATACTTATGTGCCCAGCATACTTATGTGCCCAGCATACCTATGTGCCCAGCATACTTATGTGCCCAGCATACTTAAGTGCCCAGCATACCTATGTGCCCAGCATACTTATGTGCCCAGCATACTTATATGCCCAGCATACTTATGTGCCCAGCATACTTATGTGTCCAGCATATTTATGTGCCCAGCATACTTATGTTCCAAGCATACTTATGTGTGCAGCACACTTATGTGCCCAGCATACTTATGTGCCCAGCATACTTATGTACCCAGCTTACTTATGTGCCCAGCATATATGCCCAGCATACTTATGTGCCCAGCATACTTATGTGCCCAGCATACTTATGTGCCCAGCATACTTATGTGCCCAGCATACTTATGTGCCCAGCATACTTATGTGCCCCGCATACTTAATTGCCCAGCATACTTATGTGCCCAGCATACTTTTTGTGCCCAGCATACTTATGTGCCCAGCATACTTATGTGCCCAGCATACTTATGTGCCCAGCCTACTTATGTGCCCAGCATACCTATGTGTCCAGCATACCTATGTGCCCAGCATACTTATGTGCCCAGCATACTTATGTGTCCAGCATACTTTTATGCCCAGCATACTTATGTGCCCAGCATACTTATGTGCCCAGCATACTTATGTGCCAGCATACCTATGTGCCCAGCATACTTATGTGCCCAGCATACTTATGTGCCCAGCATACCTATGTGCCCACATACTTTTTGTGCCCAGTATACTTAAATTTTCCAGCATACTTATGTGCCCCGCATAATTATGTCCCAGCATACTTATGTGGGCCCCGCAAAACTTGTGCCCAGCATACCTATGTGCCCAGCATACTTATGTGCCCAGCATACTTATGTGCCCAGCATACCTATGTGCCCAGCATACTTATGTACCCAGCATACTTATGTGCCCAGCATACTTATGTGCCAGCATACCTATGTGCCCAGCATACTTATGTGCCCAGCATACTTATGTGCCCAGCATACTTATGTGCCCAGCATACCTATGTGCCCAGCATACTTATGTGCCCAGTATACTTATGTGTCCAGCATACTTATGTGCCCAGCATACCTATGTGCCCAGCATACTTATGTTTCCCAGCTACTTATGTTTCCCACATACCTATGTGCCCAGCATACTTATGTGCCCAGCATACTTATGTACCCACATACCTATGTTGCCCACATACTTATGTACCCAGCAATACTTATGTGCCCAGCATACTTATGTGCCCAGCTACTTATGTACCCACATACCCTTTTGTGCCCAGCAACTTATGTGCCCAGCATACTTATGTGCCCAGCATACTTATGTGCCCAGCATACTTATGTGCCCAGCATACTTATGTACCCAGCATACTTATGTGCCCAGCATACTTATGTGCCCAGCATACTTATGTGCCCAGCATACTTATGTGCCCAGCATACTTATGTGCCCAGCATACTTATGTACCCAGCATACTTATGTGCCCAGCATACTTATGTACCCAGCATACTTATGTGCCCAGCATACTTATGTACCCAGCATACTTATGTGCCAGCATACTTATGTACCCAGCATACTTATGTGCCCAGCATACTTATGTGCCCAGCATACCTATGTGCCCAGCATACTTTATTCCATCATCTAGACTTATATTGTTAAACTGCTTCTTATTCTGTATGACAACTACTGAGGTGCCCATCTGTACCCTGTATAGAGGTACGATGTGTGTGTGTACTTACCTATTTGCGGTTGCAGGGGTCGAGTCACAGCTCCTGGCCCCGCCTCTTCACTGACTGCTACTAGGTCCTCTCTCTCCCTGCCCCATGAGCTTTATCATACCTCGTCTTAAAACTATGTATGGTTCCCGCCTCCACTACGTCACTTTCTAGGCTATTCCACGGCCTAACTACTCTATGACTGAAGAAATACTTCCTAACATTCCTTTGGTTCATCTGAGTCTTCAGCTTTCAATTGTGACCTCTTGTGTCTGTGTCCCATCTCTGGAACATCCCGTCTTTGTCCACCTTGTCTATTCCGCACAGTATTTTATATGTCGTTATCATGTCTCCCCTGACCCTCCTTTTCCTCCAGTGTCGTCAGGCCGATTTCCCCCAACCTTTCTTCGTAGGACAATCCCCGTACTCTGGACTAGTCTTGTGCAAACCTTTGCACTTCTCTTAATTTCTTGACGTGCTTGACTAGGGTGGATTCCAACCTGGTGCTGCATACTCCAGTATGGGCCTGACGTAAATGGTATAAGTCTTGAACGAATCCTTACTGAGGTATCGGAACGCTATCCGTAGGGTTTTCCAGGCGCCCGTATGCTGCAGCAGTTATCTGATTGATGTGCGCCTCAGGAGATATGCTCGGTGTTATACTCATCCCAGATCCTTTTCCTTGAGCGAAGTTTGCAGTCTTTGGCTTTGTGTGTGTGTGTGTGTGTGTGTGTTGTGTGTGTGTGTGTGTGTGTGTGTGTGTGTGTGTGTGTGTGTGGTGGTGTGTGTTTGTGTGTGTGTGTGTATGTGTGTGTGGTGTGTGTGTGTGTGTGTGTGTGTGGTGTGTGTGTGGTGTGTGTGCGTGCTTGCGTGCTTGCGTGCTTGCGTGCTTGCGTGCTTGCGTGCTTGCGTGCTTGCGTGCTTGCGTGCTTGCGTGCTTGCGTGCTTGCGTGCTTCCACGTCTTCTTCCCCCTTTGCGTCAGTGTCGTACTCAGTTTATGCACCTCTTTGCCCGAGGAATTTCTAAGTTGGTTTTACTGAAAGTACTCTGGTTTATTATCATGACTTTACATACATACACATAGTTTCTTAGCTAATTCTTAATTTATATTGAGATTGTACACAGGTGTAATAGTACAAACTTGTTTAGACTGCATTTGTAATTTAGAATTTGCACTGTTGAATATATAATTATAGATGCACAAAGGGAACAATTTGTGACGACTTACACTACAATATTCTTACTCTTCCTCAAAAGGATATAAATCCTCGTTACCTGTGCACAAACCTCGATTTTTAATATAGTGTCTCCTAAGTTTGTATATAATAATTTATATATAGTACTACGTGAGCGTTCTCACCTGTGGACGTAGTCTGTGTGTAGCAAGGGGTTAGGAGAGCTCTCGTGCAGGAGCACTCTCATGATCTGTGATCCGTAAGCCAGACGATCCACCATGACAGAGTGACCCAGCATTCCTCCAAACATTCCCCTCTGCAGCGTCTCCTTCACCTCCGGAAGTCTCTTTAACGTGGCTGCGATATTTGTTTCATCATTTGAAGGAATTACTCTTATTTGCCAGGGAACAACGTGCTCCTGGCGGAGATTTCGAGGTAGGGAAGTCTTTGGTGCTTCCGGGGAGAAGGCGATGAGGAGGCATAGGGCAGCCATGATAACAATGGTGCACTTGGAGAACAAGTTACCAAGCTGTTTTCTGCGTCGTAGTGGAAGCATGTCAACACTCACAACCGATATACCAGTATGTCCCTTAGATTAGAATAAATGTGACACATTTTATTATGATTTAATACAGCCAAATGCACTGAACATGAAATTTACCCTTAATTACGTTTCTCAATTACAGACCTTCGCTCAGTTAGGGAAATAATTATTTACACTGCAAGTATTATAGACATATACTGTGTCTGTGCGTATCTGAATGAAACTGTCTTAAGTGGAAAGACCAGTTCTGACGACACGTAATATAAACTAGATAGATGGTTAAGCTTGAGAGGTGGTGACCATCGGCGAGTCCTTCAACCGGTGCCTCTTTCTCGCGAACAAAATGGACAAGCAGACAGCTGTTGGACCAGTAATAATAATGGCTGGATCAGAAAGGAAAGTTGATGAACCAGACAGCACAGAGAATGAACAAACACTAGCCACGGACGGACCACTGTGAGGATAAAGTGGTTCAGAATATATTATAGATGGACAAGCAGGCACAATGACTGTACTCTGTGAAAGGTAAAAAGAATAAGGTCCTGCAGTCATTGTTTCATTCGTCACGGAAGAGCATCTGACACAGATTTTTGCCACATGATGACCCGGTGAATAGTGGAAACACTGACAGTCTATAAGAAACCCATGAGCACCTGTGAACAATATCAGTTGAGCTTGGGAGAAGAGTTTCTCACCATTGTTACTTGTTCAGTCAGTCAGGCGTCGCACACAATAACATTCCCCCCCCCCCCCCAAAAAAAAATCGTCACATGACATTCCTTCCAATACAATAACCAAAGTAATGATGAATGACATTTAAGGTATAATACACAAATAACCGGCACATAGGAGAGAGAAGTTTATGACAACGTTTCGGTCGTACTTAGACCGAAATATCATCAGCTTCTCTCTCCTATGTGCCGGTTATTTTTGTATTGTTGCAGTCACGGTATTGTGCCTTTTTGTTCTTTATTTAAAGTATGCTGGATTATGCTTAGATTTTCCTTGGACTTTTTCACAACTGTTCTCTCTTGTGTCACTGTCTCTTACTAACTGGTTGTATTTTCTCTAAGGTGCTGTCATCCCCTGCCAGCAACAAAGCAGTCTTGTTACTGTATTACCCCGTGATGTACACTGGTGTATATCATAGTCAGGGTCTTGCCAGTCTCTATATTAAACGTCATTTTCCCATCAATTGACCAGTTGTGAGGCTCTAGTATAGTTCAAGGGATCTCAAGCCTACGGACTACAATAAGGATTGTATTAATGTTGGTAGAATTACCCACAATATATTAGGTAAAAGGACACCAGTGCAACTAATGTAACATTTTACTGCGGCAACGCTTCCCTCTCCTGGAGCGAAACGTAGACCTTTTCACCACCAAACAAGAGTTCTTTTACCCCTGAAATAGGGATCGAATTAAACTCTCATCATATATACGCTGAGAGGAATACACTTATCGGTATATATATATCCCTGTATGTCATTCTGTACAGAGGTAATATCGTTCTAAATGTCGGAAATGCCACGGCATGATAGTGACTTTCATTGTACCAATCAATTATGAAATGTAAACACACATTGTAACCTTGAAAAAAAAAATATTTTTTTTATCAAAACTTTACGGTGCAGTTCCTGGGCCCATTATAAACCTCACCCACAGGATGGGTACGAGGTGCATAATAAAGATATTGAACGCATTACCGTAATATTTAGTATCGTCATATCTAATGATCTGGTTAAAGACATCTTAGTTAATATTAGTGATGTATATATATATATATATATTATATATATATATATATATATATATAATAATATATATATAATATTATATAATATATATATATATATATATATATATATATATAACATGTATATATATATATATATATAAATATATATATATATATATATATATATATATATAAAATATATATATATATATATATTAAATAATAAATATACATAAATGTACTCACTTGGCACTCCATTGCAAGCGTTAATACAGTCATATTTTATTTTTCGTTAATGACAATTTTCTGTTCATTCCAGAATTTATGTCAGTGATCCCTTAAGATATGATAATTAACATTATTTTTTTATTATCACACCGGCCGATTCCCACCAAGGCAGGGTGGCCCGAAAAAGAAAAACTTTCACCATCATTCACTCCATCACTGGTCTTGCCAGAAGGGTGCTTTACACTACAGTTTTAAAATGCAACATTAACACCCCTCCTTCAGAGTGCAGGCACTGTACTTCCCATCTCCAGAACTCAAGTCCGGCCTGCCGGTTTCCCTGAATCCCTTCATAAATGTTACTTTGCTCACACTCCAACAGCACGTCAAGTATTAAAAACCATTTGTCTCCATTCACTCCCATCAAACACGCTCACGCATGCCTGCTGGAAGTCCAAGCCCCTCGCACACAAAACCTCCTTTACCCCCTCCCTCCAACCCTTCCTAGGCCGACCCCTACCCCGCCTTCCTTCCACTACAGACTGATTTCACTCTTGAAGTCATTCTGTTTCGCTCCATTCTCTCTACATGTCCGAACCACCTCAACAACCCTTCCTCAGCCCTCTGGACAACAGTTTTGGTAATCCCGCACCTCCTCCTAACTTCCAAACTACGAATTCTCTGCATTATATTCACACCACACATTGCCCTCAGACATGACATCTCCACTGCCTCCAGCCTTCTCCTCGCTGCAACATTCATCACCCACGCTTCACACCCATATAAGAGCGTTGGTAAAACTATACTCTCATACATTCCCCTCTTTGCCTCCAAGGACAAAGTTCTTTGTCTCCACAGACTCCTAAGTGCACCACTCACTCTTTTTCCCTCATCAATTCTATGATTCACCTCATCTTTCATAGACCCATCCGCTGACACGTCCACTCCACAAATACTGAAATACGTTCACCTCCTCCATACTCTCTCCCTCCAATCTGATATTCAATCTTTCATCACCTAATCTTTTTGTTATCCTCATAACCTTACTCTTTCCTGTATTCACCTTTAATTTTCTTCTTTTGCACACCCTACCAAATTCATCCACCAATCTCTGCAACTTCTCTTCAGAATCTCCCAAGAGCACAGTGTCATCAGCAAAGAGCAGCTGTGACAACTCCCACTTTGTGTGTGATTCTTTATCTTTTAACTCCACGCCTCTTGCCAAGACCCTCGCATTTACTTCTCTTACAACCCCATCTATAAATTATTAAACAACCACGGTGACATCACACATCCTTGTCTAAGGCCTACTTTTACTGGGAAAAAATTTCCCTCTTTCCTACATACTCTAACTTGAGCCTCACTATCCTCGTAAAAACTCTTCACTGCTTTCAGTAACCTACCTCCTACACCATACACTTGCAACATCTGCCACATTGCCCCCCTATCCACCCTGTCATACGCCTTTTCCAAATCCATAAATGCCACAAAGACCTCTTTAGCCTTATCTAATACTGTTCACTTATATGTTCACTGTAAACACCTGGTCCACACACCCCCTACCTTTCCTAAAGCCTCCTTGTTCATCTGCTATCCTATTCTCCGTCTTACTCTTAATTCTTTCAATTATAACTCTACCATACACTTTACCAGGTACACTCAACAGACTTATCCCCTATAATTTTTGCACTCTCTTTTATCCCTTTGCCTTTATACAAAGGAACTATGCATGCTCTCTGCCAATCCCTAGGTACCTTACCCTCTTCCATACATTTATTTAAATAATTGCACCAACCACTCCAAAACTATATCCCCACCTGCTTTTAACATTTCTATCTTTATCCCATAACCCCGGGCTGCCTTACCCCCTTTAAATTTTTCCCTTTACTGCCTCACGAACTTCCCCCACACTCAAAACGGGGCTCTTCCCCCTCCTAAAAGGGAGGGTTTTCCCCCTTGCCCTATACCGAAATAAACAGTTTCCCCTATTTTCATCAACTTTTAAAAAATTTCCCCCAAAATTTATTCCTTCCTTTTTTCCCAATACCTCTAACTCCCCCAATTTAATAACTCTCCCCCCTTTTTTTAAACGGGACAAATAAATTTTGGTTCTCTGGGCTTTCTTAAACTTTTAACTCACTTTCCCAAAAATTTTTTTTATTTTTCCCAAAAAAATTTGTTGATAAAAATCTCACCCACTCTCTCATTTGCTCTTTTTTTCATTGCTTCACCAAATCTCTTTTAAATCTTCCCCTTTTTTTCCATTTACCCTTCCCCCCCTTTCATCCTTCTAAAATTTTTTTAAAAAAATTTTTCATATGCTAACTTTTTTTTCCCTTTCTACCCCCTTTTCATCAAAATTCCACCAAAACGCTCCTCCCTTTTCCCCCCTGCAACCCCCCTTTCCTGTAAAACCCCCAAACTTCTGTGAACACCTAACACTCCCTTTTTAAAACCCACCCCATACCTCTTCACCCCCTAGCCTTTGCTTATTAGCCCCCTCTATCCTCCCAAAAGCTGTTTATTTTCTTACCCTAATGCCTCCTCTTTTAGTTTTTTAAACCTTTTAAACCCCTCTCTTCCCTGTTTCTTCTATTCTCCCTTGGTACCCATCTACCTTTTTCTCTCAGTGTAGCCCACAACTAGAAAGTGATCTGATATTTTCTGTGGGCCCCCCTATAAAACATGTTTCAAACCCGAAGTTACTCAAAAAGTCCTTTTTTTCCCACCAATACAAAAACCAACAAAAATACTGTCATTTTTGCCCCACCCCATAACGTGTATAATTATTTACCTCTTTTTCTTAAAATATGTATTACCTTTTTAACTAAACCCCCCTTTTTATACAAAAGTTCAATCCAAAAAGGGTCCCATTATCATTTTAACCCCGGAAAACCCCAAACCCCTTTCCCCACCCACACCCTCTCTAAAATTTCTCCTCTTGCATTCAAGTCCCCTACCCCAATTACTCTCTCACTTTGGGGTTAAAAGGGTCCTATACATTCACTTAAAATCTCCCAAAATTTCTCTCTCTCTCCTCTGCATTCCTCTTCTCCAGGTGCATACACGCTTATTATGACCCACTTCTCGCATCCAACCTTTACTTTAATCCACATAATTTCTTGAATTTACACATTCATATTCTCTTTTCTCCTTCCATAACTGATATTTAACATTACTGCTACCCCTTCCTTTGCTCTAACTCTCTCAGATACTCAGATTTAATCCCATTTATTTCCCCCCACTGAAACTCCCCTACCCCCTTCAGCTTTGTTTCGTTAGGGCCAGGACATCCAACTCTTTTTCATTCATAACATCAGCAATCATCTGTTTCTTGTCATCCGCAATACATCCACGCACATTTTAAGCAACCCAGTTTTATAAAGTTTTTCTTCTTCTCTTTTTTAGTAACAGGGCTCATTAAATCCTAATGACACGATTGCAAACAAATCATACCCGGACGGGGTTTTGATCCCGCGATCAGAGAGTCCAAAACTCCCCCTCTGATCGGGGGGTTTATCCCCCTCCGGGTATGGTTTTTTTTCTGGGATAGTTTTTGCAATACCTTTGGGAAAAATTTTTATCATTTTTACTGCTACTACAATTGCTTTCTTTATTACCACATCATCACTATCATCATTTACCAGCGTATGACCCAACATCAAAAGGTTGTCTGACAGGCAACACTCCCCTCACACCAACAAACCCTGGTTCGATCCCCGTTTTGGGGGGGAAACATTTGGGGTGTTTCCTTACACCCGTTTCCCAGTTACCCAGCATAAGTAGGTACCTGGATTTAGTCACTGGGGGTGGGTGGCATCCTGGGGGACAAAACTGAAGGATCACAGGGGGTTTAAATAAGAGGACAATCCCGAGTACCTGAGTTGTAACCCTAGGGTTAAAAATCCCAACACAATTTTTTGCCTTACCCTTTTTCATACAATCATCATCAATTTATCATGAACATCACTCATTATAATCTTTATCCAAAAATTTTTCCCATCATTATCGCACCATTATCATTGCATCACCACTATTATTACATCATTCATCATTAAAAAAGGATTGAAATCAGGGTTCCCCTACAGTAACTTTCGTGCACTCCGTTAATGAAAACATTTATCATCCTTCCCCCTCCGGAAAACTGCCCCCTGCCGGTCAAATGACGCACCTGCCAGGTCTAATGACCTCACCACAGAACACAACTCAGTACTATATATTAAATATACGTTGGCATGTTTACGGCTATTTACAGACTGTTTCAGTTTTTTTTTATTGGTAATTGGGAAAACTAGGCACAATATTACTTCCCAGTTTTGGCCAAAATTTTCTGACCCCGCTAATTCACCTCGGCCACTTTTATTAAGATTTGTCCTTCATCTCTGCTGGGGTTAAATGCCCACTTTGTGCAAATAAAAACGAAAATATATGCTCTTTTTTTCCTGATAACCAGCAGGAAAATTTACCGTATATAAAAAACCCAAAAAAATAACTTCCTCAAAACACGGGTAAACCCCAAATTTTCTTCTAAAACAATAAAAATTTAAGAAAAAAAAGGGAAATAAAAATGGTAAAAAAAAAAAGCCAAGTCCCCAAATAACTATTAAGCCCCGCTTTTTTCTACAACGGCTAGTATTTACGGTACTCAATCTTTTGTAATAACATTGTTATCTCAGAAGCGGGCATACTCTAATTTTCCGTTTATACAAATTTTTTAAATATAGTCGTTTTAAATTTTCCTGAACCGCGGCCAGTACGGTGATTGTGGGGACTTTCTACCTGTTGGGAAAATTTAAAGGGGCCCTGGACAGCCACGCTACACAACCCTTTGGGTTGTAACGGCCCTTTTGCTCTATTTACATAATCTCCATCTTTTTTTTCCCCCTAAAGGGAAAGGGTTTCCCTTGATGCGGGAGGGGCTATTGATCTGGGGAATTTAGATGTGATTCAGTTCCCTGAATTGAGTCTGAATACCTTCCATCCCCCTGTATAATCCTACCGGTTTAGCACTCCTCAATGACTATAATAATAATAATCTATCTTTATTTTGGGGACGTTTGATCGGATTTTTCTCTAATACCAATTCATTTTCCTCACTGTGAACATCATTGTGGGGTTTCTCTTTGCTCAGGTTTTCGGCTGTGTAGTCCTGCTAGTTCCATATTTAAGGATGCAACAATTCTGCTGGGCACCTGGTTCCTTAAATTTTTTTGCACACATTTGACAGCTTCTTCTGCCATCACATACTTTGTGCCATCTAAGCAGCTAGTTGAGTGTGCACACGCAGCTCCTCCTGTGAGCAGCAGTATTTAGGTATCCCATGTGGGGGAACTTCTTAGATAAGTACATTTTTCTGCTAATAGGAATATACAAAGGAAACATTACCTTTTAAAAGCACGAATTCCAGACCCTCTCCCTGGAGTCGCCCTCGGCGTTGCTCGCTTAAAAATAACAAAAAGGGACAATCCCCGGGCTGGAACAATACTTTTAAAAATCCCCCACATAGGAGAGAAAAAGCTTACACAACGTTTTTGGGCCGACTTGGACATTTACAAAGCCTAACAAAAAAAGAAGGAAGGAATACTAGGCCAGCAGAAGGACGGGACAAGAGGGTAGTAGGAAAGGAAGAAAAAATATGGTAGAGTATAGTAGTAGTAAAAATAAAAGTAGTGAAGTTAAAACTAAAAAAGAGGGGCACTCCAAGGAGCTAGGGGCCCCCAAAGGGTAGGAACAAAAACACAGAGGGGAAAATAATAATTGACCAAATCCCAAGGGAGAAAAAAGAAAAACCCCAAAAGGGGAAAAGAAAGGGAAAAGGGGAAAAGGGAAAAGGGGGGAAAAAAGAATATTAAGTAAAGGGTGTTCTGAAGTTTGGAGCATTTACAAGTAATGGGAAAGGAAGGGTTTCAGACACAAAGCAAATGGATTATACAAGGAAATTGGTATAAGGGAGGATTCAACCAGATGGCGACTGTGAAAGTCAGAATGGGGTAGACATTTTAACAGAAGACCCTCAATAGGAGACTGTGGCGGGTCAATAATCTGTGTTAACTCTGACTCAATGAATAATTCCGTATAACATTTTGTCGGGGAAAGAAAGGGTTACTCAGTGGGTTTTTGGGGATGGGATTTTTTTGACGGGCCCTAAGGTGGGAAAAATTCTTTCTAAATTAGCCAAACAGTGCTGTTTTTAAAGGGGAATAAACCTGCTGACTCATTGAAAGGATATTGTGTCGTTTTAGCGACCCGGCCGGAAATTTGGGGTTCTTGACGACATGAGACGGGCGTAGTTATCAGGAAGCTCGTTGTTTATTTGCGTTTATTTCCCCCAAACCACCAGCACATTTCTTCACTCAAAACCATCACTTTTTCATGAGTTTCATGGAATTATCCACAGAGGAAGAAAGTTAAATAACACTGCACCCCACCTCAGTTTTCCCAATGTTCATTCGAGAAAGGGACACGGAGACGCTAATTGTGAAAATTTGTGTGGACTGCCTCCAAGTGAGTCGCCTACCCTGGCAAACTCTGTTGACACCGAGCTCTGAGGTGGGTACCTCAGCCTTACAAGTGGCTTATAGGACAGATTTTTACAAATGATTGATGTTGCAAGAAACTTGCCTGCATGCACGTATAAAGGACTAACTTACTTGGTGTTGCAGCATACATCCTGATCTTCAACTTCCCTAAGCTTAGCCTTAGACCCTTTGGACTTCCCCTCAGAAACCACGTGCAACCAGGAGCCTTAATTCCTGCAATATTCAATAGTTATTATGACCTGCTTGCACCTCAGAAATTCCTATATCCAAGAGGGTGTGTATCCCCTAGTACAACTATGCAGACACGGACACTAGCTTCTACATAGACGAGAGACACTGGTACTTACTGGGCATGCACTCCCAGCTGCAACACAAGCCCACAGATCAACTCACTCACAATCTCCCCAGACACTGGCCAGAAATCTACGAGATAAAGTGGAGGTCTTGTCTTACTGTATGGGCCTGACGGAGGAGGTCATCTACGGTACATCGAGGTGCCTCTACCAGATTTCCCCAGGTCTCAAATGTAAAGACACGTGGGGGGCGCCGTCTGCTGATCACGGCACGTCTTGTCCAGTTGGTGTCTGTCTTAAGAAGAACGAGCTGGTCTCTCTTCCAGACCCTCGTCTCTTCGTTCAAACTAGGGCTGCCAGTTCTCCCTAGCTAACTTATCCTAGTGTTTGCCTACATTATCGGCCTATTACTACCTATGTTAAGGTCTTAGGTCTACATTATTATTATCTACAGTTGCCTTAGTAAATCTAATATTAATATACTAACAGTAAAACTACCTACTCCTTCCCTGAAGGGTAAATCTATAAATAAATAAGTGTCTACCATCAATCGCCAACCCGGGGAGAGAAATGTGTTTATTTGGGAGGGTTTAAGGGCCACCCAGCTCAGCCATTCCATTACGGCCATGCTGGATCTGTCCTGTGGAACTTTAGGTACCAAATAAGTTTCCACACTAATTAACACTATATACCATAATTAGTTCTACTGGCTACTGCGAATTTCCTGACTCGTGTTTAGCACTACAGTAATTTTCTAGTTTTCCTGAGATTGTCAGATTAAGTCTATGAATGCACGGTGGTTAAAGGTGGCTAAAGCTCTCGCTTTACATGGCAATGTCCGGGTTCGACTCCTGGCGATGGTAGAAACATTGGACGTGTTTCTTTACACCGGTTGTCTATGTTCCCCATCAGTAAAATAGGTACCTGGGAGTTAGTCGATTGGTGTGGGTCTCATCCTGGGACACAACTGACCTAATTTGCGTGTAATGCTCTGCATAACAAGTGACTTTCTATATAGTAGTATGTCACTGATGTCAGCTACGACTGTATACCTTGTACATGTACTTGTAGAAATAAAGATATTATTATTATTATTATTGTTATTATTATTATTATTATTATTATTATTATTATTATTATTATTATTATTATTATTATTATTATATTACATTGTTCTTTAGTGGGAGGGCAGCGATGCTCTCTGTGAGACACATTCCCGTTTGATCCTTGTAGCAATCTGACCCCTTTGAGCCCTGCGACCCTTGTCCCACAAAGGAAATGCTGACTTCAGCTTCATAGACATTCATTGCTAGCTTTTGCAATAGAACTCATTCTAGAATCCCCGTTTCTTGGTATTCTAGGCAGGTTTAGGGAGCCATGATAACCCTTGTGAAAATTTGTCTGGACTGCCTCCATATGAGTTGTCTACCCTAGCAAGCTCTGTTGACACCGAGCTCTGAGGTCGGTACCTCAGCCTCACAAGTGGCTTATAGGACAGATTTCCATAAATGACTGATGTTGGAAGAAATCTCGCCTGCATGCACGTATAAAGGACTAACTTACTTGGTGTTGGAGAATGTATCTCGATCTTCAACCTCCCTAAGCTTTAGCCCCTCTGGACTTACCCTCAGAACCACGTGCAACCGGGAGCCTTAATTCCTGCAATATTCAGTTGGCATTAGTGACCTGCCTGCACCTCAGAAATTCCTGTTTCCAAGGGGGTGTGTATCCCCTAGTACAACTATGCAGGAAGTGACACTAGCTTCTAAGCTTAACCATGAGGTGACCCTGGCACATACCGATCATGGGCCGCCCACCTGCACAAAGGCCCACAGCTCAACTCACTTGCAATTTCCCCCAGAAACTGGCCAGAATACTGAGAAAGAAAGGGAGGTTTTGTCTTACTGCATGGGCCTGACGGAGGAGGTCATCTACAGTACTTCGAGGTGCCTCCACCAGATTTCCCCAGGTCTAGTATGTGAAGACACGTGGGGGCGCCACCCTGCTGTTCACGGCACTTGTTGTTCCGATGGTGTCTGATCTTAGAAGGAGGCACTGCGGTCTCAAAACCCCATGCCCCAGCATTCAAACTTGGGCTGCCAGTTCTCCCTGGCTAATATAACCTAGTGTTTGCCTACATTACCGGCCTATTACTACCTACATTAAGGACTTAGGTCTACATTATTATTATCTACAGTTGCCTCAATAGTCCTAATATTAGTTCACTAACAGTATAAACTACCTACCTCTTCCTCGAAGGGTAAATCTATCAATTAAAATGTACCTTCCAACCACCTTCGCCAACCCGGGTGTGTGTGTGTGTTTTGGGTGGGTGTAAGGGCCACCCAACCCAGCTGTTCCATCTGTGACATGTTGAGATCTTCGTACGATATATATGCCCTGTGGGACTTAGGACCGAATAAGTTCCCACACCCCTAGCTTGTTGACTAAGTAGGGGTGGATTTTGTTCTAATTTTTAATGCTATGGGGAAATAGCAATTCCCCTAGGCTTCCATTTGTATGTATTAGTGGCCAGGAAATCTGGTAAAAAGCCATATATCTCGTGATGCCTCACCCAACATGTGGTTTTGATAACTGGGTTGTGGGAGAAAGAAAGCAGAACGGTTCACAAGCCCTTCTGAAAGGGCTAGCCCTCTCTGAAAGGGCTACCCTCTTTGGAGAGGGTCATTACCCCCCTTTTAAGATGGGGGATGTTGAGGATAATGCTACAAGCTAAGTCAAAGATTAAACAGTGGACTTTAGGGACTTATCTTGAAAGACAGCTTTCGCCTACACAGCCGTCCTTGCAGGCAATGTCTTGAGAAGCTGTCATATGCACTATGTCACGAGCTGGAAAATAGTTTGTTATGGGTGAGTAGAACTACCCCTAGGGGTGTTATGTCAGCATATCTCAGAAACTGATTGCTGACTGGAATACTCACGTGTGTGGGCTAAAAAGCCTGCAATTCACCGGGGTATATTACTTGGAGTTTACCTGGAGAGAGTTCCGGGGGTCAACGCCCCCTCGGCCCGGTCTGTGACCAGGCCTCCTGGTGGATCAGAGCCTGATCAACCAGGCTGTTACTGCTGGCTGCACGCAAACCAACGTACGAGCCACAGCCCGGCTGGTCAGGAACTGACTTTAGGTGCTTGTCCATTGCCAGCTTGAAGACTGCCAGGGGTCTGTTGGTAATGCCCCTTATGTATGCTGGGAGGCAGTTGAACAGTCTCGGGCCCCTGACACTTATTGTATGGTCTCTTAACGTGCTAGTGACACCCCTGCTTTTCATTGGGGGGATGTTGCATCGTCTGCCAAGTCTTTTGCTTTCGTAGTGAGTGATTTTCGTGTGCAAGTTTGGTACTAGTCCCTCTAGGATTTTCCAGGTGTATATAATCATGTATCTCTCCCGCCTGCGTACCAGGGAATACAGTTTCAGGAACCTCAAGCGCTCCCAGTAATTGAGGTGTTTTATCTCCGTTATGCGCGCCGTGAAGGTTCTCTGTACATTTTCTAGGTCAACAATTTCACCTGCCTTGAAAGGTGCTGTTAGTGTGCAGCAATATTCCAGCCTAGATAGAACAAGTGACCTGAAGAGTGTCATCATGGGCTTGGCCTCCCTAGTTTTGAAGGTTCTCATTATCCATCCTGTCATTTTTCTAGCAGATGCAATTGATACAATGTTATGGTCCTTGTAGGTGAGATCCCCCGACATGATCACTCCCAGGTCTTTGATGTTGGTGTTTCGCTCTATTTTGTGGCCAGAATTTGTTTTGTACTCTGATGAAGATTTAATTTCCTCGTGTTTACCATATCTGAGTAATTGAAATTTCTCATCGTTGAACTTCATATTGTTTTCTGCAGCCCACTGAAAGATTTGGTTGATGTCAAATTCAAATTCAATTCAAATTCAAATTCAAAGTTTATTCTCTATAAAGATTACAATGTTGAATTTACAGAATTTGGTTGTTGTGTGGTTTACATGTAGTTAAATAATGATTACAGAGTGTACCACTAGAACGCCTAGCATGGCTAGGTATTTCGGGCAGACTTAGTTTAATTCTTTATTTTAAAATATTACAAATTATGAGGTAAGTTGGTATTATGGCTAAGTGACTAAATACTATTTGTGAGTTTAGCAATGTGAATGCTTTGTTTTGGCACGTACATAGTTTCAGTATTGGAGTATCATAGGATTCATTATTTTAAGATTGAGATTAATATTTCTGTTTATGGCCCAAATGGGTGAGTGAGTGTAAGTGTGAACCACCAGGTGGTATTCGTGTAGTTAGTTGATGGGTGTATCAGGGAGATAAGATGTTTTCTAATGGTAGTTTTGAAGGTGATGAATGTGCCCTGCAGTTCTAGAGTTCTCGGGTAGGGTGTTCCAGATTTTAGGGCCTTTGACATACATTGAATTTTTGTAAAGGTTTAGTCGGAAAACGGGGAATGTCGTAAGATTTTTTGTGTCTGGTGTTATGCCTGTGGTTCTGTCACAACTATCAAGAAAGCTTTAGGTCAAGGTTGATATTGGATTTTAAAGGGTTCCTGTAGATGTAGATTGCACAGTATAAGTGTGGATGTACTGAACAGGGAGTAAGTTTAGACTATAAGAGTGGGGGGGTGTTGCCAGGGATGGATTTAGTGATTATTCTTACGCAGTTTTTTTTTGGGGTATTATTGGCTTTAGGTTGTTGCTGCAGTTGATCCCCAAGCACAAATAGCATAGGTGAGGTATGGATATATAAGTGAATGGTATAGTGTGAAAGGGCAGTTTGCGGCAGTAGTATCGTATCTTGGAGAGGATCCCAACCGTTTTTGGATACTTTTTTGGTTTTGTGTTGGATATGGGTGCTAAATTCAGTTGTTGTCAAGGTATAGGCCTAGGAATTTCCCTCATTATGTCTGGTAATAGAATGTTGTCGATCTTAATGTTAATTTGTGCATCTCCTGCTTTGCTACCAAACATAATATAGTAGGTTTTGTCAGTGATAAGTGTAAGTTTATTGGCTGTCATCCAAGTCGATATTTTGATCAGCTCCTCGTTAACAATGGTGTTGAGGGTGGCAAGATTAGGGTGAGAGATGACATAATCCATGTCGTCACAAAGAGAATGGGGTTTTAGGTGTTTGGGATACGTTTTGGGTATTTTAAAAAGGGGCCCAATCTTTGGGAATCATAAACCTTGTTGGACGTTCTAAGGGCATCTAATACCAAAATTTTGGTAAGGGAAAATTTAAATAAACAAAATTGCTGGCTTATGAAGGAAATTTTAGAAGGGGCGGGGTGACTTTCTTGAAAAAAATTTCCAGGAAATTGTTTTTTTAAAAGTGTGAAAGCCAACTAGAATAATTTGACTTGGTTTTTTTCCTGGGAACCAAAATTAATAAGTTTGAGTTAATGAATAGCTTGGGGAGGAGTGTCCAATAAGACATTCATGGAATTCCCTTAAAATGCAAAAGCCTCCCCCCCTGGGCTTTCCTTCTATTTCATTAGGATGAAAAATTACCCTTTTGGTGGGCTAACCCCCGGAATTTTTTCCTTTTTTAAATAGGTCGGTTAGGTGGGAATTGGTTGCCGACTTTTGTTTCCAGGGCATTTTCCCATTGCCAGGTCAAATTATGGTTTCCCAAATGAAATCAAATCCAAAATGTCCTATGATTTAACCTTTTAAATATCCTGTTTTGGAAAAAAAGGCATGACTGGCAAACCCAAAAAGGGGGTTTGAAATGATTTTCTAGTTGGGAAAACGTTTTTGAAACAAAAAGAGTTTATGAAGGTTAAAGTGCAAGAGATCGGGCTTACCCCCGGATTCTTTCAGGTTTTAATAACTGGGACAAGTTAGGCCCCCTCCAAAAGGTAACCTCGGAGGGGTTTTTGCAGTATAGGAAAGGTAGTTTTCCATAAATTCCCTCAAATTTCAATTTTTCGTGTTTTTAAATATTTTTAATTGCATCTTTAAGGGGGTTTTTTTTTTCCTGAACCCAAAATTTGGGGAAAAGGGTTAAAATTTTTTTTTTGTGTTTTAAAATGAAAAAAAGTCTCCGGGACCCTGGACCCTTTGCAGTGTCTGAAAGGGAAGACACTGCCCAATGCAGTTTTCCGGGTTCATTTGAAAAAGGAAACACGGTGCGGGGCCCAAGAAAACCTTTCAAATCTGGGAAATGAGGATGGGGAACAAGATGGGAGCCGTACGGCCTTGGGGGGAACAGAGTTTTTCCACCCTAGCGCCTCGGACTTTACTTTTTTTGACTACTACTCTTTTGTGTTCTGTTATTTAGAAATTAAGATCCATCGACCGCCCTTTTCCTGTTATTCCTTACCCACGCATTTTGTGCGCTATTCGCCATGGTCACACTTGTCGAAGGCTTTTGCAAATTTCTGTATATTTTTCAACTGCATTTTTTTTGTTTTCTAGTGCATTTAGGACCTTTCGAAAGTGATCCAATATTTTGAGACAGACGGGGTGACCTGTTCTAAACCCATGTTGCCCGGGGGTTGTGTAACTGAGGGGTTTCTAGATGTGGGGGGGGGGGGATCTTGCCCCCCTTGGGAACCCCTTTCAAAGATTTTTTTTATATTTATGTTATTTCTATCGGTCTTTAGATTTTTTGCTGTTGCTTTACTGCCCCCTTTGTGGAGGGGAGCAATTCTTTTGGGTTTTTATTAACTTTTGGGAACCCCCCGTGTCCATGCTCCCTCTCCATGGGAAATGGAAAAGGGCCCTCGTGAAAGGGGCTTCTTGCAGTTCTTGTAAACACGGAATTTTCCATGAGACTGGCCCGGGCAGGGGTGCATGGGCATTCATTTATCGCCTGTTTTTGAAGTCCCTTTGGCGTCAGGATAACATCGGATAGGCTTTTTGTTAACCAATTTTTTGGCCCCTCTCAAAAAAAATTTATTTTGAAAAAACTCCAGTCGGTTTTCGGCTTTCTAAAAACTGAGTCATACTTGGGGCTTGAGTTAAAATCACTCAAATTTCCCTTTCGTCATCTTGTAGGACCCATCTTGTTTTAAATAGGGGGCCCAATACTGGAAATTTTTTCTCTCGACTTTTATTTTGGGGAAGGGGAAAAATACTTTTAGTTTTCTTTCGATTTTTATTTTGGCCCTTTTTGTTTCTTCCCCGGGGATTCCTGACTCCTTTTAAAATTCCTTTAAACTTAAAATTCGATGCTTGCTATTTCTCTGACCATTTTCTCCCTACGCATTTCCCGATATATTTTAACCCTTTTTGCCGCTCTTTATTCTTTTCCATCGCCGTAAAGGGAGCGCCTTTCTCTTTCTATTTTACAAACTACTCCTCCTTTTTTTTTTTTTTTTGGATATAAAAACCTTGTTCCCTACATGGGGTGCCACCCAAATTTTTAAACGTTTTTAGGCATAAGTTTGGGGGCGGGGTTTTCTTAGAAAATCTTTCCCCCTTTTTTAAACGGTTTTGGACTTGGTTTTCTTGGTCCCACTTTTTGTTTTTTTTATTTAAATTGAATTTTTGGGGAATGCTCCTTCGTGCCCAGTCTCATTTTTTCGATCTTTGGGGGTCCACCCATACATGTTTTGAACCTCAATTTTTTTGTATCCCGAGTTTTATTGTTTTTTTATATGGTGACATTTTTTATCAGATCATCATTGTTAGTGAAGATGAGGTCTATTGTATTCTCCATTCTAGTAGCTCTATTTTTTGCGGGTTTAAACTGAATTTTGTGCAGAGTTTTAAAAAAGCTCGTGTGAGTGTGAGTTTTAAATCAGAGCTGCCTCCTGGTGTTATTACTGCAACAATTTTATTTGCTATATTCCTCCATTTTAGGTGCCTTAAGTTGAAATTCCCCAGGAGCAAGATGTTGGGTGCAGGAGCGGGAAGATTTTCCAGACAGTGGCAATTTTTAACAGCTGTTCCTGGAATTGCGGGGATGTTGCATCCGGAGGCTTGTAGACTACCACAATGACTAGGTTTGGTTCTCGGCCTTTTACTGCTAAAACTTCCACTACATCATTTGAGGCATTAAACAGTTCTGTGCAAACAAGTGACTCTGCAATGAACAGGCCAACACCCCCCTCCCCTTTTGCCTGTTCACTCTGTCACATCTGTATAGGTTGTAACCTGGGAATCCATATTTCGTTTGTCTAAGTGACCCTTTTATGGGGGTCTCGGTAAAGCCGCGAACATAGCCTTTGCCTCTGCAAGCAGTCCACGGATGAAAGGTATTTGTTGTTTGTTGCGGGCTTTAAAACCCTGTATATTTGCAAAGAAGAATGTCATCGGACTGGTGGTATTGTTGGTACTGGGGGGAGGGGTGGTTTCCGGCATTAGTATCTGTATCTGTTGGTTTGGAGGGGAGGCCATCGACTGTGTTCCACTCCAGGAATGACTGGATTTGGTGTACGATTTCTGCCATTTCCTGCCAGTTTTTTTTTCCTTCCTGGCACTAAAAAACCTCTCCCTCTTGAGGGGCTGTGGCTACCCGGGTTTTCCCCCATGGCCTGGATGTTTTGTATCCTTTTGTCCCCTTTAGATGGTGTGCCTGGCAATTTAAGTTATAGCACACAGTCCTTTCCTGTACTGAAGAGGTACACATTTCAGGGTGAAAAAGCTTACAGTAAGGATTTTTGCTTTTTCCTGTTGTTATATGGCACGGCATTTTCTAGGGTGGTCATAGTTGCACGCCCGTCTGGTTTTCCTCCAATTTCCCATGTTCTGTTAAGCATACAGAGTTCTTTAACTGCACGTTCAATAATCATCACACGCTAAACAACTTGGTTTATTATCGGACCCTACTCCTGAGTACGCTGTCTTGATTGAAGAATAGTGTTTTTTGAAGAATGTTGCACTAACACTCTGTTAGGATCGCAACACTCGATGTTAACACTGTTCATCAAGATTTGTTCATTATCACAATCTTATCACCAAAAAAGCTGATCACACTTCTCTGTAAGTGTTTAGATGCGTTCTTCAAGATACTTTTTATGCTCAAAAATGCCAAATTTCAGTGTTCTTTGTTGGCTATCCCAGCATCGTGTACCCTAGCAGGGTCAAAAGCAATCTAAAGATGCCACAGCACCTACTCCTCTGCCAATGCCCCTAGAACATAAAGGAAAAGCTGACCTAAAACATTTCCCCTTCTTGCCAAATTTCCACCAGGAAGAAATGCAGGATGTTTGATTCTTGGTGTCTTCAGCATAGACAACAATGTACACTATTTTTACCATGGTAATAAAGTGGGTGCAGGATTTCTTTAATTGTCCTGCTCAGATAAGAGATTGATTGTATCTTATTTAAACTACACACTTGCAACAGTGGTTTCTTGCAAAGAGCCATGTGACCATGTAACGGTACACGCTGGTAAACATCTGCTGGTAATTACTTGATGTAGCGGCTCCTCTGAAGGGCTGGGCCCCTCAGGGCTGAAAAGGGCTGAAAGGGGCTGAAGGGGCTGATACCTCCTCTCCGGAGAAAATTTCTCCACTCTGGGGGCAGCGGAGGTTCGCTGCAGTTGAACTATTCATCACTTAACTTTAAATTTGATTTTCTCACTTGCCACCACTGGCTGATTGTTTTTTCTGAACAGCTTTAGTCTGTGGGGTTTTCTGGAGACTCACTAAATTTTGTTTTCAACACTTGTGGCCCCGGTGGCCTGGTGGCTAAAGCTCCCGCTTCACACACGGAGGGCCCGGGTTCGATTCCCGGCGGGGGGAAAAACATTCGACACTTTTCCTTACACCTGTTGTCCTGTTCACCTAGCAGCAAATAGGTACCTGGTGTTAGTCGACTGGTGTGGGTCGCATCCTGGGGGACAAGATTAAGGACCCCAATGGAAATAAGTTAGACAGTCCTCGATGACGCACTGACTTTCTTGGGTTATCCTGGGTGGCTAACCCCCCGGGGGTTAAAAATCCGAACGAAATTTTATCTTATCTTATCTTATCTTGTAATTCTAACGGCATTAGTTTTTTTATTGTCCGTTTATTCACTACCCCTTTCTCAAAACATCAACTGCCCCGATGATTCCATTTGCATCAGGATATATGGTCACAATTTTTTTAAAGTGCCCACTGGGAACCTCGGACCATCATTGTCAATAATCACTTATGATTTTTAGGAACACCAGCTCCATAGAGTGTTCTTTCAATGAGGTGAAATAGTCTTCTCACCAAAATTTTCCCCTCCCCAAAATTCAATCACTTTATTAATTTAGTTAGTTTTGTTTAATATGTTTATTATGCAACCCCATACCCATCCTGTGGCGGTAGTCAAAAGATTACAGAGGTACATAATTGGTCCAGGGACTGGGCCTCAAAGTTTTGATAGCTGAGGGAAGTTACAGAGGTAATGAATTCACAATTTACAAAGGGAATGAACTCACAATTTACAAAGGTAATGAAACCCAAGGTAGGTCTAGTCACAAAACATGACAAGTTACAAAGGTATTTACAGATTACAGAGGTAACAATGGGTCCAGGGACCGGCTCCAAAGTTTGGGTGGCTGAACTAGGTACAAGGTAATGAACTCACAAGTTACAAAGGTAATGAACTCACAAGTTACAAAGGTAATGAATACTGTAAGAATGGTTACTTTTCGTTTATACATGGCTGCAACATGAACAAATTTTAGAGTAATGAGCAATTCACACTTCCACACCCGGTCACAACTGTATTGAGTTATTGGGTCAAATGTTGATTGCTGATCTCTCTCTCTCCCCACACACACACATACAAATTCATACACACACACACATAAACACACACACACACACACACACACACACACTCAAAACACACACACGCACACACCCCTCATACACCCCACATCCCCACACACACATCATACACCACACACACACTCATACACACACACACTCATACTCACACACACACACCCCACACACACACACACACCAACACACCACACACACACACTCACACACTCACACACATACACACAAACACACACACACACACACACACACACACACACACACCCCATGGAAGGACAAGCGCACCCCCCAGAAACACCTGCAGAAGGACTCCAGCCACGACACCCCCAAGGCAACTGAACAATCCAAACCAAAACCCTCACACACCGATCCCTCTGTTTTTCCACCCCCCGCACCACAGTTACAGTATTAGAACAGAAGTTGAAGGTTTGGTACACAAATGCAGATGGATTAACGAATAAACATGAGGAATGGCAAGAAAGAATCAATGAGAAGTCCCCAGACATCATAGCAGTTACAGAAACAAAACTCATGGAGACAATAACAGATGCAATCTTCCCACCAGGGTACCAGATCATGAGGAAAGATAGAAGGGGGAGGGGGGGGGGTGGGGTTGCTCTGCTCGTAAAAAACAGATGGAAATTCGAGAAAATGGAAGGAATAGATGAGACGGGAGAAAGAGACTACATAGCAGGTTACACTTTAGTCTGGGGAACACAAAGTGGGCATTGCAGAGATGTATAAACCACCACAGAACTGCAGGAGCCAAGAGAGGAATATGAAGAGAGCAACAGAGCAATGGGGACACAACTTGCTGAGGTGGCAAGAAGAGCTCACTCCAGCAGAGCAAAGTTGCTGGGTTTTGGGGATTTTCAACCACAGGGAGATTGACTGGGAAAACCTGGAGCCACATGGGGTCCCGAAACATGGAGAGCCAGGATGTTGGACGTGGTCTGGAAAACCTCATGCAACCAACATGTTAAGGACACTACCAGAGTGAGAGGGAGGATGAACCAGCAAAATTGGACCTTGTGTTCACCCGGGCAGCTCGACATTGAGGACATCAAGTATGAGAGTCCCCTAGGAGCTAGCGACCACGTGGTTTTGTGCTTTGAATACATAGTAGAGCGCAAGTGAGAGAATACAGGAGTAGAATGGGAAAAGCCTGACTATAAAAGAGGGGACTACATAGGGTTGAAGAACTTCCTGCGGAGGTCCAGTGGGACAGAGAACTGGCAGGAAAGCCAGTAAATGAAATGATGGAATATGTAGCAACAAAAAGCAAGGAGGCAGTGGAAAGGTTCATTCCCAAGGGCAACAGTAACAACGAGAAGACCAGAACAAGCTCCTGGTTCACCCGACGGGTAAGGGGGGCAAAAACAAAGTGCAATAGAGAATGGAAAAAGTACAGAAGGGGAGAGAACACACGAAAAAAAGGGAGATCAGTCGCAGAGCCAGGAATGAAATACGCACAGGGAAGGAGGGAGGCCCAGCGACAGTATGAAAATGACATAGCATCGAGAATCAAGACAGACCCGAAACTGTTTGTAAGCCACATCAGGGGGAAGACAACAGTCAAAGACCAGGTGATCAGATTAAGGACAAAGGTGGAGAACTCACAAGAAATGAAACAGGAGGTATGTGAGGACTGAACAGGAGATTTAAGGAAGTTTTTACAGTAGAGACAGGAAGGGCTGTGGGGAAAACAGAACAGAAGGAACATCAAGAGGGAATATACCAACAAGTGTTGATGACATACGAACAACTGAGGAGGAGGGGAAGAAGCCTTAAATGACCTTGACACCTCAAAGGCGATGGGACCGGACAAAATCCCCCATGGGTCCTTAGAGAAGGAGCAGAGATGCTGTGTGTGCCTCTAACCACAATCTTCAACACATCCCTTGAAACTGGCAACTACCTGAGAAAAGGAAACAGCTAATGTAGTCCCCATATTTAAGAAAGGAAACAGAAACGAGGGACTAAACTACAGACCTGTGTCTCTGACATGTAAATTTTGTGCAAAGTCATGGAGAAGATTATCAGGAGGAAGAGGGTCGAACACCTGGAAAGGAACAAGATTATAAATGAAAACCGCATGGGTTCATGAAGGCAAATCTTGTATCACAAACCTCCTGGAGTTTTATGACAAGGTAACAGAAAATAAGACACCCAAAAGAGAGGTTGGGCAGATTGCGTTTTCCTAGACTGCAGGAAGGCCCTTTGACACAGTTCCCCACAAGATAAGTGCAGAAGCTGGAGGATCAGGCACACGTAAAAGGGAAAGGGGGACTGCAATGGATAAGGGAATACCTGACAGGGAGGCAGCAACGAGTCATGGTACGTGAAGAGGTATCACAGTGGGCGCCTGTTACGAGCGGGGTCCCACAGGGGTCAGTTCTAGGACCATTGCTATTTTTGATATATGTGAACGACATGATGGAAGGAATAGACTCTGAAGTGTCCCTGTTCGCAGATGACGTGAAGTTGATGAGAAGAATTAAATCGGACGAGGATGGGGCAGGACTGCAAAGAGACCTGGAGAGGCTGGACATGTGGTCCAGTAACTGGCTTCTCGAATTCAATCCAGCCAAATGCAAGTCATGAAGATTGGGGAGGGGCAAAGAAGACCGCAGACAGAGTATAGGCTAGGTGGACAAAGACTACAGACCTCACTCAGGGAGAAAGACCTTGGGGTGACCATAACACCGAGCACATCACCGGAGGCACACATCAACCAAATAACCGCTGCAGCATACGGGCGCCTGGCAAACCTGAGAATAGCGTTCCGATACCTTAATAAGGAATCGTTTTAAGACACTGTAAACTGTGTATGTTAGGCCCATACTGGAGTATGCAGCACCAGTCTGGAACCCACACCTGGTCAAGCACGTCAAGAAGTTAGAGAAAGTACAAAGGTTTGCAACAAGGCTAGTCCCAGAGCTCAAGGGAATGTCGTACGAGGAAAGGTTAAGGGAAATCGGACTGACGACACTGGAGGACAGAAGGGTCAGGGGAGACATGATAACGACATACAAGATACTGCGGGGAATAGACAAGGTGGACAGAGATAGGATGTTCCAGAGAGGGGACACAGGGACAAGGGTCACAACTGGAAGCTGAAGACTCAGACGAGTCACAGGACGTTAGGAAGTATTTCTTCAGTCATAGAGTTGTCAGCAAGTGGAATAGCCTAGCAAGTGAAGTAGTGGAGGCAGGAACCATACATAGTTTTTAAGAAGAGGTATGACAAAAACTCAGGAAGCAGAGAGAGAGAGGATCCAGTAGCGATCAGTGAAGAGGCGGGGCCAGGAGCTGAGTCTCGACCCCTGCAACCACAATTAGGTGATACAATTAGTGAGTACACACACACACACACACACACCAAAATGCACAATGTGGTAATGCTTTATTTACAGCTAGCAAAGTCAGGGTATTTTCTCCAGAATGGTCTGTAATATACCACTGTGGATAAAATACTTAGCCATTTCTTGAACACTTCTGAGTGAGTTTGTTTCTAAATTCATTAATTTTATCACACTCCAGTACATAATGACCAAGGTGTGACAATAACCATCGGGAAAAGTTAACATTTCTTTTGGGGTCTACATCTGGTGGGGTGATTTAACCTCCCAAAGATACTTGTAACCCACCAGCCGGGCGGTAGTGACATCCAAAGTCTGCTTATTTTGTTGGATGCCCCAAGACATTGGCCTCCGCAGATAGAATAGATAGAGGACTCACTGGTGTAAATCCCCCTGAGCCTTAAGCCAAAAAATTCAGCTAAAGTTCTTTTCTATTTTTGTTCCAAACAAAACCCCGACAAGCCAAATTGTAATCTACCCCCTCTTTGAAAGCATACAGCTTAGCCAATTTATCAGTTCTACATGCACTGAAACCAATAATCATTTTATTAAGGTGTTTGAATTTACGTCGAGTTCCGGGGTTCAAATTTTAAGTGGGTTTCTCTATAAAATTTTTATCATTCAGGGGGAACGGGTCGAACTTCTGCATAGGTAAATGAATGGACTTAAAACTTTTAAATTGTCCAGATAAAACGGTAACATAAGTTAGAGGTCTGTTGTTGACTCTATTTTTTATTTCAGTCACGACTGTATAAATTTTTTTTGAGTCGATTTTCTGACGATGAAAAGTCTTCCTTTAAAAAACGTTTTTCAAAGCCCACATTTTTCATAAAATCCGCCTGTAGGAGATTTAGGGGGAATGTACTCCAAAGACAAAAACCCTTGATTCGCATCTGTTGTACTTTTGTTTATCAAAGATCTTGCTTATAAACAGCACCCAACAAAGTTTTTTTCGCATTTTCTGAAACATCAGTCTGGACAGCCCTTCCCCCGGGTGCAAACCTTTTGAATAATTTTTAAAGGGGTTTACAAAGTCGGGGTACTTCTAGATGTACTCTCAAATCGTAGCACAAGTAACAAACGATGTACACCTTGAAGAAATTTGTCAACTGTTTTGGGTTTAAAAATTTTTGGTCCAGGTAATCTACACCTGTCACCCAAATGGAGTTAAAATGACAAACTCTTTTTAGAGGGATTGGAGGGGGACCTGGATACTGACTACTCGCATATCGTAGTGACACCAGTAATGCGTCCCTTATTTGTTTTTCACACTTTGTCGACCTTTAGTACCATAGGGTTTTCGTATATACAAAGTGGGCCCCACCCCACCCTTAACACGTTTCGTGGGCGTTTTGCACAATCAGTTTGTTAGCCCAAAGACCCTTGGGGGTCAATATTGGATGTAGGCTTCTTTTGGTATGAAGAATTATAATTCTTCCCCGACATCTTTAAATCTTTCTGATCGGGTAAAGTCCAAAGATTAATCATAACATTTCTTTGGGGGTTTTTCTTTTGTTTTCCCGAAATTTTTTTCTGTAGGAAAACATCTTTTTTATTAATTTCACCCATATTTTAATGGGTTCAAGATATTCATAATTAGGTTTTATTCCTTTAATGAATTTAAAGATAAGAGCTGTAACTCTTAAGAGTTTTCCAAAAAAGATGAGTATTTAGATTCATCAATGCTATTTTTTAGCATTAGAATATTTACTTTGTCTTATACTTAATTCTAATTATAGATTCACTATAAATCTTATGATTACAAGCATTGATGTTAGGTAAGACACATATGCAACAGTTAGGTATCTTTATTATGAAACGTTTCGCCTACACAGTAGGCTTCTTCAGTCGAGTACAGAAAAGTTGATAGAAGCAGAAGATACTTGAAGACGATGTAATCAGTCCATCACCCTTAAAGTTTTGAGGTGGTCAGTCCCTCAGTCTGGAGAAGAGCATTGTTCCATAGTATGAAACAATGCTCTTCTCCAGACTGAGGGACTGACCACCTCAAAACTTTAAGGGTGATGGACTGATTACATCGTCTTCAAGTATCTTCTGCTTCTATCAACTTTTCTGTACTTGACTGAAGAAGCCTACTGTGTAGGCGAAACGTTTCATAATAAAGATACCTAACTGTTGCATATGTGTCTTACCTAACAACCTGTCGGTATTTTATACCATTTTAATGTACAAGCATTGATCCTGATACCAACCTCTTATTGAATGACTTAAATGAATCAAACAGTAACTGCAATTACTACACAGCAGAACAATCAAAGGCACTTCTCAGAGCCAACAACAACACAACTGTCTTTAACTACAATGTCAGATCTTTAAGCAAACATTACGATGACCTCATAGCATTACTAAATTCCCTGCATGCCAGTATGTCCATCATTATTCTCACCGAAACCTGGCAAAAGCCTGATACTACAGATGTCTATGCCATTCCTGGTTACACAGACATACAAAACTGTAGGCCAAATCAACAAGGGGGTGGCACAGCCATATACTACTCAGACCAACTAGAATGTATCACTAATACTTGCACAAGAGATGAACATGGGGAATATATAACAGCTAAATTCAAATCCAAATACCTACAAAAACCTCTCACAGTGATAAACATCTACAGAGTACCACAGTCAAACAGCCGTTTTAGTGAAAAACCTAGGAAGTATGATAACCGATGCACACATGAATAAAGATCACTTACTACTCTCAGGTGACTTCAGTATAAATCTCCTGCAAGACCAGGACCCACAAGTTACTGAATTCACAAACACTATGAGTAACTGCATGTTGCTACCAACAGTAACAAAACCTACAAGAATTACAGAGACTAGTGTTTCCCTACTAGACCAAATCTGGACCAACACCATATCCCCTTTAAAATCAGGCATAATCACAGACAATACCACAGACCATTACCCTACCTTCCTCATAACTAATCTAGGCAAATTACCCCCAGACACTACTAAAGTCACTTTCAGACTTCACAATGAGGCAGCCATTAATAACTTCACAACAGCAATGACAAACATTGACTGGCGCACTGAGCTAGAAATCTATACAGATATTGACGAATGTATTAATAATTTTCTAAAAAAGACCCAATACCTCTATAACAAGCACTGCCCCCAAAAAACTAAACAGATGACAGCTAAGAGACTGAACAGTTCCTGGCTAACACCCAGCATCCTCAAATCCATAAATACAAAGCACCTTTACGAAAAACAGTACAGAATGGGTCGCATAACTAGAGACCGAACAAAACGTTACTCGTCATTCCTAACCAGCCTGATAAGAAGGGCTAAAAAAATGTATTATGAGAACAGATTATCCAACTTAAAAGGTGATATAAAAAGACCTGGAAAACCCTATCAGAAATTCTAGGAACAAAAAAGATATCACGAAATAGCGAAATTGAACTAACAAAACCAGATGAACCCCAACTCCCACCAACTGAAACAGCAATGTTGTTAGGTAAGACACATATGCAACAGTTAGGTATCTTTATTTCGAAACGTTTCGCCTACACAGTAGGCTTCTTCAGTCGAGTACAGAAAAGTTGATAGAAGCAGAAGATACTTGAAGACGATGTAATCAGTCCATCACCCTTAAAGTTTTGAGGTGGTCAGTCCCTCAGTCTGGAGAAGAGCATTGTTCCACAGTATGAAACAATATGGAGATGAAGTGACAGGATGGAGCCTTATATAGCGCCAAGAGGTGAGATGTAGGTCACTAGAAGAGGTAAGAACTCAGATGTTGGGAGGTCAGGTCCCTCTCAAATCCAGCCGTTTCGAAATAAAGATACCTAACTGTTGCATATGTGTCTTACCTAACAACCTGTCGGTATTTTACACCATTTTAATGTTCAATCTGTCAGACACTGCAACACAAGGGTATCTGGTACAGACCTACAATCAACTTCGACAACCTCTACTAGTGAGAACGGCTGGATTTGAGAGGGACCTGACCTCCCAACATCTGAGTTCTTACCTCTTCTAGTGACCTACGTCTCACCTCTTGGCGCTATATAAGGCTCCATCCTGTCACTTCATCTCCATATTGTTTCATACTGTGGAACAATGCTCTTCTCCAGACTGAGGGACTGACCACCTCAAAACTTTAAGGGTGATGGACTGATTACATCGTCTTCAAGTATCTTCTGCTTCTATCAACTTTTCTGTACTCGACTGAAGAAGCCTACTGTGTAGGCGAAACGTTTCGAAATAAAGATACCTAACTGTTGCATATGTGTCTTACCTAACAACCTGTCGGTATTTTACACCATTTTAATGAAACAGCAAACAGACTCAATGATTTCTTCTCCACCATAGGAAAAAACCTTGCCAATAAAATCCCAAGCTCAAATACCCCACCCAATGACTACCTCACTGGCAACTACACAAACACACTGTTCCTAGCTCCGACTAACCCAGCAAAAGTCTCCCTTATTATCAACACACTAAAAAACAAGACAGGAGATTTAAATACCTTACCACCCTTTATATACAAAAAAGCGTCGCAGGTGCTGTCACCAATCATTGCAACACTCTTTAACAAATCCATCGAATCCTCTACCTTCCCTACAGTTCTCAAAATAGCGAGGGTCACCCCGATCCATAAAGGAGGAGACCAAACAGACTTGAATAACTATAGGCCAATATCTAACTTATACTCTCTCTCTAAAATCTTCGAAAAATTAATTCATAAGCGAATCTATTCCTAACTCATCTCACACAATATACTCAACCCCTGTCAGTTTGGGCTCAGGCCTAATAAAAACACGAATGATACTATTATGCACATGCTAGAACAATTATACACTACACTAGAGAAAAAAGAAGTCCCACTGGGGATCTTCATTGATTTATGTAAAGCTTTTGATACAGTTGACCATGATTTACTCCACATAAAATTGTCGCACTATGGTATAAGAGGGCACTTCCTCAAGTACCTAAAGTCATACCTCAGCAACAGAAGCCAATATGTGTACACAAATGGAGCAAACTCTTCCGCACAGCCAATTACAGTTGGTGCCCCACAGGGAAGTGTCCTTGGCCCTCTTCTCTTTCTCGTTTACGACCTACCAAATGCATCGCAACTACTCAAACCCACACTATTTGCAGATGACACTACATACGTCTTCTCTCACCCGAGTCCAGTCATGCTAGCCAATACTGTGAATATTGAATTACAGAAATTATCTACCTGGATGATGACTAACAAACTTACTCTCAACAATGACAATACCTACTTCAATTTGGAAACAGAGCTACAGATGTCCCTCTTAACATAATGATAAACGGATCACCTATCAGTAAGTTCACAGAGGGAAAATTCTTAGGAATCCATCTTGATAATAGACTCAAATTTCAAACACATGTACAACAAATTTCCAAAAAAATTTCCAAGACCGTAGGCATACTATCGAAGATACGGCCCTATATCACTCACTTATTTACCCCTATCGCACCTATGGAATTTGTGCATGGGGCTCAACAACAATTAACCATCTCAGACCACTAATTACCCAACAAAAGGCTGCAGTTAGAATGATAACAAATTCTCACTACAGGCAGCACACTCCACCAATATTCAATACACTAAACCTACTCACCATACAAAACATCCATACTTATTACTGCACCTATTACATACATAGAACACTTAACTCTGATATTAACCCTCCCCTCAAACATCTCCTTGCCAACCTCAACAGAACACATGACCATAACACAAGGCACAGATCACTCTTTGATGTTCCTCGTGTCCATCTCACACTATGCAAAAACTCAATGTACATAAAAGGCCCTAAAATCTGGAATTCATTACCTGTAAATATAAAAGAAACACTACCTGTTTATAAATTCAAGTCTCTTCTCAAAGATCACTTACTCACCCAAAACCAAATAAATACTGAATAACTGAACCTTATAAATTGTATATCTTAAATGTTTCTCACAATTATATCACATAAATGTTAAACCTAAAACCCAATCTAACTTTATTATTTTTTAATACACTACCAAACAGAATACTCCATACGACTGAATGTACAACAATGCATGCAACCATATGACCTGTCTTTGTAATACTCATTTGTGCTTTATAGTTATCTGTTTACAATAATGTTTTATCACTGATTTCATCATTGCTTAGTTACTTTTAAGCCAGCCCGAAATGCTATGCATAGTATAAGTGGCTTTGGCATGCTGCTCTTACCTGTATTTTTTTGTACCTCTGTATGTATGCTCAA
The DNA here is from genome assembly GCF_026875155.1 of Cherax quadricarinatus. Lineage (NCBI taxonomy): Eukaryota > Metazoa > Arthropoda > Malacostraca > Decapoda > Parastacidae > Cherax > Cherax quadricarinatus. The sequence goes on along the minus strand of NC_069407.1, from coordinate 54,775,133 downwards.
ATTGTTAATAAATAAATAAATAAATAAATAAATAAATGATATTATCATAGACTGTCAGTAGCTCTGGATTCTTCCGGAGCTCATGTATTTGTGCTTTCATTTATCCAAAAGCCATGCGATAATTGCTAGGCAGATGTGGTGGATTTAATTTCCATGGTAACCTAACCCAATACTGTCCATCTTCATATTTGACAGTGTCCAAATATTGGTTATAAGTCTGAGATTCTTGTGAGCTTGGTTTATTTACATCAATACCTATTGCATCTCAGTCCCACAACTTATCAACTGGTTCATGCGTGTCTAGCATTAGGAATAATATTAGGAGAGAAGTAAGTAATGAAAATGATTGTTATAGGAATGCAGTTAGAAGTCTGAGTAGATCTATAACCCACTATGATAACATGAACGTAGATAAGTGTGTTTATGAAACAACTTGCAAAGTGAACAGACCGACTGATGTTAAGTGGCCAGACTTAGGCTTGGTTACAAGTACTTCTGGCAGTTTGGGAGACACACAGATGATGATCAAACTAAATGTAAATTATGTGATCAGGCATACGGTCACTGTCTTGAACACTATGTGCTTAATTGTCCACTTGTTGAGGAATACAGAGATAGACAGTATAATAACATTTCAAGATATCTTATTAATGAAAATAAGATACCAGATATACTTAGCAAATTTTCTAAATTTTCTTGTAACAGATAAGTGAACTGTAGATATGCAGATAAATAAAAACCCATATGTACACCTGTTAATCCTTTTGGGACCTAGTTCCTGGGCCTTTTGTGCATCCATATGCTCTTGCGCTACCGTCCACAGGATGGATTTGGGGTGCACAATAAACTAGCCACTTCGGTGGCAAAATCTAAAATCTAAAATCAATGATTTTCCCTATATAGGCTTATTTGTACTATGTTAATATATAATAGCCTATATAGAAACGAAGGATTTTTCTCTAATGTTGGTGCAGCACTGTTGTGGGCATTAGTGTCACCTTCTTTAAAGGTTTTATGGTGTCACCCCCTAAATGGTGTCACCCGGGGCGGCCCACCGCCCCCCTTACTGACGCCATTGCCGTGTCAACAGAGCTTGCTAGGTAAGACACATATGCAACAGTTAGGTATCTTTATTTCGAAACGTTTCGCCTACACAGTAGGCTTCTTCAGTCGAGTACAGAAAAGTTGATAGAAGCAGAAGATACTTGAAGACGATGTAATCAGTCCATCACCCTTAAAGTTTTGAGGTGGTCAGTCCCTCAGTCTGGAGAAGAGCATTGTTCCGTTGTCTGAAACAATATGAAGTTGAAGTGACAGGATGGAGCCTTTTATAGTGCCAGGAGGTGAGACGTAGGTTGCGTTGGGAGGGCAGGTCCCTCTCAAACCCAGCCGTTCTCACTAGTAGAGATTGTCGAAGTTCATGGTCTGTACCAAGATACCCTTGTGTTGCAGTGTCTGACAGAATGAACATTAAAATGGTATAAAATACCGACAGATTGTTAGGTAAGACACATATGCAACAGTTAGGTATCTTTATTTCGAAACGTTTCGCCTACACAGTGTAGGCGAAACGTTTCGAAATAAAGATACCTAACTGTTGCATATGTGTCTTACCTAACAATCTGTCGGTATTTTATACCATTTTAATGTTCAGAGCTTGCTAGGGTAGACAACTCACATGAAGACAGTCCAGACAAATTTTCACACATACAGCCCTTACAAGATATGGCAAAACGCTTCATTGTTAGTGATAAGTTATCCGAAACTTTTAAATTGTATGTACATTTTACATGAACTAGATGAAGCAACTGTCTGTACAGATTATTATTATTATAATAATAAAAAAGAGCTTGCAGCCTACCTGTGACCTATGCTTTTTTTTAGTGGTAATAATAAATCTTTTATTTATTTTTTTTTTTGAGATTGTATTTCATACTGTAGTGTGTATAACAATTATATGAAGAAATTGTAAAATACAAAATGACTAATAATTCTTTCTAATGATGAAACAATGCTGAGTGGAGTCTAACACAGACCCATTATGACCTCTGTAATCCTGTTTTTGTTTTTCTTTCCGCTGCCCCTCAACAGGATGAGCATTCAATATTCAATATTCAATATTCAAAGTTTATTCTCTATAAGGATTACAATGTTGGATTTACAGAATTTGGTTGTTGTGTGGTTTACATGTAGTTAAATAATAATTACAGAGTGTACCACTAGAACGCCTAGCATGGCTAGGTATTTCGGGCAGACTTAGTTTAATTCTTTATTTTAAAATATTACAAATTATGAGGTAAGTTGGTATTATGGCTAAGTGACTAAATACTAGTTTGTGAGTTTAGCAATGTGAATGCTTTTGTTTTGGCACAGTACATAGTTTCAGTATTGGAGTATCATAGGATTCATTATTTTAAGATTGAGATTAATATTTCTGTTTATGGTCAAATGGGTGAGTGAGTGTAAGTGTGAACCACCAGGTGGTATTCGTGTAGTTAGTTGATGGGGTTTATCAGGGAGATAAGATGTTTTCTAATGGTAGTTTTGAAGGTGATGAATGTGTCTGCAGTTCTAGAGTTCTCAGGTAGGGTGTTCCAGATTTTAGGGCCTTTGACATACATTGAATTTTTGTAGAGGTTTAGTCGGACACGGGGAATGTCGTGGAGATGTTTGTGTCTGGTGTTATGCCTGTGGGTTCTGTCACAACTATCAAGAAAGCGTTTTAGGTCAAGGTTAATATTGGAATTTAAGGTCCTGTAGATGTAGATTGCACAGTAGTAAGTGTGGATGTACTGAACAGGGAGTAAGTTTAGATCTATGAAGAGTGGGGGGGGGTGTTGCCAGGGATGGGATTTAGTGATTATTCTTACTGCAGCTTTTTGTTGGGTTATTATTGGCTTTAGGTGTGTTGCTGCAGTTGATCCCCAAGCACAAATAGCATAGGTGAGGTATGGATAAATAAGTGAGTGGTATAGTGTGAGAAGGGCATTTTGTGGCACGTAGTATCGTATCTTGGAGAGGATCCCAACCGTTCTGGATACTTTTTTGGTTATGTGTTGGATATGGGTGCTGAAATTCAGGTTGTTGTCAAGGTATAAGCCTAGGAATTTGCACTCATTATGTCTGGTAATTAGAGTGTTGTCGATCTTAATGTTAATTTGTGCATCTCCTGCTCTGCTACCAAAGATAATATAGTAGGTTTTGTCAGTGTTAAGCGTAAGTTTATTGGCTGTCATCCAAGTTGATATTTTGATCAGCTCCTCGTTAACAATGGTGTTGAGGGTGGCAAGATTAGGGTGATTTAATTTAATATGTTTATTATGCACCCCATACCCATCCTGTGGGCGGTAGTCAAAAGATTACAGAGGTACATAATGGGTCCAGGGACTGGGCCTCAAAGTTTTGATAGCTGAGCAAGCCACAGAGGCAATGAACTCACAATTTACAAAGGTAATGAACTCACAATTTACAAAGGTAATGAACTCCAGGTAGGTCTAGTCACAATCATTACAAGTTACAAAGGTATTTACAGATTACAGAGGTACACAATGGGTCCAGGGACCGGGCTCCAAAGTTTTGATGGCTGAACTAGGTACAAGGTAATGAACTCACAAGTTACAAAGGTAATGAACTCACAAGTTACAAAGGTAATGAATACTGTAAGAATGGTTACTTACGTTTATACATGGCTGCAATCATGAACAAATTTTAGAGTAATGAGCAATTCACACTTCCACACCCGGTCACAACTGTAGTGAGTTATTGGTGCAAATGTTGATTGCTGAGTCTCTCTCTCTCTCACACACACACACACACACACACACACACATACAAATTCATACACACACACACATAAACACACACACACACACACACACACAAACTCATACACACACGCACACACACTCATACTCACACACACTCATACACACACTCACACTCATACACACACACACTCATACTCACACACACACACACACACACACACACACACACACACACACACACACACACACACACATGCACACATGTGGTAATGCTTTATTTACAGCTAGCAAAGTCAGGGTATTTCTCCAGAATGGTCTGTAATATACCACACTCTCGCAAATTATTTACGTTGATGGTTCTGTTCACCAATCCACTGGTGCAGCTGGTAGTGCTGCTGTTGTCGTACAGAGTGATGGCTCTCTTAAAGAAATTGGAGCACGCATCAATAATTGGGCCTCTACCCTTCAGACAGAACTGTTTGCCATACTCCTTGCACTGAAATGCATCTATGTATCAAAGATTGACAGTTTAATTGTAACTGATTCTCTGTCATCCATAAATGCTCTCAACTCATTAAGCATAAATTGTGGCATGCTTGTGTCAGAAGCCAGACACAGGTATGGTAGGATTGTGGACAGTGGAGTCAGAGTGCACATGCTGTGGATTCCATCTCACATTGGTCTTCAGATGCATGATAGAACTGATAAATTGGCTAAGCTGTATGCTTTCAAAGAGGGAGTAGATTACAATCTTGGCTTGTCAGGTAGTAGTTTGAGAACAATAATACGAAAAGAACTTCAGCTGAATTTTATGGACTTAAGGCTCAGGGAGATTGACACCAGTGAGTCCATCTATCATCATTCTATCATGCAGGAGGAGCCACATGTCTATGGTGCATCCAACAAAATAAGCAGACTCTTGGATGTCACTACCGCCCGGCTCCGGCTGGGTAATAAGTCGTGTCGTCAGCAAAGAGAATGGGTTTCAGGTGTTGGGATACGTATGGAAGATCATTGATGTATATGAGGAAGAGCAGGGGACGCACAGTCAACTAGTTGCTCAGGCGGCACAACTAATTGCTGTGGGTCGCACCCTGGGTGCACTAAGTTGACTGAGTTATCCTGGCTGGCCAATTTGCGGGTTAAAATTCTCAACAAAATCATCCCTAGCATTGATGAGGCATTAACGGACCGACAGCTTGACGACTCAGGGATCAACTCGAGGTGTTGCAGCCCTTAACTCCCACCAACAAACATTAACACTGTCAACACAATAATCCAAGTCAGCCTCATGTATGGAGAAGCTCTGTAAATGAAAACATCTTACAGAATAAAAGAACAAACTTATAATAATAATATAATCACATCTGTTAGCTTAGTAAACGTTAAATTTAATTAAACGATTATGAAAATTATGGGAATAATAAATATTTAGAGAGAGACATTCTTGGCATATGATGGTGACTTTGTGTGGTACTGGTGCAACACCTGGCAGGTCCAGGATTTATTTATTTATTATTAATTTGAACATGATACATAGATGTACAAAGAAATACAGTGGCTAAGTGTAACATGTCAAAGCCCCTTGTATGCAGAGCATTATGGGCAGATTAAAATTAAGCAATGGTATATTCAGTGGTGAACATTAAAATGGTATAAAATACCGACAGGTTGTTAGGTAAGACACATGCAACAGTTAGGTATCTTTATTTCGAAACGTTTCGCCTACACACCCTTCAAGGAAGGTTCCTTGATGTTGGTGAGGGGCTCTTGATTTAGGGAGTTGGATCTGTGCTCCAGTTCCCCCAATTAAGCCTGAATGCCTTCCACATCCCCCCCCAGGCGCTGTATAATCCTCCGGGTTTAGTGCTTCCCCCTTGATTATAATAATAATAAAGGTAATGAATTCCAGATTTTAGGGCCTTTTATGTGCATTGAGTTTTTGCATAGTGTGAGATGGACACGAAGAACATCAAAGAGTGATCTGTGCCTTGTTTACCCCTCAAGGAAGGTTCCTTGATGTTGGTGAGGGGCTCTTGATTTAGGGAATTGGATCTGTGCTCCAGTTCCCCGAATTAAGCCTGAATGCCTTCCACATCCCCCCCCCCCAGGCGCTGTATAATCCTCCGGGTTTAGCGCTTCCCCTTTGATTATAATAATAATGTGCCTTGTGTTATGGTCATGTGTTCTGTTAAGGTTGGCAAGGAGATGTTTGATGGGAGGGTTAATATCAGAGTTAAGTGTTCTATGTATGTAATAGGTGCAGTAATAAGTATGAATGTTTTGTATGGTGAGTAGGTTTAGTGTTTTGAATATTGGTGGAGTGTGCTGCCTGTAGTGAGAATTTGTTATCATTCTAACTGCAGCCTTTTGTTGGGTAATTAGTGGTCTGAGATGGTTACTTGTTGTTGAGCCCCATGCACAAATTCCATAGGTGAGATAGGGGTAAATAAGAGAGTGATTTAGGGCCAGGAGGGCTGACTGTGGAACATAGTACCGTATCTTCGATAGTATGCCTACAGTCTTGGAAATTTTTTTGGAAATTTGTTGTATATGTGTTTGAAATCTGAGTCTATTATCAAGGTGGATTCCTAAGAATTTTCCCTCTGTTAGCTTTGTGATAGGTGATCCGTTTATTATTATGTTAAGAGGGACATCTGTAGCTCTGTTTCCAAACTGAATGAAGTAGATTTTGTCAATGTTGAGAGTAAGTTTGTTAGTCATCATCCAGGTAGATATTTTCTGTAATTCGGTATTCACAGCATTGGCTAGCATGACTGGGCTCGGGTGAGAGAAGACGTATGTAGTGTCATCTGCAAGTACTACTGTGCAATCTACATCTACAGGACCTTAAACTCCAATATCAACCTTGACCTAAAATGCTTTCTTGATAGTTGTGACAGAACCCACAGGCATAACACCAGACACAAACATCTCTACGACATTCCCCATGTCCGACTAAACCTTTACAAAAATTCAATGTATGTCAAAGGCCCTAAAATCTGGAACACCCTACCTGAGAACTCTAGAACTGCAGACACATTCATCACCTTCAAAACTACCATTAGAAAACATCTCCCTGATAAACCCCATCAACTAACTACACGAATACCACCTGGTGGCTCACACTTACACTCACTCACCCATTTGACCATAAACAGAAATATTAATCTCAATCTTAAAATAATGAATCCTATGATACTCCAATACTGAAACTATGTACTGTGCCAAAACAAAAGCATTCACATTGCTAAACTCACAAACTAGTATTTAGTCACTTAGCCATAATACCAACTTACCTCATAATTTGTAATATTTTAAAATAAAGAATTAAACTAAGTCTGCCCGAAATACCTAGCCATGCTAGGCGTTCTAGTGGTACACTCTGTAATCATTATTTAACTACATGTAAACCACACAACAACCAAATTCTGTAAATTCAACATTGTAATCTTTATAGAGAATAAAATTTGAATTTGAATTTGAGTAGTTGCGATGCATTTGGTAGGTCGTAAACGAGAAAGAGAAGAGGGCCAAGGACACTTCCTGTGGGGCACCAACTGTAATTGGCTGTGCGGAAGAGTTTGCTCCATTTGTTTACACATATTGGCTTCTGTTGCTGAGGTATGACTTGAGGTAGTTGAGGGAGTGCCCTCTTGTACCATAGTGCGACAATTTTATGTTGAGTAAATCATGGTCAACTGTATCAAAAGCTTTACATAAATCAATGAAGATCCCCAGTGGTACTTCTTTTTTTTCTAGTGCTGCGTATATTTGTTCTAGCATGTGTATAATAGCATCATTCGTATTTTTATTAGGCCTGAACCCAAACTGACAGGTTGAGTATGTTGTGGGAGATGAGGTAGGAATAGATTCGCTTTTGAATTAATTTTTCGAAGATTTTAGAGAGAGGGTCTAAGTTGGATATTGGCCTATAATTATTCAAGTCTATTTGGTCCCCTCCTTTATGGATTGGGGTGACCCTCACTATTTTGAATACTGTAGGGACGGTAGAGGATTCGATGGATTTGTTAAAGAGTGTTGCAGTGATTGGTGACAGCACTAGCGATGCTTTTTTGTATATAAAGGGTGGTAAGGTATTTAAATCTCCTGTCTTGTTTTATAGTGTGTTGATAATAAGGGAGACTCATGTTGGGTTAGTCGATGCTAGGAACAGTGTGTTTGGGTAGTTACCAGTTAGGTAGGCATTGGGTGGGGTATTTGAGCTTGGGATTTTATTGGCAAGGTTTTTTCCTATGGTGGAGAAGAAATCATTGAGTCTGTTTGCAACGAGAAGTAATAAATAATAATAATAATAATAATAATCATACCTTTATTTACTACAAGTACATGTACATGTACAAGGTATACAGTACTAGCTGACATCAGTGACATACTACTATATAGAAAGCCACTTGTGATGCAGAGCATTTCAGGCAAATTAGGTCAGTTTTTTCCCAGGATGCGACCCACACCAGTCGACTGACTACCAGGTACCAATTTTACTGATGGGTGAACAGAGACATCCGGTGTAAAGAAACATGCCCAATGTTTCTACCCTCGCCGTGAATCGAACGCAGACCTCACCGTGTGAAGCGAGAGCTTTAGTGATCAGACCACGGGGCATGTAAGTTTATTTAGGTACAGGTACACACAAATACAGTTAATAAAAATGATCATATATAGTAACATGAACAATCTTATATGTTACCAACTTCTGTAATTAAATCTAAAATCTTCGAAAAATTAATTCACAAACAAGTCTACTCCTACTTCGTATCCCACAACATACTTAACCCTTGTCAGTTTGGGTTCAGACCGAAAAAAAGTATTAATGATGCTGTTATACATATGCTTGAACTAATATATTCTGCACTCGAGAAAAATGAATTTCCCCTGGGACTTTTCATAGACTTACGATAAGCTTTTGAAACAGTTGACCATGACCTTTTGCACCAAAATCTTGAACATTATGGGGTCAGAGGGCACTCGATTACCTAAAATATTATCTTAACAATAGAACCCAGTATGTATTCACAAATGGAACCAGCTACACTACACAACCTGTTCTTGTTGGAGTCCCACAGGGGAGTGTTCTTGGCCCACTTCTCTTTCTCATTTACATCTGTGACCTACCAAATGCATCGAATCTCCTTAAACCCATTTTATTTGCAGATGACACAACTTATGTCTTTTCTCACCCAAATCCAACCATACTAACAGACACAGTAAATGCTGAACTGCTACAAATATCTACTTGGATGATTACCAACAAACTTACTCTCAATATAGACAAAACCTACTTCATGCTTTTTGGAAACAGCTGCAAATGTATACAGAAAATTTCCAAGAAAGTCTCTAAAACAGTAGACATCCTGTCAAAGATTCAGTATGATGTATCCCAATCAGCTCTTCTAGCTTTGTACCACTCATTTACCCTTACCTCACCTATGGTATTTGTGCACGTGGCTCAATCACAGCAAATCACCTTAAGCCTTTAATAACCCAGCAAAAAGCTGCAGTGTGATTGATTACTAACTCCTGCATTAGACAACACACTCCATCTCTTTTCAAGAGTCTTAACCTGCTACATATACAAAACATCTACACTTATTATTGTGCCTACTACATACACAGAACACTATACTCTAATGTAAACCCTTCTCTCAAACTTCTCCTTGATAACTATAACAGAACACACAACCATAATATGAGACACAGATCACTCTTCGATATCCCTCGTATTCATCTCTCCCTATGCAAAAATGCTATGCACGTAAAAGGCCTGAAGATCTGGAATTCATTGCCAGAACACACTGAAGGACCACTGTCTGCGAATCAGTTTAAGGCCCTAGTAAGAAATCACCTCATCACCTAAAATTAACCAGACAAACCGTACCTAATCACTACCAGTTTCTCAAAAGCTTCTCATTTTGTGCTGATGAATACTCAACCACTTACTACTTTGAAATTAGGATGTCTATTTTTCCATTGTTTTAAATAATAGTAGATTGTAATACAGTGCATCATAATGTAAATTGTTCCATTGTAATTCCAAATTTCATTGTTTTAAATAGTACTAAACTGTAATACATCATATTGTAAATTGTTTTAAATTATTATATTGTAATACAGCACTGTAATCTTTATTAACTAATTTAATAGTGTAATAAGTCTCTACTAGACTTATCAAAACCGTGTAGCATTACCTGATAGAATATGCATACAATTCTGTTGTACTCACTGTAACTCATCTAATGACCATGTATTATTGCCTTACTAATCTTAAGTTAATCTCTAAGTTTGCCCAAAATGCTCTGCATACAAAGGGACTTTTGGCATGTACACCCAACTATTATATTCCTCTGCACAACCATGTAATTTGTCAAAATAAACATGTTAATCTTTAAGTACGTATAGTCCAGAAGGATATTTTGTCTTGCAGTCATTACCTTCAAGTGAGATCACCTGAGGTTGATGAGAGGTTCTTGATATAAAGAATTTGAGGTGTTCTCTAATTTCTTGACTCAAACTTGACTGTGTCCCATTCCCCAGGCACTGTATGACCCCTGCAAGTTTAGTGCTCCACAATGAATATAATAATAATAATCTTGCAGCCATTCTTCAATATATATGCAATTTTGAATTAGCTAAGAGTCTCTAAATGCAAGCATAGTGACCTTAAAGCAAATGTCAGGCATATATTTATACTGTTCTACAAGTGTTCCAGACCAGTGTATTGAAGACTTACATAAGTAAAGTAAGTTTTTATTTAGGGATTGTATATAATTTCAGAGTTTTACCATGATCTTATATAGTATGTTATGTATAATTTAAACTAGGATGAAGGAAATGTTTGGATTATTAATCCTGAGGCTAGATACTCAGGGTAATGTAATAAAGTCAGTGCATCATCGAGGACTACTGGTCTTATTTCCATTGGGGTTGTGCATTCAGTCTTTTCCCCCCAAGATACAACCTACAACACTCAGTTAGCACCCAGGTACCTACTGACTGCTAGGTGAACAGGGGAAGCAGGTGTGAGGAAATTTGCCCAGTGTTTTACCTGTGCTAGGGTGCTGTCAACCGAGCCACGAGCATCCCCAATAAAGTCAAAGTGTAGTTTGTAAGAGACACAAGCAACACACCAAAAGTGAGAACACTGTAAATGGTGTAGTCATTGCAAGTTGAAACATCAAAGTATCTCAGAGAAGAAGATGAAGAAGAAAAAGAAGACTTATTTGTTTGCATTCATAACTGCATTGGATTATTAACCCAGAGTAACCCACTAAGTGTTGCATATTTCCATTGGGATGGAAGAAGAGAGTTTTATTCAGATTATTAATCTGCTGGGTTAGTAACCTAGGAAAATCCAAAATAGTCAATCAGTCTCTTATTTGCATTGGGATCCTTTGGTTCTTTTTCCATGGACATGACCCACAAGAGCCATTTAGCACCTGGACACCTACTTGCTGTTAGGTGAGCAAGTTTAAGGAAACATGCCTAATATTTCCATTCTTGCCAGGATCAGCTCCAGGTTCTTCGGCAGTGGGGTCAATATTTATTTTAATCACAGGTCAGAATCCAGCCAGTATTTTATGTGAGCATGTTAAACAGGAATGAATGGAGGTAGATGGTTTTTATGACTTGACATGCTGTTGGAGTGTGAGCAGGGTAACATTTATGAAGGGATTCAGGAAAACTGGTTAGTCAGACTTGAGTCCTGGAGGTAGGAAGTACAATGACTGCACTCTGAAGGAGGGGTGGAGATATTTGCATTTTTGAACTGTATTATCGGCACCCCTGGTAAGACAGTGATGGAGTGAATGATGGTGGAGTTGTTTCTTCTTTTTTGGGTCACTCTGTCTTGATGAGGATGGCCAGGTTTGTTAAAAAAAAAAAGATCTTTTCTATGCATGTAAAAATTAATTATTCTTTTGAAACTGGGCCCAAAGTTGGATTTTTTGTTAGGTTGCTTTTTTGGGTTACATTGGTTTGGGAATTAGGTTGGGATATTCAGATTACAAAGGTCACAAAAGGTTATGTTTGTTTTGGTTGGGCAAAGTTTTTTTATTTTAGGTTTTGTCCCCATTTTTTTTTAAAAATTTGGACAATTTTTAAAAACTATTTTGCAACGGGGAAAAAAAACCCAAATATATTCACCGTCGTTTTGCTCATCACTTAAATCATGGGCCCCCCATTTACTTTTTGGGGAAGAGGAAGAATGGTTTTGGGAGCTTTTTTGTTGTTTGATCACTGGGGGGGTTTCAACAGTGGGTACTTTAGATTATGATTGAAAATTATACATCAACATTTAGAAATTTAATTTTGGTTTAGTTTTAGTGAGGGGGTACAAAAAAAAATTAATTAAAAATTTGGGGGGAATTGAAAGTAAAATTTTTAACTTATGATCTTAGATATTTTGAAATGCCTCCATTTCCATGCCCTGCTCCCCTTACATGCTCACCATCCATTTAATCACTTGTTCCCCCACCTAAAAAAAACTTACCTGCCCCCCAAAAACCCCCCAATCCCCTCCCCAAACCCTCCCAACTTGCCAATCTGTCAAACATACTTGCTTCCCCCTACAACATTCACTTGCCCTGCTCCACCACCCCCCCATCCCCAAGAAACTCAGTCCCCCCCCACTCCCCCACCATCATCCACCCCCCCCTAACCTCCATTTTTTCACCTGCCCACTGGGGTTTTGGCATATATTGTCATTTTACTTTTAACTTTTCATTTTCTTATTTTAAAATAAGAAAAATTTTTTAATGGATTTTTAATTTAATAAAAATTCCATTTTTAGGTTTTTGAAAATTTTTGTTTGGGAAAGGGTTTGAAATTATTCAATTAAGGGTTTTTGCCTTTTTTTTATTGCAGGGAGGGAAAGCTTTGGGATAAACCTTACACCATCATGACCCTAAATACACAGGGGATTTTTCCCAAAAAAGGGGGGAAAGGTTCAAAAATTTCACAAGGGAAAGAAACTCATTTTTAAAATTCCCCCTCCAGGTAGGCATTTATTGAAATTTTGTCCCTACTGCTGTTGAAGTGTTCTTGATTTAAGGAATTGGAGTTACCCCTCAACTTTCTTGGATCAAAGCTGATTGCCTCCCATTGCCAAGGCATTGTATGATCCTTACTGTTTTAGCTCTTCCCCATGAATATTCTGTACACTTAACTCTCAATTTATTCAAGCTCGATTTAATGGACTTTGGAAATATGGAGCAAAATCTGCTGGGTCAGGTGATTTAGAAACAATGAATAAAGTCTGCTGGTTACAGAAATGTCCATTATTGTTACAATCACAACAAAATATTTCATCTCTTGTCCATTACAGTTGCCATAACTTGCCACCTCCTCCTCCTCCTCTCCTCCTTTCCCCATTAGAATTTAAAGATACTGATACAGCATACATAAGGGGGATTACCAATAGACCCCTGACTGTCTTCAAGAAGGCACTGGACAGGCACCTCAAGTCAGTACCTGACCAGCCAGGCTGTCGTTTGTATGTCAAGCTGCATGCAGCCAACAGTAACAGCCTGGTTGATCAGACCCTGATCCACCACAAGGCCTGGTCTCAGACCGAGCCGCAGGGGCGCTGACCCCCAAACCCTCTCCATTCATACTCCAGGTATACTCCAGTGCTGTATTCAGATTTTTACCAGGAAGTAATCAATACAGTACTGTATAATGTACTATATTTTGTATCAAATGGTTACTTGATTTCTACTGCATAGACATTTCATTTGAGGTACTAAATCCTAAGGGGTTTGATACCTTAGTTATTTCAGATTAAATAAGGGGAAGTTATTTTTTTAGTTACATCTTGCAACATTAAATATTTAGAGTGACAAATGACATTACTGTAATATAAGTTGAAAAACTAACTTCTGTAGATAATTGACTATTTTGTGTGTGGTAATGATCATGTTACAGTAAAACATTTTACTGGTATTGGGCTTTTTTTTTTCAATTATTTATGTTTCACATTGATGTGTATTAGAATTGCCTTCAAGGGCTGACACAACCACTAGGTAAGCTCTGGTATACAGTACCCTAGAGCAGCAAAATTTGTGGTTGAATAGACAAAACATTAATTAACTTCTTGAAACAACATAAGCAAAGAGGCTTCAGTAGAGAAAACTGGTACATTTATATTCTGAATAATTCACATGTACATACAGTGGCTAAGTACGTATCTTTATTGAAGAGATGTTGCACCTACACAGTAGCTTTTTTTTTTAAATTAATATAGGCATGTGATGACTGAGACATATAGTTGAGCCAGTGGAAGGCGTGGTGAGTTGCAACAATTGTAGATATGAACATAGGTGGGCTAGACTCACTGGTAGTGTATCGTGCCTATAGCATGGGATAGAGGTTAGCAATAGAGTTGTAGAAGATATCCTCTGTACCAAGATTCCATGTTGTTGCTGTGTCACAAAAGTATCATTAGATCAAAGGTATTCATTACTGACAGGTTGATAAATAAACATGTCAGTACAGAGAGTCCCTTTCATATGAACATTCATGTTGCAAACTTTCAAAAATACGAACAATTTGCAAGAAGTTCCATGAGGTAAACAATGCATAGTAGGTTACTCTAGTGGCATCGTTCATACAGGTGCTTGTGCTCTCTCCACAAATTCATTGTTATTTCTGATTATTATACCACCAGTATGACTCACGAAATCATAATGACACGATTGCAAACAAACCATACCATGGGCAGGGTTAGAACCTGCGATCAGAGTCTCAAAACTTCAGAGCTTCACCCCTAGTATGTCTGGTGTTAAGCACAAAAGCAGTGGTGATGCAGGTGGTAGTGCTAAGAAATGCCAGGCCATGACAATGGAAACAAAAGTGGACATAATGTATTTTTTATATTTTTCTTGTGTTCACATATATGTTTCAACTATGTAGTACACTTCCTGGTTACTCGATGTTCATACACACATATCCTACACTACTGTACAATACTGTATACAGTGGAACCTCAGTTTTTGTATGCCTTAGTTGGAGACAATTCTTGGAGAAAATTCTCTATAAAATGTATTTTTTGTGAATATTTTTGGGTGTCTGGAATGGAACCAATTAATCTGTTCCAGACACTGAAAAATATTAACAAAAAATACATTTTATAGAGAATTTTCTTCAAGAATTGTCTCCAACTAGGGTATACGAAAACTGAGGTTCCACTGTACATATACAGTGGACCCCCGCTTAACGATCACCTCCCAATGCGACCAATTATGTAAGTGTATTTATGTAAGTGCGTTTGTACGCGTATGTTTGAGAGTCTGAAATGGACTAATCTACTTCACAATATTCCTTATGGGAACAAATTCGGTCAGTACTGGCAACTGAACATACTTCTGGAATGAAAAAATATTGTTAACTGGGGGTCCACTGTACACATGTATGTTGGACTTATGAACAAATGGACTTAAGTATGACCACTCGGAACCCAACCTGTTTGTAAGTAGGAGAGAGATTGTATTGTAAAACTTTGATCCAATAAAAATCTAGATTAAGTCAAGCACTATAGTGTGCATCATTGTCTATAAAAACTTATTAAGTCTCGGAGGAAAAATCTCCATACCTAACATAAACTTCAACTGCTTTTAAGATTGTTCATTCCATTTTATTTGGTGGAGTGATATGATCACAGCACCTTCATGAATGTCAGTTTAGTAAGCCAATTTATGGGAGTGACCAGTATTCCCATGGAATATTAGACCATCGCTGCAGTATAATCAAGTTCTCAATGTGATTGTGTGTGTGTTACAGTACAGTGAATATATATACATCTTCCATGTATGTAATACTCTACAACTAAATTATCCAAATACTGCATTCTTCATAGAAAGATCTGTTAGATGTAACATAAAATTAATTTAGGTCTACAGTTCATTAACATGCAGTGTTACAGGTATATATAATTGTGTAATACTGGTAATAGATAAAAAAGATAAAGATAAAGGGTTATTCCTTTGTAAAGGTTGCAATGTGTAATTACAATTTTGGTTTGCTAAGTATGAAGAAAGCCACTGTCATGCTGGGACATTTCGGGCAGACTAATCCTAATCATCATAAGTTTTGAAGACACTCTAAAACCTATATCTGTGCTAGATGTCACTGCATTTGCCTTCAAAAATTTCACACTGAAAATAAATTTGTTTCTGTTGATCTGTTGAATATGACCTACTATGAGGCAAAATTCCTTACTGTATTTTGTAATTCATATATTGTCTGCACTTGTTGAAATATCCTACTCATCATCACCCATCCTTATTAGATCCCCTTAGCAGATGGCTGCAGACTCTAGTAGGGTCCTTAGGTACACATCTTCTCTGTTCTTCCTGTTTCTTAGTTTTTCCTACCATTTCAAGAGATCCCTATGATGATTCAAATTTCTCTTCTGCTACCTCTCCTGGCCATGTGATTGATATTCCTGCCAGTCACAGATAACCACCCTGAGTTCCAAGTTAACTGTAACAATCCTACAGTATCCATCTTTACTTTGTAGCTGCCTTCTCCATTGTGGTGCTATTAATATACTTTTGTGAGGTTTATCAGAACTAATTCCCAAAATGTTACATTTTGTTGTTTTAAAAATGTCCTTCTGGAAGTGGTTTCATGAACCACACAAGCTGCCACCTCCCTACATCAGGTGACATAAATGGTTGTTCCAATAGAGTGATCTGATGACTCACGAAATAGTAATAACATGATTGTAAACTAATCATGGGACGGGTGGAACTTGAACCCATGGCCTGTAAGTTTCAGAACTCATTTGCCATGGGTTGAAGTCCCACCCATTCTGTGATTAGAATGAGCTGATTATATTAGCAACAGAGAACTTGATTCTTTTGGAATGGGAAGACAGGAAGTATAACTGAACTGAATGAATATTACATTTTGTTGTATTAAATATGTCCTGCAGTTGGTTTGATGAGCTTCATCCTTTCCTTCTACAACCATATTCATTACAACCACACATGCTGCCACCACTCCATGTTGACTGACTCAGCTGTTGTGTGATGAATGGTTTCACTAGAATGACGACCAGCTTATATAAGCAACAGATAGCAGTATTCTGTTGGGGGAAGCTAAAAAAGTGAGAGGTTGGTCCTTTGTCTATTTTAGGTGTACTATATGCTTAATAAGTTTTGTGTTCATGAAACTTTCATCAGGCTAGTCCCAGAATGTTTTTCATATTGTACTTCAAAGCATCATGATACTGGCAGGTACATTCTGATTGTCTGCATTCTACTGTCACTCAGTTTTACTTCCACTGTATGCAACACTAAGTAACAATGGAGCTTCAAACAAACACCAGAAACACTGAATGCTGCCCAATAAAAAAAATGAACATCCAGAATTGGAATACATTTATCTTTCTTTTTGTATGGAAAAACTCAAAAACAGTATGAGAATTTTATAGGTTTTGAGGCCATTTTGAAAATTCATTGTCCAGTTTTATCCGCCTTAATAAGAAATGAAGGAGGTGTTATGTTTTCTACTTCAGATGATGCAAAAGAGGTGATCAAAGAAGCTTTTAATGATCTTATTGCACCCAGGAGTCCACAACAACAAGTTTGTGCAGTAGAAAAGGTAACTCAATTGTTTTATTTATTTTTAGTGTTAATATATTTAATATAGGTTATATATGCAGATATATAGAATAACCATGCTTGGATTATTTTACATATCTTCTTAATATAAGTTGTTTTGAGCTTGTATACAGGAGGGCCCTGCTTTACACCACTTTGCTGTACAGTCTTATACCTATTATTCATTGATTCAGACTTCCTACAATAAATATGTTTACCACTCATTATAAGCTAAGTATGAAAATATTTTAAGGTAAGTAATATATATGTATGCTGTATATACATTTTTTTAGGCCTAGCTCTATTGCTCAATTAATATATGATAGTGTAAAAATGTTATTAGGCTTTTATATGCATTTGAAAGTGAAAAATTATTTTCACTTTACAGCAGTAGCCTGGGATCTAACCTGCTGTATGAGCAGGACCCTCCTGTTCAGTGGAACCTTGGCACTCGAACTTAATAGATTCCAGAAGGCTGTTCAAGTGCCGATCTGTTCGAGTACAGAACTAATTTTTCACATCCAATTTTTTTTTGGTTGGTTGTTATCACTAGCCCTCTTAGGCCCCATGGTGATTTACTTATACAAATACAGCCTCTCCTCACTTAGTGACGTACTCGTTTACTGATGCCTTTGACTTACGACAGGCTTTCTGACCAGTATTTATACCTAAATATGTAATGTATATTAGAGCTGATTTCCTCTATTCTGTTTATTTCAATATATAGTACACGTACACTACTGTATAAACATTTAAAAACATACCAGAAATGTTATAAATGGTGCAAAGGTGACAATAAAACAATATCAAAGAAGGTTGACACAAACCCACTACCATTATAGTATGCTCCTCACTTAGTGACGAATTCATTTAACAATGTGAGCTTAGGAACAGAACTCTGTCGTTAACACTTTCAGGGTCAACAGCCCTCTCCCAGACTTATTCTCAGGGTTAACAAATTAAAAAAAAAAATTATTTTTTCTTATGAAAAGATAGAGAATCTTTTCCTGATCATAATGACACCAAAAGTATGAAATTTGATGGAAAACATACGGAATTATGCTCTCGCGAAGTTAGCGGTCTCGACGATGTTTACGCATCAGCGATTTTGCCCACTTTGAGCCCTATTTTTGGCCAATTCCAGTGTACTAATCGACAAAAATCATAACTGTTTCACTAGAACTCCATTTTTTCTATCGAATGAGTACAAGAAACCACCCATTTACTGGTTTCAACTATCCAATAAAGTGGTAAGAATTTAGCAATTTTACCAATTTCACACAAATTTCAAAAGATGGCAATTTCCAAATAGGGTCCAGAATAAATAAGAAAGACATTCCTGGCACTAAAATAACATTTCCTCTGTTCATTAGTCACATCCCCACGCCCCTCTTACATTCTTTTGCTTTCCACTTTGAATTTTTATTCTCACAAAAAATAGAAGATTTACTGTTATGCAGACTACTGCATTAGTGTAGAAATGGTATAAATAATATCAGCGCACTTGTGAAAGAATATTAGACTCACCAGTTAACGTGTATTGGACGCGTAGCATGATTTGTTTACTTTTGAACTTTGGTAAAAATTGAACATTTCTGCTACTTTGAGCTCAATTTCAAGGTACTTTTCATTGTAAAACCAATCATAATCATCTCAATTTCTGTAATATGCCTTCCATTCTATAAAATGAGACCAGGAAAATTAGAATACCATCAGGATGGATAATGAGAACCTTCAAAACTAGGGAGGCCAAGCCCATGATGACACTCTTCAGGTCACTTGTTCTATCTAGGCTGGAATATTGCTGCACACTAACAGCACCTTTCAAGGCAGGTGAAATTGCCGACCTAGAAAATGTACAGAGAACTTTCACGGCGCGCATAACGGAGATAAAACACCTCAATTATTGGGAGCGCTTGAGGTTCCTAAACCTGTATTCCCTGGAACGCAGGAGGGAGAGATACATGATTATATACACCTGGAAAATCCTAGAGGGACTAGTACCGAACTTGCACACGAAAATCACCCACTACGAAAGCAAAAGACTTGGCAGACGATGCACCATCCCCCCAATGAAAAGCAGGGGTGTCACTAGCACGTTAAGAGACCATACAATAAGTGTCAGGGGCCCGAGACTGTTCAACTGCCTCCCAGCACACATAAGGGGGATTACCAACAGACCCCTGGCAGTCTTCAAGCTGGCACTGGACAAGCACCTAAAGTCAGTTCCGGATCAGCCGGGCTGTGGCTCGTATGTTGGTTTGCGTGCAGCCAGCAGCAACAGCCTGGTTGATCAGGCTCTGATCCACCAGGAGGCCTGGTCTCAGACCTGGCCGCGGGGGCGTTGACCCCCGGAACTCTCTCCAGGTAAACTCCAGGTAAATACCATACAAAAATATAGTGCAAATTCGCTGTTTTAAACCAAAAACACTGTCAAATTTTTTTTTTCTCATTACGCACTGTGTGCTGCAGGATTTTTTTTATACTGCACACACTGACCACACAGACCCATTCTTTCATATGTAGGCCTACCAGCTTTCTCTCACTAGATTTGAGGGCGCTAGAATTTAGGCGTACTAGTATGTCAAAAACCCTGGGTTGTAAGCCGTACTAATACGTCAGAAACCCTGAAAGAGTTAAGTGAGGAGAGGCTGTAATATAAAAAAAAACACCAAAAAATGTGAAGAAGCACGACATGCCATGCAAACATGCAAAATTTGGGTACTGCCACAACCATAGAATTTTTCCCATACTCAAATCACCGAAAGTTGCATTCTTGTAGTTTGTTGGGCCAGCCTCACTCCACGTTTGTAAAGTTATTTTTTTTTTTACCTTTTCGTCGTCTCATCTCTGGGCGCCATCTCATCTAAGGATGAGATGGCGCCCAAAAGGAATAATAGTGATACCAGAGGTGCCAAGAAGAATAAGCATGAATCTATGATAAAACAAAAACAAACAAACAAACAAATTTTATTTCTTTGCAAGATTACATGGAGAATATGAAATTACAATAATGAGTTGCAGTGCAGAGAGAGCCACTATCATGCCTAGGCATTATGGACAGACTTAATACTAAATAAATTGATCATGAAATTACCGCCTCCCTTTCTTCCTCAACATTTAAAAGTTCCTCAAAATATTCTCGCCATCTACCTAATACCTCCCTCTCCCCATCTACTAACTCCCCTACTTATTTATTTATTTATTATTAATTTGAACATGATACATAGAAGTACAAGGAAATACAGTGGTTAAGTGTAACATGCCAAAGCCCCTTGTATGCAGAGCATTATGGGCAGGCTTAAAATTAACTTAAGATTAATTAATCCATGATATATTCAGTGGTAAACATTATTGTAAACAAATAACAATTAAGCACAAGTGAGTATTTCAAAGACAGGTCATATTGTCATTTACTATGTTGCTGTGCATTCAGTAGAATGGAGTACAGTGGACCCTCAGCTAACGATATTAATCCGTTCCTGAAAGCTTATTGTTAGCTGAAATTATCGTTAGCTGAATTAATTTTCCCCATAAGAAATAATGGAAATCAAATTAATCCATGCAAGACACCACAGATTATGAAAAAAAAAAAATTACCACATGAAATATTGATTTTAATACACACAAACTGACACTTACCTTTATTGAAGATCTGGTGATGATTGATGGTATGGGAGGAGGGGAGAGTATGGAAGTTGTTAATGTTTAGAAGGGGAATCCCCTTCCATTAGGACTTTAGGTAGCACGTCCTTTTCCAGGGTTACTTCCCTTCTTCTTTTAATGCCACTAGGACCAGCTGACCGTGGTGCAGCAACAGCTGACCATGGTGCAGCAACAGATGACTGTGGTGCAGCAGCAGCTGACTGTGGTGCAGCAGCAGCTGACCGTGGTGCAACAGTCACCATGGTTCAGCAACAGTTGACTGGTGCGGCAACAGCTGACCGTGGTGCAGCAGCAGCTGACGGTGGTGTAGCAGCAGCTGACTGTGGTGCAGCAGCAGCTGATGGTGGTGTAGCAGCAGCTGACCATGGTGCAGCAGCAGCTGCCCGTGGTTCAGCAACAGCTGACCATGGTGCAGCAACAGCTGACCGTGGTGCAGCAACAGCCAACTGTGGTGTAGCAACAGCTGACGGTGGTGCAGCAGCAGCTGACCGTGGTACGATAGTACATATTTCTCACCCTTTTTACCACAGGGTTGGCACTAGAAGCTTTCTTTGGGCCCATGGTGGCTTATTTAGCAGTTACAAGCACTATAAAGAATGGAATAATACAAAATGAATCGAATGTATGCATGCAACCAGCCACCCTGGCTTGTAAACAATGACGGCAGTCCAGCTGAGACGCTCAGGCTAGATGGACAGGTTCGGGACGAGTCATGTTGGTCAGAAACAGCTGATGGTGGTGCAGCAGCAGCTGACTGTGGTGCAGCAGCAGCTGACTGTGGTGCAGCAGCAGCTGACCGTGGTGCAGCAGCAGCTCACCATGGTTCAGCAACAGCTGACCGTGGTGCAGCAACAGCTGATGGTGGTGTAGCAGCAGCTGACTTTGATGCAGCAGCAGCTGACTGTGGTGCAGCAGCAGCTGACCATGGTGCAACAGCAGCTGACCATGGTTCAGCAACAGATGACTGGTGCAGCATCAGGTGACCATGGTGCAGCAGCAGCTGACTGTGGTGCAGCAGCAGCTGATGGTGGTGCAGCAGCAGCTGACTGTGGTGCAGCAGCAGCTGACTGTGGTGCAGCAGCAGCTGACTGTGGTGCAGCAGCAGCTGACTGTTGTGCAGCAGCAGCTGACCGTGGTACGATAGTACGTATTTCCCACCCTTTTTACATATGATCGCTTGAGAGATGGTATCTCCTGCTATCTGTTTTTCGTTTATCCACACCAATAACAGTCTCTCAACATCTTCGAGTATGTACTTGCGATCTCTGTTTCAAAAATAAATTTGCACCTTTTGCAAGAACAGCTTCCTTGATTGCCGTTTTGTTGGCCACAATAGTAGCGATGGTTGAGTGGGGTTTGGTATACAACCTGGCCTGCTCCGAGACACTCACTCCACTTTCATACTTAGCACTAGAAGCTTTCTTGGGGCCCATGGTGGCTTATTTTGCAGGTACAATCACTAAAAACGCTGTGATAATATGAAATGTTCCGATTGTATGCGTGGATGCGACCACACTGGCTGGCTTGTAAACACTGGCACCCATGGGACAACTGAGGCGCGCTCAGGCCACACATGGACGCGTCTCAAATGAATCTCGTTGGGTGAGTTTTTTAGCGTTAGCTGAAGCAAAATTTTTGTGTTAAAAGGTATCGTTAGCTGGATTTAACGTTAGCTGATGCCATCGTTAGCTGAGGGTCCACTGTATTCTGTTAGGTATTGTAATTAAAAATAACAAAGTTTGATTGGGTCACAGGGTAAACATTTATGAGATACAATTATTCAGTATTTATTTAGTTGAGGGTGAGTAAGTGATTTTTAAGAAGAGACTTGAATTTATAATCAGACAATGTTTCTCTTATATTCACAGGTAATGAATTCCAGATTTTTGGGCCTTTTATGTGCATTGAGTTTTTGCATAGTGTGAGATGGACACGAGGAACATCAAAGAGTGATCTGTGCCTTGTGTTATGGTCGTGTGTTCTGTTGAGGTTGGTAAGGAGACGTTTGAGGGGAGGGTTAATATCAGAGTTAAGTGTTCTATGTATGCAGCAGGTACAATAATAAGTATGGATGTTTTGTATGGTGAGTAGGTTTAGAGTTTTGAATATTGGTGGAATGTGCTGCCTGTAGTGGGAATTTGTTATCATTCTGACTGCAGCCTTTTGTTGGGTAATTAATGGTCTGTGATGGTTTATTGTTGAGCCCCATGCACAAATTCCTTAGGTGAGATAGGGGTAAATAAGTGAGTGATATAGGGCCAGGAGGGCTGACTGTGGAACATAGTACCGTATCTTCGATAGTATGCCTACGGTCTTGGAAATTTTCTTGGAAATTTGTTGTACATGTGTTTGAAATTTGAGTCTATTATCAAGGTGGATTCCTAAGAATTTTCCCTCTGTGAGCTTTGTGATAGGTGATCCATTTATTATTATGTTAAGAGGGACATATGTAGCTCTGTTACCAAACTGAATGAAGTAGATTTTGCCATTGTTGAGAGTAAGTTTGTTAGTCATCATTCAGGTAGATATTTTCTGTAATTCGGTATTCACAGTACTGGCTAGCATGACTGGGCTCGGGTGAGAGAAGACGTATGTAGTGTCATCTGCAAATAGTGTGGGTTTGAGTAGTTGCGATGCATTTGGTAGGTCATTTATGTAAACGAGAAAGAGAAGAGGGCCAAGGACACATGAAATATTAATTTTAATACACACAAACTGAAGAAGACATGCACAATTACTACTCTACTAAGAATAGAATACATGACACTTACCTTTATTTAAGATCTGGTGATGATTGATGGGATGGGAGGAGGGGAGAGTGTGGAAGTTATTGTTTAGAAGGGGAATCCCCTTCATTAGGACTCGAGGTAGCAAGTCCTTTTCGGGGTTACTTCCCTTTGTCTTTTAATGCTACTAGGACCAGCTTGAGAGTCACTGGACCTCTGTCGCACAACAAATCTGTCCATAGTGCTCTGTACCTCCCGTTCCTTTAAGACTTTCCTAAAATGGGCCATAACATTGTCATTGTAAAGGTTGCCAACACGGCTTGCAGTAGCTGTGTCAGGGTGATTTTCATCCATAAAGGTTTGCAGTTCAACCCCCTTTGCACACATTTCCTTAATCTCTTTTTTCAATTCCATACTAATTCTCGCCCTTTTTATCACAGGGTTGGCACTAGAAGCTTTCTTGGGGTCCATGGTGACTTATTTTGCAGTTACAAGCACTAAAAACACTGGGATAATGTGAAATGTACCAAATGTATGCGTAGATGTGACCACACTGGCTGGCTTGTAAACACTGGCACTGAGGCCACACGTGGGATGCGTCCCGGATGAATCACGTAAGGTGAGTTTTTTATCATGAGGCCAGGCAAATTTTTTGCGTTCAAATGCTTCATATGGCGGATTTAACGTAATGCGATGCATTCGTAAGGCCGGGTTCCACTGTATTTTGTCCGTTCTCCAGACAAATTCTCGTCCACCACCAACACTGCCCGTACCACTACATGAATTACATATGTTATTCATTTTAGAGTACATATATCAGGTTTCTATGTTATTTATATTGTTTATTATGTCATATTGGATGAAGTGAGATAGATAAATAAGCGAAATTATTGAAGCACAGAATTCCACTGGAATAGATTAATTGCATTTCAGTTAATTTAAATGAGGAAAATTGACTCTGCAAATGAGCAAATCCAGTTGCAAGCAAGGTCATGGAATGGATGAAACTCGCAAGTAGAGGTTCCACTGTAGTTATGTTATTGTTGGCTCAGAGTAATTTCTTTGCTTGGTCATTTAATAAAAGGTTGATATCAGGATCAATGCTTGTAATCATAAGATTGAGTGACTACAACTAGACTTTTGAATAAAGTATTATGTTAAACTTAATAATTATGATACAAAACTAATTTATCTTACTAGCTAATGAATTGTTACAAGTAGTTTTAAAAAATACAGAGATACAGTTTACTCTTAATATGGTACAGATTTAACGATTTAATATTGAATGGTTTTAGTTTGAGTTTGACAACAGTTGTAGATTTAGAATAGAAGTTTACTGAACACAATAAAATTGTTTAGTACTGGAAGTGATAATTAAATTAAAAGTCTGCAGATAATGGTAGTTATAGAAAAAAATAAGAAAAAACAAAAATAATAGTTTATAATAGTAGATTAACCCTTTGACTGTTTCGGTCTTTTTTTTTTTTTTTTTTTTTAACAAGTCGGCCGTCTCCCACCGAGGCAGGGTGACCCAAAAAAGAGAAAGAAAATCCCCAAAAAGAAAATACTTTCATCATCATTCAACACTTTCACCACACTCGCACATTATATATATATACATATATATATATATATATACGTCTTACGAGCCAGTGTGTTTGATGTATATATACTCAAAATTTCTAGCGGCTTCAAATCAAGCAGGAGAAAGCTGGTAGTCCCACATGTGAGAGAATGAGTTTGTGTGGTCAGTGTGCACCATATAAAAAAAATCCTGCAGCTCACAGTGCATAATGAGAAAAAAAAACTCCGACTGTTTTTTGGATTAAAATGCTGACTTTGTGGTGTATTTTCATATAGTATTTATGGTTGTATTCTCATTTTCTTGGTCTCATTTGATAGAATGTAAAACATATTATAGAAATAGAGGTGATTTTGATTGGTTTTACTATGAAAAGGAACTTGAAATGGAGCTCAAAATAGGGGAAATGTTTGATTTTTGCCAATGTTCAAGAGTAAACAAATGATGTCATTGTCCAATAAATGTCCAACTAGCCATTCTAATATGCAGTTATGAATGGGTTGTCATTATTTATACAATTATTACAATATTGCAGTAGTTTGCATAACAGTAAATCTTCTATTTTTTTTGTTTGAATAAAAGTTCAAAATAGAAAGCAAGAGTAATATCAGAGGAGCCTGGAGACGTGACTGATGAACAAACAAAATGTTATTTTAGAGCCAGAAATGTCTGCATTGTTCATTCTGGACCCTATTTTGAAATTGGCATATTTTTTAATTTTCATGAAATTGGCCAAATTGCAAATTTCTGACCACATTATTGGGTAGTTGAAATCAGTAAATGGGCAGTTTCTTGTACTCATTCGATAGAACAAATGGAGTTCTAAAGAAATAGCTATGAGTTTGGTCAACTGGAACAATGGAATTAGTCAAAAATAGGGATCAAAGTGGGCGAAATCGCTGATTTGTAAACATCA
Source organism: Cherax quadricarinatus (assembly GCF_026875155.1). NCBI lineage: Eukaryota > Metazoa > Arthropoda > Malacostraca > Decapoda > Parastacidae > Cherax > Cherax quadricarinatus. Next base: position 54,748,854 of record NC_069407.1, on the reverse strand, counting down.
CCGAGGTTGCTAACATCGTGAGAGCGTAATTCCGTAAGTTTTCCATGAAATTTCGTTCTTTTGGTGTCAGTACCATTGGGAAAAGATTATCTATGATTTCATAAGAAAAAATAATTTTTTTTTTTTTAATTTTTCGACACCAGAAGACACCTCTGGATTTGGGGTTGTGACAGTCGAAGAGTTAAGGAAAGTAATTATAAAATACTACAGGGATTATGCTAACTCTTATTATGGCACAAGTTTGACAATATAATGTTGCACTTGTTATCAGTTCTATAATAATAGTTTATAATTAACAAAAAAGGCACAATACCGTGACTGGAACGATACACAAATAACCCGCACATAAAAGAGAGAAGCTTACGACGATGTTTCAGTCCGACTTGGACCATTGACAAAGTCACACTAACCAGAGGTGGAGCAGGACGGCTATATATAGGCAGGAAGAGGTGTGGTAGTGTAGTAGTAGTAGTAGTAGTACAAGAGTATATAATACCGACAAGATGAAATTAAGACACATGCACAACACCCGGGCATCCCCATCATAGACGTTTCGCCATCCAGCCAGCCACTGGATGGCGAAACGTCCACAACAAAGACAACCAGACGCCGCACTTGTGTCTCAATTTCATCAGTAGTTGTAGTAGTAGTAGAAGAAGAAGAGGTAGTAGTGGGGGTAGTGGTAGAAGTGGGAAATAAAAAGGACGAGCCAGTCAAATACAAAGGAAGGGGAGCACTGCAAGAGAGCTAGATGCCCACAGAGGGAGAGCAAGCGCACAGAGGTGCGTGAAAGGGAAGTGGTGAAATAAATGAAGAAGGAACAGAAACACGAGACAGGAGAGAGAAAGACAACCCAGAGGAGAAAAGGAAAGAGGAAAGGGGAAGAGGAAGAAGAAAAAAGAAAAAGAAAAATGAGGATTCAGGTTAAGTCATGGGTGTTCTGAAGTTTGGAGCATTTTACAGTGTAGTGGGAGAGGAAGGCATCTACAGAGACAAAGCCAGGGCTAAAGTTCATACAAGGAAAGTTGTGTATTAGAGAGGATTCAACTAGACGGCGACTGTTCGAGTTGGAAGTAGGGAAGACAGTTTTGGCAGAAGACCAGTCAATAGGATGGCTATGATCTCTGACGTGACAGAAAAGAGCATTGTTAGTGTCGGCAAGCCTAACACTATTTTTGTGCTCCCTAAGTCTGTCAGAAAGAGATCGACCAGTTTCTCCGAAGTATTGAAGAGGACAGGAGGAGCAAGAAATAGAGTAGACACCAGGAACATCTGTAGAGGGAGGAGAGGTATGAACGGGATTAGTGCGAAGAGTGTTAGTCTGGCGGAAGGTAAGCTTGATGTCTAAGGGACGGAGAGAATTGTTGAGATTAGAAAGACCGGAAGTGTAGGGAAGGCAGAAGATAGAAGAGTTCTCATGAGTAGAGAGTTTGGGAGAGAAGAAATTGCATTTAGCACGTAAGAGGGCAGAGTCTATGAAATGGGAAGGGTAGCCAAGACGGGAGAACGAATTATGAAGAGTGGAAATTTCTGCTGGAAGGAACTGAGGATCACAGATGCGGAGGGCATAGATAAAGAGGGAGATAAGAACACTTTTCTTGACAGGGGAAGCATGATAGGAAAAGTAGTGAATGTACATGCCACTGTGCATAGGTTTACGGTAAACGGAAAAGGAAAAACCTGTATCTGAGCGGTGGACATGGACATCAAGGAAAGGAAGCAAGGAATTAGATTCCCATTCAGCTTTAAACTTAATGGAAGGGGCAAGATTATTAAGAGCTTCAAGAAAAGGCTGGAAGAGACTGGAGTCATGAGGCCACAGAGCAAAGATGTCATCCACATAGCGGAGCCAGAGTGAAGGTTGCACATCGAGGGTAGGAAGAAGAACAGTCTCGAAGTATTCCATGTAAAGATTAGCAAGGACAGGAGAGAGAGGAGAGCCCATAGCGAACACCGAAGGTTTGAGAATAATATTTCCTTGGAAGGAAAAGGAGTTAGAGTCCACACAGAGGCGGATCAGATCAAGAAAGACATCAGTGGGGATAGGAGAGATGAAGAAACCCTTCATGGGCCTTCTCTCTAAGGAAATCAAGGACATCATCAAGAGGGACATTGGTGAAGAGGGACTCAACGTCAAGACTAAGCATCTTACAGGTTGGGAGAGAGCGAAACCCGTTCAATGAAGTCTTGAGAGTGACGGAGGTGGGCAGGAGAAAAAGTACCAAGAAAGGGAGTGAGGGTTTTGGCCAGCCAAGAAGCAAGAGAATAAGAGACAGAGCCTCTAGAGGATATGATAGGACAAAGAGGAATATCAGGTTTATGAGTTTTGGGAAGGCCATAGAAATAGGGAAGAGAGGGACAGATGACACGAAACCGTTGAACAAGGTCAAAGTCAGGAGGACAGAGGTCGGAAAGAGTCCTTAGTTTTTTGTTGAAAGTTCTCTTGATGCGATCAAGAGGGTTGGAAACGAGAGGAGTGTAGGTGCGTGAGTCAGAGAGCAAGACATCAGCTTTACGGAGGTAATCCTCGCGATCAAGGATAACTACCAAATTACCTTTGTCAGAAGATAGTATGACAATGTTAGTGTTGGATTTAAGAGAAGAAAGGGCAAGTTGGTAATGGTGTGGAAGGTGGTGATTCTTAGAAAATAGACTAACAAGAGCAGGAAGGAGAGCACCACGAAAAGTGGACAAGTCAGGAAGATTACGGAAGCGAGATTGACGAAAGGAATCAAAAGAGCTAATCAGGGAAATACCAGCGCGAGGAGTAGGCGAAGTGGCAAAGGAAAGGCCAAAACCAAGAAGTTCAAGCTCATACTGAGAGAGTGAGACAGAAGACAGATTAGTAACACAGTCAGTGAGGGAGAATTTAGACCAAGGGCTAGCTGAGATGAGACGTTGAAGTTTATTCTGTAGTTTGGAAGAATGAATTTGTGCATTCAGGCGAGCAGTGTCAAAGGCAATGGTAGAGAGAAGGTTATAGAGATCCTGTGGTAGAGCCGCAAAGAGAGCACGTTGACGTTGACGGAAAGTAAAGAAGGCATCTTCAACCTGTGATTTAGTAGAAAGAATGAGCTGTTGAAGTAGGAGACGGGCTTTGGCATGCTGCATTTAACTGTATTATTTTGTACTTCACTGTATCATGTTCAAATTAATAAATAAATAAATAAGAATGACAAGGAGGTTTGTATAGCTAAACAAGGAAAAAAACAATTACTTACTGAGGAGACAGGAAAAAATCCAGAAAGGGGCTTTACTTGGTGCTCAAGCAACAAGGCAAAAAGCCCTACCTTACTATGAAAGTGTATGAGATAGAAGGAGAGCTTTCACAGTAATGTAAGCTTAGTTCTGGCTTGAAAATGTTAGGAAGCACAATAAATTTTATAGTTTAAGTTTTCTGGTGAGGCTGCATCAGCTGATCAAGTATGTAACTGCAGAAAGTTACCCTGCTGACTTTACCAAGATTATTGTTGATGATGATTATAGCACTACAAGTGATGGCTAACAGAATGTGAAGTAAGTCATAGTACATTTAACCTAGCACAGTAGTAAATAAAATTGACAGGGGGGTGGGGGGGAAGAAATTAACACTGGAGTTGTCTAGGCTAGAATATAGAATTATGCTCAGTTTTTTTTAAATACTTTATTTGAAAGTAAAAGTGCCTATTCTCATAGATTTTATTGTACCTTTCAAATAACTGTTTGAAAAATGTTTGATAATTACAGTCTAAAGAAAAATGTTAACTGTATTTACCACAATTTTATATTACAGTTTTTACACACATGGTTCTTCATGTAATACAGTGTATGTGTACATTGCACACCAAAATTCTTCACTCACCCAGGCCTTCAGAGAATGTTGTTTTTAGCTCACTAATAATGTAGATTGCTGTCTGTTACAAAATGACCTCTGTTATTATTTCATTTTTCTCAATGTGTTCATTGTTATAAATGTACAGCTTGTGGCAGCAGCATCAGGTTGTGAAGAATCAGCTAAGATGTGCATCAAAGTGCTAGTGTCAGCATTGTTGCAGTTGCAGCCAAAAGTGCAACTAAGAAACAAGATAATGAAGTAAGTTAATGAGGCTTTAGTAATATTCATTTATTTATACATCCTTCAGTAGGGGTGGAGGTATGACTTGATGTTAGTGAAAGGCTAAGATCTTAGCCCAAGGAATCTCCCCTTCTTTGATGAAATCTGTTTACCTCCTGTCCCCAGGTGTTGTATGACCCTTATGGGTTTATTGTATCCCGTGAATATGATAATAACATTGCAGTTAACCCTTTCATAGAGTGACACAAACTATGCAATTTTGTGTAAATATAATTGACAAAGAGTATCCAGAGTTGCAAAACAAACGAGAATCTTTAATAGTATGGTTCGTAAACATGAAAGCATCAAGTTTGGTGAAAAATCCAGGAACTACCCACTGTGAAATTTTATTCTCCTGCCCAAGTTGGGCCCCAAGGACTGAGTGTTTAGAGTGGTACATCTTCTCCCCTTAACCACTTCCCCCAAGAAAGGTGCCTTGATTCCAGTGAAGGGCTCTTGATCCAGGTACATTAACTGGACCTCCATTCTTCTTTCTTGGATAAAAACCCAGGTACTGTACTGTGTGACCCATACAGGTTTAGTTCTTCCCCCTAATTAAATTGAAATAAGTCCCCTCACCCACTGCCACCTACAGTTGTTTTTTTGGGAGCATTGAGTGCCTTATTCACTGTGTTTATCAAACGTTTTTGGATCGTTTCATCACTCACTTTCATTTCTGGATATTAACCATAGCATCCAAGAAAAATACTGGTGATGGTAAAAATAAAATAGACTAATAAGCTCTGATGGTACTAAAGGAAGTGGAACTCTGAGATATGCTATGGAGGTGGTGCATGTGTGATACAGACTGTCCACACCTTTGGTCTGAGAGTCTATACTGCTCAGTTATGTTGGTAATTCCATGCTATCAGTAAAGTTGCAGAGTTTTCACTGAAGGGCACCTTAGCATTGCTCTGAAGTAGAATCTGAAACAGGTAATGATGCCTTATTTGTAGCTCTGTAAAGCACTGTAGAGTAATATTGACTAGAGACATTACAGAATACTTAAGTATTCCAATACAACCATTAACTACTGACAACTCTACATGAACTTCAGCCATCCACCTCAGCCCAGTAGGACCACGTCAACCCATTCCACACACTCTTCCACATCATTGAGCAATGGCAGTTAGAAAGTATGGTAAGATAACTGCAGTAATTTGTACCTGGTAGAATATTAACCCTTTCAGGGTCCAAGGCCAAAATCTGAAGGGGTGCCCCAGTGTCCAAGAAATTTTGAAAAAAAAAAAATTATTTTTTCTTACAGAATTAAAGATAATATTTTTGTAAAGGTAATAAAACAAATAAAAAAATTCTGATCAGTACTTACCAAGATACAGCAGCGGGAAGTCGACCCAAAATGACCGGGTGGTGGCAACATCAGCGACTTCGCAAAATCGCATTTTTTTCATTTTACGTTTTTTATACTTTTTTCTTTTCTAATGTTTTTCTTTTTCTAGTGAGACAAATATAATGTATATTGCATAAGTGTACACTCATTGTATTCAACACAATAACTTCACTAATTTGTTTATCATTACAGTGGACCCCCGGTTAACGATATTTTTTCACTCCATAAGTATGTTCAGTTGCCAGTACTGACCGAATTTATTCCCATAAGGAATATTGTGAAGTAGATTAGTCCATTTCAGACCCCCAAACATACACGTACAAACGCACTTACATAAATACACTTACATAATTGGTCGCATTCGGAGGTATAGGTACGAATGTATGCGGGTGGGTCCACTGTATATTGCATACAAACTGATTGACAAGTTTATTGTAAACAAAATGAGAAAATTTAGTGGCGGGTATTGTGTGAATACAACGGTACCATATAGTACCATATGGTACAATGGTGCCATAGGTGCAATGGTATATAGGTTAATAGGTTACCATATGGTACAATAGCACCATATGATACAATGGTCCATTATAGGTGGAATTGATAAATGGCATCCATTTTGGTACATATGGTAGCCATATGATACAATGGTACCATATGGTGCAATGGTACCTTAAGGTACCATTTGGTGCAATGGTACCTTACAGTACCATATGGTGCAGTGGTACCATATGGTGCAATGGTACCATATGGTACATTGTACCATATCGTACTGTTGTATTCAACACAATAAACACACTAATATTTTCATCATTATTTCATTTACAATAATTGTTTACAACAAAAATATGCAAAAATGTTGTACATGTATATTAGTAATGTTCTATTATATATTTACAAATGTACAGCCACTCGACATGTTTCTTGAGGTGGATGACAAAGCGCTTTGTCTTGGAAACTGTGGAGTCACTAGCTAGCTTGCGTCGTCACTCAGTCTTGGCTGGTGCCTCATGGCATCAACACCTCCTACTGACCATATGGTATATGGTATCATATGTTACAGGGTACCATATGGTACATTGTACTATATGGTATAGGGTACCATACAGTACAGGATACCATATGGTGCAGGGTACCATATGGTGCAGGGTACCATATGGTGCAGGGTACCATGTGGTGCAGGGTACCATATGGTACAGGGTACCATACAGTATAGGACACCATATGGTACAGATACAGGGATCCCTATGGAAATAAGTCACCCTGACTTTTTTGGGTTATCCTATGGCACCATTGGTAAACGAATTCATTGCTAAGTGAGGAGCATACTATAATGGTAATGGGTTTGTGTCAAACGTCTTTGTTATTGTTTGAATGTCACCTTTGCACCATTTATAACATTTCTGGTGTATTTTTTAAGCCTTTGACTGTCGCGGCCGTATATATATGTCTTACGAGGTACCGAGTTTGATGTATATATACTCATAAATTCTAGCAGTTTCAAATCAAGAAGGAGAAAGCTGGTAGGCCCACATGTGAGAGAATGGGTCTGTGTGGTCAGTGTGCACCATATAAAAAAAATCCTGGAGCACGCAGTGCATAATGAGAAAAAAAAAACTCCGACTGTTTTTTTTTAATTAAAATGCTGACTTTGTGATCTATTTTTGTATAGTATTTATGGTTGTATTCTCGTTTTCTTGGTCTCATTTGATAGAATGGAAAACATATTATAGAAATAGAGGTGATTTTGATTGATTTTACTATAAAAAGAACCTGGAAATGGAACTCAAAGTAGGGAAAATGTTTGATTTTTGCCGATATTCAAAAGTAAACAAATAATGTCATTGTCCAATAAATGTTCAACTAGCCATTCTGATATGCAGTCATGAATGGATTGATGTTATTTACAAAATTATTGGAGTATTGCAGTAGTCTGCATAATAGTAAATCTTCTATTTTTTGTTTGAATAAAAATTCAAAATAGAAAGCAAGAGTAATATCAGAGGGGCCTGGAGACATGACTGATGAACAAAGAAAATGTTATTTTAGAGCCAGGAATGTCTGCATTGTTCATTCTGGACCTTATTTTGAAATTGTCATATTTTTTATTTTTTGTGAAATTGGCCAAATTGCAAATTTCTGACCACGTTATTGGGTAGTTGAAATTGGTAAATGGACAGTTTCTTGTACTTAATCGATAGAAAAAATGGAGTTCTAAAGAAATAGCTATGAGTTTGGTCGACTGGAACAATGGAATTAGCCGAAAATAGGGCTGAAAGTGGGCGAAATCGCTGATTTGTAAATATCGCCGAGGTCGCTAACTTCGCGAGAGCGTAATTCCATCGGTTTTCCATCAAATTTCGTTTTTTTGGTGTCATTACAATCGGGAAAAGATTCTCTATCATTTCCTAAGAAAAAATAATTTTTTATTTTTTTTGAAATTTTGCGACACCAGGAGACACCTCAGGATTGGGGGTTGCGACAGTCAAGGGGTTAACAATTATACAGTAGTGCAGTGTATATTGTAATAAAGAGAATAGAGGAAATCAGCTCTCATATACATTATTTAGATATGCCTTCTGGTCAGAGAGCCTGTTGTAAGTCTGAGTCGTCGATAAACGAACCCATCACTAAGTGAGGAGAGGCTGTAATACGGTATGAGAACATTGTAATCTAGTGTTATACAAGAAAATTAATCAGGAAGTAATTAGGAATTAAGGTTTTATTAAAAAAAAAATAAGCATTGATATGATTTTTTTTTTTTTTTTTTTTTTTTTTTTTTTTTTTTATCCTCTAGGAATATAATATAGGTTGACTATCACTAATCTGGCATCATCAGGACCTGTAGGGTGCCGGATTAGTTATTTTGCTGGATTACAGAGTGGTTAGGTTAGAATACATTTAACCCAATGGCTAACCCCCTCATGCTACCTTTAAAATACAGTGGACCCCCGCATAACGATTACCTCCGAATGTGACCAATTATGTAAGTGTATTTATGTAAGTGCGTTTGTATGTGTATGTTTGGGGGTCTGAAATGGACTAATCTACTTCACAATATTTCTTATGGGAACAAATTCGGTCAGTACTGGCACCTGAACATACTTCTGGAGTGAAAAAATATCGTTAACCGGGGGTCCACTGTACCCCATAAATCAGTGCAAGTTGGTTAACCCTTTCACTGTCATGACCCCTGCTCGCAAACTTGCCCCCAGTCTCGAAAAATTAAAAAAAAAAAACAATTCTTATGAATTTTGGACACTCATTTTCCGAAGGTAATGAAACCAAAAGTACGAAATTTGGTGAAAAACTTGCGGAATTGTGCTCTTGCAAAGTTACTGGTCTCAGCGATGTTCACGCATTGGCGATTTCGCTCATTTTACGCCCAATTTTTGGCCAATTCCACTGTCCAGTCGACCAAACTCATAGCTGTTTCGCTAGTATTCCTTCTATTCTGTCGAATGAGTAAAAGAAACTGCCCATTTCCCTATTTCAACTACCCAGTAAAGTGATCAGAAATCAGTAATTTTGCCAGTTTCACACAAATTTCAGGAGATGCCAATTTCAAAATAGTGTCCAGAATAAACAATGCAGACATTCTTGGCACTAAAATAACATTTTATCTGTTCATTAGTCACATTTCCAGTGCCCCTCTTATATTACGCTTGCTTTCCATTCTGAATTTTTATTCACAAAAAAAAAAAACAGAAGATTTGATGTTATGCAGACTACTACATTATTGTAATAACTGTATAAATAATATGAACCCATTCATGACCATGTTTTAGACCAGCAAGTTGGACACATATTGGACACATGACATGTTTAGTTTATTCTCGATCAGCAAAAATTGAACATTTCCCGTACTTTGAGCTCAGTTTCAAGGTATTTCCATTCTGAAACCAATCAAAATCATCTATATTTCTGTAATGTATTTTCCATTCCATCAAATAAGACCAAACAAATGAGAATACGTACAACCATACAAAAATCACCTGAAACTACACCTCAAAGTCGCTGTTTTACATCAAAAACACGGTCACAGTTTTTTCTCATTATGCACTTCGTGCTGCAGGTTTTTTTTTTTATATAGTGCACACTTACCACATGTATTCTTTCATATCTAGGCCCAAATTTACTGGTCACAGCTTATCTGAGTGAGCTAAGCTCATCGTGTCATTCAACAGGACTGACTGGCTTCAAAGCCATGATACAATCAGACTGACAGTAAAAGAGTTAATAAAGTTAACCAGTTTGACTTACGCGAGAAAGTTCATCACTGCCACTTCCAAAGTGAAGAGCTGAAATTTACAACTCAACATCTTCACTTACACGTAGTCTAAACCACTTCATCAGAACTTGATCTACTTCCAAACTTTTTCCTTTCTTCATTCCTTCCTTCATTATTTTCCTTTTACACGTCTGTTTCTCTGTATCACTGTTAGCAAAGAAACTGAATAATTTTTCTTTGTTTCTTTATGTCATAAACTGTGGAAGAGCCAGTGCTGTATAATTCAGACAAGCTTCTCACATACACACCGCTGTCAAGTTTTTTCAGAAGTTCAACCTTATCTTTTATGGACAATGTATGGTGTTTCTGCTTTACACAGCAAGAAGCATTTCCTGTCATTGGAACTGTGGCTGGGGTTAAAGTGAGCAGGTTATGACAATAAATGGAGAAAAAGAAATTTTAATGGCTAGCCTATGCAAGTGACACCAACAGTGTTTATGCAATAAGTTGCGGCAGGTTGGTGAGGCGATCCAGGAAATTTGAAATTATGCTAGCCAGAATTAGTGCCAGATTACTGATGAAACTGGGTTAGTGATGGCCGCCTGTACTACAATATTTATTGCAGATTGTATTACTATGTATGTCATTGTATGTATCTGGTGATTATTAATTTTAATTATTCACAAAAAATTTCATCATAGGTAAGTTTTCATGTTTTATAAACCTTATAAAGATTGTTTAAGAGCAAGGACCATATTGGGGTATGTCACTTTGCAGCTAGACATAAATTGTAAAATTGGCATGAGGTTGACATTTTTTTATGGAAATTATGCTGTCACATACAGGAGATATTAATGATAATACTGTATCTTACACCTAGGTCCCTTCCCTTCATTGGTGAGGAGTTCCCAGAGTGTTACTTAGAGACTGTTATGAATGTTCTCATGTGTGCCCTAACATATGACAACAACAACCTCAGTGTGTTGGTGCAGGCCATTTCTCTCCTGGTCGAAGATTCTGGTGCTTTACTCTCTAAATACAGACAACGTGAAGATAATAAAGACCAAACTGATGAATTAAATGAGACCAGAGAGAATATCTTGATAGAGCTCCATCCCAGGATTGTTCAGGCCATTCTGAAAGGAATAACACTCTTCTGGAGCAGAGGATTCAAGTAAGAATACATCTGTATGTTACAAATTAAAAGTAATGGTACTAGTCAAGTAATGAAACAGAGATAACAAATAACAACAAAATATATAGTGAGATGAATCAAGCAGATAGAGCGGTGGGAGATTAATGTTTATACTTTTTTTTTTTATTGTGTACAGTATTATCAACTAATTTCATTTGGCAATTTATCTTTCCTTACATAATATTAGGTTATATTTTCCATATTTAGCAGTCCCTTTTTTCCCCTAGCAATTTAAAGACCTCCTTGAGTTAGGTAAATTCATGCAAACGAGATACAGTAGGGCCCCGCTTTACTGCATTTCATTTTACAGCATTCCGCTAACACGTACATTTCAAATTATGACCAAACCTCGCTGTATGGCTCCCCCCACCTGACTTTTTAATACGGTCACCACGCCCCACCCAGTTTGTTTACATTCTCCGTGAGCTCCGTGAACACTGCATCTCTCCATTATGTCTGGAAACTTTCCAAAATTTCAAGTGTTTTAAAGTTATTTTATATTTTATGTTTTATATATATATATATGTACTCTGATAATTATACTTATGTGTACCTGTACCTAAATAAATTTACACACTGTGCTGGCATGCAGGTATGCATTAAAATCACTAAGAGTGTCTTGTTAGTCTTGAGGATGTCATATTAATAATAATAATAATAATAATAATAATAATAATAATAATAATAATAATAATAATAATAATACATAATAATAATCACTCTGAGGCACATTAATTGTCATATATTATGTTGATATACACATTTTTAATTATCCATCTATGATTTTTTTCAAAATTATATAATAAACATGCTACATAACATATAAACATGATAAATACACCCCACAGTAGAATAAATTAACATAAATATGAGATGTTTTTCTAGTCGTCATGCCGGAGTGTCGGAAATAATAATGTTTTCTCTAGTTCAACCCCAAAGAAAATGTGTATTCAATAATATTACTGGGGGTAACTGTAGAAAATTATTCTTTTCATGTGCCTTCACTCAGAGCGTCATTTCTTCTAAAAATGGTGTTGCATGAGAATGAGAGTGTTGCTCTTTATTTATTCTACTGTACCAACATGGAGACAAGTGGTACACACTGTAAAGTGTTTGTATTATGGTATAATACAAATGGAAATACAATGGAAATAAGTCACATTGTCTGACTTTTTTGGGTTATCCTAGGTTCTCTACACATATGCTACTATGTATATAATAATCTATGTAACTGTATTTGTGTATTCCTGAATAAACTTACATATGAACCAAAATTGTTTTCTTAAAAAGCATTTTTGAATATATGAATATATCTTTTGTCTTATACAAATTAGGTTCACTTATAATTAATAATCTACTGTACAACTATGAAAAAATTACTGTCCTACTGTACACCTATGATATAATCCTTAGTGTTAAGTAGTCTGTAAGCCAATAATGTTAAGTCGGCCCATAATGCCTAGGTATAATAGAGGCTCTCTTTGCATTGCAACCCACTATTGTCAGTACAAAATCTCAATGTACTATTTGCAAAGACATTAAATAAATAAATAAATAAAAAGCCAGATGCGTTCGTCTGTTTGTTTACATCCTCTGCATCTATCCGCTCTCATTTACTCACTCTTTTTCTCTTGTTTATTCGTTTTATCTCATTTACTCACTTCTCACTCTACATTAAGACTACAAATATTTTAAGGTAGGTAATGAGTGAACTGTATAAGCATTTTATCACTCTGGGATGCTTTAAATGTCGTAGTATATTACGTGTGGGTGGGTGGAGTGGCCTGGTGTGGGTGGTGGCTGCCATACCTCCCACACCTGATTTCTTACTATAAATACTACTCATTAGGTAGTAGGTTGGTAGACAGCAACCAACCAGGGAGGTACAAACCGTCCTGCCAAGGATGTAAAACGAAAGCCTGAATTGTTTTACATGATGGTGGGATTGCTGGTGTTTTTTGGTCTGCTCATAAATATGCAAGAAAACAGGTAAGTTTTGCAAACTTCTACTTTACACTTGGTCACACTAACTACATGTAAAAAGCATATATAAAACACCCCCCCTCGGGGTTTTTTTCTTCTATTTTTTTTTCTAATTTCTTTTTCTTTTTTTATTTCCCCCTTATCCCCAAAGGGGAAGTGGAACAGAATTTTTTCCCTGTAAGCCATCCCCGTGTCGTAAGGGGCCCACTAAAATCCCGGGGAGAAAGGGGGCTAGAAACCCCCCTTCTCCTGTATAAAATTACTAAATTTAAAAAAGGGAGAAACTTCTTTTTTTTCCTTTTGGGCCACCCCACCTCAGGGGGAATACGGCTGGTACTTTTAAAGAAAAGAAGAAATACACTCATCTCACCCCTATATTAAGACTACAAATTTTGGGGTAAGAATGAGTGTACTACAGCCTCTCCTCATTTAACGATGGATTTTCCTTTCCTAAAACCACATTTTAAACCCCTTTTCGGGAAATTTCCGATTTTACAGTATGGTCTTACGTCCCAAAGGGTATTGATGTACTGGTACACATAAATTTTTAGCACCTTCAAATCAAAGCGAGAAAAAGGCTGGCAGGCCCAGATGTGAGAGAATGGTCCCGCATGGGGCAAATGTGCACACTAGAAAAAAAATTGGAACAAAAAAGTGGTACATTGTGGGGAAAACCATTTTTTGTACACCATGTTCACCATGCCCCGTGGTAAGAAACAAACCCCAAATCCTTTGGGGAATTGGGACACTTTTTTTCCCCCCGTACCGTTCTAAAAACGATGGAAGTGAATTTTCAAGGTTTTGATGAGGTTTTTACTGGGAAAATAAATTTAAACCCTAATGGGCCGGTAATATTGAGGAAAATCCAGATGACCCTCAATCTTCAACCTCTGGTGCTGGGCCGTCTTGTTCACATTTAGTTGTATCAGAACAAAAGAGGAAACTTGTATTTTCCCATATCCAGGACTCAGATGTGAGCAATGGTGATGATAGTGATAGTGAATATTAACTCCAAAGCTCTTGAAAACAGTTCCAGTCGCGAGAGTGAAGTCGAATATTCTCCAGTGAAGTGTCGGTATATACGACGCTATATGCGCTCTGGCAGTGTGCCATATGCTATTCCAAAAGGAAGGAGTACATCTCAGAGTACATCCCGTGGCTGTACAACAGGAACAGATAGTGAAAATGAAGATGATAGTTTTGCAAGTGGGATGGAAAATATGCATGTATCTGGTGGTGGTAGTGGTGGTGCCAGCCGTGAGGCACCAGCAGTGGGCCATGCTGCTACCCACACCGCTGACTCAGACGAACTACAACAAAGGCCACCATCACCCACTCACCCACCACACCAACCTCCACAACCACAACCTCCACAACCACAACCTCCACAACCACAACCACCTGTCAATATTCAGTACCCACCAGCAGACCGCAACTGGGATTGGCAGGAAGTTGACAATTTTGTTTCCAATCCCCATCAGTTTGATGAAAGCCAAAGTGGAATACAGCCATCTTGCACACATGGGAACAATGCCACTGAACTAGAATGTTTCAAGTTATTCTTTGACGAACCCCTGATGGAAATTATTGCCAGGGAAAGCAACAGATACTTCGATTACACCATGGCAAAAACAATACTTTCACCAAAATCACGTCTACACCAGTGGAAGGAGACAACTGTGGCTGAGGTGTATCTTTACTTTGCCACAATAATGCTTATGCCATATGTGTATAAGCACAGTGTCAAATCACACTGGTCAACAGATCGCCTGATTGCAACCCCAGGTTTCAGTGATATAATACAAGTGAATCGATTTGTGCTACTATTGCATATGCTACACTTCTCAGACAAAACCAGGCCTGACAGAAATGTCAGGTTATGTAAGATTGGGAATGTGTGTATGTGTATCTGAAACAGAGATTCAATATGTATTTTTATCCCTTCAGGAAGCTTTATTGATGAGTCTGATTCTGTTCAAAGGTAGACTGTCATTCAAGCAGTATATACCAAGCAAGAGGAAATGCTTTGGTATAAAGTTGTTTGTACTTTGTGACTGCTACAGTGGTCTTGTATTAGATGTTATTGTGTACACTGGAAGTAATACATTGCAAAATACCAGGAAGTTATTGGGCATCTCTGGTGATGTGGTTAGAACAATAATGGAACCATATCTTGGTAAGGGGCATGTATTATATTCTGATAACTGGTACACGAGCCCCTTACTCAGTGATTTTTTGTGAGTGAACATGACAGATGTGTGTGGCATAGTGCATGCAAATCGTAAGCATATGCCCAGGTTTGACGCTGGCATTCATAGAGGTGAGGTGCAGGTGTTTGCTGCCAGTGACATCATGGCATTTCGGTGGCATGACAAACGAGATGTCACACTGTTGTCATCAGTTCACCCTAACGAAATGACAAACACTGGCAGACAGAATAGAGAGACCAATGAACCCATTCTAAAACCTGTAGCTGTAATGGATTACACCCTCAAAATACGTTCAGTGGAGAAATGTGACATGGAGATTGGGTTTGCTGATTGTGTTCGCAAGAGTTATAAGTGGTACTTATAAAACTCTTTTTCCATATTCTGAACATTTCTATGCTCAATGCTTATAGTATGTATAAGATGAGGACCAGAAACAAACCACCATATGGCAAATTTTGTTTGTCTGTCATCAGACAAATAATATTCAAGTACCAAGGAACAACACCTGCAATAGAAAACCGCCCACTAAATTATCAACAACTACCTTCTCATCTGAGGCTTGGTGATCACTTCCTAATGAAACTATCTGCTACTGCTTTCAAGAAAAAGGCTCAGAAGAGATGTTATGTCTGTGCACATACAAAAAAATGCCCACAACAATGCAAAGACACTTGTTTTATGTGTGAGGAGTGTAAAACACCAGTGTGCATGACACCATTTTTCAAAGACTTCCACAGGCTGCAGAACTTCTAGAAACATGTCCTGTGACTGTATATGTGTATATAAAACATAGAATAATAGTACTAAACAACATTTTATATTGTTCATTTGTGTAAACATGTTTTGTAAACAATAAAATGACAACAGTGTTTGTGCAGTTATTGTGTAGTATAGAAAGAGTAAATATTTACACAATAGTCCTCATATTGGTCTCACAGGCCATAAAGGTTACTTAAAAAGAAAAAAATATTAAAAAGTAATAGAAAAAAGTAGACAAAAACAAAATAAATGATTACCAGGTGACTGGCAGTCAGCGATGTTGCCGTATGCGGTTCAATGTCTGTCACCTTCACGCCTCCATGTCTCGGTAAGTATTGATTGCAAAATTTTTTTTTAACCTATAAAGTAGAAAAAAACTGAATCTTCTCATAAAAAATAATTTTTTTTTTTTTTTTGAATATTTTTCGACCCTGAGAACAAGTCTGGGAGAGGGTCTGTCTACCCTGAAAGGTTTAAATGAATTCGTCGCTAAGTGAGGAGCATACTTTGAAGGTAGTAAATTTGTGTCAACCATCTTTGTATTGTTTTAATATCATCTTTGCACCATTTATAACATTTCTGGTATATTTTTAAATGTTTATACAGTAGTGTACTGAATAACAAAAAAAAGGCACAATACCGTGACTGGAACGATACACAGATAACCCGCACATAAAAGAGAGAAGCTTACGACGACGTTTCGGTCCGACTTGGACCATTTACATAGTCACACTGTGACTTTGTAAATGGTCCAAGTCGGACCGAAACGTCGTCGTAAGCTTCTCTCTTTTATGTGCGGGTTATTTGTGTACAGTAGTGTACTGTACAGTGGACCCTCAGTTAACGATATTAATCCGTTCCAGAGAGCTTGTCCTTAACCGATTTTATTGTTATCCGAATTAATTTTCCCCATAAGAAATAATGGAAATCCAATTAATCCATTCCAGACACCCAAATATATTAAACAAAATAATTTTTTTTCATTAAATATACATTTCCGTACACAGAAAACAATGATACATGAAGAATAAAACAATAATAACATCACACTTTTATTGAAGTTATAATGATGTATGGAAGATGGGAGGAGGGGAGAGGATGGAGAAGTTTACAGTTGTTTGGAAGGGGAATCTCACTCCATAAAGATTTCAGGTACCAAGTCCTTATCCTGGGCTACTTCCCTCTTTTGTTTTTTAATACCACTAGGACCAGCTTGAGAGCCACTGGACCCCTGTCGCTCAAAAAAGTTTTCCAGAAAGGTCTGTTTCTGGCGTATGTTAGGAACTGTGTTGGGAGACACAAGATAGTCCTTCAATATGACACTAATATCAGCTCTACGGCTTATTTATCTAGAACAATTCATCTAATATGACATAATAAACAATATTAATAACATAGTTACATGACATATACTCTGGAATGAATAAAATATGTCATTAACCCTTAAACTGTCCAAGTAGATCTATGTTCATATGCATAGTGCTCCAAAAGTAGATCTACTTTTTTTTGCATATTTTCAAATATAACAAAAAAAAAAAAAACGTACATCAAAGTTTTTTTACATGTTTTCAAATGTAAAAAAAAAAAAAAATCTACTTTTTTTACATACTTTCAAATGTTAAAAAAACGTAGATCTACGTTTGGACAGTTTAAGGGTTAAGTATGTCACAAGTGTTGCTGTGTTGTTGTTGTTGTTGGGTGTATAAGGGCCACTGAGAGCATAAGCCGTACACAGTGGTGGTGGAGGCGGCAGCAGCGGTAGAGACTAGAAGCGGTGGTGTTGTCAGTTGCCCTATATAACTCCAACAACATTGGAGAAGTTAGGTTTGTGCTGTCCTTTTACTATCGATTAATCGCTTAACTTACTAGCTACATTTAATGCTACACTTTATCGCTGGCTGCTGCTATAGCCTTTGTAGACTCCTGATGCTTTAGTGTCATACATATTGCAGAATCACTGAAAAAGGCACATTTTCCCCTCTCAGCCCTTTACCAAAGGGCTGGCTGGCACTAGAAGTTTTCTTTGGGCCCATGGTGGTTTATTTAGCAGTTACAAGCACTAAAAACAATGGAATAATACAAAATGTATCGCATGTATGCGTGGAATCATCCGCACTGGCTTTGTAAACAATGGCACACTGACCACACTGGAGTGGCCGGGTGGGCCGAGCTGCTCAGGCCGCGTGGACGCATTCTGGACTAATGTCCTTAACTGAGTTTTTTATCGTTAGCCAGTATTTTGATGCAAAAACATATCAGTATCTGGTTTTATTGCTATCTGATGGCATTAACTAAGGGTCCACTGTATATTGAAAAATAACAGAATAGAGGAAATCAGCTCTAATATATATTATTTAGATATGAATACTGGTCAGAGAGCCCATCGTAAATCTGAGGCGTCAGTAAACGAGTACATGGCTAAGTGAGGAGAGGCTGTACAGTAGGGCTTCACTTTGTGGGATTTTGCCTTACGGCGTTCTGCTAATACGGCGATCTCAAATTATGACCAAAACTTTCTATACGGCAAGTGGTCTTTCAGATACAGCTCGCGCCACCCAGTTTGTTTACATTTTCCATGAGCACATCTCTATTATGTAATAATAATCACTCTTGGGCACATTAAATGTGCCCAAGTGGTTGCTGGGTGGAGGGAAAACATTATGTAATACTAATAATAATTACTCTTGGGCATATTAAATGTTTTATTTTATGTTAATATAGACATTTTCATTAATCCATCTATGATATTCTCTTCAAAATTATATAAGAAACACGTTATATAGCATATAAACATTTTGTTTATATACTATGGAGGTGTGGTAGCTGGGCTGAGGGAAAACATTACGTCACTCCCCTTAATAAATAACACTTTTGTTTACAATTCTCGGCATGAATTATTCGTTATTTCTCCCTTTGTTTGTGATGACATCTAAAGGTAGTTGTTATAAACGATTAAACTCAATGGTAATAATATGGCTCTGGGCCACATTAAATATTGTGTAGCTATGTAGGTAGGTGTAGGTTTGTAACCCAGGTGGACTACGTATCTGCATTATTATTATACAGTCGACTCGACTAACGGCGGCATTAAGTAATGGCAATTTCGTCTAATGGCGCTTTTTGCCATAGAAAAAATGCCTTAACCAACGGCGAAAAACTTAACCAACGACGTTTGTCGGGAATGTGTTGATGTGCCCAGAGCGTGGCCTGAGTGGGCCCAGCCACTCCAAGAGTCAGTGTGCCATTGTTTACAAGCTGTTGTGGTCAGTTTCCACGTGTACCTCCCATATATTTTGGATTATTCCACTATTTCTAATGCTTGTAATCGCTAAATATGCCACCATGGGTCCCAAGAAAGCTTCTAGTGCCAAGCCTATGTTAAAAGGGGTGAGAATTATGATGGAAATGAAGGAGATCATTGAAAAATACGAGAGTGGAGTGCGTATGGCTGAGTTGGAGAGGCAATACAACAAATCACATTCAACCATCAGTACTATCTTGGCGAACAGACAGGCAATCAAGGAAGCTGTTGTTGCGAAAGGTTCAAGTATGTTTTCAAAACGGAGGTCACAAATAGTTGAAGAGGTAGAGAGACTGTTATTGGTATGGATAAACGAAAAACAATTATCAGGAGATAGTGTTTCTCAGTCTGTAATTTGTGAAAAGGCAAGGAAGTAGCATGATGATCTCATTAAGAAAATGCCTCAAAATAGTGCTGCTGCTGATGAATTTAAGGCCAGCAAAGGCTGGGTTGAGAGATTTAAGATTCGTAGTGGCATACACAGTGTGGCAAGGCATGGTGAGGCAGCCAGTTCAGACAAAAATGCAGCTGAAAAATATGTGAAGGACTTTAAGAAATACATAGAGACTGAAAACCTAAAACCTGAACAAGTGTTTCATTGTGATGAGACAGACCTGTTTTGGAAGAAAATGCCAAACAGGACCTACATTACTCAGGAGGAAAAGGCACTCCCAGGACATAAGCCTATTTGAAAGACAGGCTGACATTAATGTTGTGTAGTAATGCTAGTGGTGATTGCAAAGTGAAGCCTTTATTAGTGTATCACTCAAACTCCCAGAGTGTTCAGGAAAAACAATATTGTCAAGGGTAATTTATGTGTGCTGTGGAGATCAAACAGTAAGGCATGGGTCACTAGAGTATTTTTCTTGGGCTGGTTTTATGGTGTGTTTGGCTCCACTATGACAAAATACCTCCAGGAAAAGAAATTGTCACTCAAGTGCCTCCTGGTAATGGACAATGCTCCTGCTCATCCTCACGACTTGCAAGAGGAAATTGCAGGGGAGTTTGGTGAAGTTTTTTCCTCCTAATACAACTCCTCTCCTCCAGCCCATGGACCAGCAGGTCATTTCAAACTTCAAAAAATTCTACACAAAAGCAGTGTTTCAAAAGTGCTTTGAAGTGACCTCAGAGACTCAATTGACCCTAAGAGAGTTTTGGAAAGATCACTTCAATATCCTCAGTTGTGTAAACCTTATAGGTAAGGCTTGGGAGGGAGTGACTAAGAGGACCTTGTACTCTGCTTGGAAGAAACTGTGGCCAGAATGTGAAGAACAGAGGGATGTTGAAGGGTTTGGGGCTAACCCTCAGGAGGCTATGTCAGTGGTGGAAGCTATTGTGTCATTGGGGAAGATCTTGGGGTTGGAGGTTTGTGACGAGGATGTGGAAGAGTTGGTGCAGAACGACGAGGAAGAACTAACCACTGGAGACCTGCAAGAGCTTCAGGTGCAACAGCAACAGATCGCATCTTAGGAATGTTCTTCAGACCAGGATGAAGAGAGACAGAGGAAGATGTATTCGTCAAGGATTAGTGAAATGTGTTCAATGTTTACAAAGGTGCAAGCATTTATTGAAGAATTTTATCCTGTCACCAAAGTTGCAAGCTGCATTGGCAACATGTCCAATGACACTCTTGTGTCCCATTTTAGGGAAATCCTAAGGGCACGTGAGAAACAGAGCTCTCTGGACAGCTATTTTGTGCGACAGGGGTCCAGTGACTCTCAAGCTGGTCCTAGTGGCATTAAAAAACCAAGGAGGAAGGTAACCCCACCAAAGGACTTGGTATCTGAAGTCCTTCTGGAAGGGGATTCTCCTTCCAAGCAATAGACAATTCTTAATTTCCCCTGCTGCTGGCACATCACTCATCAACCCAAAAACTCCACATATAAAGGAAGTTTCATTTAATTTTTTTTTTGCATTGTCCAATTACTTTCCATATTATGGAAATTATATCAGCATGAAAATTTTTTTTTCAGCCTTTGGGGGGTCACGAACAGATTAATTCTATATTTCCATTACTTTCTTATGGGGTGCAAAATTAAACACGAGCCTAGAGCAAGTCCCTACATGGAAATAGAATTATTTTCCGTATGGTTGGGGTGCCATGTAACTGATCAATTATTTATATGGTACTGTATAGTAAATTATAATTGCTGCATACAGTACACATTAAAATCACTAATAATGGTGCTTTAGTATCGTTGAGTGCCATTAATGATAATAATAACACACAATAATAATCACTCTGAGGAGCATAAAATATCAGATAAAACGTTAATATAGACATTTTGCTTAATCTATCTAAATACACCCCACAGTAAAATAGATTAACATAAATATTAAATATGAGATGTGGTAGCCAGGTGACTTGTAGGACTTGTGGTAGCCAGGCAACTTGTAGGACGTGTGGTAGCCAGGCAACTTGTAGGACGTGTGGTAGCCAGGCGACTTGTAGTCCATTATCAGAGACAGTGTGTACACTATAATTACTGGGAGTAACTAGAAAATTATTCCTTTCGTACGCCTTCACTCAGGGCATCATTTCTTCTAAAAATGGCATTACATGAGAATGGGAGTGTTTTTCTTTATTTATTCTACTGTATCAACGTGGAGACAACTTGTACACAATGTAAAGTGACAAAAGTCAAATGCATTCGTCTGGTTTGTTTACATTATGTGTGGGTGGGGTGGGGAGGGCTTCCCTAGCTGGCTACCATACCTCCCAAATCTGACTTCCTACAAATAAAACTCACCTCTCATCCTACATTAAGACTACAAATATTTTAAGGTAATTAACCCTCTAACTGCCCAAACGTAGATCTACGTTTGTGCACATAGTGCTCCGCCCTTGATTTTCTCCATGAGAAAGAATATAAAAAACGTAGATCTACATTTGGACAGTTAAGGGTTAATGAATGTACTGTACATGTATTTTATCACTCTGGGGAGCTTTAATTAAATGTAGTATATTACATGTGGGTGGGGTGGGCTGACCTGGCTGGCTACCATACCTCCCAGACCTGACTTCCTACAAATTAAACTCATCTCTCACCCTACATTAAGACTACAAATATTTTAAGGTAAGTAATGGGTGTACTGTATGTGTATTTTACTTTTTATTGTTTTTAATGCCTAGTTGTATTTCTAACGTAATATATGTTAGTGTAAACCTGTTATCTGGCATTTAGATGCATTTATAAGTGGAAAAAAATGGTGTTCTGCTCTCCAGCGATGTCTGCTTTCTGGCACTACCTGGAACCTAACCTGCCATATAAGTGGGGCCCTACTGTATATGTGTATTTTACTTTTTTATTGCTTTTTAATGTGTAGCTCTTATGCTAGCTTAATATATGTTAGTTTAAACTTGTTATCTAGTATTTATATGCATTTATATGTGGAAAATAAGGGTGTTCCACTTTACGACAATTTCCGCTTTACTGCGGTAGCCTGGAACCTAACCTGCTGTATAAATGGGGCCCTACTGTACACTAGGTTCAGTCTTATCTCATGGATGAAGGTGTAAAATATTTTAAAAATGCATTCATACCAAGAGTTTTTAAGTGGGAAAGTAGTGTATAGTGTTTAGCTGTGTAATGGTAATCTTGGATGATTGCATTCTTTCATTTGTTAGTAAAGTTGCAATGAGTAAAATGAACATTTTCTATTGCAGTGACTATATCAAATATAATTTTCAGGGAGGCTTCATCATCAATAGAAGCTTGTGCAGTGTTGCAGCAGATGCAGCAACTGATGAAGAGCACCACTATGTACTTGCAGCAGCACCACACTCACCTGTCACAAACTGCTGCCTTATCTCCAACAGTATCTGAGCTGCTTTATGCTGTGCTGAGTGTAGTTCGTCATTCCAGTTGCCCCTTGGATCTGAGAATCAACTGTGGTCAGCTGTTAGTTGTAATTCATTGCATTTTATCTCAGGGAATGCTTGGTCAGCTTGTGCAACATGTAATGACTGGAGAGAAGCCATACAATGATCTTACAAGTGTGGCACAGTTGGCTCTCATTAATGGCATCTTGTGTGTTACGCCTAGCAAAGAGCTTTATATTACAAATGATGAGACCTTCCTTGGTGTTCAAGTGCTTCAAGCAGTTCTTACTCCTGTCTTACATTCTAATGATGGCAGTATTGCTGTTAGTACAATAAGAGTTATTTATCAATGGACCCTGCGCACTCTAGAAGCTTTACAATTTCCTTATTCAGTGAAAGAATTGAAAAGAGTATTAAAGTTTAGCTCACCTCTTGTGTCAAGTCTTTTGGACTACTTCTGGTTAGCATGGGATCATTTTCTGGATAGTGTCAAGCATACAACAAAGGAATGTTTTATGAATTTAGTAAAAATACTTCAGTTTATTGACTTAGAAAATAGCAAGCTTTATTTTTTAAATGTTTGCAAGATGTTTCTAAATCAGCTGAGTTCAAGGAAATATAGATGCAGTGCTGTAAGCTGTATGGTGCCTGTGGTTGGAACCCAAACTCTCCTGAAGCTCTATCCAAATTTGCTGCATGAGCTTCTAAATTACATGAAGGATCCAGCCATGGCGAGCCATGCAGCAGAATTGCTGGAGGCTCTTTTTACACAGCATGAAAAGGAAGTTTTGCCAGAGGATTGGCAAAGTATATGGCTTAACATTTTTATTGACTCATTTTCAAAAGAAATGCAAACATTTGGATATGAATTATTGTTTAAGAAACTGCTTGCCACTTCACCAGAGAGTCTAGATAATGCTGTAGCAAGACTCGTTCAGTGCTCAGAAAACCCTGTAAGTGAAAAGCTGTGTCTCCTGATCATGTGTGTAAAAATAGGCAGATGTTCACCACACTGGCTAAAAAATAATCATAGCAAGTATAATGGGAATGACAGTAGCCTGTGGAAATGTGTTTTGCCAAATAGAATCATTGAGCTCTGTCTCTCACACAAGGAGGAGTCGGTTCAAACAGCAGCATTTAGTCTCCTTTGTGAAAGCCCCAGATCTACAGAACTGCCTGAAAAGTATGAGCACCATCTTATCATAGACT
This sequence comes from Cherax quadricarinatus, assembly GCF_026875155.1. Taxonomy (NCBI): domain Eukaryota; kingdom Metazoa; phylum Arthropoda; class Malacostraca; order Decapoda; family Parastacidae; genus Cherax; species Cherax quadricarinatus. The sequence continues at coordinate 54,724,702 of NC_069407.1, read as the reverse complement.
ATTTTACTTATAGCATAACAACTCAGAGCCCTTCATATAGGCAACATATGGTGAAAAGTACAAAGAAATTGCTTCTGAGAATCAAAGAGGGTTCAGTAGCTATGATTAAACTAAGAAAAAGCCAAGACATACACTCAGTTGATGCAGTCATCAATGAGCAAAGATTATTCTGCACAAAACTGTTTACAATGATGGTGGAGAATATTAACTGTGGAGCAAACAATGCCCGTAGAGGCACAGCTCTGCTCATCTTGCAGCTCTTTCATGAAATTATTCTAGGAAACTGTGGAGATATTCTTGGTTTAACTCACCTTTGTCATGATCATGTATACATTGATACACTTTTATGGGTGTTGAATGACTCATTTGAAACCAACAAAAGCATTGCTCTTAGGCTTTTATTTTCTGTTTCTGAAGACAATTGGGAAAGCATATATAGTGTCAAATTGTTCTCTCTTTTAAGAGCAGCCTCAAGCCTTGCTTCATCATGTAAACCTCCAGAGTCTTTATCAGCAGCTTACCTTTTCAAATTTTTGTCTAAACAGTCAGAAGCAGTAAAGATGATTGAAGATAGGCTGCCACAAGGAATTAATCCACAGAGCTCAAGAGAGATCCTGTGTATATACATAATGGAGTCTCTTGAAAAAGAAGTAAAATCTGCACATGAAAGTTTATTAATGGCTGCTGCATCAGGTCCCATGTATGGCAACCTATTGTGCTTAAAAGTTCTGCTCTCTGATATAACAGAACCAGAACTGATCAACTCTCTTGATTTTTGGATTCAACTGGTACAGAGAGTGTTGAAAATCTGTTACACAGTTTCTGAATTAGTAGCCCCAGTGGTTAGGAATTCTTCTCCAGAAGGTCATTTGCCAATGGATCTCAATCCTGAGAGCTTAGCAGCTTTGAGTGCTACTTTACAAGCATCTCTTGGAAATCAGCAGTTGCAAGGTGATATAATGCTTTCACAAGACTCAAAATGTGATGAGTTAGTGAAGGCTCAAGCTGTTAGTGCACAAATGTTGCTGTTATGTGCTTGGCGTTGCATAAAGGAAGTCTCATTGATATTAGGAGATCTAATACAACAACTGCCTCTCTTTCCTAGTGCCCATGCTGTGCTTACAATTGAGAATGTTATTGCTATAGGTCAATATTTTCTAACACAGTTATCGGAAACAAAACACAGAGGAGCTTTTGAGCAATCATACATTGGGTTTAGTAGAGTATGTGAACGATTATGGCAATGTGAGGAAGAACAATTAAGGAAACTGCCAGAAATGTGGCTTAGAGAAGTATTAACTTCAATACAAGATAATGATGACACACGACTTTGTGCCACTCGGCGCAGTGCTGGTGTGCCCTTCATTGTACAGGCTGTGCTGTCATCTGAGCCAAGTGTTAGGGGAGCAGTGTGTCTAAAGAATACTATGAAAATCTTGCTTCATTTGGCAGAAGAATCTCAGTATGATGGGACTGATTCCAGGATTCATGCATTCAATATTCTGAGAGCAATTTATCGGGATACAAGATTAGGAGATCGTGTAATACCATATGTTTCTACTGGAGTTAAAGCTGCAATAAGAGGATACAAAAGCACTTCTTGGGCAGAGCGTAATTCAGCAGCTCTCTTGTTCTCAGCATTAGTAACACGTATGTTTGGTGTAAAGCAAACACAAGATGATCTGAACCGTAAAAATGCCATGTCTGCTTTAGTTTTCTTTAGGAGATATCCAGACCTCTTTGAGTTTTTAAAGGATGAATTAAAAATTGGAGCTGCTGGCGTGAAGGAAAAAAAATTTGTGCCAGCATTATTTCCTTCTCTGTTACTCTTAGCTCGATTGTCACCAGCTCCTCTGGAGGGCCGTACTTCCACTGTTTCATTGAGTTCATTCACTCCAGCAGTGCTGCAGTGTGCTGCGTCTTCTGTACTACAACTGCGTGATCTTGCATCTCATGCCATTATTACCCTTGTCCCTCCCAGTCACCTCCATCAAGTTGTAAACCAACTTTGCAAGGAAGCTTGCCTCATGGATCAAAACAAGCTCCATGGGATCTTGCTCTGTCTTTTGAAGTTATTGAAAAGTTACAGTAGTAACATCTCTTCTGCTGAAAAGAATTCTGTTATGATGAACATAAGTGTAATATCATGGGCAGCAACAGAAAGTAATCCATGTTTAGTGACACGTGGGAGTGCTCTAGAACTCTTTACATTCCTATTCACTAGGTGTTTAATACCAAAGACGTCACTTGTATTAAAGTCTATTTGTTTGGCATCTTTTTCTCTAGTTTCATCAGATGATCTGGTGTCAGCCACCATGCCATGGTCAGCACTCTGTCAGAGGCAAGCAGCTCAGTTTCTCTTACATTGGTGCCACTCTGAGAAATCTGAAGCAATTAATATCATTAGTACCCTTATAAGTAGCAAATCTTACGAAGTTAGACTTTCTGCTTTAGAGCACATAGCTAATCAAAGTAATCATTCAGAGCTCATTATCAGGCAATTGTTGGAAAGAATGAGTGATATAGAAATTCATCCCGAGTGTCTTATCCAAATTTATAAGATTATGAGTAAGACAGTTTGTCTTCAAGTTAAAAATAATGTCATACAGAGAGAGTGTCTAACTCCTCTACTGCAGCACGTCACATCCCAGACCAAAGAAGAGTCTCGTGTGGAAATAATACCAGCACTGCTACAATTTGGCTCAACAATAGTCAGTGTGCTGTTATCCTTGGTATGTGTTCAATACTTTTTTGCTTCATATTCATCTTTGCTTTTTTACTTGCTCTTTTATGTTGTAATAATGTTTAACTTATATACATGTAGTGTAATTGCATAAATATAGATCTTGATAATCATCAACAGACTCTCTTGTTATTGGCATTATATTTTCAGCATTAACTCATGGAGGAGGTGGAACTCAAACTCATGGCAAGCCAATCCTAAATGAATAGGGAAGTGCTCTGATCACTAGAGCTGCTCAGTCTAGTAGCCAGAATACTGGCCTTCTGGTTTTAGAACCAGCTTACAGTGGCTTTGAGTCCTGTCTATTTTCTGAGTTGTTTGCAATCATGTTATTAATATTTTTGGTACGGGTCTCCCTCGCTTAAGAACATAAGAAAGAAGGAACACTGCAACAGGCCTACTGGCCTATATGAGGCAAGTCCAATTCTCCCACCAGCTTAGGCCAATGCCTTGATCTAGTGAGGTCAGACACGTCACTTAAGGGAGGAGCGCACCATCCATCCTAATAGCACAAGCTAATCAGGTCCAACTCACACCTACCCACACCCACTCATGTATTTATCCAACCTATTTTTAAAACTACACAATGTCTTAGCTTCTATTACGGTACTTGGGAGTTTGTTCCACTCATCCACAACTCTGTTACCAAACCAGTGCTTTCCTATATCCTTCCTGAATCTGAATTTTTCCAATTTAAAACTATTGCTGCGAGTCCTGTCTATGTTAGATATTTTTAGCACGCTATTTACATCCCCTTTATTAATTCCTGCTTTCCATTTATACACCTCAATTATATCCTCCCCTAATTCTATGCCTTTCTAGAGAGTGCAGATTCAGGGCCCTCAGTCTATCCTCATAGGGAAGATTTCTGATACATGGGATCAACTTTGTCATATACATTCTGTAATATGGTGACCAAAACTGCTCAGCATAATCTAGATGAGGCCTAACCAAAGATATATAGAGTTGAAGAACAACTTGAGGACTTCTATTATTTATACTTCTTGCTATAAAGCCAAGGATTCTTTTAGCTTTATTGCGAACACTTAGGCACTGTTGTCTTGGTATCAGATTACTGCTAACCAGAACTCCAAAATCCTTTTTGCAATCTGTAATATTAAAATCTACATTATTTAGTTTATATGTGGCATGGTTATTTTCCTGTCCAACATTTAGAACTTTGCATTTGTCTATATTAAACTGCATCTGCCACTTCTCCAACCACTGCATCAGTCTATTCAGATGCAGTTCTGTCTAATGGTGCATGCAGCAAGCACATTATAGCATGCATATCATTGGGATTCATTCCAAGACTTCACAAATTCCACATTTGTTGACTAATGTTTACAAAAAATATGACCTTAATGCATATGTAACAACTAGTAATATTTTTTTTTTTTTCAACAAGTCGGCCGTCTCTCACCGAGGCAGGGTGACCCAAAAAGAACGAAAATCCCCAAAAACAAAATACTTTCATCATCATTCAACACTTTCACTTCACTCACGCATTATCACTGTTTTTGCAGAGGTGTTCAGAATACAACAGTTTAGAAGCATATACATATAAAGATACACAACATATCCCTCCAAACTGCCAATATCCCGAACCCCTCCTTTAAAGTACAGGCATTGTACTTCCCATTTCCAGGACTCAAGTCTGGTTATATAAAAATAACCAGTTTCCCTGAATGCCTTCACTAAATATTACCCCGCTCACACTCCAACAGCTCATCAGGTCCCAAATACCATTCGTCTCCATTCACTCCTACCTAACACGCTCATGCACGCTTGCTGGAAGTCCAAGCCCCTCACCCACGAAACCTCCTTTACCCCCCTCCCTTCAACCTTTTCGAGGATGACCCCTACCCCGCCGTCCTTCCCCTACAAACTTATACACTCTCCATGTCATTCTACTTTGATCCATTCTTTCTAAATGACCAAACCACCTCAACAACCCCTCTTCAGCCCTCTGACTAATACTTTTAATAACTCCACACCTCCTAATTTCCACACTCTGAATTTTCTGCATAATATTCACACTACACATTACCTCTAGACAGGACATCACTGCCTCCAACCGCCTCCTCGCTGCAGCATTTACAACCCAAGCTTCACACCAATATAAGAGTGTTGGTACTGCTATACTTTCATACATTCCCTTTTTTGCCTCCACAGATAAGTTTTTTAGTCTCCACATATACCTCAATGCACTACTCGCCTTTCTTCCTTCATCAATTCTATAATTAACCTCATCCTTAATAAATCCATTCGCTGACACATCAACTCCCAAATACCTGAAATTATTCACTTCTTCCATACTCCTCCTCCCCAATTTAATATCCAATTTTTCTTTATCTAAATCATTTGATGCCCTCATTACCTTACTCTTTTCTATGTTCACTTTTAACTTTCTGCCTTTACACACACTCCCAAACTCGTCCAGTAACCTTTACAATTTTTCTTTAGAATCTCCCATAAGCACAGTATCATCAGCAAAAAGTAACTGTGTCAATTCCCATTTTGTATTTGATTCCCCATAATTTAATCCCACCCCTATCCCGAACACCCTAGCATTTACTTCTTTTAGAACCCGATCTATAAATATATTAAACAACCATGGTGACATTACACATCCCTGTCTAAGACCTACTTTTACCGGGAAGTAGTCTCCCTCTCTTCTACACACCCTAACCTGAGCCTCAATATCCTCATAAAAACTCTTTACAGCATTTAGTAACTTACCACCTATTCCATATACAGTGCACCCCAGCCTTACGATCAGCTCCCAACTTGAACAATTATGTAAGTGTATTTTTGTAAGTGCTTTTGTACGTGTATTTTTGTGGGTCTGAAACGGACTAATCTGATTTACAATATTCCTTATGGGAACAAATTCATTCGGTAACAGCACCCGAACAGACTTCTGGAATGAATTAATATCATAAGTCGGGGGTGCACTGTATTTGAAGCATCTGCCACGATTGCTCCCCCATCCACTCTATCATATGCCTTTTCTAAATCCATAAATACAATAAAAACGTCCCTACCTTTATTTAAATACTGTTCACATATATGCTTCAATGTAAACACTTGATCTACACATCCCCTACCCACTCTAAAAACCTCCTTGCTCATCTGCAATCCTACATTCTGTCTTACCTCTAATTCTTTCAATAATAACCCTAACATACACTTTTCCTGGTATACTCAGTAAACTTATTCCTTTATAATTTTTACAGTCTCTTTTGTCCCCCTTCCCTTTATATAAAGGGACTATACATGCTCTCTGCCAATCCCTAGGTACCTTCCCCTCTTTCATACATTTATTAAACAAAAATACCAGCCACTCCAACACTATATCCCCCCCCCTGCATTTAACATTTCTGTCATGAACCCGTCAGTTCCAGCTGCTTTACCCCCTTTCATTCTACGTAATGCCTCACGCACCTACCCCACACTCACATCCTGCTCTTCTTCACTCCTGAAGATGGTATACCTCCCTGGCCAGTGCATGAAATTACCGCCTCCCTTTCTTCGTCGACATTTAAAAGTTTCTCAAAATATTCTCGCCATCTACCCAATACCTCCACCTCCCCATCTACTACTCCCCTACTCTGTTTTTAACTGACATATCCATTCGTTCCCTAGGCTTTCTTAACTTGTTTAACTCCCTAAAAATTTTTTTCTTATTTTCATTAAAATGTCTTGACAGTGCCTCTCCCACTGTATCATCTGCTCTCCTTTTGCACTCTCTCACCACTCTCTTCACCTTTCTTTTACTCTCCATATACTCTACTCTTCGTATAACACTTCTGCTTTGTAAAAACCTCTCATAAGCTACCTTTTCTCTTTTATCACACCCTTTACTTCATCATTCCACCAATAACTCCTCTTTCCTCCTGCACCCACCCTCCTATAACCACAAACTTCTGCCCCACATTCTAATACTGCATTTTTAAAACTACAGTATTCCAACCCTCTTCAACCCTCCCACTACTCATATTTGCTCCAGTCCACCTTTTTGCCAATACTTGCTTATATCTCACCCAAACTTCCTCCTCCCTTAGTTTATACACTTTCACCTCCCTCTTACTTGTTGTTATCATTTTCCTCTTGTCCCATCTACCTCTTACTCTAACAGTAGCTACAACTAAATAATGATCCGATATATCAGTTGCCCCTCTATAAACGTGTACATCCTGGAGCCTACCCATCAATCTTTTATCCACTAATACATAATCTAATAAACTACTTTCATTATGTGCTATATCATACCTTGTATATTTATTTATCCTCTATTTCATAAAATATGTATTACTTATTACCAAACCTCTTTCTACACATAGCTCAATTAACCCTTTCAGGGTCGACAGGCCCTCTCCCAGACTTGTTCTCAGGGTCGAAAAATTTTCAAAAAAAAAAAATTATTTTTTCTTATGAAAAGATAGTTTTTTTTTAAATCTTATAGGCTAAACAATGAATTTTTCCATCAATACTTACCAAGATATGGAAGCATGAAGTTGACAGAAAATGACCGGCATACGGCAGCATCGCCGACTGCCAGTCACCCGGTTTTAGTTTATTTAGTTTTTTGGTATTATTTTCTATTATTTTTTTTTTTCAAGTAACTTTTATGGGCTGTGAGACCAATATGAGCACTATTTTGTAAGTTTTTCTCTTTATTTACTACACAATAACTGCACAAACACTGTTGTCACTATATTGTTTATAATTGTTGTTTACACACACAAATGATATAAAATGTTATTTATTACTATTTTTCTTTATTTTATATACATATATACAGTCACAGGGAATGTTTCTAGAAGTTCTGCAGCCTGTGGAACTCTTTGAAACATGGTGTCATGCACACTGGTGTTTTACACTCTTCACACATAAAACGAGTGTCTGCATTGTTGTGGGCGTTTTTTTGTATGTGCACAGACGTAACACCTCTTCTGAGCCTTTTTCTTGAAAGCATTAGCAGGCAGTTTTATTAGGAAGTGATCTCCATGCTTCAGACGAGAAGGTAGTTGTTGATAATTTAGTGGGCGGTTCTCTATTGCATTTGTTGCTCCTTGGTAATTGAATACTATTTGTCTGATGACAGACAAACAAAATTCGCCATATGGTGGTTTGTTTCTGGTCCTCATCTTATACATATTATAAGCATTGAGCAAGGAAATGTCCAGAAGATGGAAAAAGAGTTTTATGTACCGCTTATAACTCTTGCAAACACAATCAGCAAACCCAGTCTGCATGTCACATTTGTCCACTGAGTGCATATTGAGGGTGTAATCAATCACAGCTGTGGGTTTTTGAATGGGTTCATTGCTGTCTCTATGCTGCCTGCTAGTGTTTGTCATTTTGTTAGGGTGAACTGATGACAACAGTGTGACATCTTGTTTGTCATGCCACCGAAATGCCATGATGTCATTGGCAGCAAACACCTGCACCTCACCTCTACGAGTGCCAGCGTCAAACCTGGGCATATGCTTACGATTTGCACGCACCATGCCACACACATCTGTCATGTTCACTCGCAAAAAATCACTGAGTGAGGGGCTTGTGTACCAGTTATCAGTATATAATATATGCCCCTTACCAAGGTATGGTTCTATCATTGTTCTACCCACATCACCAGAGATGCCCAATAACTTCCTGGTATTTTGCAATGTATAACTTCCAGTGTACACAATAATATCCAATACAAGACCACTGTAGTAATCACAAAGCACAAACAACTTTATACCAAAGTGTTTCCTCTTTGCTTGGTATGTACTGCTTGAAAGAGAGTCTTCCTTTGAACAGAATCAAAGACTCGTCAATAACAAGGTTCCTGAAGGGATAAAAATACATATTGAATTTCTCTTTCAGATACACAAACACATTCCTAATCTTATATAACCTGTCGTTTCTGTCAGGCCTGGTTTTGTCTGAGAAGTGAAGCATACGTAATAGTAGCACAAATCGATTCACTCGCATTATATCACTGAATCCTGGGGTTGCAATCAGGCGGTCTGTTGACCAGTATGATTTCACAGTATACTTATACACATGTGGCTTAAGCATTATTGTGGCAAAGAAAAGATACATCTCAGCCACAGTTGTCTCCTTCCACTGGTGTAGACGTGATTTTGGTGAAATCATGGTGTAATTGAAGTATCTGTTGCTTTCCCTGACAATAATTTCCATCAGGGGTTCGTCAAAGAATAACTCGAAACATTCCAGTTCACTGGCATTGTTCCCCAGTGTACAAGATGGCCGTGTTCCACTTTAGCTTTCATCAAACTGGTGGGGATTTGGAACAAAATTGGCAGCTTCCTGCCAATCCCAGATGCAGTCTGCTGGTGGGTACTGGACATTGACAAGTGGTTGTGGAGTTTGTGGAGTTTGTGGTTGTGGAGGTTGTGGTTGTGGAGGCTGGTGTGGTGGGTGGGTGGGGGATGGTGGCCTTTGTTGTAGATCAGCTGAGGCAGTGGCGTGGGTGGCAGCATGGCCCACTGCTGGTGCCTCATGGCGGCACCATCACTACCATCACCATGCACATTTTCCATCCCAGTTGCAACACTATCATCTTCATTTTCACTATATGGTCCTGTTGTACAGCCACAGGATGTACTCTGAGATCTACTCCTTCCCCTTGGAACAGCAAATGGCACACTACCAGAGCGCATATATCGTCATATATACTAACGCTTCACTGGAGAATATTCCACTTCACTGTCACTACTGGAAGTGTTTTCAAGAGCTTGTAGTTGATATTCACTATCACTATCATCACCAATGCTTACATCTGAGTCCGAGATATGGGAAAATAGGAATTTCCTCTTTGGTTCTGGTACAACTGAACGTGGTGGTAGGTGGTAGGCTGAGGGTCATCTGGGTTTTCTTCACTATTACCGGTATTATGGTCATTAGTTTCGGCCACAACTTCATCAAAACCTTGAAACTCATCTTCACTGGCACTTCTATCTGTATTAGAACTGTCACTGGGGAACAAAAGTGTCCCAATTCGCCGAGGAGTGAGGAGTTTCTTACCGTGAGGCATGGTGAACAGGGTCTACTAAAATGGCGTTCCCACAATGCGCCACTGCGTTCCAGATTTTTTTCTACCACGCACACCGATCACACACACCCATTCTCTCACATCTAGGCCTACCAGCCTTTTCCCGCGAGATTTGAAGGTGCTAGAATTTACACGTACTAGTACGTCAGTAACCCTGGCATGTAAGCCGTACTAGTACGTTGGAAACCCTGAAAGGGTTAAAGGCTCCCCATTTTCATTTACCCCTGGCACCCAAATTTACCTACTACTCCTCCACAACATTTTTACCCACTTTAGCATTGAAATCCCCAACCACAAGTACTCTCACACTTGATTCAAAACTCTCCACACATTCACTCAACATTCTCCCAAAATCTCTCTCTCTCCTCCAGGTGCATATGTGCTTACTGTAACCCACTTTTCACATCCAACCTTTATTTTACTCCACATAATCCTTGAATTAATACATTTATAGTCCCTCTATTCCTGCCATAGCTTATCCTTCAACATTATTGCTACTCCTTCTTTCGCTCTTACTCAATTTGAAACCCCTGACCTAATCCCATTTATTCCTCTCCACTGAAACTCTCCCATCCCCTTCAGCTTTGTTTCACTTAAAGCCAGGACATCCAGCTTCTTCTTATTCATAACATCCACAATCATCTGTTTCTTATCATCCACGCACATTCAGACATCCCACTTTGACAGTTTTCTTCTTCTTATTCTTTTTAGTAATTATTACAGGAAAAGGGGTTACTAGCCCATTGTTCCTGGCATTTTAGTTGACTTTTACAACATGCATGGCTTATGGAGGAAAGATTGTTATTCCACTTCCCCATGGATATAAAAGGAAAAATAATAAGAAGAACTATTAAGATAAAATCAAAGAAAACTCAAATGAGTGTGTATAAATAAACTTGTACATGTATGTGTAGTGTGACCTAAGTGTAAGTAAAAGTAGCAAGACATACCTGTAATCTTGCATATTTATGAGACAAACAAAAAACACCAGCAATCTTACCATCATGTAAAACAATTATAGGGTTTCATTTTACACTCACTTGGCAGGACTGTAGTACCTCCTCTTTACCCTCCCTACTCTCTCCACCATCACTCAATAATAATATATATTTTTATGGACTTTTCATATGATTTTTTTAAAAATATGTGAATACATACTCTTTCCTCTTTTTCTCAGCTCTTAGTCCCAAGTTTGTGTAGAAGCAACCCAACTTACATGTGGGTTTCAAGAGTTTTTCTACTCCTGCAGCCCAACCCTCAGCCAGACTTGTTTGGTTCTAGGCTGGTCAAACAGGCTGTTGCTGCTGTCAGTCTGTATCTACCACAGCCTGGTTGATCTGGCACATGCCTGAGGAATTTGGGTTTCTTCTTGAAGATCTAACTTCATCTGGCTGGGTGTCTATATTATTTTGACCTGGCACAAGACACCTAAACCGAAAATCCGCCATACGATTTCATTCAGAATAAACCTCACTGAATTTAACACACCTAAATTTTCTTTCTGCTCATTTTTTCTTTAAACTGAAAACCATTCAAAGGATTTTGTTTAACCCTTAAACTGTCCAAATGTAGATCTACATTTTTATTTATTTATTTATTTATTTATTTATTTATTAATTTGAACATGATACAGAGAAGTACAAAGGAATACAGTTATTAAAGTGCAACATGTCAAAGCCCCTTGTATGCAAAGCATTATGGGCAGGCTTAATTAACTTAAGATTAACTAAGCAATGATATATTCAGTGGTAAAAACATTATTGTAAACAGATAACAATTTAGCACAAATGAGTATTACAAAGACAGGTCATATGGTCATTTACTGAGTTGCTGAGTATTCAGTAGAATGGAGTATTCTGTTAGGTAATGTAATTAAAAAAATAAGAAAGTTTGATTGGGTCACAGGTTAGACATGAGATACAATAATGAGAAACATTTATGAGATACAATTTATGTGATACAATTATTCAGTATTTATTTAGTTGTGGGTGAGTAAGTGATTTTTGAGAAGAGACTTGAATTTATAAACAGACAGTGTTTCTTTTATATTCACAGGTAGTGAATTCCAGAATTTAGGGCCTTTTATGTGCATTGAGTTTTTGCATAGTGTGAGGAACATCAAAGAGTGATCTGTGCCTTGTGTTATGGTCATGTGTTCTGTTGAGGTTGGTAAGGAGACGTTTGAGGGGAGGGTTTATATCAGAGTTAAGTGTTCTATGTATGTAGTAGGTGCAGTAATAAGTATGGATGTTTTTTGAATGGTGAGTAGGTTTAGTGTTTTGAATGTTGGTGGAGTGTGCTGCCTGTAGTGGGAATTTGTTATCATTCTGACTGCAGCCTTTTGTTGGGTAATTAATGGTTTGAGATGGTTTATTGTTGTTGAGCCCCCTGCACAAATTCCATAGGTGAGATAGGGGTAAATAAGTGAGTGATATAGGGTCAGGAGGGCTGATTGTGGAACATAGTACCGTATCTTCGATAGTATGCCTACGGTCTTGAAAATTTTTTGGGAAATTTGTTGTATATGTGTTTGAAATTTGAGCCTATTATCAAGGTGGATTCCTAAGAATTTTCCCTCTGTGAGTTTTGTGATAAGTGATCCATTAATCATTTTGTTAAGAGGGACGTCTGTAGCTCTGTTACCAAACTGAATGAAGTAGGTTTTGTCAATGTTTAGAGTAAGTTTGTTAGTCCTCATCCAGGTAGATATTTTCTGTAATTCTGTGTTTACAGTATTGGCTAGCGTGACTGGGCTCAGGTGAGAGAAGATGTATGTAGTGTCATCTGCAAATAGTGTGGGTTTGAGTAGTTGCGATGCATTTGGTAGGTCATTTATGTATATGAGAAAGAGAAGAGGGCCTAGTTTTTGCAAGCGTAGCGCTCCGAACGTAGATCAATGTTTTATTTTTCATTCCTTCAAATTTGGCACAGTAGGCTTGAGTCACCTAGACATGAAAGAATGGGTCTGTGCACTCAGTGTGCGAACTATTAAAAAAATCTGGGAGCACTTAGTACCTTGTGGGAGCACCAGTTCAATTGAGCGCCAGCTAGAGCAAATAGCTTAGCAAACACCAGGGATTCACTGATGTCATGTCATATTAACACTCCCATTTTAAGAGTAAAGTAAAAATAGGTTAGATAAATACATGAGTGGGTGTGGGTGGGTGTGAGTTGAACCTGACTAGCTTGTGCTACTAGGTCTGATGTCATGCTCCTTCCTTCAATTGACGTGACCTGACTAGGTTGGTCATTGGTCTAAGCCAGGGGGGAGAGGGTGACATGTACCTGCCTTGCAATAGCCAGTAGGCCTGCTGCAGTGTTCCTTCTTTCTTATGTTATGTATTCAGCAGGCTGACCGGCTGTCTTGCTTTGGCTGTCTCTGGCTATCTTTCTGTCTTTATCTCTGTCTGTCTATATCTCTGTCTATCTATATCCCTGTCTATCTATATATTTGTCTATCTATATCTCTGTCTATCTATATCTCTGTCTCAAAGTACACATAAGTACAGTTATTATACATGGTGTAAGTTACCTAGGATAATCCAAAAATTCCAGGCAAAGATAGACAGATAGACAGAAGCATCTTTGTGTGTATCAGTGAAAACAAATAAAGCCAGGGTTCCCCCGAGCACTCATCTATCAAATGTCACCGAGCTGATAATAGATGTCATAACACGATTCTTCAAGGAGTGTGATATACATGTACTCCAGGCAGACAGAAAGTCAGATAAGCAGAGACAGACAGACAAACAGGCAGGCAGATAGACAGACAGATACAGATAGACAGATAGATGGGCAGACAGACAGGCAGACAGACAGGCAGATAGACAGACAGACAGGCAGAGAAATAGACAGAGAGACAAGACATGTTTGTGTGTAACAGTGATAACAAATACAGCGAGGGTTAGCTGCAGCAGTGGGCATTTATTAAATGTCACTAGGCTGTCAACAGCATAGATATGCCTTTTATAACAACATGCTTCAAGATATATGCCAGGTTATCTAATACATTGCTGGAACCTATAAATACTCTGTATATATTTCTAGACAATAGTAAATAACCCAGGCAGGTGTAAATGTTCACCTGTCAATGTGACTATGACTAATTGAGCACTATTTCAGTACCTAATATTAGTGTCAGAACAAAGATTGGCTATGAAATTACAAGAACTATTATAAATTGTAATTATCAGAACATAAATTAAATTAAATAAAATTAAAATAAAATGAGAAAAAAGGTATATCGGCAACTCTTCTGCAAGCGGAAGGAGTCGATGTTGCTGACAGGTGAGCATCCAGAACCAACTTCATGGTCTTATATCTCAGTAAGTACTGACCCTAAAAAAATTTTTTATCTTATAACACATAGAAAAATGTGCTCTTCATTTTAAAAGAAAAAAATAATTTTTTCATTTTTCAAAATATTCGGAGCACCACACGAGTGAACGTAGATCTACATTTGGACAGTTTAAGGGTTAAAATGAACTCATCAGACATACCATGCCCAAATCTGCTTTTCTATTAAGTAGTGTTTCTTATAAATTTTAATATCAACCAGTTTAGCATGATAGACGAAGAGATATTGTTTATATACCACATGGTATTCAGCCTGGGTGGTCACATAAGAGCAAATAGTGAGCACCAGCTACCCTCTCTGATTACATAAGAATGAATTTTTAATGCATACAGTGAATTTTTCATAGATATAGAGTTGCTGTATATAACTTTGTCCGAATTCACAAAGTGGATTTGCATGAAAATCTTCTTAAAGTAAAGGAAACCTACATTATGATATTGTTGATAAGAGGTATTCCTCAATTTATCTTGTAGATACATTCCAGGCACATGTACTAAGCTCCGTCAGACCATACACACTTGATTCTATAAAATAAGAAACTTCAGTACAGTGGATCCTTGGGTAACAATGCCATCAGATAGCGATAAAATCGGATATCGATGCGTCTTTGCGTAAAAATATTGGCTCGACCAACGATGAAAAACTCGGTTAGGGACATTCGGCCCGAACATGTCCACATGGGGCCTTGGCTGCCCGCGGCTGCCTGACCACTAAGTACAGCCAGTGTACCATTGTTTACAAGCCAGGGTGGATGGTTCTACGCATACATGCGAAACATTTTTTATTCCATTGTTTTTACTGCTTATAACTGCTAAATAAGCCACCATGGGCCCAAAGAAAACTTCTAGTGCCAACCCTGTGGTAAAAAGGGTGAGAAATACTATCGAATTGAAGAAAGAGAGAATCACAAAGTATGAAAGTGGAGTGCATGCCTCCGAGCTGGTCCGGTTGTATAACAAACCCCAGTTAACCATCACTACTATCTTGGCCAACAGAAAGGCAATCAAGGAAGCTGTTGTTGCAAAAGGTGCAAGTATGCTTACAAAACAGAGATCGCAAATATACTCAAAGATGTGGAGAGACTGTTATTGGTGTGGATCAATGACAAACAATTATCAGGAGAGTGTTTCAAGGTCAGTCATATGTGAAAAGGCAAGGCAGTTGCATGCGGATCTCATTAAGAAAATGCCTGGAGCTAGTGCTGAATTTAATGCCAGCAAAGGTTGGTTTGAGAGATTTAAGAATTGTAGTGGCATACACAGTGTGATAAGGCATGGTGAGGCTGCCAGTTCTGACTAAAAAGCGGCTGAAAAATATGTGCAGGACTTAAAGGGATACATAGAGGCTGAAAAATTAAAACCCCAACAAGTGTTCAATTGTGACAAAACAGGCCTGTTTTGGAAGAAAATGCCAAACAGGACGTACATTACTCATGAGGAAAAGGACTTGCTACCTAAAGTCCTTATGGAAGATTTCCCTTCCAAACAATAATACACCTCCATCATCTCCCCTCCTCCCATCTCATTACTCATCAATAAATGTTCAATAAAGGTAAGTGTCATTTATTCATGTATTTATTTCTTCATCTCCATGGGGAAGTGGAGCAGAATTCTTCCTCCGTAAGCCATGCGTGTCGTAAGAGGCGACTAAAATGCTGGGAGGAAGGGGCTAGTAACCCCTTCTCCTGTATAAATTATTAAATTTAAAAAGAGAAACTTTTTGTTTTTCTTTTTGGGCCACCCTGCCTCGGTGGGATACGGCCGGTTTGTTGAAAAAAAAAAAAATAATTCATGTCTCATTGTTTTCTGTGTAGGAAAATGTATATTTCATGTGAAATTTTTTTTTTTAAATACTTTTGGGTATCTGGAACGGATTAATTGGATTTCCATTATTTCTTATGGGGAAAACTAAATCGGATAATGATAAAATCGGTTAACCCTTTGTTGCGCAGCCTCAAAAATTTTCTAGCTTAAACACGTGCAAGTTTGCGCGTGTCATCCTACACGTGCCACGCATCTGGATTCCCGTTCTTTAATTCTAACCAATCACAAGGCTTCCCTGAGTTGCTTCAGCTAAGTGGTGATGGCACTTGGCGGCTTCCCATTGGTTGAGAGAACAAAATATAAACACGTGTGGCTAGGCGTTGCCCAGAATGGGTTTTTTCCATCCAGTGTCACTAATATTCTTGGATTTTACCCTCTACAATGTTGGTAAGTACTGATTGTTGTGTTTAGTCCATAGATGGATTGTTTAGGCATATTTTGATATATACATAAAGTCCATGTGAAGCATAATGTGAGTGTAGCATGCAGTTGAAAAAAGTGCAACAAAGGAAGCGCAAAAAATTTTCTTTGCTGCCCTTTTAGTGACATAGTTCACTTTCAGTAAAATAAATATTTATAAAAAATTTCTTTTGCATATATGAATTCTGTAGTGGTCTAGATCTATACAGAAGGTTTTTATTGTCCTTCCAGATCAATGAGAAATTGTTTTATGGGGAGCTCTCCAGCACCAGGTCAAAATATGTCTGCATTTTGGAGGACAGTGACTCAGAACCAGAGGTAGATGAATCAGAATTGCTGGATGAATACTTGCCACCGGAAGCAGAGGTGTCAAGTGATGAGGAGGAAGAAAGGCCAACCAAAAAGCAGAAATTAGTGAAGAAAAAGAAAGGTATTATGATCGAGGAGTACCCTAATGAGGAACATATTTATGATGATATTGCTCTTCAAGGTCAATTTCATTGGTCCCAGGTTGACCTCCAAAATTATCCTTTGCCGGCATATGAACATGAACTATCAATTAGCATTATAGAATAATTGCTCCTCATGAATCTCAGGAATATGGGACTTGAAAGTTTTATCCCTTTGCAATGTGTCCATGTTGCTATTTGTTTCATTTTTATATTTTTCTAATACTTACAAAATGTTTTGATACAAATTCCATTTATGTTTTTTATATTGTCTGTTTGTATAATAAATTTAAAAAATAGTTATTGGGTGTTTTATTAACAATTGCAAGTTTGCAAAAATTTTTGACTTTTGAAGATTAGCAATTGCTTGAAAACTAACCATCAGAATTCCATTTATATGGCCTCATTTAACTTATATTGAGATACTCTATCCACTCTAGGGAGTTCTGTTTGAATTTCTAATTTTATGGCCATATGCCCGACAAAGGGTTAAGGAACAAACTCTCTGGAACAGATTAAAATTGTTACCCAAGGGTCCACTGTACTTTGCAAATTGCACTGATCACATACAGTGAATGTATGCTAAATTTATAGAATTAGTGATAGCCAAGGACTATTGCACAAGAGCAAATTTACATACATTGAACCCAAATAGAGCAAGAGAAACCTGCACAGGCAGGCCACAGTTTACAGCACTTCACAGCATTTTGCTAATACAGCAGTTTTCAGTTATACCTATTTTTCTATTATTCAGACTTCCTACAAAATATATTCACCACTCATTGTAAGCTAAGGATGAAAATATTTTAAGTAACGTGTGTACTGTGTATATGCATTTTTTGACCTAGCTATATTGCTCACTTAATATGTGATAGTGTAAACATGTTATCAGGCTTTTATATGTACTGAAAGTGAAAAAAGACTATGACTCACTTTACAGTGGTTTTCACTTTACAACAGTGGCCTGGAACCTAACCTGCTGTATAAGCAGGTCCTGCCTGTACTTGTAAACTTGCTATGAATACCTCTATATGAACTTTATACTCTACTTAAGTCTTATACAGTTTTTATTCTATTAGAAACCAGTCGTTGACTTCAAACATGCCTTAAACCAATGGCTGGAGGCAGCTCTTAGTTATTCAACAAGTGAACATAGCAGTGATTCTCGTTTGATGGTTGCTGAAGGAATATCAAGCATAATGCCTTTCTTTTCTTCTCATCCAAGTATATCAGGTAAGTGCTCTTGAGAAGCTGTTGTTATACTTGTGTGTACTGTGTTTTGAAGGTAACATTTATCTAACAAATTCTCCTTTAAATATTGTACGACTGTTTCTTGTATGACTATGTCCTTCCACTTCACATTGGCTGGCAGTCATATCCAACAAATGTGGTGGAGAGGTGCTTCGTGCAGAGTAGCTTTTATTATTAGCAGCTATTTGATTGCTTAGTGTTTCCACCTAATATACCTCATCACATCCTGTCCTGTCTGCTATTCACGTGTTCCCAAATTACTGGTGGTGACTACTCACATTTACTCATAGGTTGTCATGGGAGTGACTTTCTGTCAATCTTGCTATCTATTCTATTATTTTTCTGTCAATATTTTCAGTGTCCTTGGCCCCGTGATTGACCTTAATTCACATTATCGTGTGTATAAATCCCTTACATTCATTTTAAGATTGCCTTAAATCACTAAACATTTGATACTGTTTTTTGACAGTAAGAAGGAATACCCTATATTAAAAATAATAGTGTCACTGGGGATGTGGAATGAGACAGTAATGTAAGAGTTGGTGGCAGCTGATACAACAATGTTACAGAAGTACTGGTTGTAAAATCTGTTGCTGAATTGTACAGTATTGGGCTTGCCACACACATAGATCATGGTTTTAATACCCATCCATTCTTCTGTTTATTCATGAAGAAGGGATAAAGATGTTGCTGTTCGGATGTCTTCATTCTTCTGACAAGACAGCAGTTGAATGAATGGTGGTAAATGTTTCCTCTTTTTTTTGGGGGGGGGGTCACCCTACCACAGTGACATATATCAGTGCCTAATAATATATTTCTTTCCTTCAGAGGGTACCATACTTGAAGTGTATGAGTCAGTGGTAACACTACTGCAGGATGATTGTGATGCAGTACGTAACAGTGTTGCATATGGTGTCCAAAAATTGTTGGTAGACCAGCAGCACCAATCACAGTGTTCTTTACAGTCTACAAGAATCTTGTCCAAAGTCTGTGATGTAATTGGTAAGTTTTAAGGTATAAAAGGAAGTAAATGAATTATAAATGAGTTATGTAGGACTTTTAGGATAGCTAGGCATCTAGTGTATACTACCTGTTACAAGTATTTGATCAGCCAGCTTATGATGGCTATGTATGCCTGCAGGTTTCTAGCAGAAACAGTCTGGCTGACCAGGCAGTCAACAAGAATGTCTCCCCTCAGGCCTGGCTGAGACAGTGAGGCAGAAAAATCATCAAGTTACATTGCAAGCAGTGACAACCAGTATCATTATCTCTTGATTTCACAGTCTCATTACCTGCTTTAAATAGCCTAAGTGTAGCATACTTGTTTCTGAAGCAGACAGATATGTATGCATCATTAACAGAAGAATTCAAGGGAAACTGCTCTGTTTTTTTCCCTCTCATGAAGGTCACCAGTACATGATATATTCGATACCTCAACTTGGCTTGCATCAAACAATGAAAATGCTAAATAAAGTTGCGAGTTGTCTAACAAAAATTCAAAAGTTTTGCCAGAATACAACTAGCAGATAACTTTGAAGAAAGTAGAGGAATGCAAATAGGAATTAGCAGGTGCAGTGTCAGTCAAAAGGAAATGTGTTGAGTACAATATGCATGGGGAAAGTAACATGATACGAACAGTCACTCGGTCAATTTTTACTTCTGGATACAAATGAAATTTCAGGATGCGAACTTCCCTCTCAAGGAAGGTTCCTTGGTGAAGGGCTCTTGATCTAGGGAATTGGATCTGTGCTCCAGTTCTCTAAATTAATAATAATAATTATTATTATTATAATACGTATGTACTACTACTAATAATATTTATTATAATAATATGTATATACTAAAAATAATAATAATAATTATACCAATAATAATAATAATACAATATAATAGTAATAATAATAATAATATGTAATAACAGTATAGAGAAACTTTAGAAGGCTGCCAGTAGTTGGTGCCACTATCAACAAAACATTGGTAACTACATGTGTACCTTGGCCTGGGAGGAGATATTGTCATGATTTCCTTCCATTTTCTGCAGTTATGTTGCCAAAATTCTTGTTTCTAACCATGGGTCATAAGAAAGTAAGTGCAAAGAACAGTACTGATAAGAAAAAGAGGATGAATCATCTATGGAATTAAAGCATGAAATCATAGATAAACACAAGGTAGGTGTGGTAAGGCAGTACCAGTGTAATACTTCTACGATATGTATGATACTAATTATGAGCGTAGCAAGTAAATCAGTGAAAAGTAAAGTGAACAAAAAATAAAAAAACAATTGTAGCAGTTAAGTTTAGCAATAAAGTGTATCAAGTATATTAAGCGATTAATAGAACAAGGATGACATGAAACTAACTTCCACCACTCTCAAGCTCTGCTAGCATCTGCTCCAAGGTAAGTGTGTACTATATTATATAATATAGTAAGTGTGTACTATATTATACTACAATATAGTACACACTTACCTTGGAGCAGATGCTAGCAGAGCTTGAGAGTGGTGGAAGTTAGTTTCATGTCATCCTTGTTCTATTAATCGCTTAATATACTTGATACACTTTATTGCTGAACTTAACTGCTACAATAAGATAGATAGCTATCTGGATAGGCTAGAAAATCCCACACTTTGTAAATGGTCCAAGTCGGACTGAAACATCGTCGTAAGCTTCTCTCTTTTATGTGCGGGTTATTTGTGTATTGTGTAATATTTTACTCCTTGGAGATTTTAATCTCCCTCATGTAGTAGTAGGCTGGTAGACAGCAACCACCCTGGGAGGTACTGCCGTCCTGCCAAGTGAGTATAAAACGAAAGCCTGTAATTGTTTTACATGATGATAGGATTGCTGGTGTCTTTTGTCTGTCTCATAAATATGCAAGATTACAGGTACGTCTTGCTACTTCTACTTACACATAGATCACACTACGCATACATGTACACGTTTATTTATACACACTCATCTGAGTTTTCTTTCATTTTATCTTAATAGTTCTTGTTCTTATTATTTTTCCTTTTATATCCATGGGGAAGTGGAATAAGAATCTTTCCTCCGTAAACCATGCATGTTGTAAAAGTCAACTAAAATGCTGGGAACAGTGGGCTAGTAACCCCTATTCCTGTAATAATTACTAAAAAGAATAAGAAGAAGAAATTTGTCAAAGTGGGATGTCTGAATATGCGTGGATGTTGTGTGAATGATAAGACAGAGATGATTGTGGATGTTATGAATGAGAAGAAGTTGGATGTCCTGGCTTTTTTAAGTGAAACAAAGCTGAAGGGGGTGGGAGAGTTTTGGTGGAGAGGAATAAATGGGATTAGGTCAGGGGTTTCAAATAGAGTTAGAGCTAAAGGAGGAGAAGCAATAATGTTGAAGGATAAGCTATGGCAGGAAAAGAGGGACTATAAATGTATTAATTCAAGGATTATTGGAGTAAAATAAAAGGTTTGGGATGTAAAAAAGTGGTTATAGTAAGGTTATGCCCGGGAGAAAGGGGAAGTGTAGAGGAGAGAGAGAGATTTTGGGAAATGTTGAGTGAATGCTTGGGAGTTTTGAACCAAATGTGAGAGTATTGGGGTTTGGGAATTTCAATGCTAAAGTGGGTAAAAATGTTGTGGAGGGGGAAAAGTAGGTAAATTTTGGGTGCCAGGGGTAAATGAAAAGGGGAGCTTTAATTGACTATGTGTAGAAAGAGGTTTTGGGAAAAAAGTAATACATTTTTTTTTTTTTTTAACAAGTCGGTGTCTCCCCCCCGAGGCAGGGTGACCCAAAAAAAAAAGAAAACCCAAAAAGAAAATATTTATCATCATTCAAAAAACTTTCACCCACTCCAAAATTATCACTGCTTTTGCAAGGTGCTCAAATACAACAGCTTAGAAAACAATTTTCGTTTTAAAAATACACAACATATCCCCAAATGCCAATATCCCCAAACCCTCCCTTTTAAAGTGCAGGGATTTACTTCCCCCTTTCCCGGGCTCAAATCCGACTATATGAAAAAAAAAGGTTTCCCCGAATCCTTCACTAAATATTACCCTGCTCACACTCCAACAGATCGTCAGGTCCCAAGTATCATTCGTCTCCATTCACTCCTATCTAACACGCTCATGCACGCTTGCTGGAAGTCCAAGCCCCCCGCCCACAAAACCTCCTTTACCCCCTCTTTCCAACCCTTTCGAGGATGACCCCTACCCCTCTTTCCTTCCCCTATAGATTTATATGCTTTCCATGTCATTCTACTTTGATCCATTCTCTCTAAATGACCAAACCACCTCAACGACCCCTCTCCTGCCCTCTGATTAATGCTTTTATTAACTCCACACCTTCTCCTAATTTCCACACTCCGAATTTTCTGCATAATATTTACACCACACATTGCCCTTAGACAAGACATCTCCACTGCCTCCAACCGTCTCCTCGCTGCTGCATTTACCACCCAAGTAATACATATTTTATGAAAAAGAGGATAAATAAATATACAAGGTATGATATAGCACGTAATGAAAGTAGTTTGTTAGATTATGTATTGGTGGATAAAAGGTTGATGGGTAGGCTCCAGGATGTACACACTTATAGAGGGGCAACTGATATATCGGATCATTATTTAGTTGTAGCTACAGTTAGAGTAAGAGGTAGATGGGACAAGAGGAAAATGGCAACAACAAGAGGGAGGTGAGAGTGTATAAACTAAGGGAGGAGGAAGTTCGGGTGAAATATAAGCAACTGTTGGCAGAAAGGTGGGCTGGTGCAAGTATGAGTAGCGGGGGGGGCGGGGGGTTGAACAGGGTTGGAATAGTATTAAAAATGCAGTATTAGAATGTGGAGCAGAAGTTTGTTTTTATAGGAGGGTGGGTGCAGGAGGAAAGAGGAGTGATTGGTGGAATGATGAAGTAAAGGGTGTGATAAAAGAGAAAAGGTAGCTTATGAGAGGTTTTTACAAAGGAGTGTTATAAGAAGATTAGAGTATATGGAGAGTAAAAGAAAGGTGAAGAGAGTGAGGGAGTGCAGAAGGAGAGCAGATGATAGAGTGGGAGAGGCACTGTCAAGAAATTTTAATGAAAATAAGAAAAAAATTTGGAGTGAGTTACACAAGTTAAGAAAGCCTAGGGAACGAATGGATTTGTCAGTTAAAAACAGAGTAGGGGAGTTAGTTGATGGAGAGATGGAGGTATTGGGTAGATGGCGAGAATATTTTGAGGAACTTTTAAATGTCAACGAAGAAAGGGAGGCAGTAATTTCATGCACTGGCCAGGGAGGTATACCATCTTTTAGGAGTGAAGAAGAGCAGGATGTGAGTGTGGGGGAGGTGCGTGAGGCATTATGTAGAATGAAAGGGGGTAAAGCAGCTGGATCTGACGGGTTCGTGACAGAAATTTTAAATGCAGGGGGATATATAGTGTTGGAGTGGTTGGTATTTTTGTTTAATAAATGTATGAAAGAGAGGAAGGTACCTAGGGATTGGCAGAGAGCATGTATAGTCCCTTTATATAAATGGAAGGGGGACAAAAGAGATTGTAAAAATTATAGAGGAATAAGTTTACTGAGTATACCAGGAAAAGTGTATGGTAGGGTTATTATTGAAAGAATTAGAGGTAAGACAGAATGTAGTATTGCAGATGGGCAAGGAGGTTTTAGAGTGGGTAAGGGATGTGTAGATCAAGTGTTTACATTAAAGCATATATGTGAACAGTACGTATTTAGATAAAGGTAGGGAAGTTTTTATTGCATTTATGGATTTAGAAAAGGCATATGACAGAGTGGATAGGGGAGCAATGTGGCAGATGTTGCAAGTACAGTGGACCCCTAGTTCCCGATGCTATCGGTATCCGATAAATCCAGTAGCCGATGCATTTGATCGAAAAAAATTTGCCTCACTTCCCGATACAAAACTCGGTATGCGATATGATTCGTACGAGACGTGTCCAGTGTTTACAAGCCAGCCAGTGTGCGCGCATCTAAGGATACATTCGGTACATTCTCTATTATCCATATTATCACTGTTTTTGGTGCTTGTTTCTGCAAAATAAGTCACCATGGGCCCCAAGAAAGCTTCTAGTGCCAACCCTTCAAGACCAAGGGCGCTAATGACTACTGAAATGAAGAAAGAGATAATTGCAAAGTAAGAAAGTGGAGTGCGTGTATTGGAGCTGGTCAGGTTGTATAGTAAACCCCAATCAACCATCTCTACTATAGTGAGCAGGAAAACGGCAATCAAGGAAGCTGTTCTTGCAAAAGGTGCAACTGTGATTACGAAACAGCGACCACAAGTGTTAGAAAATGTTGAGAGACTGTTATTGGTGTGGATAAGTGAAAAACAGATAGGAGGAGATAGCATCTCTCAAGCGATCATTTGTGAAAAGGCTAGGCAGTTGCATGACGATTTGGTAAAAAAATTGCCTGCAACTAGTGGTGATGTGAGTGAATTTAAGGCCAGCAAAGGTTGATTTGAAAGATTTAAGAATCGTAGTGGCATACATAGTGTGATTAGGCATGGTGAGGCTGCCAGTTCAGACCACAAAGCAGCTGAAAAATATGTGCATGAATTCAAGGAGTACATAGAGGCTGAAGGATTGAAACCTGAACAAGTGTTTAATTGTGACAAAACAGGCCTGTTTTGGAAGAAATTGCCAAGCAGGACCTACATTACTCAGGAGGAAAAGCTACCTCAAGTCCTAATGGAGGGGGATTCACCTTCTAAACAATAGGTTCAACACACTCCCCTCCTCCCATCCCATCAATCATCACCAGATCTTCATTAAAGGTAAGTGTCAATTATTCTATTGTTATTGTTGTTATTGTAATTATTCTATTGCATTAAACTAAATATTTCATGTAGTAAAAGTTTTTTTTTTTCATACTTTTGGGTGTCTTGCACGGATTAATTTTATTTCCATTATTTCTTATGGGAAAAATTGATTCGCTTTCCGATAATTTTGGTTTACGGTGAGCTCTCAGGAACGGATTAATATCGCGAACCAGGGGTCCACTGTATATGGAATAGGTGGTAAGTTACTATATGCTGTAAAGAGTTTTTATTAGGATAGTAAGGCTCAGATTAGGGTGTTTAGAAGAGAGGGAGACTACTTCCCGGTAAAAGTAGGTCTTAGACAGGGATGTATAATGTCACCATGGTTGTTTAATATATTTTTAGATAGGGTTGTAAAAGAAGTAAATGCTAGGGTGTTCGGGAGAGGGGTGGGATTAAATTATGGGGAATCAAATACAAAATGGGAACTGACACAGTTACTTTTTGCTGATGATACTGTGCTCCTGGGAGATTCTAAAGAAAAATTGCAAAGGTTAGTGGACGAGTTTGGGAGTGTGTGTAAAGGTAGAAAGCTGCAAATGAACATAGAAAAGAGTAAGGTGATGAGGGTATCAAATGATTTAGATATAGAAAAATTGGATATCAAATTGGGGAGGAGGAGTATGGAAGAAGTGAATGTCTTCAGATATTTGGGAGCTGACGTGTCAGCGGATGGATTTATGAAGGATGAGGTTAATCATAGAATTGATGAAGGAAAAAAAGCGAGTGGTGCGTTGAGGTATATGTGGAGATAAAAATCATTATCTATGGTGGCAAAGAAGGGAATATATGAAAGTATAGTAGTACCAACACTCTTATATGGGCGTGAAGCTTGGATTGTAAATGCTGCAGTGAGGAGGCAGTTGGAGGCAGTGGAGATGTCCTGTCTAAGGGCATTGTGTGGTGTAAATATTATGCAGAAAATTTCGAGTGTGGAAATTAGGAGAAGGTGTGGAGTTAATAAAAGTATTAGTCAGGGAAAACCAAGTAGACAGACATGAATTCTGGAGGTAGGAAGTACAGTGCCCACATACTGAAGGATGAATGGGGATGTTGCAGCTTAAGTCATTCGTAGTTATGTTTGTACACTTCCAGCTAAACAGCTATTAAATGAGTGGTTTGAATGTGTTCTCATCTTTAGATCAGTCTCCATTGCTGGAAGATTAAAATTGCAGTAAGAATTAAAAAAAGGTAAATTTTTGGTTAATGAATTACAGGTGGGAGTCCTTGAATTGTCACTTAATTGAATGTTGTTGACTAACAAAAATTCTAGATAAAAGAGGTCATACTGCAGGCTGCAGTATTAGGGTTAAAAACAGCAGTTATTACCGGGATACCTCAGGGATATGTTTAACCCTTTGAGGGTCGACAGGCCCTCTCCGAAACTCGTTCTCAGGGTCGGCCAAATTTCAAAAAAAAAAAAAATTATTTTCTCTTATGTAAAGATAGAGAATCTTTTCCCGATCATAAAGACACCAAAAGTTTGAAAATTGATAGAAAACTTACGGAATTATGCTCTCGCAAAGTTAGCGGTCTCGGGGGATGTTTTTCGCATCGGCGATTTTGCCCACTTTGAGCCCTTTTCGGCCAATTTCGCTGTACTAGTCGACAAAAAACATGAATATTTCGCTAGAACTCCATTTTTTCTACGAATGGGTGCAAGAAAAACCCCCCATTATGAAATTCAACTATCCAGTACAGTGGTCAAATTTAGCAATTTTGCCATTTTTACACAAATTTCAAAAGATGCCAATTTCCAAATAGGGTCCAGAAAAAACAAGAAAAGACATTCCTGGCACTAAAATGACATTTCCTCTAGTCATTAGTCACGTCTCAAGGTCCCTCTTATATTCTTTTGCTTTTCCCTTTTGAATTTTTTATTTTCACAAAAAATATAAGATTTACTGTTATGCAGACTACGCCATTAGTGTAAAAATGGTAAAAAATATTATTGGTGCACTTGTGAAAGAAAATTAGATCACCAGTTGACGTGTATTGCACGCTTGGCACGATTTGTTTGCTTTTGAAGTTTGGTAAAAAACGAACATTTCTGCTACCCTTTTAGCTCAATTTCAAGGCACCTTTCATTATAAAACCCGCCAAAATCATCTCAATTTCTGTAATATGTCTTTTCCCTTCTAAAAAATGAGACCCAAAAAACTAGAATACAACAATAAATACCATACAAAAATACACTGCAAAGTCGCTGATTTATTCCAAAAAAATGGTCAAAGTTTTTTTTTTTCTCATTATGCACTGTGTGCTGCAGGATTTTTTTTAGACTGTGCACACTGACCACATAGACCCATTCTTTCATATGAAGGCCTACCAGCTTTCTCCCACTAGATTTGAGGCCACTAGAATTTATGCGTACTAGTACGTCAAAACCCCCTACGCGTAAGACGTACTAGTACGACGAAAACCCTCAAAGGGTTAAAAGACAATATTCAAAATAAAGTTGCTAGTAATGGCAAATCAATTGATCAACAAAGAGAGATAGTAGAGGACAACAAGTGACTAGCTCCCTTAAAGTTTACTATACAAATAGTAGGAGTCTAAGAAATAAGATAGATGAGCTAAAATTACTTGCAAGTGTAGGTAATATAGATATTATTGGTATAACAGAGACCTGGTTCAACCTGAAAGATAGAGAAATGCCTTCTGAATGCAACATACAGGGTTATAAACTATTCCACACTGATAGGGTCAACAGGAAGGGTGGTGGTGTGGCTATGTATGTCAGAGAAAATTTAAATTGTTGTCTTAGACATGATATAAGATTAGAAGCATCGAACACAGAATCGGTTTGGCTTCAGTTTCTCAAGGGTCGTGACAAATTAATTTTGGGTGTGATTTATAGGCCCCTAAACCTTGGTAGGGAGTGCAATAAGCTGTTATGGGACGAAATTCATAAGCCATCTAGATATGAAAATGTTGTGATGATGGGAGATTTTAACTTTAGACAAATTGATTGGAACAATATGACAGGAAATCTTGAGTCTAGTGACTTTCTTGATACGGTTCAGGATTGCTTTTTAGAGCAGGTTGTGACAGAACCAACTAGAGGAAACAATCTGCTTGACTTGGTTCTTGCCACCAAAGATTCACTAATTAATAATCTTGAGGTTAATGATGAGCTTGGGGAAAGTGATCACAAATCACTTAGTTTCAATATATCATGGAATTACCCAGATAACTGCAATCAAATCTCTCTCCCAGATTTTCGCTTGGCTGACTTCATGGGACTGAAAAATTGCTTGGGTGGGCTAAATATGGATGTCCTAACTATGGGTCAGGTAGGTGATCTTGGTTGCCAATATGAAGTTTTTCAGAGCATAGTTCTAGCTGCCCAGACAACTTTTGTTCCGAGTAGGGAAATTAGATCTAACAAAAATGATCCCAAATGGATGAACAATAGATTAAAACATCTCATTGGTCAAAAGAGAGGCATATACAGTGGACCCCCGCATAACGATTACCTCCGAATGTGACCAATTATGTAAGTGTATTTATGTAAGTGCGTTTGTACGTGTATGTTTGGGGGTCTGAAATGGACTAATCTACTTCACAATATTTCTTATGGGAACAAATTCGGTCAGTACTGGCACCTGAACATACTTCTGGAGTGAAAAAATATCGTTAACTGGGGGTCCGCTGTATAGGCGTATCAAAAGAGGGGATGGGCAGTTAAGAAATCAATATATTCAATTAAAGAGAGAAATAAAAAAAGGAATAAGAAAAGCAAAAAGAGATTATGAGGCTAACCCAAAAGGGTTCTTTCAGGTATACAGAAGTAAGATTAGGACAAGATTGGCCCACTTAAGAGTAACTCTGGTCAGATCACTGACAGTGATAAGGATATGTGTGCAATTCTAAATACCTACTTCCTCTCAGTTTTCACCCAGGAAAATACTAGCGATATTCCTGAAATAATAGATTACGTAGAACAGGATGATAATAAACTATGTACGATTGCGGTAACTAGTGACATGGTCCTCAGACAAATGGAGAAACTAAAACCTAACAAATCCCCAGGTTCTGATGAACTGTTTGCAAGGGTGTTAAAGGAATGTAAAGAGGAACTTAGCATACCTTTGGCTAATCTTTTTAACATATCACTACAAACTGGCATAGTGCCTGATAAGTGGAAAATGGCAAATGTAATACCTATTTACAAGGCAGGTGACAGGTCCTTGGCTTCGAACTATAGACCAATAAGCCTTACCTCCATAGTGGGAAAATTTATGGAATCAATAATTGCCGAAGCAATTCGTAGCCAATTCTCAACACGGTTTTACAAAGGGGCGTTCCTGTCTTACGAATTTACTAACTTTTTTCACTAAGGTGTTTGAGGAGGTAGATCATGATAATGAATATGATATTGTGTAGTATATGGACTTCAGTAAGGCTTTCGATAGAGTTCCACACCAGAGGCTATTGAGGAAACTTAGTGCACACGGAATAGGAGGAGAAATTTTTTCCTGGGTAGAGGCATGGCTGACAAATAGACAGCAGAGAGTTTGCATAAATGGGGAGAAATCAGAATGGGGGCACGTCACAAGCGGTGTTCCTCAGGGGTCAGTGTTGGGCCCGTTGTTGTTCACAATTTACATAAACGACATAGATGAGGGAATAAATAGCGACATAAGCAAATTTGCTGATGACACCAAAATAGGCTATCCAATTCATTCTAATGAGGACATTAGAGCACTCCAGGATGATTTGAATAGACTGACGCAATGGTCAGAGAAGTGGCAGATGCAGTTTAATATTGACAAATGCAAAGTTCTAAATGTTGGACAGTTAAATAACCATGCCACATATAAACTAAATAATGTAGATCTTAATACTACCAATTGCGAAAAGGATTTAGGAGTTCTGGTTAGCAGTAACCTAAAACCAAGACAACAGTGCATTAGTGTTCGCAATAAAGCTAACAGAATTCTTGGCTTCATATTTAGAAGTATAAATAATAGAAGTCCTCAGGTTGTTCTTCAACTCTATATATCCTTGGTTAGGCCTCATTTAGACTATGCTGCTCAGCTCTGGTCACCGTATTACAGGATATAAATGCTCTGGAAAACGTACAAAGGAGGATGACAAAGATGATCCCATGTATCAGAAATCTTCCCTATGAGGATAGACTAAAGGCCCTGAATCTGCACTCTCTCGAAAGGCGTAGAATTAGGGGGGATATGATCGAGGTGTATAAATGGAAAACAGGAATAAATAAAGGGGATGTAAATAGTGTGCTGAAAATTTCCAGCCAAGACAGGACTCGCAGCAATGGTTTCAAGTTGGAAAAATTCAGATTCAGGAAGGATATAGGAAAGCACTGGTTTGGTAATAGAGTTGTGGATGAGTGGAACAAACTCCTGAGTACAGTTATTGAGGCTAAAACGTTGTTTAGTTTTAAAAATAGGTTAGATATATACATGAGTGGGTGTGGGTGGGTGTGAGTTGGACCTGACTAGCTTGCGCTGCTGGGTCTGGTACAGTGCTCCATCCTTGAGTGGGGATGACCAGACTGGGTGGGTCATTGGGATAATCCGGGGGGTGGGTCATTGGTCTAATCCGGGGGGGGGGGACATGGGCCTGCTCTGCATGGGTCAGTAGGCTGATGCAGTGTTCCTTCTTTCTTATGTTCTTATGTTCTTAAATAAGAATATGTACTAATAGTTCTTATGTGCTACTCTGATTGCAGGCAGTATTGGAACACCTGAGGCTTTAACTTTGCTGGTGAAGCTTACACTGAAAGATGACTTGCCACAGAGCTTTGGACTAACACAGGTACTGTATGTGAATTCTAGACAAAATATAAAATTATCTTTTATATTATGAATAATCTGGTGGCAGAATTTTGCCTCTGTGGAACATGTTAATTATGAACACATTACCCAGGATATGGCACGATTTTTTTTTGAGTTTGCATAAAGATCTGCCAATTTTGTCATTGAGTGTTGAGCTATAATAATAGTGGTAGTAAATATACTTCACTTGTTCCATATTATAATCAACATTTTTCTTGACTTACCATATTTTCTAGCATATAAGATGCACCACAATTTTGGCAGGCATATCTTGGAAAAAAAAAAAAATTCCCTGATCTTCATAGCTCTTCCTACTATCAGGTCATTTTAAAGCTTCTTATGTATTCAGATCTATATTAAACCCCACTCAAGTAACACCCTGCCATTTTTACTCAAACTGTCTCATGAATATATTGCCTGTAATGCTCTGTAAAGGAGAAGACACTTATAAATATGTACATATACACTGTGAATTTGTTAAATATAAATTATTAAAACACTGCACTAGTGTTTACACTTTAATTTATGAGTATTACAGCTATTATTATAATGAACTGCATGCCCATTTATAATACCATAAACACTAACAAAGAAAAGTTGTGAAGGTTATGGACGAGTTTGAGGTGTGTAAAGTAGAAAGTTGAAAGTGAACATAGATAAGAGTAAGGTGATGAGGGTATTAAATGATTTAAATAAAAAAAATTGGATATCACATTGGAGAGAGGGAGTATGGAAGAAGTGAATTTTTTTTTTTTTTTTTCAACAAGTTGGCCGTCTCTCCACCGAGGCAGGGTGACCCCAGAGAGAAAGAAAATCCCAAAAAAGAAAATGCTTTCATCATCATTCAACACTTTCACCTCACTCACACATAATCACTGTTTTTGCAGAGGTGCTCAGAACACAACAGTTTAGAAGCATATACGTATAAAGATACACAACATATCCCTCCAAACTGCTAATATCCCGAACCCCCTCCTTTAGAGTGCAGGCATTGTACAGGTCTCCCTCAACATTCGCGAGGGTTAGGGGATCAAGAGCCTCGCGAATGTTGAAAAACCGTGTAATGTTTGGTGCCCCAATATATTGTAGGGAAACATAATACAATACTGCTTCCTTAACTTGTTGAACCATGAACAATCATAAAATACATGAAAACGTCGTAAATTGTACTAAATATATACATGTTATGCTTTAATAACATGTATGTTATTAAATACCACAGACTCCACCACTGCACTGCCTCCACTTCCCCAACCACTGAGAGTCCCTACTACTCTCCCTCCGATCCCCGCAACTGGCAGCCAGCCCTCCCACCATTCGGTGTGGCGAGTGTTTTGTTTGTTCATTATTTGCTATTAAACTAAGTATAAATAATGTAAACCATTCATGACTACATATTGGAATGGCTATTCGGACAGGTATTGGACGGTGACATCATGTGTTTACTCTTGAACACAGCAAAGAATCAAACATTTCTGTATGCTATAATAACAATAGTTAATAATAATATAAATTTAATAATAATAACAATAGTAATAATAATAACAATTGAAAATTTAAATAACCAATATAATAAATAACAATAACAATAAAAATTTAAAATTATAATAATATTAATAATAAATAATAATATTAATAATTACGATAAAATGAAGAAGGAAATTGTACAAAAAATATGGGAGTAGTTGAACATTTTCAGTGTACTTTGTTTATGCTGGAACGTGAGCATAGATCTCCTTCTTCCAAAAATTACACAATAATTCAGCAGTTAAAGGCAGGGGAAATTAATAAATAATTTTAAAATAATAATTGTACATATTATTAATAACATGTATTATTTTTATTAATAAATGAAATTTTATTAAATACCAACTGCCTCAAAATCGCTTGCTCAACAGCTGCTCACCCACTGCCCAATCGCTGCCTAAAACCATGCCCAATCGCTGCTCACCCATGCCTCAGTCGCTGCCTCACCCACTGCCTCATCGCTGCCTCACCCTGCCTCAATCACTGTTCACCACTGCCTCAATCGCTGCTCACCACTGCCTCAATGCTGTCACCCACTGCCTCAATCGCTGCTCAACAGTTGCCTCAACCACTGCCTCAACATGCCTCAATGTTTCCCTTTCAACAGCTGCCTCACCCACTGCCTCAATCGCTGCCTCAACAGCTACCTACCCACTCCTCAACGCTGCCTCAATCGCTGCCTCAACCACTGCCTCAATAGCTGCTCAACAGCTGCCTCACCCACTGTCTCAATCGCTGCCTCAACTCTCCCTAAAACAGCGCTCAACAGCTGCCTCAACAGCTGCCTCAATACTGCCTCAACAGCTGCCTCAACAGGCTCCCTCAACAGTTTGCCCAACAGCTGCCTCAATCGCTGCTCAACCATGCTCAACTACTGCCTCAATTGCTGCCTAAAACACTGCCTCAACCACTGCCTCAACCACTCCATTTCGCACTCAATCTACAAGAACCAAACACAATAAATTATTGTGAAATTTTTGGAAAAGCACGGGGGACTAATGTTCACTCCAGCATAAACAAAGCCACACTGACGAGTGTCAACCACTCCCTCGTATTTTTGTACAACTTCCTTCTTCATTATATGTATTAATTATTTTTTATTATTATTAATTATTATTTTTATTATTATTACTATTGTTATTATTAGCAGTAGTAGAAATTTTTTGATTCTTTGCTGTGCTCAAGAGTAAACACTGATGTCACCGCCCAATACCTGTCCGAATAGCCATTCCAATATGCAGTCATGAATGGGTTTACATTATTTATACTGTAGTTTAATAGCAAATAATGAACAAACAAAACACTCACCACACCGAGTGGTGGGAGGGCTGGCTGCCAGTTGCGGGGATCGGAGGGAGGGTAGTAGGGACTCGCAAGTGGCGGGAAACTTGAATATGATTTGGCGGCTGAGAATTTGGTGGCTGTGAATTTGGTGGTTGGGAATTCGCGAATGTGTGAAGCCCGCGAAAGCTGAAAAAGTGAATGTTGAGGGAGACCTGTACTTTCCATTTCCAGGACTCAAGTCCGGTTACATAAAAATAACCGGTTTCCCTGAATTTTTATTATTATTTTTATTTTTTTTTTTTTTTTTTATCACACTGGCCGATTCCCACCAAGGCAGGGTGGCCCGAAAAAGGAAAACTTTCACCATCATTCCACTCCTCCTGTCTTGCCAGAAGGGTGCTTTACCTTTCAGTTTTTTAAAATGCAACATTAACACCCCCCCCTTCAGGTGCAGGCACTGTAAATTCCCATCTTCCCGGACTCAAGTCCGCCTGCGGTTTTCCTGAACCCCTTCATAAATTTAAATTTGTCACACTCAACAGCACATCAAGTATTAAAAACCATTTGTCTCCATTCACCCCTTTATCAAACCCTGGCTCACGCATGCCTGCTGGAAGCCAAGCCCCTCCCCGCACACAAAACCTCCTTTACCCCTCTCTCCAACCTTCTAGGCCGGACCCCTACCCCGCCTCTTCCTTCCACTATAGATGATCACTCTTGAAGTCTTCTGTTTTCTTCCCTTCTCTCTACATTGTCCGAAACCCCCTCAACAACCCCTTTCCCCAGCCCCCTTTGGAAACATTTTTGGGAATCCGAAACCTTCCTCCTACTTCCAAACTACGAATTCTCTGCTTTTATTACACCACAATTTTCTCAGAATGAAATCTCCACGCCCTCCCTTTTCCTCGCTGCAAATTTTATCACCCATGCTTCACACCCCTATAAGAGCGTTGGTTTTTTTAAAATTACTCTATAATTTCCCCCCCTTTGCCTCCAAGGACAAAGTTTTTTCTCCACAGACTCCTAAAGTGCCCACTCACTCTTTTCCCCTCATCAAATTTATGATTCACCTCATCTTTCATGACCCATCCCCTGAATCCACTCCCAAATATCGAAAACATTCCCTCCTCCATACCTTTTCCCTCCAATTGATATCCAAAACTTTCATCACCTAAATTTTTTGTTATCCCCATAACCCTTTCTCTTTCCTGTATTCCCTTTAATTTTCTTTTTTTGCACACCCCACCCAAATTCATCCAACAATCTCTGAAATTCTCTTCAGAATTCTCCAAGAGCACGTGTCACGCAAAGGGGCACGTGCAACCCCACTTTGTGGTGTTCTTTATCTTTTAATTTCCCCGCCCCTTGCCAAGACCTCGGATTACTTTCTCTTTCACCCCCCTCTATAAATATATTAAACAACCCGGTGAATCAAAAATCCTTGTCTTTTAAGGCCCACTTTTCTGGGAAATAATTTCCCTCTTTCCCAATACTCTACTTGAGCCTCCACTATCCTCGTTTTAAAAATCTTCACTGCTTTCAGTTTAAACCCACCTCCTACACCCTACACTTGAACATTGCCACATTGCCCCCCCTATCCACCCTGATACACCTTTTCCAAAACCAAAATGCCCAAAGACCCCTTTAGCCCTTTTTAAATATTTCACTTATATGTTTCACTGTAAACACCGGTCCAAAACCCCCCTACCTTTCCTAAAGCCTCCTTGTTATTGCTATTTTCTCCTCCCCTTTCTCTTAAAACTTTCAATAATAAAAATCTACCATACACTTTACCAGGTATACTCAGCAGACTTATCCCCTATAATTTTTGCACTCTCTTTTATCCCTTTGCCTTTTATACAAAGGAATTTTGCATGCTCTCTGCCAATCCCTAGGTACCTTACCCTCTTCCAAAAACATTTATTAAATAATTGCACCAACCACTCCCAAAACTATACCCCCCACCTGTTTTTAACATTTCTATCTTTACCCCAAATCAACCCCGGCTGCCTTACCCCTTTCATTTTACCTACTGCCTCACGAACTTCCCCACACTCACAACGGCTCTTCCTCACCCCTACAAGATGTTATTCCTCCTTGTCCTATACACGAAATCCCCAGCTTCCCTGTCTTCATCAACATTTAACAATTCCTCAAAATATTCCTCCATTTCCCAATCCCTCTAACTCTCCATTTAATAACTCTCCTCTCCTATTTTTAACTGACAAATTCATTTGTTCTCTAGGCTTTCTTAACTTGTTAATCTCACTCCAAAACTTTTTCTTATTTTCAAAAAAATTTGTTGATAACATCTCACCCACTCTCTCATTTCCCTCTTTTTTACATTGTTTCACCACTCTCTTAACCTCTCTCTTTTTCTCCCATTTTACTCTTCCCTCCTTGCATCACTTCTACTTTGTAAAAAAACTTCTCATATGCTAACTTTTTCTCCCTTATACTCTCTTTACATCATCATTCCACCAATCGCTCCTTTCCCTCCCGCACCCACTTCCTGTAAACCACAAACTTCTGCTGAACCTCTAACACTACATTTTTAAACCTACCCCATACCTCTTCGACCCATTGCCCATGCTCTCATTAGCCCATCTATCCTCCAATAGCTGTTTATATCTTACCCTAACTGCCTCCTCTTTTAGTTTATAAACCTTCACCTCTCTCTTCCCTGATGCTTCTATTCTCCTTGTATCCCATCTACCTTTTACTCTCAGTGTAGCTACAACTAGGGAAAATGATCTGATATATCTGTGGCCCCCCCTATAACATGTACATCCTGAAGTCTACTCAACAGTCTTTTATCTACCAATACATAATCCCTGAATCCCTTCACTAAATATTACCCTGCTCACACTCCAACGGATCGTCAGGTCCCAAATACCATTCGTCTCCATTCACTCCTATCGAACACGCTCATGCCGCCCGCTGGAAGTCCAAGCCCCTCGCCCACAAAACCTCCCTTAACCCTTCCTTCCAACCTTTTCGGGATGACCCCTACCCGCCTTCCCTTTCCTACAGATTTAAATGCCTCCATGCTTTACTTTTTGACCCATTCTCTCTAAAGCCCAAAAACACTCAACCCCCCTCTTCGCCCTTGACTATACTTTTATTAACTTACACCTTCTCCTAATTTTCCCCCAATTTTCTGAAAATATTTACACCGCCATTGCCCTTAAACGACATCTCCACTGCCTAAACCCGCCCCCTTGTGTGCATTCAAACCCCAAGCTTCACATCCAATAAGGTGTTGGTCTACTATACTTTATAATTTTTCTTTGCCTTTTCCTAAATAAGTTTTTTACTCCACATATACCCAACAAAACCATCACCTTTTTACCCTTCTTCTAATTAACCCCCCCACCTTAAAATCCCCCCCCCCCCCCCCCCGCCCCCCCCCCCCCTCCTCCCCCCAATTGATATCCACTTTTTCTTTATCTAAATCATTGATACCCTCATCACCTTACTCTTTTCTATGTTCACTTTCAACTTTCTACCTTTACACACACTCCCAAACTCATCCACTAACCTTTGCAATTTTTCTTTAGAATCTCCCATAAGCACAGTATCATCAGCAAAAAGTAACTGTGTCAATTCCCATTTTTATTTGATTCCCCATAATTTAATCCCACCCCTCTCCCAAACACCCTAGCATTTACTTCTTTTACAACCCCATCTATAAATACAGTGGACCCCCGCTTAACGATCACCTCCAAATGCGACCAATTATGTAAGTGTATTTACGTAAGTGCGTTTGAACGTGTATGTTTGGGGGTCTGAAATGGACTAATCTACTTCACAATATTCCTTATGGGAACAAATTCGGTCAGTACTGGCACCTGAACATACTTCTGGAATGAAAAAATATCGTTAACCAGGGGTCCACTGTATATTATACAACCATGGTGACATTACACATCCCTGTCTAAGGCCTACTTTTACCGGGAAGTAGTCTCCCTCTCTTCTACACACCCTAGCCTGAGCCTCACTATCCTCATAAAAGCTCTTTACATCAATTAGTAACTTACCACCTATTCCATATACAGTGGACCCCCGCTTAACGATCACCTCCCAATGCGACCAATTATGTAAGTGTATTTATGTAAGTGCATTTGTACGTGTATGTTTGAGGGTCTGAAATGGACTAATCTACTTCACAATATTCCTTATGGGAACAAATTCGGTCAGTACTGGCACCTGAACATACTTCTGGAATGAAAAAATATCGTTAACCGGGGGTCCACTGTACTTGCAAATCTGCCACATTGCTCCCCTGTCCACTCTATCATATGCCTTTTCTAAATCCATCAATGCAATAAAAACTTCCCTACCTTTATCTAAATACTGTTCACATATATGCCTCAATGTAAACACTTGATCTACACATCCCCTACACACTCTGAAACCTCCTTGCTCATCCACAATCCTACATTCTGTCTTACCTCTAATTCTTTCAATTATGATTCTACCGTACACTTTTCCTGGTATTTGGGAGTTGTCTTGTCAGTGGATGGGTTTATGAAAGATGAGGTTAACCATAGAATTGATGAAGGAAAAAAGGTGAGTGGTGCAGTGAGGTATCTGTGGAGACAAAAAAATATAATCCATTGAGACACATAACACTCTTATATGGGTGTGAAGCATGGGTTGTAAATGCTGCAGTGAGGAGGAGGCTGGAGGCAGTGGAGATGTCATGTCTAAGGGCAATGTGTGGTTTAACTATTATGCAGAGAATTCATAGTGTGGAAATTAGGAGGTTTGGAGTTACTAAAAGTATTAGTCAGAGGGCTGAAGAGGGGTTGTTGAGGTGGTTTGGTCATTTAGAGAGAATTGGAGAGTGTTTAAATCTGTAGGGCAAGGAAGGAGGGGTAGGGGTCGTCCTCAAAAAGGTTAGAGAGAGGGGGTAAAGGTGGTTTTGTGGGCGAGGGGCTTGGACTTCCAGCAAGCACGTTAGATAGGAGTAAATGGAGATAAATGGCTTTTGAGACTTAAGCTGTTGGAATGTGAGCAGGGTAATATTTAGTAAAGGGATTCAGGGAAACCTGTTATTATAGATTTAGCTGGACTTGAGTCCTGGAAATGGGAAGTACAATGCTTGCACGTTAACCCGTAAACGGTCCGAAAGTATATATACGTTTTTTCAACATTTGAAAGTATGTAAAAAAGTAGATCTTTTTGTTTTTTTACATTTGAAAATGTGTAAAAAACTTTGATCTACTTTTTTTTGTTATATTTGAAAATATGTAAAAAAACATAGATCTACTTTTGTAGCACTACACATGTGAATGTAGATCTGCTTGGACCGTTTATGGATTAATGGAAGGGTCTGGGATATTGATAGTTTGGAGGGACTTCTAAACTGTCGTATTTGAGCGCCTCTGCAAAGACGGTAATTATGTATGAGTGAGGTGAAAGTATTTTCTTTTTGAGGATTTTCCTTCTTTTTGGGTCACCCTGCCTCAGTGGGAGATGGCCAACTTGTTGAAAAAAGAAAAAAAAATTATGCCTCTTGGAAATGCATCTACCAGTACCTTTACTAAACTCTCTAATCTCTGGATGTAAAAATTAGTATCAGTCATCATTCTTACAAGCTTTATTTAATTTTTTTATAACACATCGGCCGTTTCCCACCGAGGTAGGGTGACCCAAAACAGAAGAAACATTTTCATCATCATTCACTCCATCACTGTCTTGCCAGAGGCATGCCTACATTACAATTTAACCCTTAGCCCATAAACGGTTCAAACATATATATACGTTTTTACCGCTAGTGCCCCAAACGTATATACATGTATACGTTTTATGTGTCCTACATTTAACATTGCCACGATAAGCCTGAGTCGCCTAGACATGTGAGAATGGGTGTGAGCACTCACTGTGCACCATATTAAAATAATTGGGGATGCCTGGGTACCATATGCTCTTTTTTCCTATTAAAAAACAACAATGTTTTTTTTCTCAAAAAAGTTGGGGCAGTACGGTAGTGAACATATATATACGTTTGGACCATTTACGGGTTAAACTGTCCAAATGTAGATCTATGTTCACTCATGTGGTGCTCCGAATATTTTGAAAAATAAAATAATCGTTTTTTTTTTTTTCTTTTAAAATGAAGAGCACATTTTTCTACATGTTATAGGATTAAAAAAAATTTAGGGTCAGTACTTACTGAGATATAAGACCGTAAAGTTGGCTCTGGATGCTCACCTGTCGGTAACATCAACTCCTGCCGCTTGCAGAAGTGTTGCCAATATTCCTTTTTTCGTTTTTATTTTAATTTATATATTTTTATGTTCTGATAATTACAATTTATAATAGTTCTTGTAATTTCATAGCCAATCTTTGTTCTGACACTAATATTAGGTACTGAAATAGTGCTCAATTAGTCACAGTCACATTGACAGGTGAACATTTACACCTGCCTGGGTTATTTACTATTGTCTAGAAATATATACAAAGTATTTATAGGTCCCAGCAATGTTTTAGATACCCTGGCATATACCTTGAGGCATGGTGTTATGAAAGGCATCCCTATACTGTTGACAGCCTAGTGACATTTCATAAATGCCCACTGCTCCAGCTAACCCTCGCTGTATTTGTTATCACTGTTACACACAAACATGTCTTGTCTCACTGTCTGTTTATCTGTCTGTCTGTCTATCTGCCTATCTATCTATCTGTCTGTCTGTGTCTATCTGTCTGCCTGTCTATCTGTCTCTGTCTGCCTGCCTGTCTGTCTGTTTGTCTGTCTCTGCTTATCTGTCTTTCTGTCTGCCTGGAGTATATGTATATCGCACTCCATGAAGAATCATGTTATAGCATATGTTATCAGCTCGGTGACATAAAGACAGGGGAACCCTGTCTTTGTTTGTTTTCACTGATACACACAAACATGTTTCTGTCTATCTGTCTGTCTATCTATCTATCTGTCTGTCTATCTTTGCCTGGAATTTTTGGGTTATCCTATGTAATTATTTACACTATATATAATAACTGTACTTATGTGTACATGTGAGACAGAGATATAGATAGACAGAGATATAGATAGACAGAGATATAGATAGGCAGAGATATAGACAAACAGCCAGAGACAGCCAGAGCAAGACAGCCAGCCGGCCAGCCTGCCAAATACATAAGAACATAAGAAAGAAGGAACACTGCAGCAGGCCTACTGGCCCATGCAAGGCAGGTACATGTCACCCTCCCCCCCCCCCAGCTTAAACCCATGACCCACCTAGTCAGGTTACATCCATTGAAGGAAGGAACATGACATCAAACCTAGTAGCACAAGCTAGTCAGGTCCAACTCACACCCACCCACACTCACTCATGTATTTATCTAGCCTGTTTTTACTTTCCTCTTAAAATGGGAGTGTTAATGCGACATGGCATCAGTGAATCCCTGGTGTTTGTCATGCTATTTGCTCTAGCTGGTGCTCAGTTGAATTGGTGCTCCCACAAGTA
This sequence comes from Cherax quadricarinatus, assembly GCF_026875155.1. Classification (NCBI taxonomy): domain Eukaryota; kingdom Metazoa; phylum Arthropoda; class Malacostraca; order Decapoda; family Parastacidae; genus Cherax; species Cherax quadricarinatus. The sequence continues at coordinate 54,683,693 of NC_069407.1, read as the reverse complement.
CTAAGTGCTCCCAGATTTTTTAATAGTGCACACACTGACTGCACAGACCCATTCTTTCATGTCTAGGTGACTCAAGCCTATTGTGCCAAATTTGAAGGAATGAAAAATAAAACGTTGATCTATGTTTGGAGTGCTACGCGTGCAAATGTAGATCTACGTTTGGACAGTTTAAGGGTTAAAAAATAAATATATTAGAATAATACACTTACATAATTTAATGAAAGAAGTGTTTCATGCTAGATTTGAATAACAGCATTTTAAACTTAAGCTTTAGGATCACTTCTAAATGTAATAATTTATAAGTGCAAAGTTCTTATCATTATCCTTATGGTTTATGATGTTCAAAATTTTTATTACTCTCTTGTTTATAATTTTATAACTTTAAG
>NC_069407.1:54490578-54682807 GCF_026875155.1 Cherax quadricarinatus | reverse complement strand
AGCAATTTAAACATGATTTATCTTCAGTTGTTTTACTCTGTCTTCAACATTCAGCATATCCAACTGCCGTAATTCATCCTGGCCTACATGTCACTTATTTAAAACATATCTGGTCGGTGATTTGGGCTAATTTGAGCGAAACACCAACGTCAAAGACCTGGGAGTGATCATGTCGGAGGATCTCACCTTCAAAGGACCATAACATTGTATCAATCGCATCTGCTAGAAAAATGACAGGATGGATAATGAGAACCTTCAAAACTAGGGAGGCCAAGCCCATGATGACACTCTTCAGGTCACTTGTTCTATCTAGGCTGGAATATTGCTGCACACTAACAGCACCTTTCAAGGCAGGTGAAATTGCCGACCTAGAAAATGTACAGAGAACTTTCACGGTGCGCATAACGGAGATAAAACACCTCAATTATTGGGAGCGCTTGAGGTTCCTAAACCTGTATTCCCTGGAACGCAGGAGGGAGAGATACATGATTATATACACCTGGAAAATCCTAGAGGGACTAGTACCTCTCTCTCTCTCTCTCTCTTACCGAACTTGCACACGAAAATCACTCACTACGAAAGCAAAAGACTTGGCAGACGATGCACCATCCCCCCAATGAAAAGCAGGGGTGTCACTAGCACGTTAAGAGACCATACAATAAGTGTCAGGGGCCCGAGACTGTTCAACTGCCTCCCAGCACACATAAGGGGGATTACCAACAGACCCCTGGCAGTCTTCAAGCTGGCACTGGACAAGCACCTAAAGTCAGTTCCGGATCAGCCGGGCTGTGGCTCGTACGTTGGTTTGCGTGCAGCCAGCAGCAACAGCCTGGTTGATCAGGCTCTGATCCACCAGGAGGCCTGGTCTCAGACCGGGCCGCGGGGGCGTTGACCCCCGGAACTCTCTCCAGGTAAACTCCAGGTAACACCTGAAGGACCTACTGGAAATTATTTAACCGAGTAATATGTGATTAGATTGATACAAAAGTATAATTTGCATGTTGAAAAACAGGTGATTGCTGGCAGCTCCTCTCCAAAAAAAATCGAAAAATTATGGAAATTGAGTTATTTATACCGAAAAATAGCTTAACTCTTTGGCAACACAGTGGTACAAGAATTAATGTTCTACGATGTTTCTACAAGAAATTATAGTCATTTATATCAGGTATGGTGACGGCGATGTGGGTAGCGGAGTCTGCTCACAGCCCATATATATTTTGGAATTTTTTCCTTGTTTTTTTATCGCTTTTTCATGCATTATTCTTTGTAATACTCATTTGTGCTTTATTGTTATCTGTTTACAATAATGTTTTATCGCTGATTACATCATTGCTTAGTTAATCTTAAATTAATTTTAAGCCAGCCCGTAATGCTATGCATACAAGTGGCTTTGGCATGCTGCTCTTACCTGTATTTTTTTGTACCTCTGTTTAGTTAGTTAGTTTAATATGTTTATTATGCACCCCATACCCATCCTGTGGGCGGTAGTCAAAAGATTACAGAGGTACATAATTGGTCCAGGGACTGGACTCCAAAGTTTTGATAGCTGAGCAAGTTACAAAGGTAATGAACTAGATCTGGTCATAATCATGACCAAGTTACAAAGGTAATGAGCTCCAGGTAGAGCTGGTCACACTCATGAATAATTGCAAAGGTAATGAATCATAAACACATTAATCATGAGAATTTACAAAGGTAATGAGCTCCAGGTAGAGCTGGTCAAAATCATGACAAGTTTCTCTGTTTGTATGTTCAAATTACTAAATAATATAATAACTGACTATTTGGCATCATAAAACAGTAGGCGGAGCTTATCTGTAGACTTAGAGCCAATCAGGAACATCTGGGAACACTCAGCAGTATTCCCGCTCCAGAGAGCCAGGAGAAATCACTTCATTATTACGCTTATATCAGCTTATATATCAACTCTACGGCTTATTTATCTATCAGAATTGATCTAATATGATATAATAAACACTATAAATAACATACAAACATATTATATACTCTAGACTGAATAAAATAGGCCATAATGTGGCGAGACCATCGGGAATATTTCGATATAAATGAGTGAATCCTCTCATGTCGTATTCTTTGGTCTCTGAATAAAAGAAACGGTGTTTTGAAGAGAATAACTGCACTAGAACATCAGTTTACTAAGAAATACACCCAAACACACGCGATTTTCGCGAAAAAAAAAATTCGAGACGGCGGGCCGGCCGGCGCTCCAGGCCAATATCTCGGAAGTAACTTATTCACCTAATGTCAAATATTCTTCCTTTATTGCTTAATTAAATTGAATAATATTCACAGAAATTGTAGAATAATGATTTCTCTATTTTATAACGTGCAATTTTTGGAAATATTCCAAATACTTTGGGAGTTATGTGGGAGTAAAGGGCAGATTTTTTGCAATATTCCAAGAACTAACAAACTTTATTTTTTTGTGAAATAAAGATAAGTTTATTTTAGAGGACAGGTGACGCATTAAATTCGTTATAAGCATTGTTCTCTCGGCACCAAGTGTTCAAACAACCTTACGTCGTCCCATATAGGAATAAATTTTGACACAAGGGCATTTTCAGTAAATCAGTATTTTTTCAGTCTTTTCTCAGTTGTTGTTTGAGGTATATTTTTGACAAATATTTTTTACACGGCGTGAAAACACTTTGTCTTGTGCACCAAAACTGAGGAAATCGGACGGTAAACAAAAGAGCTACAATTTTTTGGCCGAAAACATTAGCTACGTTAAAACTTACAGATATCTTGGTGTAGATATACCCTTTAACAAATCCACTATACCACAACTAAATAAGAAATGCAAAGATAGGCTAAATGCTCTCAAGCTGTTGCTGGCTACAACCCCAACTATGATGCCAATGTGAGAATTGTGAGAATGATGTACATAGCCTATGTTAGGTCCTTAATTGATTATGCTGCTCCCATGTTGATATTAGCTAGAGAAAGTTCTCTCCACCCTTGAAGTTAATGCAAAATGAAGCTCACAGAATTATTCTTGGCTGTCCAGATCTACAAAGGTTCTTAATATGAGGAAGAAGTTTGGTATTTCTAGTATCAGTGATAGGATTGTGAGATTATCACTGTACTCGGTAATTAAAATGTTAAGAAATGAACCAGTCACTGTCACAATGAATCTTACTAAGTGTCTAGAGGTAAATATACACAGATCTAAATGGATCGTGAAAACGTGCAACTGCATTAAGATTTATAACCTGCATGAACTGTATCACTGTAGGCAACAACAGCATTTCACCCCTCCATGGAAGATGTGTTCATTTAATATCACATACCTGCAAGTCCCTCCCAAGAAGCATTGTTAGTAATCCCTTCCTTAAATCACTTGTTAAAGCAACTGCTCAAGAAAAAATTTCTCGCCTAGCTGGTAGTAATAAGTTATCACAAGTTATATACACTGATGGATCTAAACAGGAGTCTTCTGGCAGGGCTGCATCTGCTCTTGTTGCCACCTCCCTAGTTAAGAACGATAATAAATTTGTTGAGTTAGGCATAAGAATTAACAACTGGGCGTCTACACTGCAAACTGAACTGTTTGCACCCTAATGAACGCTAAAGCTAACCTATTACACTGAGCTCTGTTCCACAAGCAACAGTTACTACTCCCATCTTGTTTCTTCACCTCATCATCTGACGAAAGACAACTATGTCGAGCCACAGCACCGTGTCCTTCCTTTGCAGATGACACCCGAAACTGCATGAACAGTGTCTTCCAAAAATTGCAGACACTGCAAGGCTCCAGCGGACATCAACCAAATCTTTCAGTGGGATGCAAAAACAATATGAAGTTCAACGATGAAATTTCCAATTACTCAGATATGGTAAACACGAGAAATAAAATCTTCCAACAGATACAAAACAAATTCTGCCACAAAATAGAGCTTGAAACACCAACGTCAAAGACCTGGGGGTGATCAAGTCGGAGGATACACCTTCAAGACCATAAACATGTATTCAATCGCATCTGCTAGAAAAATGACAGGATGGATAATGAGAACCATCAAAACTAGGGAGGCCAAGCCCATGATGCAACACTCTTCAAGGTCCCACATGTTCTATCTAGGCTGGAGAATAGTTGCTGCACACAAAACAGCACCTTTCAAGGCAGTGAACTTGCTGGACCTAGAAATGTACAGAGAACCTTCACGGCACGCATAACGGAGATAAAACACCTCAATTACTGGGAGCGCTTTGAAAGGTATTTCCTGAACTTTCTTCCCTGGAACGCAAGGCGGGCGAGATACATGATTATATACCCCTGGAAAATCTAAAGGGGGACTAGTTCCGAACTTGCAACATGAAAATCAACTCACTACGAAAGCAAAGGACTTGGGCAGACATGCACCATCCCCCTAATGAAAAGCCGGGTGTCACTAGCACATTAAGAGGCCATACAATAAGTGTCAGGGGCCCGAGACTGTTCCAAAGCTGCCTCCCAGCATAGACAAAGGGGGATTACCAACAGAAAACCCCTGCAGTCTCAAGCAGGCAACTGGACAAGTCACTAAAGTCTGGGGGGGGCGTTCCTGGGAACCAGCCGGGCTGTGGGATCGTATACGTTGGATTGCTGCGAGGCCACCAGCAGCAACAGCCTGGTTGATCAGGCTCTGAATTCCCACCAGGAGGCCTGGGTTTTTTCACAGACCTGGCCGCGGGGTATGCTGGGTTGAACCCCCGAACTCTCTCCAGGTAAAGCTCCAGGTACTATGGGTAAACGCTTTCTTCTAGGGTGGTCATAGTTGCACGTCCCATCTGTTTTTCCAGATTTTTCCAATGCCTGCAGATACCAAGTGCATAGTAAAAATGTGCACAGGCTTGGTTTCCATTTGCCTTGGGTTTCTCTGTGCTGTATTCCCTGTTGGTGCATGTTTACCTGTCTCATTCCTATCCTCACTAGTACTAACAATAGAGCTCTCACCAGTTGTTTCTGGTAATATATCCTCACTATTGCTAGTGGAGGGAGGTCCCCCCCCCCCCCCTTGTTTGCTATCTCCTGTGGTAACACAAATAACCTGCACATAAAAGAGAGAAGCTTAACGTCAGTCCGTTTCGGTGTCCGACTTTGTAAATGGTCCAAGTCGGACCGAAACGTCGTCGTAAGCTTCTCTCTTTTATGTGCGGGTTATTTGTGTATCGTTCCAGTCACGGTATTGTGCCTTTTTTTGTTATCTCCTGTGGTATTACTAGTTTGTAATATTGTTTTTTTTTTTCTTTGTCCTTGACTACACTGATTTTCCCCACTATAGCTCCTGTCCTGCCCTCGAGGTCCATTCACAATGCATCCCTCATGCGTACATTTACTGACAATGCTGACAGCACCTCCATCCTCATCCATCACACTGTTCTCCCAGGATAGCACCTCCATCCTCACTATTAACTGCCTCCCCAGGCCAGCAACCTCCAGCTCACCATTACTGTCTACCAGACACACCAGCCAGCCTTAAACAGGTTTTCTGTACTACAATGGCCAGCACCAAGGGCGATACCATCCAGCCCAACTTTTTAAATTTCCCATCTGTTATAAATGCTTCCCAGGATTTCTATGAAGGGGCTGCTTTGATGTTATCCTCTTTTTAATACCAATGTGATTTTAATCCACAGATTTTATCTCATTTGGGCATACCTACAAACACTTTCCCTGATTTAATACTGGCTTGTACTAGTTCGAGGATATATCTGCACAAGGGGCGTGACACCAATTTTTCACAAAAATGGCCAAGTATCCATGCGAAGCTTGTTTTTTGAATTTAACTACTGCAGAACCTACACAGGCTTCAATGGTGTGGAAAATTACTGTATATATTTTCTCGGAAATACGGTAATTTATAGTTAAATAGATGCCTATACTGTACTTAATTAATAATATTTGTCATAGAATACGGAAAGCCTGCGTCTGGGCAGGAGACTCGCCATCTTGGTTTTGAATTTTGTACAAACGTTGGTGTAATGGGAAGAATTTTTCGTGCTTTAGAGGTTAAAATAGTGTTGACACCCCTCAAATAGGAGGCGAAATTGGTGGATGTGCATTCCTGCATAATTTGAGATATCAGACGACTGGACAAGACAGCTCCAGGAACCTCAGATAAGCTCTCTAGATTTGTGTGTAATTCTGGCCAGTATTATTTTCATAGATTTAGTTAGAGTGAGGTTTTCTGAGTATGATGTACATTAATCTCCAGTCAAATTGGTGAGTGATATTAAGATATATTTTCCTTCTGTTATGTAATTGTGAATATATATAACCATTTATTATTTTTAATATACAGTCCACAAATTTATATATTTACCAGTATTCCTGGTGTATGTATATTTCATTTAATTAATAGGTCCAGAGCAACTTGTGGTTATGACAGTGGTAGGTATCGAAGGGGGACATTTTTTGCCACCTAGCTGTCCCAAATTCCTACTTGTCTATGTAACATTGATAAATAATAATTATCTTTGTTATTATTTACTGTTCATGTACATAATTAGTTACATTCAGATAAATGCAATTTTCCACATCATGGTTGATTTACTATAGTTCTACTAGTAACCCCTTGAATATTCTACTAATAACCTCCTTTAAGTGAAGATCTGGTTATTTGTATTTCTATTTCTAACTGTACTTGTATATTAGGACAGCTTACCGGTGTACGTTATTGTTTTAGATTTAATGTTTGTGTTTGATAAGGGCGCCTAAAACCCCGTCTGTTTACAGTCTGCTTTATTGTCCAACGAATCCGTTTAAACCGATCAAGGGTTCGGACCGGCCAAGGGTTCAGCACCAGTCGGATCTGATCAGTGGGTAAGTAAGTAAGCAAGTAAGTAAGTTTATTCAGGTATACACAAATACAGTTACATAGAATTATCATACATAGCAGCATATGTGTAGAGAACCTAGGATAACCCAAAAAAGTCAGAGTGACTTATTTCCATTGGGGTCCTTATTATTATTATTAAAAGTTATAATATTTTCTTATTATTCTATAATGAAGATAACATCTTATTATCATACTAAAAAGACTATCTACTACACGAGGGTCATTAAGACTATCTACAATACGAGGGTCATTACTAGGAATAAGGTAAAATTTACACGTATGTTAGCTAAAAATAGAAAATCATTCCCCTCCCTTTCTGTAGCTACATTCATCAGACACCTTTTGGCACTCTTCTTGAACTGGTTCATGCTATGACTGGCTTTGACATGTGAGGGTAGTCTGTTCCATTCCTTTATTGCTGTACAATAAAAGGTGTTTGAAGCCTGGCCACTGACTGTGGGTACTACAAAGTTGTGCTCTCTCCCCCTAGTACTATGATTGCTTTGGTTCCCAACCTTGACAAAATTGACAGCAAGATATTCTGGACATTGTTTGTGAGCAATTTTATAAACATGATTTATCTTCAGTTGTTTTACTCTGTCTTCAACATTCAGCATATCCAACTGCCGTAATTCATCCTGGCCTACATGTCACTTATTTAAAACATATCTGGTCGGTGATTTGGGCTAATTTGAGCGAAACACCAACGTCAAAGACCTGGGAGTGATCATGTCGGAGGATCTCACCTTCAAAGGACCATAACATTGTATCAATCGCATCTGCTAGAAAAATGACAGGATGGATAATGAGAACCTTCAAAACTAGGGAGGCCAAGCCCATGATGACACTCTTCAGGTCACTTGTTCTATCTAGGCTGGAATATTGCTGCACACTAACAGCACCTTTCAAGGCAGGTGAAATTGCCGACCTAGAAAATGTACAGAGAACTTTCACGGTGCGCATAACGGAGATAAAACACCTCAATTATTGGGAGCGCTTGAGGTTCCTAAACCTGTATTCCCTGGAACGCAGGAGGGAGAGATACATGATTATATACACCTGGAAAATCCTAGAGGGACTAGTACCTCTCTCTCTCTCTCTCTTACCGAACTTGCACACGAAAATCACTCACTACGAAAGCAAAAGACTTGGCAGACGATGCACCATCCCCCCAATGAAAAGCAGGGGTGTCACTAGCACGTTAAGAGACCATACAATAAGTGTCAGGGGCCCGAGACTGTTCAACTGCCTCCCAGCACACATAAGGGGGATTACCAACAGACCCCTGGCAGTCTTCAAGCTGGCACTGGACAAGCACCTAAAGTCAGTTCCGGATCAGCCGGGCTGTGGCTCGTACGTTGGTTTGCGTGCAGCCAGCAGCAACAGCCTGGTTGATCAGGCTCTGATCCACCAGGAGGCCTGGTCTCAGACCGGGCCGCGGGGGCGTTGACCCCCGGACTCTCTCCAGGTAAACTCCAGGTAACACCTGAAGGACCTACTGGAAATTATTTAACCGAGTAATATGTGATTAGATTGATACAAAAGTATAATTTGCGTGTTGAAAAACAGGTGATTGCTGGCAGCTCCTCTCCAAAAAAAATCGAAAAATTATGGAAATTGAGTTATTTATACCGAAAAATAGCTTAACTCTTTGGCAACACAGTGGTACAAGAATTAATGTTCTACGATGTTTCTACAAGAAATTATAGTCATTTATATCAGGTATGGTGACGGCGATGTGGGTAGCGAGTCTGCTCACAGCCCATATATATTTTGGAATTTTTTCCTTGTTTTTTTATCGCTTTTTCATGCATTATTCTTTGTAATACTCATTTGTGCTTTATTGTTATCTGTTTACAATAATGTTTTATCGCTGATTACATCATTGCTTAGTTAATCTTAAATTAATTTTAAGCCAGCCCGTAATGCTATGCATACAAGTGGCTTTGGCATGCTGCTCTTACCTGTATTTTTTTGTACCTCTGTTTAGTTAGTTAGTTTAATATGTTTATTATGCACCCCATACCCATCCTGTGGGCGGTAGTCAAAAGATTACAGAGGTACATAATTGGTCCAGGGACTGGACTCCAAAGTTTTGATAGCTGAGCAAGTTACAAAGGTAATGAACTAGATCTGGTCATAATCATGACCAAGTTACAAAGGTAATGAGCTCCAGGTAGAGCTGGTCACACTCATGAATAATTGCAAAGGTAATGAATCATAAACACATTAATCATGAGAATTTACAAAGGTAATGAGCTCCAGGTAGAGCTGGTCAAATCATGACAAGTTTCTCTGTTTGTATGTTCAAATTACTAAATAATATAATAACTGACTATTTGGCATCATAAAACAGTAGGCGGAGCTTATCTGTAGACTTAGAGCCAATCAGGAACATCTGGGAACACTCAGCAGTATTCCCGCTCCAGAGAGCCAGGAGAAATCACTTCATTATTACGCTTATATCAGCTTATATATCAACTCTACGGCTTATTTATCTATCAGAATTGATCTAATATGATATAATAAACACTATAAATAACATACAAACATATTATATACTCTAGACTGAATAAAATAGGCCATAATGTGGAGAGACCATCGGGAATATTTCGATATAAATGAGTGAATCCTCTCATGTCGTATTCTTTGGTCTCTGAATAAAAGAAACGGTGTTTTGAAGAGAATAACTGCACTAGAACATCAGTTTACTAAGAAATACACCCAAACACACGCGATTTTCGCGAAAAAAAAAAATTCTAGACGGCGGGCCGGCCGGCGCTCCAGGCCAATATCTCGGAAGTAACTTATTCACCTAATGTCAAATATTCTTCCTTTATTGCTTAATTAAATTGAATAATATTCACAGAAATTGTAGAATAATGATTTCTCTATTTTATAACGTGCAATTTTCGGAAATATTCCAAATACTTTGGGAGTTATGTGGGAGTAAAGGGCAGATTTTTTGCAATATTCCAAGAACTAACAAACTTTATTTTTTTGTGAAATAAAGATAAGTTATTTTAGAGGACAGGTGACGCATTAAATTCGTATAAGCATTGTTCTCTCGGCACCAAGTGTTCAAACAACCTTACGTCGTCCCATATAGGAATAAATTTTGACACAAGGGCATTTTCAGTAAATCAGTATTTTTTCAGTCTTTTCTCAGTTGTTGTTTGAGGTATATTTTTGACAAATATTTTTTACACGGCGTGAAAACACTTTGTCTTGTGCACCAAAACTGGAGGAAATCGGACGGTAAACAAAAGAGCTACAATTTTTTGGCCGAAAACATTAGCTACGTTAAAACTTACAGATATCTTGGTGTAGATATACCCTTTAACAAATCCACTATACCACAACTAAATAAGAAATGCAAAGATAGGCTAAATGCTCTCAAGCTGTTGCTGGCTACAACCCCAACTATGATGCCAATGTGAGAATTGTGAGAATGATGTACATAGCCTATGTTAGGTCCTTAATTGATTATGCTGCTCCCATGTTGATATTAGCTAGAGAAAGTTCTCTCCACCCTTGAAGTTAATGCAAAATGAAGCTCACAGAATTATTCTTGGCTGTCCCAGATCTACAAAGGTTCTTAATATGAGGAAGAAGTTTGGTATTTCTAGTATCAGTGATAGGATTGTTGAGATTATCACTGTACTCGGTATTAAAATGTTAAGAAATGAACCAGTCACTGTCACAATGAATCTTACTAAGTGTCTAGAGGTAAATATACACAGATCTAAATGGATTGAGAAAACGTGCAACTGCATTAAGATTTATAACCTGCATGAACTGTATCACTGTAGGCAACAACAGCATTTCACCCCTCCATGGAAGATGTGTTCATTTAATATCACATACCTGCAAGTCCCTCCCAAGAAGCATTGTTAGTAATCCCTTCCTTAAATCACTTGTTAAAGCAACTGCTCAAGAAAAAATTTCTCGCCTAGCTGGTAGTAATAAGTTATCACAAGTTATATACACTGATGGATCTAAACAGGAGTCTTCTGGCAGGGCTGCATCTGCTCTTGTTGCCACCTCCCTAGTTAAGAACGATAATAAATTTGTTGAGTTAGGCATAAGAATTAACAACTGGGCGTCTACACTGCAAACTGAACTGTTTGCAGCCCTAATGACGCTAAAGCTAACCTATGACACTGAGCTCTGTTCCACAAGGCACAGTACTAGCTCCCATCTTGTTCTTCATCCTCATATCTGACATAGACAAATATGTCAGCCACAGCACCGTGTCTTCCTTTGCAGATGACACCCGAATCTGCATGACAGTGTCTTCCATTGCAGACACTGCAAGGCTCCAGGCGGACATCAACCAAATCTTTCAGTGGGCTGCAGAAAACAATATGAAGTTCAACGATGAGAAATTTCAATTACTCAGATATGGTAAACACGAGGAAATTAAATCTTCATCAGAGTACAAAACAAATTCTGGCCACAAAATAGAGCGAAACACCAACGTCAAAGACCTGGGGGTGATCATGTCGGAGGATCTCACCTTCAAGGACCATAACATTGTATCAATCGCATCTGCTAGAAAAATGACAGGATGGATAATGAGAACCATCAAAACTAGGGAGGCCAAGCCCATGATGACACTCTTCAGGTCACTTGTTCTATCTAGGCTGGAATATTGCTGCACACTAACAGCACCTTTCAAGGCAGGTGAAATTGCTGACCTAGAAAATGTACAGAGAACCTTCACGGCACGCATAACGGAGATAAAACACCTCAATTACTGGGAGCGCTTGAGGTTCCTGAACTTGTATTCCCTGGAACGCAGGCGGGAGAGATACATGATTATATACACCTGGAAAATCCTAGAGGGACTAGTTCCGAACTTGCACACGAAAATCACTCACTACGAAAGCAAAAGACTTGGCAGACGATGCACCATCCCCCTAATGAAAAGCAGGGGTGTCACTAGCACGTTAAGAGACCATACAATAAGTGTCAGGGGCCCGAGACTGTTCAACTGCCTCCCAGCATACATAAGGGGGATTACCAACAGACCCCTGGCAGTCTTCAAGCTGGCACTGGACAAGCACCTAAAGTCGGTTCCTGACCAGCCGGGCTGTGGCTCGTACGTTGCTTTGCGTGCAGCCAGCAGCAACAGCCTGGTTGATCAGGCTCTGATCCACCAGGAGGCCTGGTCACAGACCGGGCCGCGGGGGCGTTGACCCCCGGAACTTTTTCCAGGTAAACTCCAGGTATCATCATTACTAATTCTATATCATCACTGAATGCTCTTAACTCATATAATGACTCCAACAACATGGTCATTGGAGAAGCCAGGTATAGATACTCAAAAATCAGGGACAAAGGAATTCGTGTACAATTGCTATGGATCCCATCACACATTGGATTACTCCTTCATGATAAAGTTGATATGTTAGCCAAGAAGAGTACCCAGAATGAGAATGTAGAATACAACTTTTGTATATCTGTGTCTAGCATTAGGAATAATATTAGGAGAGAAGTAAATAATGAAAAAGATTGTTATAGGAATGCAGTTAGAAGCCTGAGTGGATCTATAATCCACTATGATAACATGAACATAGATAAGTATGTTTATGGAGCAACTTGCTTATGTAAACAGACTGACTGATGTTGAAGTGGCCAGGCTAATCACAGGGATAATCACAGATAGCACTACAGACCACTACCCTACCTTCCTCCTGACAAACATTAGTGAACCACCACTTGAATTCAACAAAGTCTCATTTAGACTCCATGACGAGGCCTCAATAAGGAAGTTCACAGCTGACCTAGAGATTGTTGACTGGCCTACAGAATTCTCCAAGGCCAATGGTATTGATGACTGGACAGACATTTTTCTTAACAAATTACTTAGACTATACAACAAACATTGTCCTATAAAAACGAAACAGATCACAAACAAACGGCTTGGTTGCCCATGGCTAACCAGTACCATTCTGAAATCCATTGACAAGAAACACCAATATGAAAAGCAATATAGACAGGGCTTAATACACAAAGATATTCTTAAACACTATTCATCAGTTCTCACCAAAGTAATAAAGAAAGCCAAACAACTATACTACTCTAGTAGATTCACAGACACTAGAGGAGATATAAAAAAGACCTGGAAAACACTCTCTCAGATTCTAGGGACCCACAAACTGAAAAAAAACAAGAATATTGTCCTAACTAAACCTAATGAAACACCACTACATCCCACTGACACAGCTAACAAGATAAACGACTTCTTCTCAACCATAGGATCTAATCTCGCCAATAAAATCCCACATACCAATGCCCATGCCGGGGACTACCTAGATGGGAATTTCCCAAATTCCTTCTATCTTGCACCAACTGAGCCCTCGGAAGTCACCGAGATTATAAAGTCACTTAATCTGTCTAAAGTCCCACCATTACTGTACAAGCGAGCGGCCCATATCCTTTCGCATGCTATCTCATTACTTTTTAACAAGTCACTAGAAACTAGCACCTTCCCGAAACTACTCAAGATGGCAAGGGTTACACCAATACATAAAGGTGGTGACCCTACAGACTTAAACAACTATAGGCCAATATCAAACTTACCATTGCTATCCAAAATCTTTGAGAAACTCGTGCACAGGAGATTATATTCATTTATAACAACACAAAACATACTCAACCCCTGCCAATTCGGATTCAGGAAAAATAAAAGCACTAATGATGCAATCATAAAAATGCTAGATCTGCTTTACACAGCATTGGAAAATAAGGAATATCCACTAGGAATTTTTATTGACCTAAGAAAAGCTTTTGACACAGTAGACCACGACATCCTACTCCACAAACTTGACCATTACGGTATAAGAGGCCATGCGCTTGCTTATTTCAAATCTTACCTTACTAATAGGTATCAGTATGTCACCATTAAAGACACAGCATCAACAACACGGCCACTTGATACTGGAGTTCCGCAGGGAAGTGTCCTTGGTCTTCTGCTCTTCCTCATATACATCAATGATCTTCCAAACGTATCCCAACACCTGAAACCCATTCTCTTTGCTGACGACACGACTTATGTCATCTCTCACCCTAATCTTGCCACCCTCAACACCATTGTTAACGAGGAGCTGATCAAAATATCGACTTGGATGACAGCCAATAAACTTACGCTTAACACTGACAAAGCCTACTATATTATGTTTGGTAGCAGAGCAGGAGATGCACAAATTAACATTAAGATCGACAACACTCTAATTACCAGAAATAATGAGGGCAAATTCCTAGGCCTATACCTTGACAACAACCTGAATTTCAGCACCCATATCCAACACATAACCAAAAAAGTATCCAAAACGGTTGAGATCCTCTCCAAGATACGATACTACGTGCCGCAATCTGCCCTTATCACACTATACCATTCACTTATATATCCATACCTCACCTATGCTATTTGTGCTTGGGGATCAACTGCAGCAACACACCTAAAGCCAATAATAATCCAACAAAAAGCTGCAGTAAGAATAATCACTAAATCTCATCCCTGGCAACACACCCCCCCCACTCTTCATAGATCTAAACTTACTCCCTGTTCAGTACATCCACACTTACTACTGTGCAATCTACATCTACAGGACCTTAAACTCCAATATCAACCTTGACCTAAAACGCTTTCTTGATAGTTGTGACAGAACCCACAGGCATAACACCAGACACAAACATCTGTACGACATTCCCCGTGTCCGACTAAACCTTTACAAAAATTCAATGTATGTCAAAGGCCCTAAAATCTGGAACACCCTACGTGAGAATTCTAGAACTGAAGACACATTCATCACCTTCAAAACTACCATTAGAAAACATCTTATCTCCCTGATACACCCCATCAACTAACTACACGAATACCACCTGGTGGTTCACACTTACACTCACTCACCCATTTGACCATAAACAGAAATATTAATCTCAATCTTAAAATAATGAATCCTATGATACTCCAATACTGAAACTATGTACTGTGCCAAAACAAAAGCATTCACATTGCTGAACTCACAAACTAGTATTTAGTCACTTAGCCATAATACCAGCTTACCTCATAATTTGTAATATTTTAAAATAAAAAATTAAACTAAGTCTGCCCGAAATGCCTAGCCATGCCAGGCGTTCTAGTGGTACACTCTGTAATCATTATTTAACTACATGTAAACCACACAACAACCAAATTCTGTAAATTCAACATTGTAATCTTTATAGAGAATAAACTTTGAATTGAATTGAATTGAATTGAATTGGTTACAAGTACTTCTGGCAGTTTGGGAGACACACAGATGATGATCAAACTAAATGCAAATTATGTGATCAGGCATATTGTCACTGTCTTGAACACTATGAAATACAATACAATACAATACTTTATTTGGACATGATACATAGTTGTACAAGGAATTATAGTTGGGTGTATATGCCTAAAGCCCCTTGTATGCAGAGCATTATGGGCAGGCATAAATTGGCTTTAATTGTCCACTTATTGAGGAATACAGAGACAGACAGTATAACCTATGTGACATGTCAAGATATCTTATTAATGAAAATAATATACCAGATATACTAAGCAAATTTCCCAAATTTGCATGTAACAAATAAGTGAACTCTAGATGTGTAGATAAATAAAAACTCATATGTACACCTGTTAACAGTTGTGACCGGGTGTGGAAGTGTGAATTGCTCATTACACTGTAATTTGTTCATGATTGTAGCCATGTATAAACGTAAGTAACCATTCTTACAGGATTCATTACTTTTGTAAATTGTGAGTTCATTACCTTTGTAAATTGTGAGTTCATTACCTCTGTAACTTGCTCAGCTATCAAAAGTTTGGAGTCCAGTCCCTGGACCAATTATGTACCTCTGTAATCTTTTGACTACCGCCCACGGGATGGGTATGGGGTGCATAATAAACATATTAAACTAACTAAACACCTGTTAACCCTTATGGGACCTAATTCCTAGGCCTTTTGTGTATCCATATGCTCTTGCGCTATCGTCCACAGGATGTATATGGGGTGCACAATAAACTAGCCACTTCGGTGGCAAAAATCTAAAAAAAAATCTAAAATCCCACGGGTAGCTAACCACATGAAAACTACTTTATCTTGCACATATCCAAAGCAAAATACACTTATTTATATCTGTGACTCCACCTAATGTACACATGACTGTAAACTTAAAATTCTGCATACAGCTGTTGCTTCACAATTCTTAACCTAGTCATAAGTTTGACTAAGACACTCCAATATAGAAACTATATCATGCCAAAACGAGGCCATTTACATTAACAGATAAACTAATTGTTAAGTTTTTAAATATTGATGTCCATAGTGATGTCCATACAGAGGTAAAAGATATTGAGGAAACAGGAAAAATAAATGCACCAGCAGTGAACGCAGCTGCAATAAATCCTAGCAAACAGAAGTACAATCTATGTAAATACTATGCCTTGAGTATCTGCAGGCAGGGTATATCTGGTAAAACAGGTGGGACATGCACCTTTGACCATCCCAAAAAATGCCACACCCACATGACAACAGGAGAGTGCAGTTTCCCTTCTTGCAACTTATTTCACCCAGAAATGTGTCACTCATCACTCCATGAAAGAAAATGCTACAATACATACTGCCAGGCACATCTAAAGGGGACTAAAAGACACAGACCAGCCAGACTAGGGGAAACAAAAGAGAGGACCCACAACCTCTCCAGGGACAGGTTTTTTAGGGCCAGAAAGGAAAAAAGACTGGCAAGAAATGACAATAATCCTACACCAACTGAAAACACTTCTGGAGCAAAGGCACAGACATTGGCCTCTACCCCAGAACAACAGATATTAGAGCCAGCAAATAAAACCCCCCTAAATCCCACCAATACGACAATTGTCTTTGCAAACCTACAGGGTCTAAAGCCGTCAGAAAACAACAAAATTCCTTTCATCAAGGGACTGCTCACGGAGTCAAATGCAATGTTTGCAGCATTCACAGAGACCCACATAAAGGATCATTATGACAACGAAATATGGGTTCCAGGTTATAACCTATTCCGATGCGACAGACTAAACAGGCAACAAGGGGATGATGGCCTGTATGTCACAGAGTCATTCATTTGTACAGAACTACTAAACACCTCAAATGATGTAGTTGAAGTTTTGGTGGTAAAGATCGAAAATTAAAACCTTGTCATTGTGGTAGTATACAAGCCTCCAGATGCAACTTACCAGCAATTCCAGGAGCAGCTTGAGAAAATTGACCACTGTCTGGAAACTCTCTCAACTTCTGCCCCAAACATCTTACTACTGGGAGATTTCAACCTGAGACACCTAAAATGGAGGAGTATAGCAAACAATGTTTTAGTAGAGATCACCCCGGGAGGCAGCTCAGATGAAAATTCACATACACGAACTATTAAATCTCTGCAACAAATTCACCTTAAACCAGCAAATAGTAGAGCATACAAGACTAGAAAATACGCTGGACCTCATCTTCACTAACAATGATGATCTGATACGTAATATAACTGTATCAAAGACAATTCACTCAGATCACAACATAATAGAGGTACAGACATGCATGCACAGGGCTCCGGACCAGCAAAATGTGAGCAGTCATGAAGGTCTCTTCACGAAATTCAATTTCAATAACAAAAATATACAATGGGATCAAGTAAACCATGTCCTAAATGAAACAAGCTGGGAAAATATCCTAAACAACACGGATCCGAACATTTGTCTTGAAAAAATGAATTCTGTGGTTCTTGAGATCTGCTCAAGACACATTCTATTAAGAAAAAGAAAGAGAAGATGTAAACTAGAAAGAGAGAGACGTTCCCAGTACAGATGAAGGCGAAGAGTCACAGAGCTGCTGAGTGAAATACGAAGGGAGGTACTAGTCAGTGAAATTGCATATATCAAACTTAAGCTGAAGGAATATTAGAGAAGACAAGAATCACAGGAAGAACTAGAAGCCATAAAGGAAATTGAAAAAAAAAATACTTCTTCTCTTATGCCAAAAATATTAGCTCTCAGAATTATTCTGGGGTGTCCCAAATCTGCAAAGGTTCTTAATATGAGGAAGGAGCTTGGTATTTCTAGTATCAGTGATAGGATTGTTGAGATTAACACTGTACTCGGTATTAGAATGTTAAGAAATGAACCAGACGCTGTCACGATGAATCTTATCAATTGTCCGGAGGTAAATGCACACAGATCTAAATGGATTGTGAAAACGTGTAATTGCATTAAGTTTTATAACCTGCATGAACTGTATCACTCTAGGCAACAACAGCATTTCACCCCTCCATGGAAGATGTGTTCATTTAATATCACATACCTGCAAGTCCCTCCCAAGAAGCTCATTGCTAGTAATCCCTTCCTTAAATCATTTGTTAAAGCAACTGCTGAAGAAGAAATTTCTCTCCTAGCTGGTAGTAATAAGTTATCACAAGTTATATACACTGATGGATCTAAACAGGAGTCTTCTGGCAGGGCTGCATCTGCTCTTGTTGCCACCTCCCTAGTTAAGAACGATAGTAAATTTGTTGAGTTAGGCATCAGAATTAACAACTGGGTGTCTACACTGCAAACTGATTTGTTTGCAATCCTAATGGCGCTAAAGCCATAGATCTGTGTCTTCCTTTGTGGATGACACCCGGATCACCATGGCATTGACCTCCATCGAAGACACTGCGAGACTCCAAGCGGAGATCAACCAAATCTTCGAATGGGCCATTCAAAACAATATGAATTATTATTATTATTATACTCAAAAAGAAGCGCTAAGCCACAAGGACTATACAGCAAAACAATATGAAGCTCAACGAGGAAAAATTTCAACTACTCAGATATGGAAAACTTGAAGAAATTAAAAATGTGTCAGAGTATACTACAAATTCTAACCATACAATAGAGCGGAAAAGTAATGTGAAGGACCTGGGAGTGATAATGTCAGAGGATCTCGCCTTCAAAAACCACAACAATGTATACCTCATCCGCTAGGAAAATGGAAGGATGGATAATGAGAGCCTTCAAAACTAGGGACGCCAAGCCCATGATGATTCTCTTCAAATCGCTTGTGCTCTCTAGGCTGGAATACTGCTGTACGCTAACGGCCCCCTTCAAGGCTGACGACATTGCAGACCTGGAGAGTGTACAAAGAACTTTCACGGCACACATAAGTACGATAAGGCACCTAAACTACTGGGAACGGTTGAAGGTCCTTGATCTGTACTCCCTCGAACGCAGGCGAGAGAGAGTTTAGTTAGTTTAAAATTTTTATTATTCAAATTCAAATTCAAATTCAAAGTTTATTCTCTATAAGGATTACAATGCTGAGTTTACAGAAATTTGGTTATTGTTTGGTTTACATGTAGTAAAATTGTGATTACAGAGTGTACCACTAGAACGCTTAGCATGGCTAGGCATTTCGGGCATACTTAGTTTTATTCTTAATTGTAAAATATTACAAATTATGAGGTAAGTTGGTATTATGGCTAAGTGACTAAATACTAGTTTGTGAGTTTAGCAATGTGAATGCTTTTGTTTTGGCACAGTATATAGTTTCAGTATTGGAGTATCACAGGATTCATTATTTTAAGACTGAGATTAATATTTCTGTTTATGGTCAAATGAGTGAGCGAGTGTAAGTGTGAACCACCAGGTGGTATTCGTGTAGTTAGTTGACGGGGTGTATCAGGGAGATAAGATTATGCATCTCATACCCATGGTGTGGGTGGTAGTCAAAATATTACAGAGATACATAATGGGTCCAGGGACTGGACCCCAAAGTTATGATAGTTGAACTAGTTACAAAGATGATGAACTCCAGGTAGATCTGGTCACAATCATGACAAGTTACAAAGGTAATGAACATTTACACTCCTATACATGGTTACAGCCATGAACAAATTATAAAGTAATGAGCCATTCACACGTCCAGACCCGGTAATGAGGTATTAGTGTAAATATTAATTCCAGTCTCCAAAAAATTGTGCTGAGTGTTGGAGTATTCTCGCAGTACCTATGAGTGTGTACCGTATTGTAGTACCCATGAATGGGTACCCCATTGTAGTACCCATGAGTGTGTACCGTATTGTAGTACCCATGAGTGGGTACCCCACTGTAGTACCCATGAGTGGGTACCCTAATGTAGTGCCCATGAGTGTGTACCGTACTGCATTACCCATGAGTATGTACCGCAATGTAGTACCCATGAGTGGGTGCCTTATTGTAGTACCCATGAGTTTGTACCGTACTGCAGTACCCATGAGAGTGTACCGTATTGTAGGAGCTCATCACCGTTTATGACGAGGCTTACGATTGGTCACCCGTCAGACATAAGGACCAATCAACGAAACCGATATATTCACTGCCTTGGAAGCCATGTAAACAAGGCGGGATTCAGTAATATACTTTGCAATGAGTGTTTATTATGAAAACTCTGTGATTTAGATATTTGAGGTGAGTTTTAATGTTCATATTTTATAATACGTTAGCAAGTATCTCTGCTGTAGCACTGAATTATTTTGACATAACTTAAAACAAGAGGAATGATGTCATCAACTAGAATGTAAACTTGATGGTTCAAAGAATTTTTGTTTCAGTACCTTAAGTTTGCGTAATAAATGAGCTGCCGTCATGGGAGGTACCAATTATTTAGGTCCAATTCCTTGATCCAAGGAACTGGACTTAATCTGTCCTACCTTCGATTAGATCTGATTGTTTATATTATAAACTACCTTCATGGGCTGTATTACCCCTGCGGGTTTAGCGTTCTCTCCATGTGTTATAATAATAACTGAAATAAAAATGCATGACAGTCTTCATATTTCTAGAAAATAATATTGATTTACAAAAAAAAAAAAAAGTGAATTTTACACATGATCTCATTAGTTAATTTAGGTACATATATATGGAGCTCAAAGTAGGGGAAATGCTTGATTTTTGCCGATGTTCAGAAGTAAACAAATGATGTCATTGTCCAATAAATGTCCAACTAGCCATTCTAATATGCAGTCATGAATGGGTTGACATTTGTACAATTATTACAGTATTGCAGTAGTCTGCATAACAGTAAATCTCCTATTTTTTGTTTGAATAAAAATTCAAAATAGAAAGCAAGAGTAATATCAGAGGGGCCTGGAGACATGACTGATGAACAAAGAAAATGTTACTTTAGAGCCAGGAATGTCTGCATTGTTCATTCTGGACCTTATTTTGAAATTGTCATATTTTTTTAATTTTCGTGAAATTGGCCAAATTGCAAATTTCTGACCACGTTATTGGGTAGTTGAAATCAGTAAATGGGCAGTTTCTTGTACTCAATCGATAGAAAAAATGGAGTTCTAAATAAATAGCTATGAGTTTGGTCGACTGGAACAATGGAATTAGCCGAAAATAGGGCTCAAAGTGGGCGAAATCGCCAATTTTTAAATATCGCCGAGGTCGCTAACTTCGCGAGAGCATAATTCCATCAGTTTTCCATCATTTTTTTTTTTTGGTGTCATTACAATCGGTAAAAGATTCTCTATCATTTCATAATTTTTTTTTTTTTTTTTGAAATTTTGCGACACCAGGAGACATCTCAGGATTGGGAGTTGCAACAGTCAAGGGGTTAACAGTCTTGGGCCCTGGACACTTATTGTGTTGTCTCTCAGTGTACTTGTGGCACCCCTGCTTTTCATCGGGGGAATGTTGCATCTCCTGCCGAGTCTTTTCCTTTCATAAGGAGTGATTTTCGTGTGCAGGTTTAGTGCCAATCCCTCCAGGATTGCTTTACACTACAGTTATAAAACTGCAACATTAACACCCCAACTTCAGAGTACAGACACACTATTTCCCATCTCCAGGACTTGAGTCCGGCCTGCTGGTTTCCTTGAATCCCTTCATAAATGTTACCATGCTTACACTCCAACAGCACGACAAGTATTAAAAATCACTTGTCTCCATTCATTCTTATCAAATATGCTCACGCATGCTTGCTGGAAGTCCATGCCCCTCGCACACAGATTTATACACTCTTGAAGTCATTCTGTTTTATTCCATTCTCTCCACATGTCCAAACCACCTCAACAACCCCTCCTCAGCCCTCTGGATAATAGTTTTGGTAATCCCACACCTCCTAATTTCCAAACTACGAATTCTCTGCATTATATTCACACCACACATTGCCCTCAGACATAACATCTCCACTGCCTCCAACCTCCTCCTCGTTGCAACATTCATCACCCATGCTTCGCACCCATACAAGAGTGTTGGTACAACTATACTCTCATACATTCTCCTCTTTGCTTCCATGGACAATGTTCTTTGCCCCCACAGACTCCTAAGTGCACCACTTCCCTTTTTTCCCTCATCAATTCTATGATTCACCTCATCCTTCATATACCCATCTGCTGACACATCTATTCCTAAATCTCTGAATACATTCACCTCCTCCATACTCTCTCCCTCCAATCTGATATCCAATCTTTTGTCACCTAATCTTTTTGTTATCTTCATCACCTTACTCTTTCCTATACAGTGCAACCTCTACTTGCGAGTTTAAACCGTTCCATGACCTTGCTCGCAACTGGATTTGCTCGTTTGCAGAGTCAATTTTTCTCATTTAAATTAATTGAAATGCAATTAATCTATTCCAGTGGAATTCTGTACTTCAATAATTTCGCTAATATCAACACTACGGCTTATTTATCTATCTCACTTCATCTAATATGACATAATATACAATATAAATAACATAGAAACCTGATATATTCTCTAGAATGAATAAAATGTGTCATTCATGTAGTGGTATGGACGGTGTCGGCGGTGGACGAGAGTTTGTCTGGAGACCAGGCAAAATACTTCATGAATAATTTCACTAATATCATCTATACGGCTTATTTATCCATCAAATTTCATCTAATATGACATAACAGACAATATAAATAACATAGAAACGCGATATATACCCTAGAATGAATAAAATATGTCATTATGTAACAGGTGGAGGCGGCCACAACTGCTCCCTCTTTGTTGCCATCTAGGTACGGCCTTTTGAAGCCGTCTATTATTATAATTATTATATGTAGTACATTATTATATGTATTATTATTATACATATTATATTATTATGTTATTGTATTATACTATTATTATTATTATTATTATATGTATTGTTATTCATATTATTATTATACATATTATTATTATTATCGTTATTATTATTATTATTACTATTATTATTATTATTATTATTATTATTATTATTATTATTATTATTATTATTATTATTATTTTTATTATTATTATATAAATTACTTGTAATTTTTATTCACACAAAAAATATAAGATTTACTGTTATTCCTTATTGCAATAATTGTATAAATATGTCAGCCCATTCACGACTGCATATTGGAATGGACAGTGATGTCATTTGTTTACTCTGAAACAGCCAAGCAATGGACCATTTCCCCTAGGTTGAGCTCAATTTCAAGGCACTTTTCGTCATGAAAGCAATCAAAATCATATCTATTTCTGTAATATATCTTCCATTCTATCAAATGAGACCAAAAAAACGAGAATTCAACCATAAAAACCATTCGAAATTACCACTAAGGGGTGGCTAATTGCTGAGAAGTGAACTCCATTATTTATGCTTAGATTTCTTTCGTTTTTGGTGTACGTTAACCCTTTGAGGGTCGACAGGCCCTCTCTGAGACTCGTTCTCAGGGTCGGCCAAATTAAAAAAAAAAAAAAAAAAATTCTTATGAAAAGATAGAGAATCTTTTCCCGATCATAATGACACCAAAAGTATGAAATTTTATAGAAAACTTAGGGAATTATGCTCTCGCGAAGTTAGCGGTCTCGGCGATGTTTACTCATCGGCGAGTTTGCCCACTTTGAGCCCCATTTTTGGCCAATTCCACTGTACTGGTTGCCAAAAATACGAATATTTCGCTAGAACTCCATTTTTTTCTATCGAATGAGTGCAAGAAACCACCCGTTTACCAATTTCAACTATCCAGTACAGTGGTCAGAATTTAGCAATTTTGCCAATTTCACACAAATTTCAAAAGATGCCAATTTCTGAATATTGTCCAGAATAAACAAGAAAGACATTCCTGGCACTAAAATGACATTTCCTCTGTTCATTAGTCACGTCTCAAGGCCCCTCTTATATTCTTTTGCTTTCCACTTTGAATTTTTATTTTCACAAAAAATAGATTTACTGTTATGCAGACTACTGCATTAGTGTAAAAAAGATATAAATAATATTGATGCACTTGTGAAAGAATATTAGACTCTCCAGTTGACGTGTATTGGACGCTTGGCATGATTTGTTTACTTTTGAACTTTGGTAAAAATCGAACATTTCTGCTGCTTTGAGCTCAATTTCAAGGTACTTTTCATTGTAAAACCAGTCAAAATCCTCTCAATTTCTGTATTATGTCTTCCATTCTATAAAATGAGACCAAGAAAACTAGAATACAACAATAAATACCATACGAAAATACAGTGCAAAGTCGCTGTTTTCTTCCCAAAAAACGGTCAGTTTTTTTCTTCTCATTATGCACTGTGTGCTGCAGAATTTTTTTTATACTGCACACCAACCACATAGACCCATTCTTTCATTTGTAGGCCTACCAGCTTTCTCCCACTAGATTTGAGGGCGCTAGAATTTAGGCGTACTAGTATGTCAAAAACCCTGGTGCGTAAGCCGTACTAGTACGGCCAAAAGCCTCAAAGGGTTAAGAAGCATCTTTCCATCATACATTGCCCAAGTTTCAATAAGATAGTCCAACAAACAAATGAGATGCAATTCTTGAGATCAAGAGCAAGAGCCCCTCACCAGTGTCAAGGAACCTGCCTTGAGGTCTGCTCGCTTGTGGAAATATTGCTCACGTTTTTTTTTTTTTTTTTTTTTTATTATCACACCGGCCGATTCCCACCAAGGCAGGGTGGCCCGAAAAAGAAAAACTTTCACCATCATTCACTCCATCACTGTCTTGCCAGAAGGGTGCTTTACACTACAGTTTTTAAACTGCAACATTAACACCCCTCCTTCAGAGTGCAGGCACTGTACTTCCCATCTCCAGGACTCAAGTCCGGCCTGCCGGTTTCCCTGAATCCCTTCATAAATGTTACTTTGCTCACACTCCAACAGCACGTCAAGTATTAAAAACCATTTGTCTCCATTCACTCCTATCAAACACGCTCACGCATGCCTGCTGGAAGTCCAAGCCCCTCGCACACAAAACCTCCTTTACCCCCTCCCTCCAACCCTTCCTAGGCCGACCCCTACCCCGCCTTCCTTCCACTACAGACTGATACACTCTTGAAGTCATTCTGTTTCGCTCCATTCTCTCTACATGTCCGAACCACCTCAACAACCCTTCCTCAGCCCTCTGGACAACAGTTTTGGTAATCCCGCACCTCCTCCTAACTTCCAAACTACGAATTCTCTGCATTATATTCACACCACACATTGCCCTCAGACATGACATCTCCACTGCCTCCAGCCTTCTCCTCGCTGCAACATTCATCACCCACGCTTCACACCCATATAAGAGCGTTGGTAAAACTATACTCTCATACATTCCCCTCTTTGCCTCCAAGGACAAAGTTCTTTGTCTCCACAGACTCCTAAGTGCACCACTCACTCTTTTTCCCTCATCACGTATGGAAGCAAAAAATCGACCCATTGACTGCTCGTATTTGGAAAAACTCGCACATGGACATGCTCGCAAGTAGAGGTTCCACTGTATTCACTTTTAATTTTCTTCTTTTATCTACCCTACCAAATTCATCCACCAACCTCTGCAACTTCTCTTCAGAATCTTCTAAAAGCACCGTGTCATCAGCAAAGAGCAACTGTGACATTTCCCACTTTGTGTTTGATTCTTTATCTTTTAACTCCAACCTCTTGCCAAGACCCTCGCATTCACTACTCTTACAACCCCATTTATAAATATATTGAACAACCACAGTGACATTACACATCCTTGTCTAAGGCCTACTTTTACTGGGAAATAATCTCCCTCTCTCCTTCATACTCTAACCTGAGCCTCACTATCCTCATAAAAACTCTTCACTGCTTTCAGTAACCTACCTCCTATACCATACACCTGCAACATCTGCCACATTGCCTCCCTATCCACCCTGTCATATGCCTTTTCTAAATTTATAAATGCCACAAAAACCTCTTTACCCTTATCTAAATACTGTTCACCTATATGTTTCACTGTAAACACTTGATCTACACACCCACTACCTTTCCTAAAGCCTCCTTGTTCATCTGCTATCCTACTCTCTGTCTTACTCTTAATTCTTTCAATAATAACTCTACCATACACTTTACCAGGTATACTCAACAAGCATTTGTGTTTAGACAAAATTACTTTATGTTATTGTTGCTTTTTAAGAGGCTTACCATATTTTAAATGAACATTGACACTTCTAAAATTTTGTTAAAGCCATGCTATTTTGCAATGCTGTATTCTGTATTTGATTTTGTCACTGGCTGTATATAATTAAAAAACATCTGTTGCAGCTACTGGCCATATGTTATTTTTGCAGCAGACTTCTGAACATATTCAAGTGTATGTATACAGTACTTTACTTGCAGACAGACCATACAGTTGCCAGGAAAATGGATGAAACACAAGCACTAGACTGTACTCAAGCACTTGATGACTGGATTAATGAAGATGATGACTCAACCGAACATTCTTTAGTAAGTATATAATCCTTGAACTTTAAAATAATCTGTTCTATTTATTTGTATATCTATGGCACACTTAATATTTCCCATTAATTGTTTAATACAATGTAAAAATTTAATTTTAGGTTTTCATTCTTGCTTTAAAGGTTGCTTGGCTGGAGGTTGATGGAAGGCGTCATGACATACATCTTGGTGAAACAAAGATAGGTCGTGATCCAGAAACATGTCAAATTGTACTCCACAATAAGGTAATTATGGCCAAACTTTAAAATTAGTAATTTATTATTTAATTTTTTTAATATATTGGCTGTCTTCCACTGAGGCAGAGGTGACCCAAAAAAGAAAAAAAATAAAGTTTTTCTTTATACATTTAGTAATTTATACAGGAGAAGTAGTTACTAGCCTCTTGCTCCTGGCATCTTAGTCACCTCTTATGACATGCATGGCATACAGAGGAAGGATTTTTCTCCACTTCCCCATGGAGGATTACATTCGTATAGTTACTAAATATTACTATAAGTATTATCTTTAAGTTGGTTGGTTATTATTCAAGATTGAGCACTTAAATAAATTTACCAGTTCTTTCAAAATAAAATTGAAATAAGGCCTTGAGGAACCAGTAGGCCTAGTGCAGTGCTCCTTGAGTAGCACTGCTGTAGGCTTACTGGCCCCTTATTAGGCAGATCCTCTTCCAATCCATCCCCTTCTTACTCATATTCATCCTACCTTTTGTCAAAGCTATCTAACCCCAGGAAAATACACCCTCTACCTCCTATTCCTATTCCATAAATTTGATCTGAAAATGCCTCACTATAAGAACATTCTTACCCTCATTAGCAGTTTTTGTTGAGTCATTCTTGATAGCTGAATCTTATACATCCAGCAATGCAGCAAAGGAATTAGTAGTCTCAATATAGTTTCTTCAGTCTTCTTCATCTTTGGTTTTATTCGTTCCTCATAGATGAATTTCATTTTGTTGCAGCTAGTGTCCTCTTCCTTGTTCTGGGCATGAATTTTCTTGTTCCCTTTTCTAAGACACCATATTTTTCCTGCTTTCTCTACCTGAAGGTATAACTGTTCAGTACGTACTCAAGAAAGATATCGTAAACACTTCAATTGCATATATACTGAGAATTCTATAAGCATGCCTCTTCACAGGACACAGGTCAGCACCTTATTGACACAGGTTAGATCTTTACTGATGCATGTCAGCTCCTTACTGAAACAGGTCAGCTCCTTACTGAAACAGGTCAGCTCCCTGCTGACACAGGTCAGCTCCCTACTGACACAGGTCAGCCCCCTACTGACACAGGTCAGCTCATGACTGTACTCAGAAGTGTGCAGAGCACATAATTAGATAAAGAAATTAATTTTTTTTAATGCTCAGTTCTTACCATGTTTGTCAATTCACACAAATCCAAGAGTCCAACATGAGTGAGGTGTATAACCTGGTTCTGACGTAAGTGTCTTGCAGCACACAGTACATCTGAGGTTAGTATGCCACCACTGTCTCTACCATCACTAGTCATTGCCAAAGTTGACGTAATCAAATTATTTATACCAAAAAGATAACTAAAATTAAGAGAATGGTGCATGTGTGTATAATATGTTTATAATAGACACTACCCTTAGCAGTAGGTTGGTAGACAACAACTACCCAGGGAGGTACTACTGTCCTGCTAAGTAAATGTAAAATGGAAGCCTGTAATTATTTTACACGATTGTAGGATTGCTGGTGTCTTTTTTCTGTCTCATATACATGCAAGATTTCAGGTACATCTTGCTACTTCTCCTTATGCTTAGACACTACATGTACAAGCATATACAGTGGAACCTTGGCTTACGAGTTTAATCCATTCTGTGACCTTGCTCATATCCTGATCTGCTCGTATGCTGAGTCGATTTTCCTCATTTAAATTAATTGAAATGCAATTAATCCATTTCAGCGGAATTCCTGCTCTCAGGAGGCAGGAATGTGACACTAATATCAAATCTACTTATCTATCACAATTCATCTAATGACATAATAAATAATATTAGTAACATAGAAACATGACATACTCTAGAATGAATAAAATATGTCATTAAGTATGTAAGGAATTGTGGCGGTGGCAGTTTGTTAGGAGATAGGACGAGATAGTCCTTCCGTATTACACCAATATCAAATCAAATCAAAGTTTATTCTCTATAAGGATTACAATGCAGGGTTTACAGATTTTGGTTATTGTGTGGTATACATGTAGTAAAATACTAATTACAGAGGGGGCCACTAGAACACCTAGCATGGCTAGGCATTTCGGGCAAACTTAGATTAATTCTTAACCCTAAATTATAACAAATTGTGGATCAACTCTACAGCTTATTTATCTATTAAAATTCATCTAATATGACATAATAAACAATATTAATAACACAGAAACATGACATAGTGTAGAATGAATAAATATTCATTAACCCTTCCAGGGTTTCGGCCGTACTAGTACGGCTTACGCACAAGGGCTTTTGACGTACTATTTATTTATTATCACACTGGCCGATTCCCACCAAGGCAGGGTGGCCCGAAAAAGAAAAACTTTCACCATCATTCACTCCATCACTGTCTTGCCAGAAGGGTGCTTTACACTACAGTTTTTAAACTGCAACATTAACACCCCTCCTTTGACGTACTAGTATGCCTAAATTCTAGCACCCTCAAATCTAGTGAGAGAAAGCTGGTAGGCCTACATATGAAAGAATGGGTCTATGTGGTCAGTGTACGTGGTATAAAAAAAAATCCTGCAGCACACAGTGCGTAATGAGAAAAAAAAAACTTTGACCGTGTTTTTGGATTAAAATAGCGACTTTGCACTGTATTTTCGTATGGTATTTATTGTTGTATTCTAGTTTTCCTGGTCTTATTTTATAGAATGGAAGACATATTACAGAAATTGAGAGGATTTTGACTGGTTTTACAATGAAAAGTACCTTGAAATTGAGCTCAAAGAAGCAGAAATATTCGATTTCTACCAAAGTTCAAAAGTAAAGAAATCATGCTAAGCGTCCAATACACTTCAGCTGGTGAGTCTAATATTCTTTCACAAGTGCGCTGATGTTATTTATACCATTTCTACACTAATGCAGTAGTCTGCATAACAGTAAATCTTTTATTTTTTGTGAGAATAAAAATTCAAAGTGGAAAGCAAAAGAATGTAAGAGGGGCTTGGGGACGTGACTAATGAACAGAGAAATGTTATTTTAGTGCCAGGAATGTCTCTCTTGTTTATTCTGGACCCTATTTGGTAATTGGCATCTTTTGAAATTTGTGTGAAATTGGCAAAATTGCTAAATTCTGACCACTGTATTGGGTAGTTGAAATCGGTAAATCGGTGGTTTCTTGTACTCATTCGATAGAAAAAATGGAGTTCTAGTGAAATAGTTACGATTTTTGTTGACTAATAAGCTGGAATTGGCCGAAAATAGGGTTCAAAGTGGGCAAAATCGCCTATGCTTGAACATCGTTGAGACCGCTAACTTCGCGAGAGCATAATTCCGTAAGTTTTCCATCAAATATCATACTTTTGGTGTCATTATGATCAGGAAAAGATTCTCTATCTTTTCATAAGAAAAAATAATTTTTTTTTTTTTTTTGAAATTTGGGTGACCCTGAGAACAAGTCTGGGAGAGGGCCTGGGGACCCTGAAAGGGTTAATTATACGATATGTTACATAAAATTGTGCCGCAATTCTTCAATTGTGCAATACCCAAATTGTGCCAGATAAACTCGTGCTAAATGACAGTCTACTGTACTATAGTCAGTGGGAGAGTAAATGGCGGATGCTGCCACTATTGCCATCACTCGCCATATTATGGCCTGTTTTATTCATTCTAGAGTATATATCATATTTCTATGTTATTAATATTGTTTATTATGTCATGTTAGATGAATTATGATAGATAAATAAGTCGTAGAGTTGATATTAGCGAAATATTGAAGTATTTTGTCCTGCCTCTTGAGCAGGAATTCCACTGGAATGGATTAATGGCATATTAATCAGTTTAAATGAGGAACATTGACTCGGCATACAAGCAATCAGAACATTTAAGCAATCAGAATACGAGCAAGGTAACGGAACGGATTAAACTCGTAAGCCAAGGTTCCACTGTGCTTCAAGCATTTATAATAGCCATTTAAAACATTTTATTCTGAATAAAGAAAAGATCTAAAGGAAACTCCAACTTGATAATTTTGTTTTAATTTGCATAGCTCTTACTTATTACAGAAAATTGTAATTACTGTACAGTATAAAACGATGTACAGTAGACTGTCATTTAGCATGAGTTTATTTGGCACGATTCAGGTATAGCACGATTGAAGAATTGCGGCACAATTTTATGTAACAGGTCGTAAAATTAATTTAACACGGTTCAGTTTGCGGGAAGGAAAAAAAAAATTCCCTTCAAGCAGCTGGCTTGTTGTGGATCAGCGAGGTAGACCTCCCACCATCCCCTGCCACCCCCGACACCACCCCACCATCCCAGCATTCATACTTCATACGTGTCCAGTCCTACTTCTCTTCTACAAGCTAGCTGTGTTTGTGAATTGTTTTAATATTTTAATTACTATATCTTGTATCTGTCAAGCAATCACGACACCCAGTAGGCATTCCAGTGTTGCCGAAAGTGGCAAGAAAAGGTATAAGCATTTAAGTCTTAGAATTAACGAAGAAAAAGATATTAGACAAGAGATAACCATAATAGTGTTACTTTGTACACATAAAACGAGGTCAACATGAGTTTGTGTGACTGACTTACTGAATGACTACCTTACTGAATGACTGACTGGCTGAATGACTTGACTGACTGAATGACTTGACTGACTGAATGACTTAGACACTCCAGAACAACCATCAACTTCAGTACCAGAACCTCTACCATCCACCTCACCCCAGTAGGGCCACAGCATAACTCTCTACTCTCTTCACAATCATCCACAAACACCAGCACCCACAATTTAAGAAATATTATTTGTTACATTTGTAGTCTTAAGCAGTAAAAACAATATAATACATCACAACAGGGAACCACAATTACATATTCACTTTTATTTTTGTAAGATGTGGAGGCCTAAAAAAAAGTTTAGCTTTTTTTGGGCTCTCAGGGAAGTAACCCTATTTTTCCCATAAGTTCTTCAGTTCATCTAACATGGTTTTTACCTAACATGGCATTTTCAGGAACGTAACTACTGAGTTAAATGACGGTCTACTTTACCAAAAAAATTTAAATTACAGTATAAAAAGAGACATTCAAATTAACATTTTAATCATTGAATCCTTCAGAGCCCTGGTTTGGGGTCATCATCGTAGTTATGAGCAGGGTTATCAGAAGCTGTAGAGGACCCGAGTATGGGAGATGGTGAGGAAATGGAAGGACTTGTAGGGGGTTGGCATAGGGTCCTAAGTGTAGTTGGTGAGAAGAATTTCATTAGTGTGGTCTGCTTTGTAATTTTCTTTTTTTCTTCATAAATTTCACAATAGCATCGTAAAAGTTCATTCATTTGTAATTCCATTTTCATGAACCATTCAACATTGGGTGAAGTCAAGATCTTCCTTTTTGCCAACATCTTCTACTATAGGGTGCACAGTAAAGTACAAATATGTAGTCTTGGAGACTGTGAAAGCTAGTGTACTGAGTGGCTGTGGGAACGAGACTTGAGATGCTTGATGCTGAGATGCCGTGCTGCCCGTTTCCATTGCCCAAGTTCTTGTACGGCATACTATACTGACTATTCGGAGAGCCAGTCCTAACTCCAATCGGTCAGTAAACGAGTACGTGGGTGTTACGGTTCAAATCTTAATCTTTAGCCAGGTTAGTGCACTCCGTAACAACACACTTCATAGAATGAAAGGATATGTTTCCAAACTTAGAAATGTAAGGCACAAATAATAGTTACTCAGTCTTTTCAAGTTTCTTTTTATTTAAAAGCTTAAATACTTTAGATCTTCATAAATATCTATTAAATATCACTGTCAGAAACTTTCTTTCACACAAGAAAACTCTTAAATAGAAAGTACATGTCAATATGGTCATTACACTTGACAATGATCAGAGGAATATTATTGCTTCCTCAATAGTAACATTACTTGTGTGTAAGTACATATATTGAGAATTAACACTTTTTCTGAGTAACTCCCTGGCATAAGGAATATATCATAAAGTTCTAAGCTTGACACTGGTCGTCACATCATAACCTGAAGATAACTGTATATCATTGTCAGCAGACTTCACAATAAACCACAAGCTGGATCAGGAGTTTCTATAACCCAATTCTCTATCCAAGTGAGAATAAGGCGGAGTACTAGGAGGGTAGCTCAGTCAATGCACACTTAGTCAGCAGAGAGAGTGAACTGCCCATATACAGTAAATTCCTTCATGACATCAACTCGTCAAAAGGGGAGAGGGTAGAGGGTGCAAACTACCCACCAATGGAGATACCTTGTTATAAACCTTAGCCAGGAGTACCTACCTAACACATTACTCAAGATATATATATATATACACATCATACCCGGGTATATTCCTAAATCAGATAATATTATAAACTAGTGGAATCTTTAATTTAGCTAATATTAAAGAAACCCAGAGTATAATATTAAGTGGATAATACATATAAATTAATCACATTATGACCTTGGTCATAACACCCCCCCCCTTTCGGGGACTAAACTTCGCCGTAAAAGAGGACTTCAAAAACAGAATATAAGCCAGAATACAAGTCATTCCTCTGACAAAGACCCTGATGACAAATGTTGCTTCTCCAACAAGAAAATTAAAAGTCTGGTGTCTCCAAACCACGTATGTGTAGACACCACATAACCAGAGCTTCTGATGGAGGTGTTTCTCATAAAGAGGCCTTAAGTGACCATTGGTAGCAGGAGAAGTCAGGGTAAGACAACAGGAGACTGCCACCACAGAAATAAGTTCTGGATACCATTATGGTGCTTACGTTGACAGGTCTCCTCAGTGGTTACAAGAATCAGATAACTGTAAGTAAACAAATAGCATTAAGAAAATGCATTAAACAAATACATACCTATAAAAGTGCACTACAAATCCTCTTTTATAAATTCAAATTTAATTACATGTCTTAAGGACGGGACAGAGTGTCAGCAATAACATTATCAGTTCCTCTAATATGGTTAATGCTTATAGAAAAGGTTGTATCCTAAGGGACCATCTTTGTATCTAGCATTCTTAGCCTTCATGGTGTTTAAAAAGGTTAAGGGATTATGATCTGTTTTTACTCTAATTTTATGAGGGGTAGTCCCGAGATAGACTTCAAAGTGTTCCAAGGCTAAGACCAATGCTAGTGCCTCCTTTTCAACGTTGCATAACTTAATTGATGGGTTTCAATTTTGCAGAAAAATAACAGACTGGGTGTAAAAGATCAGAAGAGGAGAAGGTTGTAGAAGGACAGCACCGACTGCATACTCGCTGGCATCCACTTGTAAAGTAAAGGGAACGTCAAACACCGGACTCTGTAGAACGGGGAGAGGAACCAAGTAGACGTTTTAGACGAGTAAAGGCTAACTCACTTGTAGTCGTCCATTTAAAAGGAACTTTAGAACTTGTAAGTTCAAACAGCGGTGCTGCCACTTGCGAAAAATTAGGGCAAAACCGGCGGTAGTAACCGGCCATCCCTAGAAACCTCTGTATACCTTTCTTGTCCTGTGGAGCAGGAAAATCCACAATAGCATGAATCTTTGCATTAACGGGGGCAACCGTGCCTTGCCCTATATTAAATCCCAGATATTTTATCCGGGCCTGACCAAACTCACACTTGGCAAGGTTGACGGTAAAATGGTGTTCATCTAGCCTTTTCAAGAGAGCTTCCAGCCGAATCAGGTGTTGAGGCCAGTCGTCGCTGAATACTACTAGATCATCTAGGTAGGCTTCCGTTCCTTCCAAGTCGTACGTTAGCCGATTCATAAGCCTCTGGAAGGTCGAGGCAGCGTTGCAGAGCCCGAAGGGCATCACCCTGTAGTTGAACAGGCTCCAGGCACGGTGAAAGAAGAAATCTCCTGCGCTCGAGGCGATAAAGGCACTTGATAATAACCACGCAGGAGGTCCAAACGACTGACATACTTAGCACTGGCAACGCTGTCTATTAGGTCGTCAACCCTGGGAAGGGGGAATCCGTCAGGTACTGTTAGGGAATTTACTTTCCGATAGTCGGTACACATTCTAAATGAACCGTCCGACTTGGGTACAAGGACACACGGTGAAGCCCAAGGGCTTTTGCTATGTTTCAATCAAACCATGATCGAACAAGAAACTTATTTCCTCCCGCAACGCTTTATTCTTTAGGGGCTGACTCTATATGGAGCTTGTTTAATCGGAGCAGCTCCTTGCACGTCAACATCGTGGATCCCCATGGTGCACTGTCTGGGGATATCTCCAAAGAGACTTCCATAAGTGGAAATCAAGTCTCTGATTTCACTTGATCTTTCCTTTCTAAGTTACGAGAACTCATCTAAGGTTTCCATTATTTCCGAAGTCTTCAGTCTTATCTCTACTCCACGCGAACAATCTTCTTTACTCGAGTCACCTTCCGGTGACCTCACCGCAGCCACAGGAACAAGTCCCTCGTAGTATTTCTTTAGCTGATTTATATGGTAAGTTCGGTCGACTTTCTTCTTCCTGGTGTTCTACCACGTAATTTACCTTACTCAGCTTCTTAATCACCTCCATTGGACCCTCAACTTGGGTTGCAAGGTATGGCCTGGCACCGGCTTTAAAGCTAAAACTTTGTCTCCCACATTTAATGAACGCTCAACAGCAGTCTTGTCATAATGTTGTTTCATAACGGTTTTGAGCTTGTCGGAGGTTGTCAGCGGCCAATTGCTGAGTAAAAGCCAAGTGTTTTTTGCATTGCCGAGGGGGATAAACATAAAGAAGGCTCCATTTTCCCAGACCATACGTCCTTTAACATTACTAACGGTCCTCGGACCGCATGACCATAAATGAGTTCAAAAGGACTAAATCCTAAACTCTCCTGTTCGCTCTCTCTTAAGGCAAGGAGGAGGAAAGGAATACCTTCATCCCAGTCCGTTGAGAACTGCTCACAGTATGCCCTCATCATGATCTTCAGGTTTGGTGAAACCTCTCTATGACAACCCTGGGTTTGGGGTCTATATGCTGTTGAAACAATGGGTTTAACTCCAACCCTGGACATAGCTTCACGGAAAATTTTTGATGTGAAATTCGTCCCCCTGTCAGATTGAATCTCCTTAGGGAATCCAAACTGTGCGAAGAATCTAAATAGGACTCTCACAATAGCCTTGGCACTAATCTTGCGAAGGGGCACAGCCTCTGGATACCGAGTAGTCGTATCCATTATCGTAAGAAGATATTGATTGCCAAGCCTAGTTTTTGGGAGAGGTCCCACACAGTCTATTACGAGCCGAGAGAAGGGTTCGCCTTCTACGGCAATAGGCAAGAGGGGTGCAGGAGGAGGTTTATGCGCAGGCTTCCCAATGAGCTGGCAAATAGCACAGTTTCTCAAGTACTCAGTCACAGTATCCTTCATCTTGGGCCAGAAGAAATATCGGGCTAATTTTCCTAAAGTCTTTCTTATACCCAAGTGTCCGCCCATGGGGCTAGAATGTGCCACTTCCAATGCTAACTCCCGAAACCGGACAGGTAAAACCAAAAGCTGTTTTGGCTTGAGACATGAATTAGCTGAAGTCGACGGAAATTTCTTCATCAGGATACCGTCAGAGAAATAAAAACATTCTTCCTTACCCTCAGCTTCCATCTCAGTAAGCGCTTGATCCCTTGCCTGTTTCAACAACGGGTCTTCAAGCTGTTCTTTTACTAAATTTTCACGATTAAAGTCGCTACTCCGTAATGGGGAAAAATCTACCACTTGGGATTTTGGAGGCTGATTTTCGACTTCTTGTTGATCACTGGCACTGAACAGAGCATCCAAACCCCAATCTGAGGGTTCATCAGGAGTAGGCAGTGGTTCCAAATTCTTAGCCATAGCTCTGGTTATGGCTGTAAGAGGGAATAGACGAGGACCTTCCTTACACCCTTCAATGGCATAATTCTCTCCAGAGAACTTCTCTATAACATAAGGTTCTTGGCAAATTCCTCCTCTTCCTAAATCATTTCCCACCAATAGATCTACACTCTTAATGGGAAAATCAGTTTCAGAAAGGCCTACAACAGCTTCACCTTGATATGAATCGACGTTCACATATACCTTATGAAGGGGTACTCTTGTGATAGTGCCACCGTAACCTTCTAGCAAAACATCCAGGTTAATATAAGTGTCATCATTTAGAGGAAGTACTCCTTTTCTCAGTAAGGTCAGGTAGCTTCCCGTATCCCGATAGGATACTATGTCCACCATTGGTCCTCTGTAACACCAGCCTTAACCCTTAAAGAAGTAAGGCAACATGGCTTCCGAAACTTTGTCTGCGAACAACTCAGAGGGAATTAGGCACTTCGATTTTGAGGAAGACGTCATCTGTACAGGTAATGTCTCAGAACCTGACCGCCTACGGTCTCGATTTAATTGGAAACATGAGCGCCTCCAATGTCTTGGTTTCTGACAATAAGAGCAAGTTGGGCCTCTTCTTGATGCATTTCCCTCGTAAGATGGTTTCCCTTTACCATTACTGTGGACCGACATTCGAGTAGGCTTTTGCTGAATGAGGAGGAGAGGTCTGCTGATCCATTTTCCTAGGAGAGAAAGACTGACTCTTAGGAGAACATAACCTGGCTTTCTCTAGACCCTTTTTCCTTGGTCAATTGAGAGGTTATCTCAAAGTGATCAGCTAGAGAAGCAGAGGCCAACACATCTGCAGTCTGGTGTTCGATAACAAAGGAGCGTACATCGCCCGTCAGAGAGTTCTGAAATTCTTCTTGCAAAGATCAACTGCATCAGACGCTCCATAGTATCACACTCAGATGACCTCAACCATCGCTCTAGAGCCACCTTCTTTTGCCGGGCAAATTCAACCCAGTTTGGCCGGGCAGTCTTCGTAAGAGAGCGGAAGGTGCGCTGATAACTTACAGGAAGTAAGTCATACTCCTTTAAAATGATCTTCTTAACTGCCTCGTAATCTGCATACTTATCATACGGGAGAGCTGCAGTACATGATTGAGCCTTACCCTTAAGTGTGGTGTGAAGTAAGGTAGCCCAATGTTCACGAGGCCATCTCATCCTCGTGCCTGATTCTCAAATGTGTCGAAGTAAGTGTCCAAGTCTGTTTCACAAAATCTGGGCACTAATGAGGCAGCCCTGTGCAGGTCAAAGGTCAAGGCTTGAGTAGCAGGCGACTTACTCTTTTCTTCTTTTTGCCTCTCGAATCTGATGTTTTCCCTCTCGAACTCCTCTTTATACAGCAGGCGCTGGGATTCCAGTTGCTCTGTTTGCAACTTTATAAGATGTTCCAGACGTTGAAAGTGTTCGAGTGTGAGAGGAGTCAAAGGTACTGGAGGAGTGGGAGGAGAGAGTCCCTCTAGGCGAAGCTTGGGACGAGCTCCACCTCCGGTCGCCCCCACATGACCAGGGCTAGCTAATGGGCTCTCATTACACGAATCAGGCGGTACGTTGTCCCGAGACATAGCCTCTGCTCCCAAAGTGAGGCCTTCGAATGAAGCCACCAAATGAGCTACTCCAAGGGACAAAGATTCCTCCGAGGGTGTCTTGTCATGCGAGTCCAACCTCGGGACAGTGTCAGATGGCTGAGAAAATAGTATGTTCTGTATTATAGAACGGACAGTACTCGCTATATAACGATTGTTATATGAAACTCCTAAATATCTAGCAACTTGCCAGCATTGTTGCAGTGGTAAAGTCTTCAGCGTATCTGGAGTCAGGTTCTTCACCAACTGTGATATGTCACGATCCATGGTCAAGAAGTTCAAAGCTCCCGAAACAGGCCCCCACTTGTTACGGTTCAAATCTTAATCTTTAGCCAGGTTAGTGCACTCCGTAACAACACACTTCATAGAATGAAAGGATATGTTTCCAAACTTAGAAATGTAAGGCACAAATAATAGTTACTCAGTCTTTTCAAGTTTCTTTTTATTTAAAAGCTTAAATACTTTAGATCTTCATAAATATCTATTAAATATCACTGTCAGAAACTTTCTTTCACACAAGAAAACTCTTAAATAGAAAGTACATGTCAATATGGTCATTACACTTGACAATGATCAGAGGAATATTATCGCTTCCTCAATAGTAACATTACTTGTGTGTAAGTACATATATTGAGAATTAACACTTTTTCTGAGTAACTCCCTGGCATAAGGAATATATCATAAAGTTCTAAGCTTGAACACTGTCGTCACATCATAACTGAAGATAATACTGTATATCATTGTCAGCAGACTTCACAATAAACCACAAGCTGGATCAGGAGTTTCTATAACCCAATTCTCTATCCAAGTGAGAATAAGGCGGAGTACTAGGAGGGTAGCTCAGTCAATGCACACTTAGTCAGCAGAGAGAGTGAACTGCCATATACAGTAAATTCCTTCATGACATCAACTCGTCAAAAGGGGGAGAGGGTAGAGCGGTGCAAACTACCCACCAATGGAGATACCTTGTTATAAACCTTAGCCAGGAGTACCTACCTAACACATTACTCAAGATATATATATATATACACATCATACCCGGGTATATTCCTAAATCAGATAATATTATAAACTAGTGGAATCTTTAATTTAGCTAATATTAAAGAAACCCAGAGTATAATATTAAGTGAATAATACATATAAATTAATCACATTATGACCTTGGTCATAACAGTGGGTAAGTGAGGAGTGTCTGTATACTGTGGGGTTTTGTGAGTCAGAAGGAGGTGCCCACCATACACCTTCCTTCAGCCACTGCCAGTCACTGTAAAGGATAATTCATCCAACCACAAAACTCCCCTCCACTACTTCAAACCCCACTCATGGTATGCAAAACTTTACTCTCTTCTCTTTTTGCTGCACTGTAAGACAAGGTTAACTGTGGGCTCAAAAGCTTCTCAATCCCAAGTCATCATTGAGGGATTGCTGGAGACATCTGAGGGACACATGCTCCAATAATCGTGGATTTTTGTCCTTCATTTCACTTCCCGTGATGGAAGGAATTTCTCTTGCTTGATGAACAGACACTTTCAGAATTTTTGGGCAGTTGATTTATGCCTACCAGTTTTGGGAAGATGGGCTGGTACACAGGGTCTCTCTCTGGTCATGAAAACATTTGATGAGATGTTACACTGATCGCAGTTTCAGTCCTTTTTGAGCAGAAATACAGTGCTACTCTTATGTAAGAAAATCACAGCTGATGTATCCTCCTTCTTTGCACCTCTCTTGAACATTATTGTTGGTCACAAGAGAGGGGTTAGTGACCGCACAGTTGAAAATATGGCCCTCTGATGCATGTACCAAACAAAACACATCTCACCCTCACAGTAGCCACAAGTTTACTGGGTGAATCTTGTGAAGTATGCTGCATTGCCAAGTATCTGTACAGTATGGCCAGACAATCTTCAATATTTCACGTCCCATAAGACCCAAGACCCACATAAGTACATGAAATGAATTATGCAAAGTCATAATTTCAATCCCTTGGCATCATAACTTTCCCCACAGACTTTATATGAAAGTTAATTATTGTAAATAATAAAAATGATGACACTTATGATTTATCAATATGATAAAACTAAAATTTTGTTTCTTAGGTCTTGTCAAAGCAGCACGCTGTATTTGAAGTTGAGGGAGATATACACACCATAGCTGACCTCGGCAGTATGAACAAGACCAGGATTGGTAAGGTGAGTTTAAACCATTTTATTTATTTATTTATTTTTTTTTTTTGGGGGGGGGGGGGAGGGCTGTGTATAAGCTGTATCAAGAGGAGAGGGTACCTGCAGGATGTTCCAGATTTTTTTTTTTTTTTTTTTTTTTTGGGGGGGGGGGGTTGCCATCTGCAAAAATGAACATATTAACCCTTTGACTGTCGAAGGGCCAAATCCTGAAGTTGCTTCTGGTGTCGCAAAATATTCGAAAAAAAAAAAAATTATTTTTTCTTATGAAATGATAGAGAATCTTTTCCCGATTGTAAAAGACACCAAAAAAAACGAAATTTGATGGAAAACTGACGGAAATTACGCTCTCGCGAAGTTAGCGACTTCGGCGATATTTAAAAATCGGCAATTTCGCCCACTTTGAGCCCTATTTTCGGCTAATTCCGTTATTCCAGTCAACCAAACTCATAACTATTTTCTTCAGAACTCTATTTTTTCTATCGATGAGTACAAGAAACTGCCCATTTACCGATTTCAACTACCCAATAACATGGTCAGAAATTTGCAATTTGGCCAATTTCACGAAAATTAAAAAATACGACAATTTCAAAATAGGTCCAGAATGAACAATGCAGACATTCCTGGCTCTAAAATAACATTTTCTTTGTTCATCAGTCATGTCTCCAGGTCCCTGTGATATTACTCTTGCTTTTTATTTTGAAATTTTATTCAAACAAAAAAATAGAAGATTTACTGTTATGCAGACTACTGCAATACTGTAATAATTGTAAAAATTTACATCAACCCATTCATGGACTGCGTATTAGAATGGCTATTTGGACATTTATTGGACAATGACATCATTTGTTCACTTTTGAACATCGGCAAAAATCAAACATTTCTGTACTTTGTGCTCCATTTCCAGGTTCTTTTTATAGTAAAATTAATCAAAATCACCTCCATTTCTATAATATAGTTTCCATTCTATCAAATGAGACCAAGAAAACGAGAATACAACCACAAATACTATACGAAAATAGACCACAAAGTCGGCATTTTAATAAAAAAAACGGTCGGAGTTTTTTTTTTCTCATTATGCACTGCGTGCTCCAGGATTTTTTTTATGTGGTGCACACTGACCACACAGACCCATTCTCTCACATGTGGGCCTACTAGCTTTCTCCTGCCTGATTTGAAGCCGCTAGAATTTATGAGTATATATACGTCAAACACGGTACCTCGCAAACGTATATATACGGCCGCGACAGTCAAAGGGTTAATAGGCATGTTTCTGAAGGTTGCTTCAGTCCATTTGGGGAAAGTTATAAAACATAGAAAAGTATGATTATGATGTCATCTTATTTGTCAACTATTTCTCCAACCATGATACAGAAGATAAGGGGAGTGGGACTGGATGTGTTGGTAAAGGAAACAATGCAAGTTTCAGTAATTAAAATTCAAAGCATGAATAATGTTGAAATTTTAATGGTAGAATTCAAAATAAAGATGAGAAAATTATGGTAGTGAATGCATGTAACTTGTTATTTAACCCCTTCAGGGTCCAAGGCCCAAATCTGAAGTGCTGTCCCAGTGTCCAAGAATTTTCAAAAAAAAAAATTTGTTATTTTTTCTTATGAAATGGTAGAGAATCTTTTTGTGAAGGTAATAAAACAAAAAGTACGAAATTTGATGGAAAATTGACGAAATTATGCTCTCGCGAATTTTGATGTGTCAGCGATATTTACGAATGGGCGATTTTGCCGACTTTGACTCCCATTTTAGGCCAATTACATTATTCCAGTCAACCAAATTCTTAGCTATTTCACTAATATTACTTCTATTCTATCGATTGAGCACAAGAAATCGCCAAGTCAACTGTTTCAACTACAAATTAAAGTGATCGGAAATTGTTAATTTGGCCAATTTAACACAAAGTTTAAAATATTCCAATTTCAAAATAGGGTCCAGAATAAACAATGTAGGTATTCCTGGAACTAAACTAAAATATCCTCTGTTCATTAGTTACGTTCTGAGGCTTTACAAATAAATTCCATTTTGATTTTTTATTCACATGAATTTTTATTCACACCAAAAAATAGAAGATTTACTGTTATGCAATGCTGTAATAATTGTATAACTATCATCACCATATTTGTGAATGCATATTAGACCCACCAGCTGGCGTGTATTAGACGTGTGATGTCGTTTGTTTACTCTTGAATATTGGCAAAAATTTAACATTTCTGCTACTTTGAGCTCAGTTTCAAGCCATTTCCAGTGCTAAAACCAATCAAAATCATCTCTATTTCTGTAATATGTCTTCCATTCTATCAAATGAGACCAAGAAATTGCAAGTACAACTATAAAAAACATTCGAAAAAACACTGCAAAGTCGCTGTTTTAATCGAAAAATCATGATTTCAGTTTCTTTTTCTCTCATTATACACAGTGTGCTGCAGGATCTGTTTTATGTGGTGCACACATACCACATAGATGTATTCTCTCATATCTAGGCCCAAATGTACCACTCACAGTTTATCAGAGTGAGCTGAGCTCATGACGTAGATCTACGGGTTGGACCCTGAACGTAAAGCCGGAGATCTACAGGACGGATCCTGAAAGGGTTAGTAGGACCTGGGAGGTATAAGAATTTGACAACATAAATGAGGGAATACATGACATATCAAGGGAATTATTGCTGGAGTTAAACCCTGTCATTGTCAGTTCCGTTGTACTACAGCTTTGAAGCCAGGGTCAGTCCCATTGTACTGCACCATGAGCTCAGCTCACTCAGATAAGCTGCGAGTAGTAAATTTGTGCCTAGATACAAGAGACTGGGTCTAAGCAGTAAGTGTGCACCATATAAAAAAAATCCTGTAGCACACAGTGTACACCTACCATCCGACTTACGACCTGCTTGACATACGTCCACTTGACTTACGACCGTGCATCTGGCAGCTGGGCTGGGCCGGCTGATGCACACCACTGTACAATATTTGACAATACTCGCGGCAGCAATGAGTCATGCAGGCAGCATCAGTTTGAATAACCCTGCCCTATCAGCAGCATCACACTGTATTAACTGTACTAACTGGACAGTAAATTTCACCATGGCCCCTAAGATGAAGTCTGAATCTTGCACTGGAGATTGTGGCAAGAAAGGCTCTTACTCTCGAACTCTCTATTTTTCACTGTTGCACATAAACCTGTCTGTATCTGTCTGCCTGTATATCTGTGTATCTCTGTGTGTCTGTTTGTCTGTCTACCTGTGTGTCTGTCTTTCTGTCTACCTGTGTGTCTGTCTTTCTGTCTACCTGTGTGTCTTTCTGTCTACCTGTATGTGTCTGTCTACCTGTCTTTCTGTCTACTGGTGTGTCTGTCTTTCTGTCTACCTGAGTGTGTCTTTGTCTACCTGTGTGTCTTTCTGTCTACCTGTGTGTGTCTTTCTGTCTACCTGTGTGTGTCTTTCTGTCTACCTGTGTGTGTCTTTCTGTCTACCTGTGTGTCTTTCTGTCTACCTGTGTGTGTCTTTCTGTCTACCTGTCTTTCTGTCTACTGGTGTGTCTGTCTGTCTACCTG
Source organism: Cherax quadricarinatus (assembly GCF_026875155.1). Taxonomy (NCBI): domain Eukaryota; kingdom Metazoa; phylum Arthropoda; class Malacostraca; order Decapoda; family Parastacidae; genus Cherax; species Cherax quadricarinatus. The sequence continues at coordinate 54,638,866 of NC_069407.1, read as the reverse complement.
TGTGTCTGTCTCTGTCTACCTGTGTGTGTCTTTCTGTCTACCAGAGTGTGTCTTTGTCTACCTGTGTGTCTTTCTGTCTACCTGTGTCTGTGCCGTACGCACCTCACTTTCTGCCAACTTTGCAGCTCTGTATCTCGGTAAGTACTGATGGCAAAAAAAATTTTTTAGGCTTAAACCACTCAGTAAAATAATTCTAACATTTTCATAAGAAAAAATAATTTTTTTCAAACATTTTGCAACATAGAATGACAGTTTCAGAAAGGGGCCTGCGACAGTCAAAGGGTTAAGAACCGTAGTGGCATATACTGTGATAAGGCGTGGCGAGGCTGCCAGTTTGGACAAAATTGCAGCTACAAAATTCGTAAGTGAATTCAAGGAGTATATAGAGGCTGAAGGACTGAAACCTGAACAAGTGTTCAATTGTGACGGAACAGGCCTCTTTTAAGAAAATGCCAAAGAGGACCTACATTACTCAGGAGGAAAAGGGACTGCCAGGACACAAGCCTATGAAAGACAGGCTGACACTCATGTTCTGTGCTAATGCTAGTGGGGATTGCAAAGTGAAGCTGTTACTATTGTGCCATTCTGAAAATCCCAGAGTGTTCAGGAAAAACAATGTTACGAAGAGTAAATTGTGTGTGTTTTGGAAAGCTAATAATAAGGCACGGGTCACGAGGGAAATTTTCGTCGAGTGGTTCAATGAAGTGTTTGGCCTTAGTGTGAAGAATTACCTCCTGGAAAAGAAATTGGATCTCAAGTGCCTCCTAGTAATGGACAATGCACCTGCTAATCCTCCAAACTTGGATGACCTAATTCTGGAGGAGTTTGGGTTAATGACAGTAAAGTTCTTGCCCCCTAATACCACTCCTCTCCTCCAGCCCATGGACCAGCAGGTCATTTCAAACTTTACAAAACTCTACACCAAAGCAATGTTTCAAAGGTGCTTTAATGTGACCTTAGACACTCATTTGACCCTAAGAGAGTTTTGGAAAGATAACTTCAGTTTCCTCCATTGCATAAGCCTTATAGGTAAGGCTTGGGAGGGAGTGACTACCAGGACTTTGAACTCTGCTTGGAGAAAATTGTGGCCAGATTGTGTCCACAAGAGGGATTTTGAAGGGTTTGGAGCTGACCCTGATGAGCCTATGACAGTTGTGAAATCTATTGTGGCATTGGGGAGTTCCATGGGGTTGGATGCGAGTTTGGAGGATGTGGAAGAGTTGGTGGAGGACCACAACGAAGAGCTAACCACTGAGGAGCTGCAAGAGCTTCAGCAGGAACAGCAACAGACCGCAGCTCAGAATATTGCTGCAGAGGAGGAGGAAGAGAGATGGAAGAAGTTGCCTTCTTCAGAAATTAAGGAGATTTTTGAAATGTGGGGTAGGATGGAAAGATTTATGGAGAAACACCACCCTGACAAGGCTGTTGCAAGCCATATCGGCAACTTGTACAGTGACAAAATCTTTTTCCATTTTAGGGAAGTTTTAAAGAGACACCAGAAACAGAGCTCTCTGGACAAGTAGTTAGTGCCACAGGTGTACAGTGACTCTCAAGCTGGTCCTAGTGGCATTAAGAAACAGAGAAGAGAAGTAACCCCAGAAAAGGACTTGATACCTGAGGTGTTGATGGAAGGGGATTCCCCTTCCAAAGAGTAACTAATCCAATCTCTCTCCTCCTCCAGTCTTCCATACACTAAGAAGAATCGCCAATAAAGGTAAGTGTTATGCTGTTAATGTTTCATTCGTCATGTCCCATTGTATTGTTTATGTACTACATCTATATTTCATGCAAAAAAATTTAATACTTCTGGGTGTCTGGAACGGATTAATTGTGTTTACATTATTTCTCATGGGGAAAATGGATTCGAAAATCGTCAATTTCAATAATAGTCACACTTCCAGGTACGGATTAATTATGAAAAACGAGGGCCCACTGTACGAGTAAATGGAGTTAGGAGCTAGCTCCTGGAACAGATTAAACTCACAAGTCCAGGTTCCACTGTATTTCCCATAAGAAATAATGTAAATCCAGTTAATTCTTTCCAGACACCCAAAAATATTAACAAAAAATGCATTTTATAGAGAATAACTCTAGTTTTACATACAGAAAGCAATGAGAAATAAATATAAAGCACTAATGAAGTGGATAAATGAACATTTAAATCACTTTTACCTCTGTTTATTGTTGACGTGTGGAAGACAGCGAGGAGGGGAGAGGGAGGAGAAGTTATCTCTACCACCATCACTACCACCCTCTACCACCATTTAATTCTATCGTGTTTCTCGCCTTCTTTATCAAAGAGCTGGCACTCGGAACTTTCTTTGACCCTGTTGTGGCTTATTTAGGAGTCAAATTCAATAAACAAGCACAAAAAACAATGGATTATTATGAATTGTTTTGTATGAATGAGCAGGGTAATGATCACTTGACGAGAAACAAAGCCAGACTGACTCAGAATGCATGCATGGGATGCTGTGTGGGCACGGGCAGATGGACACATTCAGTATGGTGGACGAAAACCGAGGTGAAGAACGAAAACTGGAACAATATTTTGACGAAAAAAGTCGTTGAAAACCAAATTCGACGAAAACCAGGGCAAACTAAAACCAAGGTTCCACTGTAATTAAATAAAAATGAGAAAAAAAAAAAAGGTATATCGGAAACACTTCTGCAATCGGCAGGACTGCATGTTGCCATCAGGTGAGCATCCAGCACCAACTTTGCAGTCTTATATCTTGGTAAGTACTGATCCTAAAAAAAAAATTTTTTTGGACTTATTACACACAGAAAATGGCCCTCTTTAATTAATTTTTTTTTTCTCAAAATATTCGGAGCACTGGCAATGAAAACGTAGATCTACGTTTGGACAGTTTAACCCTTAAACTGTGCAAGCAGATCTACGTTCACATGCGTAGTGCTCCAAAAGTAGATCTATGTTTTTTTTACATATTTTCAAATATAACAAAAAAAATAATCGTAGATCAAAGTTTTTTTTACACTTTTTCAAATGTAAAAAAAGAAAAGATCTACTTTTTTTACATACCTTCAAATGTTGAAAAAACGTAGATCTACATTTGGATAGTTTAAAGGGTTAAGGGTTAAAGAGGCTTATACACAGATGACAAAAAAGAAATTAGCAAAACCCTCAGAGAACAGTGTGAATCAGCATTTAGCAATTTACTCGACAGAATAAGATTTGAAGACCCAGATAATTTTTCATTATATCTGCCCACCTTACAAATTACGTAGCTGACATTAGCACTCATCCTTCAGATTTCAAAAAATAAAATATACAAAATGCCGAAGCACATAGCACCTGGCCGTGATTCATGGAATTCTGTATTCACAAAGAAATTTAAAGTGTCATTAGTTTGAGCACTCAATGTTTTTTGGAGGAGCAGCTTTGACTGAAGTAAAATACCATTGGTATCAAAAAATGAAGTCATTGCCTTTCTTCATAAAGGAGGTAACAGTGTGATGTCAAAAAACTGCAGTCCAGATCACATTTCATAAATCTTTGAAAGGATGCTCTGATGCCATCTTATGGAAAAAACATAACCTATGCAATCCAAATCAGCTTGGATTTAGAGCAGGAGGATCATATCTGTCACAGTTATTAGATCATTATAAAAAAACTCGCTGAGGAAGAAAACCAAAATGCAGATGTAGGATACATAGATTTTGCAAAGGCATTTAACAGCTGTGACCATGGAGGAATAGCCCATGAAATGAAGTCATTAGGTATTATAATGAGAAAAGTTGTGGGATGGATATTCAAATTTCTAACAAACAGAACATTGAGTGGTAGCAAACAAAAAAAAAAAACAGTCTCAGTACAGTCCTGTCACCTTTGCTGTTTCTTATCCTCATAGCAGACAGATAAAAGCACTAGCCACAGCTTCTTAACATCCTTTGCTGACAATACTAAAATTAATATGAAAATGGACTCAGTAGAAGGCAAGAAATTACAAACATATCAGCAAAATTTTTCACTGGGCAAATAAAAATAATATGTTCAACAATGACAGATTTCATCTTTGCTATGGGAAGAATGAAAAAACTCAAAAGAAGCACAGTACATGTATAAAGAAAGTAGGCAGACCATCTCATAGGAAAGAGGGAACAAGTTAAAGACCTAAGAACAGTTATATCAGACAGCTACAGTAGAACTCTCACAACTGATCACAGGCATGACCATACCCCAGACTATACTACTAAGACTGTACTACACACAAATCTTTGCATATCTTGCATATGTACTGTATGTTATTAAGAATCTGCAACAGGAAACTATCACCAACCAGTCATAATGCATCAAAGGGCTAGCACAAGAATCATTTCACTTGACATTGAGGTAATGCTCACCTTCACTATACAAGTAGCAAAATCTGTTGAACTTACTGATCATTTATACTGGTAAATGCTACTACAGTGGACCCCTGCATAACGATTACCTCCGAATGTGACCAATTATGTAAGTGTATTTATGTAAGTGCGTTTGTACGTGCATGTTTGGGGGTCTGAAATGGACTAATCTGAAATGGACTAGTCTGAAATGGACTTTCTTATGGGAACAAATTCGGTCAGTACTGGCACCTGAACATACTTCTGGAGTGAAAAAATATCGTTAACCGGGGGTCCACTGTATTCATGTACAGTAGGCCCCCCGCTTTAAAGCGTTTCGCGTTATGGTGTTCCGCTAATATGGACATTTCAAATTACAGCAGACCCCCACGTTTCGTCGGCTGCGACTTTTGCGAAATCCGACTTTCGGCAAGTTTTTTTTTTTTTTTTTTTTTTATTTTGCCAAAATTTAGCTTCACGGTTCAAGATTGGACTCCTAATTCGGCGACCGTCTGGTACGTGTCCGCCATCAGCATGCACACAAAACCAGTCACCATTCACACTCAGTGTGCCATTGTTTACCAGTGAGTGACCATCACCCCACGGGTTCATACGATACATTTCATAATAATCCATTGTTTTTGGTGCTTGCAATTGCTAAATAAGCCACCATGGGCCAAAAGACGGCTCCTAGTCCAGCCCTTTGGTAAAGAAGGAAAGAAACAATAGAATTCAAGAAAAAACCCGTAGCAAAGTACCAAAGTGGAGGAGGAAGAGAGAGGGGAGAATGTGCCTTCTGCATTGATTCAGTGATTCTATGATATGTGCGATACTAAAGCAGCAGGTATCGATAAAGGCTATAGTGCCAGCCAGCAATAAAGTGTAGAATTAACAGTGTAGCAAGGAAGTTAAGCGATAGAGAAACGACATGAAAGTAACGCTGCAATGTTGTTGGATGTGTATCGGGCCAATGAACATACACTGCCCTGCTATCTTTCACCACTTTAAACCTCTGCCAGCATCTCCATCAAACTAACTAAACTTACATCTCCTCCAAGGTAAGTGTAAATATAAAAGTGTAAGTATAAAGTAAATGTAAGTGTAAATATAAAAGGACCCCAATGGAAATAAGTCACTGACTTTTTTGGATTATCCTAGGAACTTTACACATATGCTGCTGTGTATGATAATCTCTGTTATTTTTTATTATTTTTTTATTAACACACTGGCCGATTCCCACCAAGGCAGGGTGGCCCGAAAAAAGGAAAACTTTCACCATCATTCACTCCATCACTGTCTTGCCAGAAGGGTGCTTTACACTACAGTTTTTAAACTGCAACATTAACACCCCTCCTTCAGAGTGCAAGAACTGTACTTCCCATCTCCAGGACTCAAGTCCGGCCTGCCGGTTTCCTGGACTTGAGTCCTGGAGATGGGAAGTACAGTGCCTGCACTCTGACGGAGGGGTGTTAATGTCTGTACATAACTGTATTTGTGTATACCTGAATAAACTTAGTTATTTATAAATTAAAATGTAAATATTTCTTATTTATAAATTAAAATGTAAATATTTCTTATTTATAAATTACATAGTGTTTAAGTGTGAATAGTGGTGGTGGGTTCTGCTGTACGGCTTCTCTCAGTGGCCCTTATAAACCCAACACCACCACGACCACCACCACTTTTCACATACATTATGACATATTTATTCATTCTGGAGTATATATCATAGTTCTGTGTTATTAATATTGTTTATTATGTCATATTAGATGAATTGTGATTGATAAATAAGCCATAGAGATGATAGCATCATATTGAAGCATAATAAACTCGCCTCCCTCTGTTCTCCTACCTGTCTTCCATACACCAACGAGAGTCAGTAAAGGTAAGTGTGATGTTAAATGTTCATTTATCCATTTTATTAGTGATTTATATTTGTCATTCTTTTCTATAAATCTATATTTAACCTTTAAAACAAATTTTTTTTGCTAATACTTTTGGGTGTCTGAAATGGATTAATTGGATTTACATTACAGTGGTCCCTCACTTTTAGTAGTTCTCGGGAATCATAGATTTCGGAAATCATAGGGATATTTTCATATAAACATGGGCTCGCTAATCATAGGTTGACTCGCGAATAGTAGTTCGTCCGGGACGCATATGCACAGTGTGAGCCGGGGCGGCCTCCCTACCCAGCTAGTCTGGCATTGTTTACCAGCGAGCGAAGGTCCCCTCACGTGCTCCTACGAAATATTTCATAATATTCCACTCATTTTAGTGCTTGCAAGTACTAAATAAGCTACCATGGCTCCAAAGAAAGCTCCTAGTGCCAAGCCTGTGGTAAAGAAGGTGAGAAATACGATTGAATTTAAGAAAAACGTCATTGAGCAATATGAAAGTTAAATCAGTTGTTAAATCAATTGTGGCACTGGGGAATTCCATGGGGTTGGATGTGAGTTTGGAGGATGTGGAAGAATTGGTGGAAGACCACAACGAAGAGCTCACCACTGAGGAGCTGCAAGAGCTTCAGCAGGAACAGCAACAGATCGCAGCTCAGAATCTTGCTGCACAGGAGGAGGAAGAGAGATGGAAGAAAGTGTCTTCTTCAGAAATTAAAGAGATTTTTGCTATGTGGGGTAAGATGGAAAGCTTTATTGAGAAACATCACCCTGACAAGGTTGTTGCAAGCCATGTTGGCAACATGTACAGTGACAAAGTCTTGGGCCATTTTAGGGAAGTGTTAAAGAGACGCCAGAAACAGAGCTCTCTCCACAGTTATTTTGCGAGACAGGACTCCAGTGACTCTCAAGGTGGTCCTAGTGGCATTAAGAAACAGAGAAGAGAAGCAACCCCAGAAAAGCAATTGGTACCTGAGGTGTTGATGGAAGGGGATTCCCCTTCCAAACTGTAAACAATCCAATCTCTCTCCTCCTCCAGTCTCCCATACACTAAGAAGAATCTCCAATAATGGTAAGTGTTATGCTGTTAATGTTTCATTCATCATTTTCCATTGTATTGTTTATGTACTACATCTATATTTCATGTAAAAAAATTTTTTGTTTTAATACTTCTGGGTGTCAGGAACGGATTAATTGTATTTACATTATTTCTTATGGGGAAAATTGATTCGCAAATCGTAGATTTCGTTAATAGTAGCAGCTCCAGGAACGGATTAACTACGAAAAACGAGGGACCACTGTATTTCTTATGGGGAAAATGGATTTGTCATTCGTGAATTTTGCCATTAGGCAGACTCTCTGGAGCGGATTAATCACGAAACTTGGGGGTCCACTGTATGACCAAAACTCGCTATACGGCTCCCCCCACCTGACTTTCTAATATGGTCACCGCTCTCCACCCGGTTTGTTTACATTCTCCGTGAGCTCTGCGTCTCTCCATTATGGCTGGAAACTTTAACATAAAAAAGTTATTTTATATGTACTCTGATAATTATACGTATGTATACCTTTTTTTTTTTTTTTTTTTTCAACAAGTCGGCCGTCTCCCACCAAGGCAGGGTGACCCAAAAAAGAAAGAAAATCCCCAAAAAGAAAATACTTTCATCATCATTCAACACTTTCACCACACTCACACATTATCCCTGTTTTTGCAGAGGTGCTCAGAATACACAGTTTAGAAGCATACACATATAAAGATACACAATATATCCCTCCAAACTGCCAATATCCCAAACCCCTCCTTTAAAGTGCAGGCATTGTACTTCCCATTTCCAGGACTCAAGTCCGACTATATGAAAATAACCGGTTTCCCTGAATCCCTTCACTAAATATTACCCTGCTCACACTCCAATAGATCGTCAGGTCCCAAGTATCATTCGTCTCCATTCACTCCTATCTAACACGCTCACGCACGCTTGCTGGAAGTCCAAGCCCCTCGCCCACAAAACCTCCTTTACCCCCTCTCTCCAACCCTTTTGAGGACGACCCCTACCCCTCCTTCCTTCCCCTATAGATTTATATGCTTTCCATGTCATTCTACTTTCATCCATTCTCTCTAAATGACCAAACCACCTCAACAACCCCTCTTCTGCCCTCTGACTGCTTTTATTAACTCCACACCTTCTCCTAATTTCCACACTCCGAATTTTCTGCATAATATTTACACCACACATTGCCCTTAGACAGGACATCTCCACTGTCTCCAACCGTCTCCTTGCTGCTGCATTTACCACCCAAGCTTCACATCCATATAAGAGTGTTGGTACTACTATACTTTCATACATTCCCTTCTTTGCCTCCATAGATAACGTTTTTTGACTCCACATATACCTCAACGTACCACTCACCTTTTTTCCCTCATCAATTCTATGATTAACCTCATCCTTCATAAATCCATCCACCGACACGTCAACTCCCAAGTATCTGAAAACATTCACTTCTTCCATACTCCTCCTCCCCAATTTGATATCCAATTTTTCTTTATCTAAATCATTTGATACCCTCATCACCTTACTCTTTTCTATGTTCACTTTCAACTTTCTACCTTTACACACATTCCCAAACTCATCCACTAACCTTTGCAATTTTTCTTTAGAATCTCCCATAAGCACAGTATCATCAGCAAAAAGTAACTGTGTCAATTCCCATTTTGAATTTGATTCCCCATAATTTAATCCCACCCTTCTCCCGAACACCCTAGCATTTACTTCTTTTACAACCCCATCTATAAATATATTAAACAACCATGGTGACATTACACATCCCTGTCTAAGACCTACTTTTACCGAGAAGTATTCTCCTTCTCTTCTACACACCTTAACCTGAGCCTCACTATCCTCATAAAAACTCTTAACAGCATTTAGTAACTTACCACCTATTCCATATACTTGCAACATCTGCCACATTGCTCCTCTATCCACTCTATCATATGCCTTTTCTAAATCCATAAATGCAATAAAAACTTCCCTACCTTTATCTAAATACTGTTCACATATATGCTTCAATGTAAACACTTGATCTACACATCCCCTACCCACTCTGAAGCCTCCCTGCTCATCCGCAATCCTACATTCTGTCTTACCTCTAATTCTTTCAATTATAACCCTACCGTATACTTTTCCTGGTATACTCAGTAAACTTATTCCTCTATAATTTTTACATTCTCTTTTGTCCCTTTTCCCTTTATATAAAGGGACTATACATGCTCTCTGCCAATCCCTAGGTACCTTCCCCTCTTTCATACATTTATTAAATAAAAGTACCAACCACTCCAACACTATATCCCCCCCTGCTTTTAACCCTTTGAGGGTCGACAGGCCCTCTCCGAAACTCGTTCTCAGGGTCGGCCAAATTTAAAAAAAAAAAAAAATTATTTTCTCTTATGAAAAGATAGAGCATCTTTTCCCGATCATAAAGACACCAAAAGTTTGAAATTTGATAGAAAACTTACGGAATTATGCTCTCGCAAAGTTAGCGGTCTCGGCGATGTTTACGCATCGGCGATTTTGCCCACTTTGAGCCCCATTTTCGGCCAATTTCACTGTACTAGTCGACAAAAAACATGAATATTTCGCTAGAACTCCATTTTTTCTATCGAATGGGTGCAAGAAACCACTCATTTATGAAATTCAACTATCCAGTACAGTGGTCAGAATTAGCAATTTTGCCAATTTCACACAAATTTCAAAAGATGCCAATTTCCGAATAGGGTCCAGAATAAACAAGAAAGACATTCCTAGCACTAAAATGACATTTCCTCTAGTCATTAGTAACGTCTCAAGGCCCCTCTTATATTCTTTTGCTTTCCACTTTGAATTTTTATTTTCACAAAAAATATAAGATTTACTGTTATGCAGACTACTGCATTAGTGTAAAAAATGGTATAAATATTATTGGGGCACTTGTGAAAGAATATTAGACTCACCAGTTGACGTGTATTGCACGCTTGGCACGATTTGTGTACTTTTGAAGTTTGGTAAAAATCGAACATTTCTGCTACTTTGAGCTCAATTTCAAGGCACTTTTCATTGTAAAACCAGTCAAAATCATCTCAATTTCTGTAATATGTCTTCCATTCTATAAAATGAGACCAAGAAAACTAGAATACAACAATAAATACCATACGAAAATACACTGCAAAGTCGCTGATTTATTCAAAAAAAATGGTCAAAGTTTTTTTTTCTCATTATGCACTGTGTGCTGCAGGATTTTTTTTAGACTGTGCACACTGACCACATAGACCCATTCTTTCATATGAAGGCCTACCAGCTTTCTCCCACTAGATTTGAGGCCGCTAGAATTTATGAGTACTAGTACGTCAAAAACCCCTACGAGTAAGACGTACTAGTACGACGAAAACCCTCAAAGGGTTAACATTTCTGTCATGTTCCCATCAGTTCCAGCTGCTTTACCCCCTTTCATTCTACGTAATGCCTCGCATACCTCCACCACACTTACATTCTGCTCTTCTTCACTCCTAAAAGATGGTATACCTCCCTGGCCAGTGCATGAAATTACCGCCTCCCTTTCTTCCTCAACATTTAAAAGTTCCTCAAAATATTCTCGCCATCTACCTAATACCTCCCTCTCCCCATCTACTAACTCCCCTACTCTGTTTTTAACTGACAAATCCATACTTTCCCTAGGCTTTCTTAACTAACTTGTTTAACTCACTCCAAAATTTTTTCTTATTTTCATTAAAATTTCTTGACAGTGCCTCTTCCACTCTATCATCTGCTCTCCTTTTGCACTCTCTCACCACTCTCTTCACCTTTCTTTTACTCTCCATATACTCTGCTCTTCTTATAACACTTCTGCTTTGTAAAAACCTCTCAGAAGCTACCTTTTTCTCTTTTATCACACCCTTTACTTCATCATTCCACCAATCACTCCTCTTTCCTCCTGCCCCCACCCTCCTATAACCACAAACTTCTGCCCCACATTCTAATACTGCATTTTTGAAACTATTCCAACCCTCTTCAACCCCCCCACTACTCATCTTTGCACTAGCCCACCTTTCTGCCAATAGTCGCTTATATCTCACCCGAACTTCCTCCTCCCTTAGTTTATACACTTTCACCTCCCTCTTACTTGTTGTTGCCACCTTCCTCTTTTCCCATCTACCTCTTACTCTAACTGTAGCTACAACTAAATAATGATCCGATATATCAGTTGCCCTTCTATAAACACGTACATCCTGGAGCCTACCCATCAACCTTTTATCCACCAATACATAATCTAATAAACTACTTTCATTACGTGCTACATCATACCTTGTATATTTATTTATCCTCTTTTTCATAAAATATGTATTACTTATTACAAATTTCTTTCTACACATAGCTCAGTTAAAGGCTCCCCATTTACATTTACCCCTGGCACCCCAAGTTTACCTTCTGCTCCGTAACATTTTTACCCACTTTAGCATTGAAATCCCCAACCACTGTTACTCTCACACTTGATTCAAAACTCCCCATGCATTCACTCAACATTTCCCAAAATCAATCTCTCTCCTCTACACTTCTCTCTTCTCTAGGTGCATACACGCTTACTATAACCCACTTTTCACATTCAATCTTTATTTTACTCCACATAATCCTTGAATTACAGTGGACCCCCGCATAGCGACCTTAATCCGTGCAAGAGGGCTGGCTGTTATGCGAAATGTTCGCTATGTGAATGAATTTTCCCCATAAGAAATAATGGAAATCAAATTAATCCGTGCAAGACACCCAAAAGTTTGAAAAAAAAAATTTTACCACATGAAATATACATTTTCCTACACACAAAGAGAAGGATACATGCACAATAGTAGAGTAGTACATGCACAATATATATTGTGCATGTACTACTCTACTAAATGAAGAATAAATGACACTTACCTTTATTGAAGATGCAGCAATGACTGATGAGACACTGTGTCCTGGGAGTGCCTTTTCCTCCTGAGTACTGTAAGTCCTGTTTGGTATTTTCTTCCAGAACAGGCCTTATCACACTGTGTATGTCACTACGATTCTTAAATCTCTCAAACCAACCTTTGCTGGCTCTAAATTCACCAATATGAGCACTAGTTCCAGGCATTTTCCCTGTTCACCTGGGTGTTAGTCGACTGGTGTGGGTTGCATCCTGGGAGACAAGATTAAGGACCCCAATGGAAATAAGTTAGACAGTCTTCGATGACACTGACTTTTTTGGGCTATCCTGGGTGGCAAATCCTCTGGGGTTAATTGTTTCTTGGTATTCTCAATAAGCCACACCAACAACGGTGCTACAGCAGCAGCAGCAGCAGCTGACGATGTTACAGCAGCAGCAGACGATGCTACAGCAGCAGCAGCAGACGATGCTACAGCAGCAACAGACGATGCTACAGCAGCAGCAGACGATGCTACAGCAGCAACTGACGATGTTACAGCAGCAGCAGACGATGCTACAGCAGCAGCAGCAGCAGACGATGCTACAGCAGCAACAGACGATGCTACAGCAGCAGCAGACGATGCTACAGCAGCAACTGACGATGTTACAGCAGCAGCAGACGATGCTACAGCAGCAGCAGCAGCAGACGATGCTACAGCAGCAGCAGCAGCTGACGGTGGAACAGCAGCAACAGACGATGCTACAGCAGCAACAGACGATGCTACAGCAGCAGCAGACGATGCTACAGCAGCAACTGACGATGTTACAGCAGCAGCAGACGATGCTACAGCAGCAGCAGCAGCAGACAATGCTACAGCAGCAGCAGCAGCTGACGGTGGAACAGCAGCAACAGACGATGCTACAGCAGCAACAGACGATGCTACAGCAGCAGCAGACGATGCTACAGCAGCAGCAGATGATGCTACAGCAGCAGCAGACGGTACTACAGCAGCAGGAGCAGCTGACGGTGGTACAGCAGCAGCAGCTGACAGTGCAGCAGCAGCTGACGGTGATACAGCAGCAGCAGCAGCTGTACCACCAATAGTAGCGATGGTTGATTGGGGTTTATTATACAACCTGGCCAGCTCGGAGACACGCACTCCACTTTCATACTTATCAATGATCTTTTTCTTCATCTCCATAGTAATTCTCACCCTTATTGCTGTAGGGTTGGCACTAGAAGCTTTCTTGGGGCCCATGGTCACTTATTTTCCAGAAAAAAATCACCAAAAACACTGTAATAATACAAAATGTTCCGATTGTATGCTTGGATGTTACCGCGGAGGCTGGCTGGTAAACAATGCCACCCGCGGAACATGTGAGCGTGGCTCAGGCCGCACATTGGACGCGTCTCGGACGAAGGCCGCTGAGCGGGTTTTTGTCCACTATGCGGGGCAAAATTTTAGCGATCAAAGCGTCCGCTATGCGGATTGTCCGTTATGCAAGGCGTCCGTTATGCGGGGGTCCACTGTAATACATTTGTAGTCCCTCTTTTCCTGCCATAGCTTATCCTTCAACATTATTGCTACTCCTTCTTTAGCTCTAACTCTATTTGAAACCCCTGACCTAATCCCATTTATTCCTCTCCATTGAAACTCTCCCACCCCCTTCAGCTATACCTGTACCTAAATATACTTACTGTTCTGGCGTACAGGTACACATTACAATCCGTAAGAGTGTCTTATGTCTCAAGATGCCATATTAGTAATGATAATAATACTCAATAATAATCATTGACTCTCATTATGTATCGTATATTGCTTTAGTATACACATTTTCATTAATCCATGTATGATATTTTTTCAAAATTATATAATAAACACGATACATAACATACAAACATGATAAATACACCCCACAGTAGAATAAATTAACATAAATATGAGATGTGGTAGCCAGGCGACTTGTATAAGTGATGGCAAGAATAACGTTTTCTCAAGTGCAACATCAGAGAAAATGTGCACAGTAGGGCCCCGCTTTACGGCGTTTCGCGTTACGGCATTCCGCTAATACGGTCATTTCAAATTATGACCAAAATTCGCTATACGGCTCCCCCCACCTGACTTTCTAATACGTTCACCATGCCCCACCCTGTTTGTTTACATTCTATGTGAGATTCGTAAGCACTAAGTCTCTCCATTATGTCTGGAAACTCTAAAATTTCAAGTGTTTTTAAAAGTTATTTCATATTTTATATATACTGTACATGTACTCTGATAATTATACTTATGCATACACCTACCATCCGACTTACGACCGAGTTCGGTCCCGAGAAACCGGTCGTAAGTTGAAATGGTCGTAAGTCGAACTTTACTACTGAATATCAACAAAACATTTTTGTAATGACTTTATTTTATTGTTTTATTTTGGTATTTCATGTTTTACTTTACTTTTTATGTTGTTAGTACTGTATTTTATACTGTAAGGTTTAGGATAAACACTGTGTACAACACAAATAGTTGTTTATTTTCCAGAAATTTGGCATAAAAAACACGGTCGTAAGTCGAGTGGTCGTAAGTCGAGCAGGTCGTAAGTCGGATGGTAGGTGTACTTGTACCTAAATAAACTTACATACTGTGCTGGTGTGCAGGTTCGCATTAAAATCAATAAGAGTGTCTTATGTCTTGAGATGTCATATTAGTAATGATAATAATCACCGAGTCTCATTTAAATGTTGTATATTACGTTAACCCTTTCAGGGTCCAGAGGCTAAATTTCAAAGTGTGCACCAGGGTCCAAGAATTTTCAAAAAAAAAAATGTTTGTTATCTTTTCTTATGAAATGGTAGAGAATCTTTTTCTGAAGGTAATAAAACAAAAAGTACGAAATTTGATGGAAAATTGACGAAATTATGCTCTCACAAATTTTGATGTGTCAGCGATATTTACGAATCGGCGATTTTGCTGACTTTGACTCCCATTTTAGGCCAATTACATTATTCCAGTCAACTAAATTCTTAGCTATTTCACTAGTATTACTTCTGTTCTATCGATTGAGCACAAGAAATTGCCAAATCAACTGTATCAACTACAAAATAAAGTGATCGGAAATTGGTAATTTAGCCAATTTAACACAAAGTTCAAAATATTCCGATTTCAAAATAGGGTTCAGAATAAACAATGCAGGCATTCCTGGCACTAAACTAACATTTCCTCTGTTCATTAGTTATGTTTTGAGGCTTTACAAACGAATTCTATTTTTATTTTTTATTCACATAATGAATTTTTATTCAAACCAAAAAATAGATGATTTACTGTTATGCAATATTGTAATAATTGTATAAATATCATCACCACGTTTGTGAATGTATATTAGACCCAGCAGCTAGCGTGTATAAGACGTGTGAGGTCGTTTGTTTACTCTTGAACATCAGCAAAAATTTAACATTTCCGCTATTTTGAGCTCAGTTTCAAGCCATTTCCGGTGCTAAAACCAATCAAAATCATCTCTATTTCTGTAATATGTCTTCCATTCTATCAAATGAGACCAAGAAATTGCAAATACAACTATAAAAAACATAGGAAAAAACACTGCAAAGTCGCTGTTTTAATAAAAAATCACGGTCTCAGTTTTTTTCTCTCGTTATACACTGTGCTGCAGGATTTGTTTTATGTGGTGCACACATAACACATAGATGTATTCTCTCATATCTAGGCCCAAATTTACCACACAGCTTTTCAGAGTGAGCTGAGCTCATGACGTAGATCTACGGTTTGGACCCTGAACATAAGATCTACGGCAAGGACCCTGTAAGGGTTAATACACACATTTCCATTAATCCATCTATGATACTATTTTCAAAATTATTTAAAAAACATGATGCATAGCATATAAACATGATAAATACACCCCACAGTTGAATAAATAAACAAATATGAGATGTGGTAACCAGACGACTTGCACAAATGACGCCATATTAGAAATAATCATAATCACCGAGTCTCATTAAATGTCATATATTATGTTAATGTGCACATTTTCATTAATCCAGCCATGATATTTTTTCAAAATTATATAATAAACACGATACATAATATATAAAGATGATAAATACACTCCACAATAGAATAAATAAACATAAATATGAGACGTTGTAGCCAGATAACTTGTACAAGTGATGGCAATACCGCATACCGATACCGATTTTGCCTCGCATACCGCTAAAAAACCCTCTCAACGCTGTTCGTCTGAGACGCGTCTAATGTGCGGCCTGAGCCAGCCTCACATGTTCCACCGGTGGCATTGTTTACCAGCCAGCCTCCGCTGTAACATCCAAACATACAATCGGAACATTTCGTATTACAGTGTTTTTGGTGATTTTATCTGCAAAATAAGTGACCATGGGCCCCAAGAAAGCTTCTTGTGCCAACCCTACAGCAATAAGGGTGAGAATTACTATAGAGATGAAGAAAGAGATCATTGCTAAGTATGAAAGTGGAATGCGTGTCTCCGAGCTGGCCAGGTTGTATAATAAACCCCAATCAACCATCGCTACTATTGTGGGCAACAAAACGGCAATCAAGCAAGCTGTTCTTGCCAAAGGTTCAACTGTGTTTTCGAAACAGAGATCGCAAGTGATGGAAGATGTTGAGAGACTCTTATTGGTATGGATAAATGAAAAACAGATAGCAGGAGATAGCATCTCTCAAGTGATCATAAGTGAAAAGGCTAGGAAGTTGCATGAGGATTTAATTTAAAAAAATGCCTGCAACTAGTGATGATGTGAGTGAATTTAAGGCCAGCAAAGGTTGGTTTGAGAGATTTAAGAAGCATAGTGGCATACATAGTGTGATAAGGCATGGTGAGGCTGCCAGTTCGGACCACAAAGCAGCTGAAAAATATGTGCAGGAATTCAAGGAGTACATAGACAGTGAAGTACTGAAACCTGAACAAGTGTTTAATTGTGATGAAACAGGCCTGTTTTGGAAGAAAATGCCAAGCAGGACTTACATTACTCAGGAGGAAAAGGCACTCCCAGGACATAAGCCTATGAAAGACAGGCTTACTCTGTTGATGTGTTCCAATGCTAGTGGTGATTGCAAAGTGAAGCCTTTATTAGTGTATCACTCAGAAACTCCCGGAGCGTTCAGGCAAAAGAATATCCTCAAGGCTAATGTGTGTGTGCTGTGGAGGGCAAACAGTAAGGCATGGGTCACTAGGGACTTTTTCTATGACTGGTTACACCATACATTTGCCCCCAATGTGAAAGATTACCTAACTGAAAAGAAATTAGACCTTAAGTGCCTCCTGGTGTTAGACAATGCCCCTGGTCATCCTACAGACGTGGCAGAGCAACTTTATGGGGACATGAGCTTCATTAAGGTGAAGTTTTTGCCTCCTAATACCACTCCTCTCCTGCAGCCCATGGACCAGCAGGTTATTGCAAACTTCAAAAAACTGTACACAAAAGCTCTGTTTGAAAGGTGCTTTGTAGTGACCTCAGAAACTCAATTGACTCTAAGAGAGTTTTGGAGAGATCACTTTAATATCCTCAATTGTGTAAACCTTATAGGTAAGGCTTGGGAGGGAGTGACTAAGAGGACCTTGAACTCTGCTTGGAAGAAACTGTGGCCAGAATGTGTAGACCAAAGGGATTTCGAAGGGTTTCAGGCTAACCATGAGAGGAGTATGCCAGTTGAGGAATCCATTGTGGCATTGGGAAAGTCCTTGGGGTTGGAGGTTAGTGGGGATGATGTGGAAGAGTTGGTGGAGGAGGACAATGAAGAACTAACCACTGATGAGCTGCTAGATCAACTTCAACAGCAAGAGGCCAGACCTGAGGAAACTGGTTCGGAGGAGGGGAGAGAGAAATTGAAGAAGTTGCCTACTTCAAAGATTAAGGAAATGTGTGCAATGTGGCTTAAAGTGCAAACCTTTTTTGATGACAATCACCCTCACACAGCTATTGCAAGCCGTGCTGGTGGCTATTACACTGACACTGTTGTGAAACACTTTAGGGATGTCATAAAGGAACGAGAGGTACAGGCCACTATGGACAGATATGTTGTGCGACAGAAGTCCAGTGACTCTGAAGCTGGTCCTAGTGGCATTAAAAGAAGAAGGGAAGTAACCCCAGAAAAGGACTTGACACCTCAAGTCTTAATGGAAGGGGATTCCCCTTGTAAACACTAAGACTCTCTCCTCCTCCCATCCCATCAGTCATCACCAGATCTTCAATAAAGGTAAGTGTCATGTAACTGTGCATGCCTTTTTCAGTTTGTGTGTTTTAAAATTAATATTTCATGTGGTAAAAATTTTTTTTTTCATACTTTGGGGTGTCTTGCACGGATTAATTTGATTTCCATTATTTCTTATGGGGAAAATTCATTCGCATAACGATAATTTCGCATAACAGTGAGCTCTCAGGAACGGATTAATATCATTATGCGGGGGTCCACTGTATAGGCTTTGTTTGTTTTGACTGTTAGCGTTCAAGTTAGAAAAAAATTATTTTTGCACAATTTTATGGGTCCTAGGGCTTTCCAGTTTTTACTAAATTGGGAAGATGTACAATGCTCTAGTTGACATCACATGAAAGATAAAGGCTAGGTTAATAATGACCCAGAGCATTTTAGCGATAATCTCAGTAGATTCCATAAAAAAATGTTGATTTTTTTTTTTTTTTTGGAAAAAATCATTAACAAAAAGCTGTTCACAATATGGCAAATCTTCTCTGGTGTTTGTAGAACCATCATTCCTCAATAACGTCTGCAAAAATCAATTCAATGAATATTTATCAAAAAAAAAAAAAAAAAAATGGATTGGAATGTCAATAACTTATTAATGAGTTTTTTTTATTTTTGTGTGTGTGTGAAATTCTAGGTAAGTGGCGCGCCACCTTTCAGCGTGCTACACCCCTCCTTCTTTCTCTACAGCATGTCGGCTACTGAGGGACTTATTGTATGCTCTCCTCACACTAGCAAGCACACAAGTTGCCATGTACAGTATTTACAATGAGATAATCATAAAAAAAAAAATAAAAAATAAAAAAAGCTCCTAATTACCAACATGTATTTTTCTGACAGCAGAACAAAAAAAAAAAACATTTAATGAAAAACATGCTTAGAAATATGATAGAAACAAGCTGATTACATGAAAATGTTGCCAGAATTTTGCACTATTTTTCAGTAAGAAAACATTTTTTTTCCATTATTTTTCAGTTTTAATGTCTTGATCACTGAAAAAAGGCTCGCCCCCTCCCTAAAGCTCTTGCTTCATACACGGAGGGCCCGAGTTTGATTCCCAATGGGGTGGAAACATTTCTACGTGTTTCCTTACACCTGTTGTCATGTTCACGTAGCAGCAAATAGGTACCTGGGTGTTAGTCGACTGGTGTGGTTCGCATACTGGGGGGACAAGATTGAGGATCCCAATGGAAATAAGTTAGACAGTCCTCTATGACGCACTGACATTCTTGGGTTATCTTGGGCAGCTAACCCTCCGGGGTTAAAAATCCAAAGAAAATCTTATCTCTCTTAGAATATTATGTGTGGGTGGGGTGGCCTGGTATGGTAGCCTGGCTGGCTACCATACATATCACACTTCATTTCTTACAATAAATACTACTCATCTTGCCCTACATTAAGGCTACAAATATTTTAAGGCAAGTAGTAAGTGTACTATGTGTATTTTATAGTTTTTTATTGTTTTTTAATGCCTAGTTCTATTGCTAACTTAATACAGTGGAACCTCGTTTTTCAGCCATAATCCGTTCCAGAAGGTTGGCCTAAATTCGAAAAGGCCTAAATTCGAAATATTTCCGTAAGAATTAATGTAAATACAATTAATCTGTTCCAGACACTTGAAAATATTCACCAAAAAATAATTTTTTAATAATTAATTATAGTTTTACATACACAAAACAATGAGAACTAAATAAAATAAATTAATAACGTTTAAATAACTATTACATACCTTTATTGAAGACTTGTTGGCTTATGGAAGACAGGGAGGGGGAGAGGGGGAGGGCAGATTATTGTTTGAAAGGGGAATCCCCCTCCATAAAGACTTTAGGTAACAAGTCCCTCTCTGGGGTTACTTCCCTTCTTTGTTTTTTAATGCCACTGGTATGAGAGTCACTGGACCCCTGTCACACAAAATAACTGTCCAGAGTGCTTTGTTTCTGGCATCTCTTTAACCTTTTCAGGGTTTCCGACATACTAGTATGGCTTACGCGCCAGGGTTTTTGACGTACTAGTACGCATAAATTCTAGCGCCCTCAAATCTAGCAAGAGAATGCTGGTAGGCCTACATATGAAAGAATGGGTCTATGTGGTCAGTGTGCGCAGTATAAAAAAAATCCTGCAGCACACAGTGCATAATGAGAAAAAAAATCTTTGACCATGTTTTTGGTTTAAAACAGCGACTTTGCACTGTAGTTTCATATGGTATTTATGGTTGTACTCTAGTTTTCCTGGTCTTATTTTATAGAATGGAAGACATACTACAGAAATTGAGACGATTTTGATTGGTTTCACAATGAAAAGTAACTTGAAATTGAGCTCAAAATAGCAGAAATGTTTGATTTTTGCCAAAGTTCAAAAGTAAACAAATCATGCCACGTGTCCAATACACATCAACTGGTGAATCTAATATTCTTTCACAAGTGCGCTGATATTATTTATACCATTTCTACACTAATACAATAGTCTGCATAACAGAATAAAAAATTCAAAGTGGAAAGCAAAAGAAATGTAAGAGTGGGCCTGGGGATGTGACTAATGAACAGAGGAAATGTTATTTTAGTGTCAGGAATGTCTTTCTTATTTATTCTGAACCCTATTTGGAAATTGGCATCTTTTGAAATTTGTGTGAAATTGGCAAAATTGCTAAATTCTGACCACTTTATTGGATAATTGAAATTGGTAAATGGGTGGCTTCTTGTACTCATTAGATAGAAAAAAAATGGAGTTCTAGCTAAATAGTTATGATTTTTGTCGACTAGTACACTGGAATTGGCCGAAAATAGGGCTCAAAGTGGGCAAAATCGCCGCTGCGTAAACATCGTCGAGACCGCTAACTTCGCAAGAGCTTAATTCCGTAAGTTTTCTATCAAATTTCATACTTTTGGTGTCATTATGATCGGGAAAAGATTCTCTATCTTTTCATAAGAAAAAAAGATTTTTTTTTTTTTTAAATTTGGCAACTCTGAGAACAAGTCTGGGAGAGGGCCTGTCGACCCTGAAAGAGTTAAGATTTCCCTAAAATGGGACAGTATTTTGTTACTGATCATGTTGCAGATATGGCTTGTTTAAGCTTGGTCAGGGTGATATTTCTCCACAAAGGTTTGCACCTCTTTCCACTTTGCACAAATGTCCTTAATCACTGAAGAAGGCACATCCTTCCCTTTCTCTTCCTCCTCCCCCTCTGAAGCAAGTTCCTTAGCTGTGGTCTATTCCTGTTACAGTTGAAAACGTTGCAGCTCTTCAGTGGTTAGCTCTTCCCTGTGGTTCTCCACCAACTCTTCCAAATCCTGGCCACTCACATCCAACCCCATGGGCTTCCCCAGCGCCACAATAGATTCCACAACAGGCAGAGGGTCGACAGGGTCAGGGTCAGGGTCAGGGTCAGCCTCAAACCTTTCAAAATCCTTCTCGAGGACTCAGTCTAGCCACAGTTGTTTCCAAGAAGAGTTCAAAGTCCTGGAAGTCACTCCCTGCCAAGCATTACCTATAAGGCTTATGCATATTGAAGTGATTCCTCCAGAACTCTCTTAGTGTCAATTCATTGTCTGAGGTCACTTCAAAGCACTTTTGAAACTGCTTTTGTGTAGAGTTTTTTGAAGTTAGAAATGATCTACTGGTCTATGGGCTGGATGAGAGGAGTGGTGTTAGGAGGCTAACGCATCTAATATGGCCAATACACGAGGCAACAGCCAAAATACGGAGTAAAATTTCTGCCGAAAAACCTGCCTAAATACGAATCAGCCGATAAACGCGGTGGCCGAAAAACAAGGTTCCACTGTATATGTTAGTGTAAACTTATCTAGTATTTATATGCATTTATAAGTAAAAAAAAAAGGGCATTCCACTTTACGGCGATTTCCACTTTACGGCAGTAGCCTGGAACCTAACCTGCCATATAAGTGGGGCCCTACTGCACATCTACTTGACAATACAAACATTTACCCAGACCTAAAGCTCTTCTTGGAGAGCTATAATAGGCATAATGCAAAAAATAAACTTCTCTTTGATACTCCGTGTTTATGGTTAAACCCATATTTAACCCTTAAATGGTCCAAACGTATATATACGTTTTTTAACATCTGAAAGTATGTAAAAAAAATATAGATCTTCTTTTTTGTTTTACATTTGAAAACGTGCAAAAAAAACTTTTACCAACATTTTTTTTTTGTTATATTTGAAAATATGTAAAAAAAAGTAGATCTACTTTTGTAGCACTACGAATTTGAACGTCGATCTGTTTGGACCGTTTAAGGGTTAAACTCTTTGCAAATAAAAGGTCCAGAAGTATGAACAAGTCTCCCTGAAGAATCTAAAAAATACAGCAGTAGCCACACTCAAAAGAAATGGTGATGAATACTGTGATACATGTCCAGTGATGCTTGATCACAAACATAATCAATACAGCCCAACTATTATATCTCTTGACTTAAAACATTAAATTCAAATACATGTTGTCTTACCATATATACTACACATACATGATTTTTGTAAACTTTTATTATTTTCTTAGCCAGTTAAAGTATTTCTTTTTTATGCATATATATCAGTGTCACTTTTTAAGTTACTGTACTTTTAGTAGCTTCTGTTTCCCAGATGATTCTGAAACCTAATGTGCGGTTTGCCCTGCAAGGTGGAGAGAGTCTGCGTTTTGGGGATGTGCAAGCCAAGTATATCATTAAACCAAAGGTAAGAAGTGTGATAAAAATATGTGAGCAGCAAATGATTAAATACAGCCTTTCCTCACCTAATGATGGAGCTCCATTCATAAGACTACATCACTAAACAAATTTGTGGCTAAGTGAGGAGCATACTATAATGGTAGTGGGTTTGTATCAACCAACTTTGATATTGTTTTAATGTCACCTTTGCACCATTTATAACATTTCTGGTATATTTTTAAATGTTTATACAGTAGTTTGCTGTATATTGTAATAAACAGAATAGAGGAAACCAGCTCTAACATACATTATCTAGGTATGTATACTGGTCAGAGAGCCCATCGTAAGTCCAAGTCGTCGGTAAACGAGTACATTGCTAAGTGAGGAGAGGCTGTACATGCAAAATCTTTATTATCTTCATATTTAAATGTCAGCTCTCATGGCACATAAGTGGGGAAATATTCAAGTTTTCAAGCACAGTTTCATGTTACCTTTTTGTCATATAATTCATGTAGTGTAAGGTTTTATGTCTTATTTTAACTGTAGTTCTGTAATGTTAATTTTCTTGCATGATTTAAACCTAGGTAGTTCTGATTGTATTTTAATGTATTTTAAGTAAAGTATGTGTACTGTACTCCATCAGCATACATGAGTTCTGTACATGCAAATTTGCATGACTGCATGTTTTGTTTTTGTCCTCTTTCCCCATTATCCAAGAATAGGTTTTTTATAAATCCAGGACTCAGGTATATATTATGATAATAACTTGATGGCTCTGAAAACTAAATTTTGTGCACAGTATCATGATGTTTTCCCATGAACTGAGTTTGCAGATCTGAGACTTGCCTGCAATAGTATGGTTATGACTGAGCTGGGCTTCTGGATTTACCTCTTTCATATTCTTATTATATCATAATGTTATGCTGAATGTCTATTAGATATAACAATTTTACACTGTAAAATGCAATGAGTAAAGGGACAACAGCAATCTGCAATGCATACCTCACTTTCCAATTGAAATATAAATTCCATGTCTCTGAATTCAACAACTACACACTTCTGAAAGAAGGAAGGAGTACATTCTGTCCATATATGGGTTCATGCCCTTAAAAAAAGTTTAAGTTGATTTATTTAATCCTTTTGCCAATTTTGTTGCACACTTTTCCCCATTCTATGCCCTCCACTCACCCTTGTGTTGATACACACTTTCACCATCATTCACACTATCACTGTCTTGCCAGAGGCGTGCGGATACGACAGTTTAGATGTCACTCTAAACGGGAAATATCCCAAACCCCTCCTCTAGAGTGCAGGCACTGTACTTCCCACCTCCAGGAATCAAGTCTGACTAACCAGTTTCCCTGAATTTGTTTTGCAGAATATTACCCTGCCCACAGCCTGACTTCTGTGTTGTCCCCAAACTCTCCTCTTTTTTTTTTTCTCCTCCCCCCAAAAAAAGTGACTGCATTTTTCCCAAAAATTATTTAAAGTTACTGTTCCCTCCCATTTTTATTTTCCTCCAATTCTTAATCCCTTTTATGTTCACACACTTTTTTACCTCCCCCAAATAAACTATTCTCCTGCCTTTCCCCAAACACCTTTCTCCTGCACTCCCCCAAACATGCTTTTCTTCCCTCACTCAAACACACTTTTTTCCTGCCCTTCACCAAACATGCTTTTCTTCCCTCCCTCAGACACACTTTTATCCTGCCCTTCACCAAACATCTTTTCTCCCTCCACCAAGCACTTTTCTTGTCCTGTTCTCACCTTTTGCTGAATAACCCACATAGGTTCAGGGTTTTGTATAAATAATAATAATCTGGAGTATCTGAGAGAGTTAGAGCAAAGGAAGGGGTAGCAGTAATGTTAAATGATCAGTTATGGAAGGAGAAAAGAGAATATGAATGTGTAAATTCAAGAATTATGTGGATTAAAGTAAAGGTTGGATGCGAGAAGTGGGTCATAATAAGCGTGTATGCACCTGGAGAAGAGAGGAATGCAGAGGAGAGAGAGAGATTTTGGGAGATGTTAAGTGAATGTATAGGAGCCTTTGAACCAAGTGAGAGAGTAATTGTGGTAGGGGACTTGAATGCTAAAGTAGGAGAAACTTTTAGAGAGGGTGTGGTAGGTAAGTTTGGGGTGCCAGGTGTAAATGATAATGGGAGCCCTTGATTGAACTTTGTATAGAAAGGGGTTTAGTTATAGGTATATACATATTTTAAGAAAAAGAGGATAAATAAGTATACACGATATGATGTAGGGGCGAAATGACAGTAGTTTTGTTGGATTATGTATTGGTAGATAAAGACTGTTGAGTAGACTTCAGGATGTACATGTTTATAGAGGGGCCACAGATATATCAGATCACTTTCTAGTTGTAGCTACACTGAGAGTAAAAGGTAGATGGGATACAAGGAGAATAGAAGCATCAGGGAAGAGAGAGGTGAAGGTTTATAAACTAAAAGAGGAGGCAGTTAGGGTAAGATATAAACAGCTATTGGAGGATAGATGGGCTAATGAGAGCATAGGCAATGGGGTCGAAGAGGTATGGGGTAGGTTTAAAAATGTAGTGTTAGAGTGTTCAGCAGAAGTTTGTGGTTACAGGAAAGTGGGTGCAGGAGGGAAGAGGAGCGATTGGTGGAATGATGATGTAAAGAGGGAGAAAAAGTTAGCATATGAGAAGTTTTTACAAAGTAGAAGTGATGCAAGGAGGGAAGAGTATATGGAGAAAAAGAGAGAAGTTAAGAGAGTGGTGAAGCAATGTAAAAAGAGAGCAAATGAGAGAGTGGGTGAGATGTTATCAACAAATTTTGTTGAAAATAAAGAAAAAGTTTTGGAGTGAGATTAACAAGTTAAGGAAGCCTAGAGAACAAATGGATTTGTCAGTTAAAAATAGGAGAGGAGAGTTATTAAATGGAGAGTTAGAGGTATTGGGAAGATGGAAGGAATATTTTGAGGAATTGTTAAATGTTGATGAAGATAGGGAAGCTGTGATTTCGTGTATAGGGCAAGGAGGAATAACATCTTGTAGGAGTGAGGAAGAGCCAGTTGTGAGTGTGGGGAAGTTCGTGAGGCAGTAGGTAAAATGAAAGGGGTAAGGCAGCCGGGATTGATGGGATAAAGATAGAAATGTTAAAAGCAGGTGGGGATATAGTTTTGGAGTGGTTGGTGCAATTATTTAAATAAATGTATGGAAGAGGTAAGGTACCTAGGATTGGCAGAGAGCATGCATAGTTCCTTTTATAAAGGCAAAGGGGATAAAAGAGAGTGCAAAAATTATAGGGGGATAAGTCTGTTGAGTGTACCTGGTAAAGTGTATGGTAGAGTTATAATTGAAAGAATTAAGAGTAAGACGGAGAATAGGATAGCAGATGAACAAGGAGGCTTTAGGAAAGGTAGGGGGTGTGTGGACCAGGTGTTTACAGTGAAACATATAAGTGAACAGTATTTAGATAAGGCTAAAGAGGTCTTTGTGGCATTTATGGATTTGGAAAAGGCGTATGACAGGTGGATAGGGGGGCAATGTGGCAGATGTTGCAAGTGTATGGTGTAGGAGGTAGGTTACTGAAAGCAGTGAAGAGTTTTTACGAGGATAGTGAGCTCAAGTTAGAGTATGTAGAAAGAGGGAAATTTTTTCCCAGTAAAAGTAGGCCTTAGACAAGGATGTGTGATGTCACCGTGGTTGTTTAATATATTTATAGATGGGTTGTAAGAGAAGTAAATGCGAGGGTCTTGGCAAGAGGCGTGGAGTTAAAAGATAAAGAATCACACACAAAGTGGGAGTTGTCACAGCTGCTCTTTGCTGATGACACTGTTGCTCTTGGAGATTCTGAAGAGAGTTGCAGAGATTGGTGGATGAATTTGGTAGGGTGTGCAAAAGAAGAAAATTAAAGGTGAATACAGGAAAGAGTAAGGTTATGAGGTAACAAAAAGATTAGGTGATGAAAGATTGAATATCAGATTGGAGGGAGAGAGTATGGAGGAGGTGAACGTATTCAGATATTTGGGAGTGGACGTGTCAGCGGATGGGTCTATGAAAGATGAGGTGAATCATAGAATTGATGAGGGAAAAAGAGTGAGTGGTGCACTTAGGAGTCTGTGGAGACAGAGAACTTTGTCCTTGGAGGCAAAGAGGGGAATGTATGAGAGTATAGTTTTACCCAAACGCTCTTATATGGTGTGAAGCGGTTGGGTGATGAATGTTCCCAGCGAGGAGAAGGCTGGAGGCAGGGGAGATGTCATGTCTGAGGGCAATTGTTGTGTAAATTTAAATGAGAGAATTCGTAGTTTGGAAGTTGGGAGGAGGTGCGGGATTACCAAAACTGTTGTCCAGAGGGCTGAGGAAGGGTTGTTGAGGTGGTTCGGACATGTAGAGAGAAGGGAGCGAAATAGAATGACTTCAAGAGGTATCAGTCTGTAGGGAAGGAAGGGGGGGTAGGGGTCGGCCTAGGAAGGGTTGGAGGGAGGGGGTAAAGGAGGTTTTGTGTGCGAGGGGCTTGGACTTCCAGCAGGCATGCGTGAGCGTGTTTGATAGGAGTAAAGGAGACAAATGGTTTTTTAATACTTGACGTGCTGTTGGAGTGGGGAGCAAAGTAACATTTATGAAGGGATCAGGGAAACCGGCAGGCCGGACTTGAGTCCTGGAGATGGGGAAGTACAGTGCCTGCACTCTGAAGGAGGGGTGTTAATGTTGCAGTTTAAAAACTGTAGTGTAAAGCACCCTTCTGGCAAGACAGTGATGGAGTGAATGATGGTGAAAGTTTTTCTTTTTCGGGCCACCCTGCCTTGGTGGGGAAACGGCCGGTGTGATAAATAATAAAAAAAATAATAATAATAATAAAGAAAGAATGCCATTTACTATGGGTGTGAGGCATGGGTTTTTGAATATTGCAGCGAGGAGGAGGAGGAGGAGATAGAGGAGATGGAGGAGATGGAGATGGAGGAGGGGAGATGGAGATGGGATGGAGGAGATGGAGATGGAGATGGAGGGGGAGGAGGAGATGGAGATGGAGATGATGGAGGAGATGGAGGAGGAGGAGATGGAGATGGAGGAGGAGGAGATGGAGATGGAGGAGGAGATGGAGATGGAGGAGGAGATGGAGATGGAGGAGGAGATGGAGATGGAGGAGATGGAGATGGAGGAGATGTGGGGGTAACCAAGGGTTCAGTTCAGAGGGCTGAGGAGGGGCTGTTGAGGTGGTCTGGGCATGTAGAGAGGATGGAAAGGATAGATTTGTGAAGAGGGTTTATACATCTGTGGTGGAAGGAAAGGGTCATTCCAGGAATGGTTGGAGGGAGGGGGTAAAAGAGACTTTGAGTTTTAGGGGCTTGAAAGTCCACCACACTTGTGTGAGTGTGTTAGAGGTAAATGGAGACAAGTGGTTTATAATGGACCTGCTGTTGGAGTGTGAGCAAGGTAACTTTTATGAAGGGATTCAGAAAACCCAGTTAGGCAAACTTGAACTCTTAAGGTGGGAAGGGCAGTGCCTGCATTCTGTGGAGGGTTATGGATGCTCCAGTCAGAGGGTAATCTGATTGTGATGCAAACACACTTTTGGAAAGATGGCAGTTGAATGAATGATGGGGAATGTGTTTTCATCTTTGAGTCATCCTGCCTTTACAGGAGATGACTGTTGAGTTAATAATAATAATGAGACCTGTATCTGTATGTGTATATATACTCAGTAAAGTTTTTCTATAACATTCTCAGCAGATCCAGAATCAAGACAGTGGATCAGAGACAGAGTCAGAACCTATGTTTTCACTGAATGATTCTGAAGAGAAGCCGACCTCACCAGTATCAAGCCATCACCTGTCTGGTATGTTATTTTTTATAGTCAGTGGTGTATTATGAAAAAATGTTAGCACACATAAACAAATGACACTTAAGCATTTTGATAAAGCAGAAGTATGAATATTTATAAATGTTTGTTTTTATTGGTTCATTTAACTCACTATTTTAAACAGTTCTCTGGAATTCTTCTTAAATTTTTTAGTAAAATGATCAGTAACTTTGCTCTAAAATTTTGATTTGCTGTGAAGATTTGATAATAATAATTGTTCAGCTGACAAGTGCAAAACTTTGCAATCTTTATTAGCATTGAGAATTTCTGGAGTAAGTTTTAATTTGTTTCAGAGTAAAGAGGCTGTACTCAGCAGATGTTGTCATTGCTGTAACTATTAATATTAAATGACAAACCTAGTTGCGTCACTGTAAGCAATTTCCAAGTCACTCATCTTTAGAAATTTCAAAATTTTTGTTATAGTTTTATGTTTGAATTCTTCTAACATGTCAGTTGTGATATCAGATATCAGAAACAGGAAATCAAAGAAATTGTTCTAATTATCCTGCAGTGACTTAAAAACAAGTTTTAGCAGTTCTTTTCTAAACCTGCACAATGATGGAAAGTATTATCCTCTGCTCTTAAGACTCGATTTAATACTGAAAAGCAGTTTTCACAAATTATCTTATCCCCTCTAACAAAGAGCTGGAAGAGAAAATGCTGTGTATTGATGGTTAACCTTGGATTCTGTAATGTACTGTAACATACATTAAGCTGTAATTATGCACTCTCATGCCCTCTAATTTGTTATGGATAGTCAGAAGGAAATTCCACAATGCTTTTTTTCTTTTTCTTTTTTGTGTAGTTCCCTAGTTTTTTCTTAAATATTGAAAAGATAACTTTGATTATAGCAGACCACCACGCTTTGCCTTAATGAGTTCATGACAAAGAGATTGGATCGTATGTATATGAGCTCAACTACTGAAACAAAAGAGAGGAACATAAAATTGTGGTTGTCCTCTTCAGGAGAGGACAACCACAATGATGGTTACACTTGTAAAAGGCTCACCTAGCTTGTATATATGTATGTATACATTAAGACCTGGTCTCTGGCTTACATTTTTATTCTTACTTAGTTCTGTTGATCACTTATGTATTTTTTTTTTTTTTAACTATTGTCGTGCAACTAGAAAAGAAATTTCATTGATAATATTCAAGAATGTCTTCCTCAGATTTCATCCCAGAGACCCCAGCAGCTACTAAAACAAATTCAACTCAGATTGACATTGATAGTAAGACATTTGTTCCTGAGTCACCATCAGCCTCGCAGAACACACACATCTCTGAAAATCACACAAAGTTGATAGTGCCAGAATCTCCAGACAATATATCTGCAGTAAAAGTTAGTAATATTATCTTTTCTTTCTTTCATGTTTGGGTTTGATATTCAAATAATTTCAGGATTTCTTGTAATTTACTTTTTTTTTTTTTTTTTTTTTTTTACGAGTCGGCCGTCTCCCACCAAGTTTAAGTGATTAAGTGACCCATTCATTCATTTTTGTAATAAAATATTCTTGGTGTTAGTGTGGGGAAATGTGCAGTATTTTGTGGAGAGTTTGAGCAGAAGGTTGCTGAATATTAATTATTGATAATTAATACCAGATACAGTGGACCCTCGTTTTTCATAAGCATCGAAATTTGTAATTTTCACAAATCATAAAGTTTTTTTTTGGCAAAATATTAACTCACGAATCGTTGTTTGACTCATATACGTAGTCGTTCATCCCAGACGCGTTTGGGCGGCCCCGAGCGGCCCCACACACCATTCACAGTCAGTGTGCCATTGTTTATCAGCAAGTGTGCACGATCCCACACGCTCATATGATACATTTTGTAATACTCCATTCTTTTTCATGCTTGCAACTGCTAAATAAGCCACCATAGGTCCAAGGAAAGCTAGTGCCAGCCCTTTGGTAAAGAAGGTGACAAACACGATAGAATTAAAGAAAAAGATTGTAGATAAATACAAAAGTGGTGGTGGTAGTGATAGTGGTAGAGGACGTGGTAGTGATGGTGGTAGAGGATGGTAGTGGTTGTGATGGTGGTAGAGGGTGGTAGTGATGGTGGTAGAGGGTGGTAGTAATGGAGATTTGTGCATTGTGAAGTAGGATGGAAAGATTTGTGGAGGAACATCACCCTAACAAAGCTGTTGCAAGCTGTGTCGGCAACATGTACAATGACAATGTCTTGTCCCATTTTAGGGAAATATTAAAGAGACTCCAGAAACAGAACTCTCTGGACAAATATTTAGTGCCACAGGTGTGCAGTGACTCTCAGGCTGGTCCTAGTGGCATTAAAAAACAAAGAAGGGAAGTAACCCCAGAAAAGGACTTGGTATCTGAAATCTTTATGGAAGGGGATTCCCCTTCCAAACAGTAATTTCTCCATCCTCTCCCCTCCTCCTATCTTCCATACACTAAAAAGAATCTTCAATAAAGGTAAGTGTCATGTTGTTATTGTTTTATTCTTCATGTCTCATTGTTTTCTGTGTATGTACATCTATATTCATGTAAAAATATTTTGTTTTAATACTTTTGGGTGTCTGGAATGGGTTAATTGAATTTACATTATTTCTTATGGGGAAAATGGTTTCGCAAATCATCAATTTCGCCATTAGTCACACTCTCTGGAATGGATTAATTACGAAAAACGAGGGTCCACTGTACTTGTAGACATGCAAAAGCTCAAAGAGAAATGCCAACAATTATAGCATCCTTGGGATGAGTGTTACAATAGGGAAAGATGAAGAAAACCAGCATCCATTGCAAACAGGTACATCCTTTGACAGTATTATAATTGCCTCATTCACTTGCAGATAAAAAAAAATTAGCAACAGTAAGGCTGAAGGTACTATAATGCTTAGTATCTATATACTGTGGTACCTTGACTTATGAGTATAATTCGTTCCTTGTAACTCAGTTTGCTTGTATACCAAATAAATTTTCCTCAGTAAAATGCCATTAATCCGTTCCAGCAGAATTCCTGGAATGATGAAGTAAAGGGTGTGATAAAAGAGAAAAAAAAATTTAGCTTATGAGAGGTTTTTATAAAGCAGAAGTGTTATAAGAAGAGTAGAGTATATGGAGAGTAAAAGAAAGGTAAAGAGAGTGGTAAGAGAGTGCAAAAAGAGCAGATGATAGAGTGGGAGAGGCACTGTCAAGAAATTTTAATGAAAATCAGAAAAAATTTTGGAGTGAGTTAAACAAGAAAGCCTAGAAAACAAATAGATTTGTCAGTTAAAAACAGAGTAGGGGAGTTAGTAGATGGGGAGATGGAGGTTTTGTTTAGATGGCGAGAATATTTTGAGGAACTTTTAAATGTCGACGAAGAAAGGGAAGCGGTAATTTAATGCACTGGCCAGGGAGGTATACCATCTTTTAGGAGTGAAGAAGAACAGGATGTGAGTGTGGGGGAGGTGCGTGAGGCATTACGTAGAATGAATGGGGGTAAAGCAGCTGGAACTGATGGGATCATGACAGAAATGTTAAAAGCAGGGGGGGATATAGTGTTGGAGCAGTTGGTATTTTTGTTTAATAAATGTATGAAAGAGGAGAAGGTACCTAGGGATTGGCAGAGAGCATGTATAGTCCCTTCATATAAAGGGAAGGGGGACAAAAGAGATTGTAAAAATTATAGAGGAATAAGTTTACTGAGTATACCAGGAAAAGTGTACGGTAGGGTTATAATTGAAAGAATTAGAGGTAAGACAGAATGTACGATTGCGGATGAGCAAGGAGGTTTCAGAGTGGGTAGGGGATGTGTAGATCAAAGTGTTTACATTGAAGCATATATGTGAACAGTATTTAGATAAAGGTAGGAAAGTTTTTATTGCATTTATGGATTTAGAAAAGGCATATGATAGAGTGGATAGGGGAGCAGTGTGGCAGATGTTGCAAGTATATGGAATAGGTGGTAAGTTACTAAATGCTGTAAAGAGTTTTTATGAGGATAGTGAGGCTCAGGTTAGGGTGTGTAGAAGAGAGGGAGACTACTTCCCGGTAAAAGTAGGTCTTAGACAGGGATGTGTAATGTCACCATGGTTGTTTAATATACAGTAGGGCCCCACTTATACGGCAGGTTAGGTTCTAGGCTACCTCCGTAAAGCGGAAATCACCGTAAATTGGAACACCCTTTTTTTCCACTTATAAATGCATACAAATGCTAGATAACAAGTTTACACTAACATATATTAAGTTAGCAATAGAACTAGGCATCAAAAAACAATAAAAAAGTACAATACACTCATAGTGCACTCATTACTTACCTTAAAATATTTGTAGTCTTAATCTAGGGTGAGACAAGTAGTATTTATTGTAAGAAATCAAGTGTGGTATGTATGGTAGTCAGCCGGGCTACCATACCAGGCCACCCCACCTACACATAATATTCTATTTCATTTAAGCATCCCAGAGCGATAAAATGCATATACAGTTTACTCATTATTTACCTTAAAATATTTGTAGTCTTAATCTAGGGTGAGATGAGTAGTATTTATTGTAAAAAATCAAGTGTGGTCTGTATGGTAGTCAGCCAGACTACCATACCAGGCCAACCCACCCACACATATATTCTATGATATTTAAGCATCCCAGAGCGATAAAATATATATACAGTTCACTCATTACTTACCTTAAAATATTTGTAGTATTAATGTAGGGTCAGGAGTAAATAAATGAGATAAAACGAATAAATGAGAGAGAAAGAATGAGTGCATGAGAGAGGACAGGCGCAGAGTTATGTAAACAAACTAGGCGAAGGTAAGTTTTGTAAACAAACAAAGTGTACACGTCTGGTTTGTGTACAAGTTACACTGTGTACAGGTTGCCTCTACATTGATACAGTAGAATAAATAAAGAAGAACACTCCCATTTTCATGTAACATCATTTTGAGAAGAAATGACGCTCTGAGTGAAGGCATTGGAAATAAGTCACTCTGACTTTTTTGGGTTATCCTAGGTTCTCTACACATATACTGTTATGTATGATAATCTTTTTTTTTTTATTATCACACTGGCCGATTCCCACCAAGGCAGGGTGGCCCGAAAAAGAAAAACTTTCACCATCATTCACTCCATCACTGTCTTGCCAGAAGGATGCTTTACACTACAGTTTTTAAACTGCAACATTAACACCCCTCCTTCAGAGTGTAGACACTGTACTTCCCATCTCCAGGACTCAAGCCCGGCCTGCTGGTTTCCCTGAACCCCTTCATAAATGTTACTTTGCTCACATTCCAACAGCACGTCAAGTATTAACCCTTTGACTGTCGAAGGGCCCAATCCTGAAGTTGCTCCTGGTGTCGCAAAATATTCGAAAAAAAAAAAAAATTATTTTTTCTTATGAAATGATAGAGAATCTTTTCCCGATTGTAAAGACACCAAAAAAAACGAAATTTGATGGAAAACTGACGGAATTACGCTCTCGCGAAGTTAGCGACTTCGGCGATATTTAAAAATCGGCAATTTCGCCCACTTTGAGCCCTATTTTCGGCTAATTCCGTTATTCCAGTCAACCAAACTCATAACATTTCTTCAGAACTCTATTTTTTCTATCGATTGAGCACAAGAAACTGCCCATTTACCGATTTCAACTACCCAATAACATGGTCAGAAATTTGCAATTTGGCCAATTCACGAAAATTAAAAAATACGACAATTTCAAAATAAGGTCCAGAATGAACAATGCAGACATTCCTGGCTCTAAAATAAGATTTTCTTTTTTTCATCAGTCATGTCCCCCAGGTCCCTGTGATATTACTCTTGCTTTTTATTTTGAAATTTTATTCAAACAAAAAAAAGAAGATTTACTGTTATGCAGACTACTGCAATACTGTAATAATTGTAAAAATTACATCAACCCATTCATGACTGCGTATTAGAATGGCTATTTGGACATTTATTGGACAATGACATCATTTGTTTACTTTTGAACATCGGCAAAAATCAAACATTTCCTGTACTTTGTGCTCCATTTCCAGGTTCTTTTTATAGTAAAATTAATCAAAATCACCTCCATTTCTATAATATAGTTCCATTCTATCAAATGAGACCATGAAAACGAGAATACAACCACAAATACTATACGAAAATAGACCACAAAGTCGGCATTTTAATTAAAAAAAACGGTCGGAGTTTTTTTTTTCTCATTATGCACTGCGTGCTCCAGGATTTTTTTTATGTGGTGCACACTGACCACACAGACCCATTCTCTCACATGTGGGCCTACTAGCTTTCTCCTGCCTGATTTGAAGCCGCTAGAATTTATGAGTATATATACGTCAAACACGGTACCTCACAAACGTATATATACGGCCGCGACAGTCAAAGGGTTAAAAACCCTTTGTCTCCATTCATTCCTATCAAACACGCTCACGCATGCCTGCTGGAAGTCCAAGACCCTCGCACACAAAACCTCCTTTACCCCCTCCCTCCAAATTTTCCTAGGCTGACCCCTACCCCGCCTTCCTTCCACTACAGCCTGATACACTCTTGAAGTCACTCTGTTTCGCTCCATTCTCTCTACATGTCCGAACCACCTCAACAACCCTTCCTCAGCCCTCTGGACAACAGTTTTGGTAATCCCGCACCTCCTCCTAACTTCCAAACTACGAATTCTCTGCATTATATTCACACCACACATTGCCTCAGACATGATATCTCCACTGCCTCCAGCCTTCTCCTCACTGCAACATTCATCACCCATGCTTAAACATCCATATAAGAGCGTTGGTAAAACTAACTCTCATACATTCCCCTCTTTGCCTCCAAGGACAAAGTTCTTTGTCTCCACAGACTCCTAAGTGCACCACTCACCCTTTTCCCCTCAATCAATTCTTGATTCACCTCATCTTTCATAGACCCATCCGCTGACACGTCCACTCCCAAATATCTGAATACATTCACCTCCTCCATCCTCTCCCCCCAAATCTGATATCCAATCTTTCATCACCAAATCTTTTTGTTATCCTCATAACCTTTACTCTTTCCTGTATTCACTTTTAATTTCTTCTTTTGCACACCCTACCAAATTCATCCGCCAATCTCTGCAACTTCTCTTCAGAATCTCCCAAGAGCACAGTGTCATCACAAGAGCAACTGTGACAACCTCCACTTTATGTGTGATTCTTATCTTTTAACTCCACGCCTCTTGCCAAGACCCTCGCATTTACTTCTCTTACAACCCCATCTAAAAAATATATTAAACAACCATGGTGACATCACACATCCTTGTCTAAGGCCTACTTTTACTGGGAAATAATTTCCCTTTTTCCACATACTCTAACTTGAGCCTCACTATCCTCGTAAAAACTCTTCCACTGCTTTCGGTAACCTACCTCCTACCCCATCCCACCTGCAACATCTCCCACATTGCCCCCCTATCCACCCTGTCAAATGCCTTTTCCAAATCCATAAATGCCACAAAAGACCACTTTAGCTTTATCTAAATACTGTTCACTTATATGTTTCACTGTAAACACCTGGTCCACACACCCCCTACCTTTCCTAAAGCCTCCTTGTTCATCTGCTATCCCTATCTCCGTCTTACTCTTAATTCTTTCAATAATAACTCTACCATACACTTTACCAGGTATACTAAACAGACTTATCCCCCTAAATTTTTGCACTCTCTTTTGTCCCCTTTGCCTTTATACAAAGGAACTATGCATGCTATCTGCCAATCCCTAGGTACCTTACCCTCTTCCATACATTTATTAAATAATTGCACCAACCACTCCAAAACATATCCCCACCTGCTTTTAACATTTCTATTTTTAAATCCCTCAATCCGGGCTGCCTTACCCCCTTTCATTTTAAACCTACTGCCTCACAAACTTCCCCCAAACACTCACAACTGGCTCTTCCTCACTCCTACAAATGTTATTCCTCCTTGCCCAAATACACGAAATCACAGCTTCCCTATCTTCATCAACATTTAACAATTCCTCAAAATATTCCCTCCATCTTCCCAAATACCTCTAACTCTCCATTTAATAACTCTCCTCTCCTTTTTTTTAACTGACAAATCCATTTGTTCTCTAGGCTTCCTTAACTTGTTAATCTCACTCCAAAACTTTTTCTTATTTTCAACAAAATTTGTTGATAACATCTCACCCACTCTCTCATTTGCTCTCTTTTACATTGCTTCACCACTCTCTTAACCTCTCTTTTTTCCCTCCATATACTCTTCCCTCCTTGCATAACTTCTACTTTGTAAAAACTTCCCTCATATGCTAACTTTTTCTCCCTTACTACTCTCTTTACATCATCATTCCCACCAATTGCTCCTCTTCCCCTCCCGCCCCCCACTTTCCTGTAACCACAAACTTCTGCTGAACACTCCAACACTACATTTTTAAACCTACCCCATACCTCTTTGACCTCATTTCCTATGCTCTCATTAGCCCATCTATCCTCCAATGGCTGTTTATATCTTACCCCTAACTGCCTTCTCTTTTAGTTATAAACCTTCACCTCTCTCTTCCCTGATGCTTCTATTTTCCCTTGTATCCCATCTACCTTTTACTCTCGTGTAGCTACAACTAAAAGTGATCTAATATATCTGTGGCCCCTCTATAAACATGTACATCCTGAAGTCTACTCAACAGTCTTTTAAACTACCAATACATAAACCAACAAACTACTGTCATTTTGGCCCTACATCATGTCCCTTTTAACTTATTTATCCTCTTTTTCTTTAAAAAATGTATTACCTATAACTAAACCCCTTTCTATACAAAGTTTTAATCAAAGGGCTCCCATTATCATTTACACCTGGCACCCCAAACTTACCTACCACACCCTCTCTAAAAGTTTCTCCTACTTTAGCATTCGATTCCTTACCACAATTACTCTCTCACTTGGGTTCAAAGGCTTCCTATACATTCACTTAACATCTCCCAAAATCTCTCTCTCTCTCTCTCTACTTCCTCTCTTCTCCAGGTGCATACATGCTTATTATGACCCCATTTTGCGTGCAACCTTTACTTTAATCCACATAATTCTTGAATTTACACATTCATATTCTCTTTTCTCCTTCCATAACTGATCCTTTAACATTACTGCTACCCCTTCCTTTGCTCTAACTCTCTCAGATACTCCAGATTTAATCCCCCTTTTATTTCCCCCCACCGAAACTCCCCTACCCCCTTCAGCTTTGTTTCGCTTAGGGCCAGGACATCCAACTTCTTTTCATTCATAACATCAGCAATCATCTGTTTCTTGTCATCCGCACTACATCCATGCACATTCAAGCATCCCATTTTTTTAAAGTTTTTCTTCTTC
Organism: Cherax quadricarinatus; assembly: GCF_026875155.1. NCBI lineage: Eukaryota > Metazoa > Arthropoda > Malacostraca > Decapoda > Parastacidae > Cherax > Cherax quadricarinatus. The sequence goes on along the minus strand of NC_069407.1, from coordinate 54,600,684 downwards.
TCTTTTTTTGTAAATGTCTAAAGGGAGAAGGGTTATAGCCCATTGCTCCCGGCATTTTTAAATAGCCTCATACGACACGCATGGCTTATTGGAAGAAGATTCTTTTCCACTTCCCCATGGACAAAAAGAAGAAATAAAAAAGAACAAGAGCTATTTAGAAAAAAAGGGGAAAAACCTAGATGTATATATATATATATATATATATATGCATGTGCATGTCTGTGAAGTGTGACCAAAGTGTAAGTAGGAGTAGCAAGATATCCCTGTTATCTAGCGTGTTTATGAGACAGAAAAAGAAGCCAGCAATCCTACCATCATGCAAAACAGTTACAGGTTTCTGTTTCACAGTCATCTGGCAGGACGGTAGTACTTCCCTGGGTGGTTGCTGTCTACCCACCTACTACCTGTAATAATCTATGTAACTGACGTATGATAATCTATGTAACTGTATTTGTGTATACCTGAATAAACTTACTTACTAAAGGAATAATTTTCTACAGTTACCCCCAGTAACAAATTTTCTCTTATGTTAGATTAGAGAAAATGTTATTCTTGGCTTCACTTGGACAAGTTATCTTGCTACCACATCTCATATTTCTGTTTATTTATTCTATTGTGGGGTGTATTTATCATCTTTATATGTTATGTATCATGTTTATTATATAATTTTGAAAAAAATGTCATGGATGGATTAATGAAAATGTGTATATTAACGTAATATACGACATTTAATGACACTCGGTGATGATGATTATTATTATTTCTAATATGGCGTCACTTGTGCAAGTCGTCTGCTACCACATCTCACATTTGTTTATTTATTCTACTGTGGGGTGTATTTATCATATTTATATGTTATGCATCGTGTTTATTATATAATTTTGAAAAAATATCATAGATGGATTTATGAAAATGTGTATATTAACGTAATATACGACATTTAAATGAGACTCAGTGATTATTATTATCATTACTAATATGAAGTCTGGAGACATAAAACACTCTTACTGATTTTAATGTGTACCTGCATGCCAGCACAGTATGTAAGTTTATTTAAGTACAGGTATACATGAGTATAATTATCAGAGTATATATAAAATATGAAATAACTTTTAAAAGCACTTAAAATTTTGGAGTTTCCAGACATAATGGAGAGACTTAGTGCTTGGATCTCACAGACAATGTAAACAAACCGGGTGGGGTGTGGTGACCGTATTAGAAAGTCAGGTGGGGGGAGCCGTATAGCGAGTTTTGGTCATAATTTGAAATGACCGTATTAGCGGAACGCCGTAAAGCGGGGCTCTACTGTATTTATAGATGGGGTTGTAAAAGAAGTAAATGCTAGGGTGTTCGGAAGAGGGGTGGGATTAAATTATGGGGAATCAAAAACAAAATGGGAATTGACACAGTTGCTCTTTGTTGATGATACAGTGGACCCCCGCATAACGATTACCTCCGAATGCGACCAATTATGTAAGTGTATTTATGTAAGTGCGTTTGTACGTGTATGTTTGGGGGTCTGAAATGGACTAATCTACTTCACAATATTCCTTATGGGAATAAATTCGGTCAGTACTGGCACCTGAACATACTTATGGAGTGAAAAAATATCGTTAACCGGGGGTCCACTGTACTGTGCTTATGGGAGATTCTAAAGAAAAATTGCAAAGGTTAGTAGATGAGTTTGGGAGTGTGTGTAAAGGTAGAAAGTTGAAAGTGAACATAGAAAAGAGTAAGGTGATGAGGGTATCAAATGATTTAGATAAAGAAAAATTGGATATCATATTGGGGAGGAGGAGTATGGAAAAAGTGAATGTTTTCAGATACTTGGGAGTTGACGTGTCGGCGGATGGATTTATGAAGGATGAGGTTAATCATAGAATTGATGAGGGTAAAAAGGTGAGTGGTGCGTTGAGGTAAATGTGAAGTCAAAAATCGTTATCTATGGAGGCAAAGAAGGGAATGTATGAAAGTATAGCAGTACCAACACTCTTATATGGGTGTGAAGCTTAGGTTGTGAATGCAGCAGTGAGGAGGCAGTTGGAGGCAGTGGAGATGTCCTGTCTAAGGGCAATGTGTGGTGTAAATATTATGCAGAAAATTCAGAGTGTGGAAATTAAGAGAAGGTGTGGAGTTAATAAAAGTATTAGTCAGAGGGCTGAAGAGGGGTTGTTGAGGTGGTTTGGTCATTTAGAGAGAATGGATCAAAGTAGAATGACATGGAGAGCATTTAAATCTGTAGGGGAAGGAAGGCGGGGAAGGGGTCGTCCTCTAAAAGGTTGGAAGAAAGGGGTAAGGGAGGTTTTGTGGGCGAGGGGCTTGGACTTCCAGCAGGCATGCGTGAGCATGCTCGTTAGGAGTGAATAGAGACAAATGGTATTTGGGACCTGACGATCTGTTGGAGTGTGAGCAGGGTAATATTTAGTGAAGGGTTTCAGGGAAACCGGTTATTTTTATATAGCCGGACTTGAGTCCTGGAAATGGAAAGTACAATGCCTGCACTCTAAAGGAGGGGTTTCCGGATATTAGCAGTTTGGAGGGATATGTTGTATATCTTTATATGTATATGCTTCTAAACTGTTGTGTTCTGAGCACTTCTGCAAAAACAGTGATTATTTGTGAGTGAGGTGAAAGTGTTGAATGATGATGAAAGTATTTTCTTTTTGGGTCACCCTGCCTCGGTGGGAGACGGCCGACTTGTTAAAAAAAAAAATCAACTCTTAGGCTTATTTATCTAATTTGACATAATAAACAATATAAATAACATAGAAACATGATATATACTCTAGAATGAATAAAATATGCCATTATATGACGAGTGATGGCAGCCACTCCTGAGGTAAAAATAATTATCGCTCTGACCATATCTTCCCATTCTTGCCTTTCTGAGGTCTTATTATAAGAAAAAATGGAGTGTTTCTGAGGCTAACTGCACTAGATCACTAGTTTCATAAGGAAAACACTGAAAAGCGATTTTCTCATGTTTTTCTACGATTTCGTGCTTTCATTCAATGGACATCATCATCCTCTTCTTCTCAGCACTGTCCTTTGCACTTACTTTCTTAGGACCCATGGTTAGAAAAATTAAATTTGGCAATATACAATGGAACCTCGGTTTTTGTTTGCCCTGGTTTTCATCGAATTTGGTTTTCGACGATTTTTTTCATTAAAATTATGTCCCAGTTTTCATTCATCACCTCAGTTTTTGTTCGCTGTACCGAATGTGCGACTGCTAAATAAGCCACCTTGCGGCTAAAGAAAGTTCCGAATGCCAGCGTGAAACACAATAGATTTCCTTCAGAGGAGGATTAGGAGGAGGAGGAGGAAGAAAGAGGGAAGAATGTGCCTTCATCAGTGATTAACCCTTAAACGACGGTCCAAATGTATATATGTATACGTTCACTCGCGTAGCGCCCCGAATATTTTGAAAACAAAAAAAAAAAAAAAAAAATTATAGAAAAGAAGAACACATTTTTTGAGAGTTTTAGAATAAAAAAAAAATTAGGGTCAGTACTTACCGAGATATGAGGCCGAGAAGTTGGCACTGGATGCTCATGTGACAGCAACATCGAGTCCTGCCGCTTGCAAAAGTGTTGCCGATATACGATATTTTCTATTTTTCATATTTTATGTAATTTTTATGTTCTGATAATTACAATTTGTAGTAGTTCTTGTCATTTTTTAACCCTTTCAGGGTCCGTCCCGTAGATCTACGGCTTTATGGTGAGTGTCCAAACCGTAGATCTACGCCATGAGCTCAGCTCACTCTGATAAACTGTGAGTGGTACATTTGGGCCTAGATATGAGAGAATACATCTATGTGGTATGTGTGCACCACATAAAACAGATCCTGCAGCACACTGTGTATAATGAGAGAAAAAAACTGAAATCATGATTTTTTGATTAAAACAGCAACTTTTTCAGTGTCTTTTCGTATGTTTTTTATAGTTGTATTTGCGATTTCTTTGGGCTCATTTGATACAATGGAAGACATATTACAGAAATAGAGATGATTTTGATTGGTTTAGCACTGGAAATGGCTTGAAACTGAGCTCAAGTAGCGGAAAATGTTAAATTTTTGCCGATATTCAAGAGTAAACAAACGACCTCACACGTCTAATACACGTCAGCTGGTGGGTCTAATATACATTCACAAATATGGGTGATGATATTTATACAATTATTACAGTATTGCATAGCAGTAATCTTCTATTTTTTGGTGTGAATAAAAATTCATTATGTGAATAAAAAATCAAAATGGAATTTATATTGTAAAGCCTCAAAACATGACTAATGAACAGAGGAAATGTTGTTTAGTGCCAGGAATGCCCACATTGTTTATTCTGGACCCTATTTTGAAATTGGAATATTTTGAAAATTTGTGTTAAATTGGCCAAATTAAAAAATTTCCCGATCCTTTATTTTGTTGTTGAAACAGTTGATTTGGCGATTTTCTTGTGCTAAATCGATAAAATAAAAAGAAATACTAGTGAAATAGCTAAGAATTTGGTTGTTTGGAAAATGTAATTGGCCTAAAAGGGGAGTCAAAGTCGGCAAAACCCGTTTCGTAAATATCGCTGACACCCCCAAAATTCGGGGGGAAAAAAAAAAAAAAAAAAAAAAAAAAAAAAAAAAGGATAACGAATTTTAAAAAAAAAAAAAAAAAAAAAAAAAAAGATTTAAAAAGAATAAAAAAAAAAAAAATAAAAAAATTTTTTTTTGAAAATTCTTGGCATGGTGGTGACTCCAGTTTTGGGGCCCTTGGACCCTGAAAGGGTTAACCAAACTTTTTTTGACCTATTTTTGGTACTGAAATTGCACTCAAAATTGTCACAAACACACTGACAGGTGGACATTTACACCTGCCTTTCCCTTTACTATTGTTTGGAATATATACAAATATTTATATGCCCGCAAGTTTTGGATAGTGGAAGTATATAATAACAATGAGGGGGAGGAGGAGGGGAGGAGGAGAAAAATGAAGAGGGGGAAAAGGAAGGAAGGAGGAGGGGAGGGGGAAAAGAAGGAGGGGGGAGGAGGAGGAGGAGGAAGGAAGGAGGTGAGGTGGGAAAAAAAGGGGGGGGAAGAAAAGAAAGGGGGAGGGGAAAAAAGAAAGAGGAGGAGAAGAGAAAGAGGAGGGGGAAGAGGAAAGGAGGGGGAGGAGATTTAGGAGGAGGAGAAAGGGGGAGGAGAAAAGGAGGAAGAATAATACATAAAAATATAATAGGGAATAATAAGTTTCCTTGAAGCATGAAAAAAAAAAGTCCACCCCAACAGTGGGGGGCTGATAAATGGTAAAATCTGATAAGAGGTGACGTTTTATGAGCATACACGAGGGTGGGGGGGGTGCGCTGATAAGAAAAGATTGAGGTGATATTGATGAGCTTCACCCTCACTTTGTTTTCGCGGGTACAAAAAAAAAAGTCGTTATTTTTCTGCTTTAAGCTCCCTTTATCTGTTATCCGTCTACCTGTCCAAAGCCACAAACTGTTCATCACCCTTTTTTCATATCTTAACAGATTAGCACTTTGTCTGGGTTTTTTTGGGGTTTTCCTGGTAATTTTTCATATGTTACTTGTATTTATGTGTACCTGAGAGAGAAGAGAGAGAGAGAGAAAATTTAGAGAGGAGAGAGAGATATAGAGAGAGAGAGGAAAAAGAGAGATTAGAGAGAGAGAGGAGGTATAGAGAGAAGGGGAGATAGAGGAGAGAGATTAGAGAGAGGAGATATAGAGAGAGAGAGTAGAGAGAGAGAGAGATAGAGAGAAGAGAAAAGAGAGAGAGAGAGATAGAGAGAGAGAGAGATATGAGAGAGGAGATATAGAAGAGAGAGATTAGAGAGAGAGAGATATGAGGGGAGAGATAGAGAGAGAGAGAGATATAGAAAGAGAGTAGAGAGAAGGAGATAAATATATAGAGAGAGAGGAGATATAATATATATAATTATATATATTAATATTATAAATTTTTATATATAAGGAGAGAAGAGAGAGGAAGAGAGAGTATAGAGAGAAGTATAGAGAGATATATTATATATATATATAGAGAGAGAGAGAGAGAGAGAGGAATATATATAGAGGAGAGGAGTATATATAATTAATTTAGAGGAGAGAGAGGAGAGGTATAAAGATATTATATTTATAATAATATATATAATATATATATATATTTATAATAATTTAAAATTTTTTTTTATTAGAGAAGAGGAGAGAATAAGAGATATAGGGGAGAGAAGAAAATTATTATATTAGGAGAGGAGATATATAGAGAAAGGGGATATGAGGAGATATATGAGAGAGAGATATAGAGAATAGATATAGAGAGAAGATATAGGAGATAGATATAGGGATAGAGATAGAGAGATAGATATAGAGAGAGATAGAGAGAGATAGGAGATAGATAGTATAGAGAGATAGATAGATAGAGATAGATAGATAGATATAGAGATAGATAGATAGATAGATAGATAGATATAGAGATAGATAGATAGATATAGAGATATATATATAGAGAGAGAGATATAGAGATATATATATAGAGAGAGAGATATAGATAGATATATATACAGAGATAGATAGATATATATACAGAGATACAGAGACAGATAGACAGACCCTAAACTTGGGGTTAACATCACTTTCCTCTTAAAAGAGGAATGTTAACCCTCTCAGGGTCCAGAGGCCAAATTTCAAAGGGTGCACCAGTGTCCAAAAATTAAAAAAAAAAAAAAGTTATTTTTTCTTATGAAATAGTAGAGAATCTTTTTCTGAAGGTAATAAAACAAAAAGTACGAAATTTGATGGAAAATTTACAAAATTATGCTCTCGCGAATTTTGATGTGTCAGCGATATTTACGAATCGGCGATTTTGCCGACTTTGACTCCCATTTTAGGCGAATTACATTATTCCAGTCGACCAAATTCTTAGCTATTTCACTAGTATTACTTCCATTCTATCGATTAAGCACAAGAAATCGCCCAGTCAACTGTTTCAACTACAAAATAAAGTGACCGGAAATTGGTAATTTGGCCAATTTAACACAAAGTTCAAAATATTCCAATTTCAAAATAGGGTCCAGAATAAACAATGCAGGCATTCCTGGCACTAAACTAGCATTTCCTCTGCTCATTTTGATTTTTTATTCACATAATGAATTTTTTTTCAAACCAAAAAATAGAAGATTTACTGTTATGCAATATTGTAATAATTGTATAAATGTCATCATCACATTTGTGAATATATATTAGACCCACCAGCTGGCGTGTATTAGACGTGTGAGGTCGTTTGTTTACTATTGAACATCGACAAAAATTTAACATTCCCGCTAATTTGAGCTCAGTTTCAAGCCATTTCCAGTAGTAAAACCAATTAAATCATCTCCATTTCTGTAATATGTCTTCCATTCTATCAAATGAGACCAAGAAATTGCAAATACAACTATATAAAACATACGAAAAAACACTGCAAAGTCACTGTTTTAATCGAAAATCACGGTCTCAGTTTTTTCTCTCATTATACACTGTATGCTGCAGGATTTGTTTTATGTGGTGCACACATACCACATAGATGTTTTCTCTCATATCTAGGCCCAAATTTACTTCTCACAGCTTATCAGAGTGAGCTGAGCTCATGGCGTAGATCTACGGTTTGGACCCTGAACATAAAGCCGTAGATCTACAGGACGGACCCTGAAAGGATTAATATGACATTACATCAGTGAATCCTTGGTGTTTGCCGCACTGTTTGCTCTAGCTGGCGCTCAATTTAACTGGCGCTCCCACAAGGTGCTAAGTGGTCCCAGTTTTTTTTAATACCACGCACACTGAGCGTTAGGACCCATTCTATGCTGACAAGGCATCTCAGGCCAATCATGCCAAATTTGAAGGCAGGAAAAAATGTATATATATACGTTTGGGGCGCTACGCGTAATAATTGTATATATATATATATATATATACGTTTGGACCGTTTAAGGGTTAAGGACATTTGTGCAAAGTGGAGTGAGTTGCAAAGTTTTGTGGAGAAACATCACCCTAACAAAGCTGTTGCAAGCCATGTCTGTAACATGTTCAATGACAATGCCTTGTCCCATTTTAGGCAGATCTTAAAGAGATGCCAGAAACAGACCTCTCTGGACTCTCAAGCTGGTCCTAGTGCCAGTAAAAGACAAGGAAGGGAAGTAGCTTCGGACGGATTACTTGGATTTATCTCAAGAAGTATAAGTAACAGAAGTCCAGAAGTTATTTTGCAGCTCTATACATCACTAGCGAGGCCTCATTTAGATTATGCTGCTCAGTTTTGGTCCCCTTACTACAGGATGGACATAGACTCATTAGAGAACATACAGAGAAGAATGACTAAAATGATTTACTGTGTGAGGAACCTCCCGTATGAAGATAGACTTAAAGCCTTAAATCTCCACTCTCTGGAGAGGCGTAGAATGAGGGGAGATATCATTGAAGTGTATAAGTGGATGACGGGCATAAACAAGGGAGACATTAATAAAGTACTGAGGGTGTCGAACCAGGTAAGAACCAGGAATAATGGATTTAAGTTGGATAAATTTAGATTTAGAAAGGACATAGGTAAGTACTGGTTTTCTAACAGAGTTGTAGATGCATGGAACAGTCTTCCTAGTGGGGTGATAGAGGCTAGGACCTTGGGTAGCTTTAAGAAGAGACTGGACAAATATTGAGTGGGAGGGGCTGGGTTTGATTGGTGTCATGGGGTACGGGAGTTATTTCTTGGGTAGCTTTAGGTAGATGTCGTTTTGATAAGGACCTGCCTCGTATGGGCCAGTAGGCCTTCTGCAGTGTTCCTACATTCTTATGTTCTTATGTTCTTATAGGGACTTGATACCTGAAGTCCTTATGGAAGGGATTCTCCTTCCAAACAATAACCTCTCCTCCCTCTTCCCTCCTCGCCATCTTCCATACGCCAGCAAGTCTCTTCAATAAAGGTAAAAGTTATGTTCAGTGTTCATTTATCCATTTCATTAGTCCTTTATATTTATTTCTCATTGTTTTCTGTATGTAAAACTATAGTTATTCTCTATAAAATGTATTTTTTTTTTGTTAATGCTTTTGGATATCTGGAATGGATTAATTGGATTTACATTAATTCTTATGGGAAATATTTCTTCAGTTTTCGTCGAATTCAGTTTTTGTAATAAAGTTGGTAGAATTACCGACAATATGTAAAGTAAAAGGACACAAGTGCAACTAATGTGACATTTATTGTGGCAACGTTTCGCTCTCCAGGAGCTTTATCAAGCCATTACGTAATGGCTTGATAAAGCTCCTGGAGAGCGAAACGTTGCCACAATAAATGTCACATTAGTTGCACTTGTGAATTCAGTTTTTGTTGGACTTTCTGGAGCGAATTAAAGACGAAAACAGAGGTTCCACTAACTGCACAGAAAGCACAAAACTCTGGGATGCTGGGCAGATGTTGTGGCATTTGCTGCGCCAACTAGTGGCGGCATATCTGAAGTTCGCTCATAACTCAGATTTTGGCTTGCAACTCAAAGCAAAAAATTTACCAAGTGACAACTTGTAACTTGGAAAACTCGTAAGTAGTGGCACTTGTAAGTCAAGGTACCACTGTATATAGTTCAAGCTCCATATCTATTCATGTACCATTGTTCAATTACTTTTGATGTGCTAGTGTATCTGCATAAATTTATGTATTTATTTTCAAATGAATAAAAAGTTAGTCTGGCTAATAGATAGCAAGTAGGTGAGTTATAAATCTAAAAAAAACATAAAAATTTTGTTTGAACCAAAGATAATTTTTATATATGATTAGTAAAATTTACTTTGTGTTCAGTGTGTCAAACACATTATGAAAACTTTTTTGTGATTTTAGACTTGAACTTTGCAGATTGTGTGTGAGGAGAATGATGATAGTTTCTTCTTTGACCCTTCTCAGCATGCTAAAGAGAAGCATGTCATTGCGTCTTATAAGAACAGTAAAGTACAACTAACTCATGCCACAGCTAGATGTGAAGACTTCAAAATAAGAGAATATAATAGTGATGTGAGCACTGATGTTGAGGATGATGATGTTCCAACACAACTGTTTAGTGAGTCACATGCACAAAAAGATTTATCAACAACTAATATGGAACTAAGCAAGAATAAGGAGAATACTCTCAAAAATAATGAAAAGGACATGTCTGATTCAGGTATAAGTATGTCTAGAGATACTAACACCAAGAGTACTGATGATGACCAGTCAGGGAATAGTAATGTAAGTGCTGAAATTGAAGATATTTTTAATCAACCGACTCAGGTGTATCCTGTCTTGGATAAGTCTCCAAAAGTGGCAAGAAATACTGAATACACAGATGAAATGTCACCGTCAGTTCAAAATGAGGCAAGCGATAGTACCCAGGACATTATGAATGCCTTTGATCTGCCAGTAGTAAAGAGCAGTGCAAAATCACAAAATATTCATGAAGATGATGACGATGTACCCACACAATTGTTCTTGGAAAATGAAGAATCACCTGTATTCAAAAAACCTTTTGCTATGGCACCTAAAACAAAAAAAAATCTCTGGGATGAAATATACAGTGAAAATGTGAATGCTGACATTTTAGAGGCTGCAACTCAGCAATTTTCATCAGATGATCATCAGTCAAAAACAGTATGCAATAATGACAATATTTTTGTTGCTCCAACTTTACCTTTTGATGATCCAGACTCAAGTTATAAATTTCAGCTACAAAGTAAAAGTGTGCAAAAGGAAAAATGTAGTATTGGTATTTTTGATGATATTTTCAGCCAGCCTACACAACTATATTCTGATAGTAATACAGACACCATCAATGAAGATAATATACCCACTCAGCATTTTGATCCAGCACCAAAAGAAGAATTAATTAACAATGAGGATAAACAAGTAGAAAAAAATCAAAGTGATGATGAACTAGATATATTTAATAAACCAACACAGATATTTTCAACACCCAAACCTAAAACAAATGAAAACTGTGATTCTCCAATAAATAAATTTACAAATGTCTATTTGTCAGGAAAGAAAGGCACGGGGGGAAAGAAAAGCACGATAACGTCCCTAAATTTATCTCCTGTTTCTGTTGGAGGACAAGACAATGCCTGTGATGATGATGATGATTTACCCCCTACACAGCTCTTTACTGAACCCTCAATATTGAATAAATCACCTATGTTAAAGGTTGATACAACACCAACTCAATCTATTTTACAGGAGGTTACTAAGAAAACAAATGCTTCATGTGCTGACACTTTGAAGGAATCTGAAGCATCTACTCATGTTGAAGATAGTGATTATGATGCACCTACACAGATATTTAAAGAAAAGTCTATAACTGAGGACTTAAATGAATGTGATGCTCCTACTCAATTATTTACTGATATTTATGACAAAGTGAGTGATAATTCACCCCAAGAATTGATCCCTGGTGAGTCAAACAATTCTAGTAAAGAGTTACCTAAAGGTATTTCTCAAACTTGGGCTCTATTAGATGCTGATGAAACACAGGATCTTACCCTTGATGGTGGTTTGGCTATTGACAAGCCGTGTTTAGATACCCGAGAACCTTCACTCTCGGTAGAACAAGCAGGCGAATGTGAGAATATTGACATTCATGACTCCTCATCTAATGTGTCAGAAAATTTATTGGATGACATGCAGGCAAAAGGTGAGAATGATGGTATACCTTTGAGCTTAAGATCAGGAAATTGTAATGGCTCATCATCTGCTTCAGATGATGCTTCATATAGCACAGACTCGAAAAAAACTGGTGCATCCACAATAGAAAAGGAAAGGATGGAGGAAATAATATTAAAAGATAGTGTAGTAGATAATTTGCATATCAAGCAACAAGATACGTCAAAAACAAGTGCTATTGCAGAGAATGAGGGCTACAATTCTGATGAAAGTACAGATATTGAAAGTGAGCTTGTAGTTTCAGACATTTTAGAGCATACAAGTAAAGCTGACATTTCACATGGAAGTGAAATGTCAAAGCTGGAGCTAAGCTCTGAATCAAATGTTCAAGGAAATAAAGATTGCATCACACCTTTGACCACTGCCTCCCTTCTATTAAGCCCCAAGAATCTCAATGATATGGCATCTACAGGAAACTCGTTAACAAAAAATCAGGAATTACACAGAGAAGCAAAAGTTGAAGACAATGAAAAGTATCAGTTTAAGCGTGTGTCCAGAATGTTTCCTGTTACTTTGTCATCAGAAACTCTTCCCTCATCCCAGAGCCAGTCGACCCAAGATTCTTCCCCTTTAATCGATATGCCTTTTGCGAACATAAGTATTCTTGATAGCAAGCAGAATACAAGTCAAGACACTGCTTCTAATAATTTGCAGAATCAAAAAAATGAAAAGAAATTAAGCAACCTAGGAAAAAAACATAATATTAGTGACAGTGATTCAGAAGATGGGGTTTGTGATGTCTCTCAGAACCTTTTTGATTTGCCACTAGAACACAACCAAGGAGAAATACAAAATAAACACAAGGAAAACTTGGATAATAGTGAAAGTAAAACTTCAAAGAAAGGTCAAATAAATAAGACCCTGAAGAGAGGGGGTAAAATAACTGAGACTCCAAAAGGAGAGGGTACAATAAATGAGTCTCACAAGGGAGAAGATAAAATGAAGAAGACATCTGTGGGAGAGGATAAAATAAATGACACCCTAAAGGGAAATGATAAAATAAACAAGACTCCAAAGGGAGAGGATAAAACAAATGAGTCTCCCAAGGGAGATAAAATATATGAGACACCAAAGGAAGAGGATAAACTAAAGCCTCACAAGAGAGATAGTACACTAAGTGAAACCCTAAAGGGAGAGGATAAGATAAATAACACCCTAAAAGGAGCATCTCCAAAGAGAGAGAGCAAAATAAACGAGTCTCCAAAGAGAGAGGGCAAAATAAATGATTCTCCAAAGAGAGAGGGCAAAATAAACGAGTCTCCAAAGAGGGAGGGCAAAATAAATGAGTCTCCAAAGAGAAAGACTACAGAGATTCATTCAGAAACTGGTAAGAGTGAAGTGGAGACTGCTGAAGGAAATAAAAAGGCTCCAAAAAAACAGATAGAGAAAAAAATAGAACAAAATGCTGAAAATACATCAGGTGAAGAGATTGACGAAACAGCAGCTGTCAGTACTAAGGATGAGAGTACATGTGAGAGTAATTCAAGAATTAATAGCTCTCTTTCATTTACTCCTAAAACAAGAAAGAAACAAAGCACATCCGTAGATACGGTGACATTTTCGATATCCAATAACAGAAGCCCTGATCTTAATTGCACAAGGAAGTCGAAAAGGAAGATTGAGTATAATGATGAATTATTTAACAACAGTAAAGGAAGTGACAGTTTTATAGGATTTAATGAATCTCCAGCAAAAAAGGAAAAGATTCTTGGCGAAAGTGAAGACAGGCTCAAAAACAAGAGAGAGAATGAAAAAGTAAAGTGTGAATCTAAAACAGCCCCTCAAAATATAACTGAGGCATGCTTGAAAGAGGATAGTAATCATTTGCCTGAGATTATTGTGGGTAGAACATCAACAGCAGAAAGGTTCACAACTAGCATTTCAGATGGTGTTAGAAAAGAGAAGATAGTGAACAATAAAGACTCTGGAACAAAAGAGGTTAGTAAACAACAATTTACAGGACACCATACTAGGAGTAAAGATAAAGAAAATGAAAAGTCATTGCCTGCAAGAGAGAAAAGAAAACGTGGAACTGCAAAAACTAATTCCGAAGAAGTAAATGTAGTAGAACGGAGAACGAGGACAAAGAGTAAAGAATCGATTAATGAGTCACTAAACAGAGAATCCTCTACTTGCAGAGATAGTGCAGGTGAAGTAACAATAGATGATGTTCAAAACATCCGCCGTAGTGGTCGCAAAAGACAAAATTCTGACTCTAGCACTGTCAGTAATTTAAGCATTCTCAGTGTCAGTAGCAATCGAAATGCAGCAAAGAGTGATCTTGGAACCTCAAACACTTCAGCAGAATCTGTTACAAAGGGAAGATTAGATCAATCATTCATTAAAGATGAGAAGTCAAATATGTCAACTCAGAGAGTTGTAGAAAATGGAAAAAAAGTCAGAATGAGCAAGAGGAGTTTATCATCCATAATTGATGATGATAAACATGAAGAGCCTGATATAATTGCAGAGCCAAGTATTACTAAACTAAGTGACAGAAGAGAGAGTAGCAGACCAAGAATGAATAAAAGGTACAAGTGTCCTGATCTTCCTGTGACTGAAGTTAGTACAAATAAATCAAGAACAGAAGCAAATAAAAAAGAAGATTCAGATGTAAAAGTTACGATTGAAACACTAGGTGTGAAAAATAAGAAACCAGAAACTGGTGCAGAGTTAAATGAACCTGAAAGTTCTGCTCAAGGACGATTGAACAGTAGTAGAATCCGTCGAGCGCCAAAAAGATTTTCTTGTGATGGTAATATAACTGATGTAGCACAACTTGCTTCAACTAGGAGTAGCCGGACCAGGAAAGCTCATACCTTGGAAACCCTACAAGAACCTGTAGAAACATTACCTGCAAAGAGAGGAAGGCATTCAGCTATGCCTAACCTCAGTGTACCTACAGTGAATCATGAAGAAGTAGAAATAACGCAAGCCAGACAAAACAGTACCCAAAAAAGGAATGTTGATGTTGATGACAGTAAAAACGAAAATGATACTACACAAATCCACAAAGAGGATGCAAATCTACTACTGCAAAGTCCATGCCTTTGCTGGAGAAAAGTTTAAGTTTACAGGAGACTAACATTCAGCAAACGAAAGTAAAAACATCAGGAACTTCATGTAAAACACGGGCTAGCATTGCCACATCAAATCTTGCTACCAAAGCAGATCTGGTTGTTTGTAAAAAAACAAGAAATAGCATGATTGTGGAAAAGACCAAGAGCGGGGATAGAGATACTGCAGAAGTAAAATATGATGCAGGATCTAGTCGTTCATCAAGTCAGTCAAGTGAAGACAGTAAAGTTTGTCAAAGATCCAAGAGAAAGAGAGGTGCTGACAATTCCACAGACCAGCTGCTGTCTACTCCAAAATCCACAAGAAGTGGAAGAAGTAGAATTGTGAGTTTTTCTTTTTCATTATCTTATATATTCCCAAGATATTATTTATGTAGGATATCTTTAACCCTTAAACTGTCCAAACGTAGATCTACATTTTTTCAACATTTGAAAGTATGTAAAAAAAGTAGATCTTTTTTTTTTTTTTTACATTTGAAAACGTGTAAAAAACTTTGATCTACTTTTTTTTTTTTTTTTGTTATATTTGAAAATATGTAAAAAAAAAACGTAGATCTACTTTTGGAGCACTATGCATGTGAACATAGATCTGCTTGGACAGTTTAAGGGTTAAGTACAGTATACTATTTTTAAAATATTTAAAATTTTACGTTGCTTATTATACATTTTGCACTTGTCACCTTGCCAATATTCTTGAAGCATATACATTGAAACAAATTTAGGCTACTATTTATACTGTTTTTCTATTTGAAAATTATTCTTCCAAATATTATCACGGTTACTTACCTGGACTTTACCTAATTACCTCTCATATTAAGAAATAAGCAACAATTTATTTCCTACTGAGCATTTACAAAAAAAAAAATTTAATGACAGTTCTTATAGTCCTTCATGAATATTATAATAATAATAATTATGAATGAGAAGAAGCTGGATGTTCTGGCTTTAAGTGAAACAAAGCTGAAGGGGGTAGGAGAGTTTCAGTGGAGAGGAATAAATGGAATTTGGTCTGGGGTTTCAAATAGAGTTAGAGCTAAAGAAGGAGTAGCAATAATGTTGAAGGATAAGTTATGGCAGGAAAAGAGGGACTATAAATGTATTAATTCAAGGATTATGTGGAGTAAAATAAAGGTTGGATATGAAAAGTGGGTTATAGTAAGCGTATATGCACCTGGAGAAGAGAGAAGTGTAGAGTAGAGAGAGAGAGATTTTGGGAAATGTTGAGTGAATGCGTGGGGAGTTTTGAACCAAGTGTGAGAGTAATGGTGGTTGGGGATTTCAATGCTAAAAATGGGCAAAAATGTTGTGGAGGGAGTAGTAGGTAAATTTGGGGTGCCAGGGGTAAATGAAAATGGGGAGCCTTTAATTGAGCTATGTGTAGAAAGAGGTTTAGTAATAAGTACAGTGGACCCCCGGTATTCGATGGCATCGGTATTTGATAAATCCGGTATTTGATGCATTATATCGCAAAAAAAATTCCTCGGTATTCGATACAATTCGTACGAGACGTGTCCACGTGTGGCCTGAACTGCCTCGTGTGTGCCAGTGTTTACAAGCCAGCCAGTGTGTGCATATCTAAGGATACATTCGGTACATTCCATATTATCCATATTATCACTGTGTTTGGTGCTTGTTTCTTCAAAATAAGTCACCATGGGCCTCAAGAAAGCTTCTAGTGCCAACCCTTTGAGAAAAAAGTCGCTAATGACTTACGAAATGAAGAAAGAGATAATTGTAAAGTACAAAAGTGGAGTGCGTGTGTCGGAGCTGGTTAGGTTGTATAATAAACCTCAATCAACCATCTCTACTTTAGTGACCAGGAAAACGGCAATCAAGGAAGCTGTTCTTGCAAAAGGCGCAACTGTGATTACGAAACAGCGACCGCAAGTGTTAGAAAATGTTGAGAGATTGTTATTGGTGTGGATAAATGAAAAACAGATAGCAGGGGATACCATCTCTCAAGTGATCATTTGTGAGAAGGCTAGGCAGTTGCATGACGATTTGGTAAAGAAATTGCCTGCAACTAGTGGTGATGTGAGGGAATTTAAGGCCAGCAAAGGTTGGTTTGAAAGATTTAAGAATCGTAGTGGCATACATAGTGTGATTAGGCATGGTGAGGCTGCCAGTTCGGACCAAAAAGCAGCTGAAAAATATGTGAAGGAATTCAAGGATTACATAGACAGTGAAGGACTGAAACCTGAACAAGTGTTTAATTGCGACGAAACAGGCCTGTTTTGGAAGAAAAGAAATTAGACCTTAAGTATTAGACAATGCCCCTGGTCATCCTACAGACTTGGCAGAGCGACTTTCTGGGGACATGAGCTTCATTAAGGTCAAGTGTTTGCCTCCTAATACCACTCCTCTCCTGCAGCCCATGGACCAGCAGGTCATTTCCAACTTCAAGACACTGTACACAAAAGCTATGTTTCAAAAGTGCTTTATAGTGACCACAGAAACTCAACTGAAGAGTTTTGGAAGGATCACTTTAATATCCTCAATTGTATAAACCTTATAGGTACGGCTTGGGAGGGAGTGACTAAGAGGACCTTGCACTCTGCTTGGAAAAAACTGTGGCCAGAATGTGTAGACAAAAGGGATTTTGAGGGATTTGAGGCTAACCCTGAGAATCCTATGCCAGTTGAGGAATCCGTTGTGGCATTGGGGAAGTCCTTGGGGTTGGAGGTTAGTGGGGAGCATGTGGAAGAGTTGGTGGAGGAGGACAGTGAAGAACTAACCACTGATGAGCTGATAGATCATCTTCAACAGCAAGAGGCCACACTTGAGGAAACTGCTTCGGAGGAGGGGATAGAGAAATTGAAGAAGTTGCCTACTTCAAAGATTAAGGAAATGTGTGCAATGTGGCTTAAAGTGCAAACCTTTTTTGATGACAATCACCCTAACACAGCTATTGCAAGCCGTGCTGGTGGCTATTACACTGACACTGTTGTGAAACACTTTAGGAATGTCATAAATGAACGGGAGGTACAGGCCATATGGAAGATTGTTTGCATAGAAAAACAGTGACTCTGAAGCTGGTCCAGTTGCATTAAAAGAAGAAGGGAAGAAACCCAGAAAGACTTCTACCTCAAGTCCTAATGGAAGGGGATTCCCTTCTAAACACTAAACACCTTTTCCCTTCTCCCATCCCATCAATCATCACCAGATCTTTTTAAAGGTAAGTGGTCAATTATTTTATTGTTATTTAAATTATTCTATTGCATTAAACTTAATATTTCATGTAGTAAAATTTTTTTTCATACTTTTGGGTGTCTTGCACGGATTAGTTTGATTTCCAATATTTCTTATGAGGAAAATTGATTCGGTTTTCAATATTAACGGTATTCGATGAGCTCTCAGGAATGGATTAATATCGAATACCGGGGTCCACTGTAATACATATTTTATGAAGAAGAGGATAAATATACAAGGTATGATATAGCACGTAATGAAAGTAGTTTGTTAGATTGTGTATTGGTGGATAAAAGGATGATGGGTAGGCTCCAGGATGTACACGTTTATAGAGGGGCAACTGACATTTATTTTATTTTTTTATTATTATTTTTTATTATCACACTGGCCGATTCCCACCAAGGCAGGGTGGCCCGAAAAAGAAAAACTTTCACCATCATTCACTCCATCACTGTCTTGCCAGAAGGGTGCTTTACACTACAGTTTTTAAACTGCAACATTAACACCCCTCCTTCAGAGTGCAGGCACTGTACTTCCCATCTCCAGGACTCAAGTCCGGCCTGCCGGTTTCCCTGAACCCCTTCATAAATGTTACTTTGCTCACACTCCAACAGCATGTCAAGTATTAAAAACCATTTGTCTCCATTCACTCCTATCAAACACGCTCACGCATGCCTGCTGGAAGTCCAAGCCCCTCGCACACAAAACTCCTTTACCCCCTCTCTCCAACCTTTCCTAGGCCGACCCTACCCCCCCTTCCATCCACTACAGACTGATACACTCTTGAAGTCATTCTGTTTCGCTCCATTCTCTCTACATGTCCGAACCACCTCAACAACCCTTCCTCAGCCCTCTGGACAACAGTTTTGGTAATCCCGCACTCCTCCTAACTTCCAAACTACGAAATTTTCTGCATTATATTCACACCACACATTGCCCTCAGACATGACACCTCCACTGCCTCCAGCCTTCTCCTCACTGCAACATTCATCACCCATGCTTCACACCCATATAAGAGCGTTGGTAAAAAATATACTCTCATACATTCCCCTCTTTGCCTCCAAGGACAAAAATTCTTTGTCTCCACAAAACTCCCCAAGTGCACCCCTCACTCTTTTCCCCTCATCAATTCTATGATTCACCTCATCTTTCATAGACCCATCCGCTGACACGTCCACTCCCAAATATCTGAACACATTCACCTCCTCCATACTCTCTCCCTCCAATCTGATATTCAATCTTTCATCACCTAATCTTTTTGTTATCCTCATAACCTTACTCTTTCCTGTATTCACCTTTAATTTTCTTCTTTTGCACACCCTACCAAATTCATCCACCAATCTCTGCAACCTCTCTTCAGAATCTCCCAAGAGCACAGTGTCATCAGCAAAGAGCAGCTATGACAACTCCCACTTTGTGTGTGATTCTTTATCTTTTAACTCCACGCCTCTTGCCAAGACTCTCGCATTTACTTCTCTTACAACCCCATCTATAAATATATTAAACAACCACAGTGACATCACACATCCTTGTCTAAGGCCTACTTTTACTGGGAAAAAATTTCCCTCTTTCCTACATACTCTAACTTGAGCCTCACTATCCTCGTAAAAACTCTTCACTGCTTTCAGTATCCTACCTCCTACACCATGCACTTGCAACATCTGCCACACTGCCCCCCTATCCACCCTGTCATATGCCTTTTCCAAATCCATAAATGCCACAAAGACCTCTTTAGCCTTATCTAAATACTATTCACTTATATGTTTCACTGTAAACACCTGGTCCACACACCCCTACCTTTCCTAAAGCCTCCTTGTTCATCTGCTATCCTATTCTCCGTCTTACTCTTAATTCTTTCAATAATAACTCTACCATACACTTTACCAGGTATACTCAGCAGACTTATCCCCCTATAATTTTTGCACTCTCTTTTATCCCCCTTTGCCTTTATACAAAGGAACTATGCATGCTCTCTGCCAATCCCTAGGTACCTTACCCTCTTCCATACATTTATTAAATAATTGCACCAACCACTCCAAAACTATATCCCCACCTGCTTTTAACATTTCTATCTTTATCCCATCAATCCCGGCTGCCTTACCCCCTTTCATTTTACCTACTGCCTCACGAACTTCCCCCACACTCACAACTGGCTCTTCCTCACTCCTACAAGATGTTATTCCTCCTTGTCCTATACACGAAATCACAGCTTCCCTATCTTCATCAACATTTAACAATTCCTCAAAATATTCCCTCCATCTTCCCAATACCTCTAACTCTCCATTTAATAACTCTCCTCTCCTATTTTTAACTGACAAATCCATTTGTTCTCTAGGCTTTCTTAACTTGTTAATCTCACTCCAAAACTTTTTCTTATTTTCAACAAAATTTGTTGATAACATCTCACCCACTCTCTCATTTGCTCTCTTTTTACATTGCTTCACCACTCTCTTAACCTCTCTCTTTTTCTCCATATACTCTTCCCTCCTTGCATCACTTCTACTTTGTAAAAACTTCTCATATGCTAACTTTTTCTCCCAACTGACGTATCGGATCATTATTTAGTTGCAGCTACAGTTAGAGTAAGAGGTAGATGGGAAAAGAGGAAAATGGCAACAACAAGTAGAGGGAGGTGAGAGTGTATAAACTAAGGGAGGAGGAAGTTCGGGTGAGATATAAGCAACTATTGGCAGAAAGGTGGACTGGTGCAAGTACGAGCAGTGGGAGGGTTGAAGAGGGTTGGAATAGTTTTAAAAATGCAGTATTAGAATGTGGGGCAGAAGTTTGTGGTTATATGAGTGTGGGTGCAGGAGAAAAGAGTAGTGATTGGTGGAAAGATGAAGTAAAGGTTGTGATAAAAGAGAAAAAGTTAGCTTATGAGAGGTTTTTACAAAGCAGAAGTGTTATAAGAAGAGTAGAGTATATGGAGAGTAAAAGAAAGGTGAAGAGAGTGGTGAGAGAGTGTAAAAAGGAGAGCAGACAATAGAGTAGGAGAGGCACTGTCAAGAAATTTCAATGAAAATAACAAAAAATTTTGGAGTGAGTTAAACGAGTTAAGAAAGCCTAGGGAACAAATGGATTTGTTAGTTAAAAACAGAGTAGGGGAGTTAGTAGATGGGGAGATTTGAGGAACTTTTAACCCTTTCGGAGTTTCGGCCATACTAGTACGGCTTACGCGCCAGGGTTTTTGACGTACTAGTAAGCATAAATTCTAGCACCTCTCAAATCTAGCAAGAGAAAGCTGGTAGGCCTACATATGAAAGAATGGGTCTATGTGGTCAGTGTGCGCAATATAAAAAGATCCTGCAGCACACAGTGCGCAATGAGAAAAAAAAAACTTTGACCGTGTTTTTGGTTTAAAACAGCGAGTTTGCACTGTATTTTCGTATGGTATTTATTGTTGTATTCTAGTTTTCCTGGTCTCATTGTATAGAATGGAAGACATATTACAGAGATTGAGATGATTATGACTGGTTTTACAATGAAAAGTTCCTTGAAATTGAGCTCAAAGTAGCAGAAATGTTCGATTTTTACCAAAGTTCAAAAGTAATCATGCTAAGCGTCCAATACACATCAACTGGTGAGTCTAATATTCTTTCACAAGTGCGCCGATATTATTTATATCATTTCTACACTAATGCAGTAGTCTGCATGATAGTAAATCTTATTTTTTTGTGAGAAAAAATCAAAGTGGAAAGCAAAAGAAATGTAAGAGGGGCCTGGGGACATGACTAATGAACAGAGGAAATGTTATTTTAGTGCCAGGAATGTCTTTCTTGATTATTCTGGACCCTATTTGGAAATTGACATCTTTTGAAATTTGTTAAATTGTCAAAATTGCTAAATTCTGACCACTTTATTGGATAGTTGAAATCGGTAACTGGATGGTTTCTTGTACTCATTTGATAGAAAAAACGGAGTTCTAGTGAAATAGTTATGATTTTTGTCGACTAGTACAGTGGAATTGGCCGAAAATAGGGCTCAAAGTGGGCAAAATCGCCGATGCGTGAACATCGTCGAGACCACTAACTTCGCGAGAGTATAAGTCCATAAGTTTTCCATCAAATTTCATACTTTTGGTGTCATTATGATCGGGAAAAGATTCTCTATCTTTTTATAAGAAAAAATAATTTTTTTTTTTTTTTTTTAAATTTTGTCGACCCTGAGAACAAGTCTCTGAGAGTTCCTGGTGACCCTCAAAGGGTTAAATGTCGACGAGAAAAGGGAGGCGGTAATTTCATGCACTGGACAGGGAGGTATACCATTTTTTAGGAGTGAAGAAGAACAGGATATGAGTGTGGGGGAGGTGCTTGAGGCATTATGTAGAATGAAAGGGGGTAAAGCAGCTGGAACTGACGGGATCATGACAGAGATATTAAAAGCAGGGGGGGAATAGTGTTGGAGTGGTTGGTATTTTTGTTTAATAAATGTTTGAAAGAGGGGAAGGTACGTACAGATTGGCAGAGAGCATGTATAGTCCCTTTATATAAAGGGAAGGGGGACAAAAGAGATTGTAAAAAATCATAGAGGAATAAATTTACTGAGTATACCAGGAAAAGTGTACCGTAGGGTTATAATTGAAAGAATTAGAGGTAAGACAGAATGTAGGATTGCGGATGAGCAAGAAGGTTTTAGAGTGGGTACGGGATGTGTAGATCAAGTGTTTACATTGAAGCATATATGTGAACAGTATTTAGATAAAGGTAGGGAAGTTTTTATTGCATTTATGGATTTAGAAAAGGCATATGATAGAGTGGATAGGGGAGCAGTGTGGCAGATGTTGCAAGTATATGGAATAGGTGGTAAGTTACTAAATGCTGTAAAGAGTTTTTATGAGGATAGTGAGGCTCAGGTTAGGGTGTGTAGAAGAGAAGGAGACTACTTCCCAGTAAAAGTAGGTATTAGACAGGATGTGTAATGTCACCATGGTTGTTTAATATACTTATAAATGGGGTTGTAAAAGAAGTAAATGCTAGGGTGTTCAGGAGAAGGGTGGGATTAAATTACGGGGAATCAAATACAAAATGGGAATTGACACAGTTGCTTTTTGCTGATGATACTGTGCTCCTGGGAGATTCTAAAGAAAAATTGCAAAGGTTAGTGGACGAGTTTGGGAGTGTGTGTAAAGGTAGAAAGTTGAAAGTGAACATAGAAAAGAGTAAGGTGATGAGGGTATCAAATGATTTAGATAAAGAAAAATTGGATATCAAATTGGGGAGGAGGAGTATGGAAGAAGTGAATGTTTTCAGATACTTGGGAGATGACGTGTCGGCGGATGGGTTTATGAAGGATGAGGTTAATCATAGAATTGATGATGGAAAAAAGGTGAGTGGTGCGTTGAGGTATATGTGGAGACAAAAAACGTTATCTATAGAGGCAAAGAAGGGAATATGTGAAAGTATATTAGTACCAACACTCTTATATGGGTGTGAAGCTTGGGTTGTAAATGCTGCAGCGAGGAGGCGGTTGGAGGCAGTGGAGATGTCCTGTCTAAGGGCAATGTGTGGTGTGAACATTATGCAGAAAATTTCGAGTGTGGAAATTAGGAGAAGGTGTGGAATTAATAAAAGTATTAGTCAGAGGGCTGAAGAGGGGTTGTTGAGGTGGTCTGGTCATTTAGAGAGAATGGATCAAAGTAGAACGACATAGAGAGCGTATAAATCTGTAGGGGAAGGAAGGCGGGGTAGGGGTCGTGCTTGAAAAGGTTGCAGGGAGTGGGTAAAGGAGGTTTTGTGGGCAAGGGGCTTGGACTTCCAGCAAGTGTGCATGAGCGTGTTAGATAGGAGTGAATGGAGACGAATAGTATTTGGGACCTGACGATCTGTTGGATTGTGAGCAGGGTAATATTTAGTGAAGGGATTCAGGGAAACCGTTTTTTTTATATAGCCGCACTTGAGTCCTGGAAATGGGAAGTACAATGCCTGCACTTTAAAGGAGGGGTTGGGGTATTGACAGTTTGGAGGGATGTGTTGTGTATCTTTATACAGTGGACCCCCGGTTAACGATTTTAATCCGTGCAAGAGGGCTCATCGTTATGCGAAATAATCGTTATGCGAATTAATTTTCCCCATAAGAAATAATGGAAATAAAATTAATCCGTGCAAGACGCCCAAAAGTATGAAAAAAAATTTTTTTTACCACATGAAATGTTAATTTTAATACACACAAACTGAAAAAGGCATGCACAATTACATGACACTTACTTTTATTGAGATCTGGTGATGATTGATGGGATGGGAGGAGGGGAGAGCATTATCTTCTTACTGTTTAGAAGGGGAATCCCCTTCCATTAGGACTTGAGGTAGCAAGTCCTTTTCTGGGGTTACTTCCCTTCTTCTTTTAATGCCACTAGGACCAGCTTCAGAGTCACTGGACCTCTGTCGCACAACAAATCTGTCCATAGAGCTCTGTACCTCCCGTTTCTTCAAGACTTTCCTAAAATGGGCCATAACATTGTCATTGAAATAGTCACAAGCAACGGCTTGCAACAGCTGTGTCAGGGTGATTTTCATCTATAAAGGTTTGCAGTTCAAACCACTCTGCACACATTTCCTTAATCTTTGAAGTAGGCACAATGGATTCCACAACTGGCATAGGCTTCTCAGGGTTAGCCCCAAACCCTTCAAAATCTTTCTTAATTTCCATACTAATTCTCACCCTTTTTACCACAGGGTTGGCACTAGAAGCTTTCTTGGGGCCCATGGTCACTTATTTTCCAGAAACACCACCGAAAACACTGTAATAATACGAAATATTCCGAGTGTATGCTTGGATGTTACCGCGGAGGCTGGCTGGTAAACAATGGGACGGCCGGCACATGTGAGGGCACATTGGACGCGTCTCGGACGAAAATCGGTATGCGGGTTTTTAATCGGTATGCGGGGCAAAAATTTTGCGATAAAAGTAATCGTTATGCGGAAAAATCGCTATGCGATGCCATCGTTATGCGGGGGTCCACTGTACATATATGCTTCTAAACTGTTGTATTCTGAGCACCTCTGCAAAAACAGTGATTATGTTTGAGTGAGGTGAAAGTGTTGAATGATGATGAAAGTATTTTCTTTTTGGGGAATTTCTTTCATTTTTTCGGGTCACCCTGCCTCGATGGGAGACGGCCGACTTGTTGAAAAAAAAAAAAATATAACATATCCCTCCAAACTGCCACTATCTCAAACCCGTCTTTTAAAGTGCAGGCATTGTACTTCCCATTTCCAGTATTCAAGTCCAGCTATATAAAAAGTAACCAGTTTCCCTGATTTTTTTTTTTCAACAAGTCAGCCGTCTTCTGCCTAGGCAGGATGACCCAAAAAAAAAAGTAAATCCTCAAAACGAAAATACTTTATCATCATTCAACACTTTCACCTTACTCATACATTATAAGTTTTTTCAGAGGTGCCCAGATACAACAGTTTAGAAGCATATTTAAAGATACAACATAAAAAATGACCTAAAATAATATAATAAACTCCCTATAGAATATAATATCAGGGCCCCAATTATATATAGTGTCCTATTACACATCCCTCTAAACTGCTAATATCCCAAACCCCTCCTTTAAAGTGCAGGTATTTACTTCCCATTTCCAGGACTCAAGTCTGTCTATATAAAAATAACTGGTTTCCCTGAATTTTTTTTTTAACAAGTCGGCCGTCTCTCACCAAGGCAAGGTGACCCAAAAAGAAAGAAAATCCACTGAATCCCTTCACTATCACTAAATATTACCCTGCTCACACACTGATAGCTTGTCAGGTCCCAAAAACCATTTGTCTCCATTCACTCCTGTCCAACACGCTCATGCACGCTTGCTGGAAGTCCAAGCCCCTTGCCCACAAAACCTCCTTTGCCCCCTCCCTGCAACCTTTTCGAGGATGACCCCTACCCCTCCTTCCTTCCTCTACAGATTTATACACTCTCCATGTCATTCTACTTTGTTTCACTCTCTCTAAATGACCAAACCACCTCAACAACCCCTCTACAGCCCTCTGACTAATGCTCTTATTAACCCTTTCAGGGTCCAGAGGCCAAATTTCAAAGTGCACACCAGGGTCCAAGAATTTTCAAAAAAAAGTTTTGTTATTTTTTCTTATGAAATGGTAGAGAATCTTTTTCTGAAGGTAATAAAACAAAAAGTACGAAATTTGATGGAAAATTGATGAAATTATGCTCTTGCAAATTTTGATGTGTCAGCGATGTTTATGAATCGGCGATTTTGCCGACTTTGACTCCCATTTTAGGCTAATTACATTATTCCAGTCGACCAAATTCTTAGCTATTTCACTATTATTACTTCTATTCTATCGATTGAGCACAATAAATCACCCAGTCAACTGTTTCAACTACAAAATAAAGTGATCGGAAATTGGTAATTTGGCCAATTTAACACAACATTCAAAATATTCCAATTTCAAAATAGGGTTCAGAATAAACAATGCAGGCATTTCTGGCACTAAACTAACATTTCCTCTGTTCATTAGTTATGTTTTGAGGCTTTACAAATGATTTCCATTTTTATTTTTTATTCACATAATGAATTTTTATTCAAACCAAAAAATAGATTTACTGTTATGCAATATTTTAATAATTGTATAAATATCATCACCACATTTGTGAATGTATATTAGCTGGCGTGTATTAGAATGTATATTAGCTGGCGTGTATTAGATGTGTGTGGTCGTTTCTTTACTCTTGAACATTGACAAAAATTTAACATTTCCGCTAATTTGAGCTCAGTTTCAAGCCATTTTCAGTACTTAAACCAATCAAAATCATCTCTATTTCTGTAATATATCTTCCATTCTATCAAATGAGACCAAGAAACTGCAAATACAACTATAAAAAACATAGGAAAAAACACTGCAAAGTTGCTGTTTTAATCGAAATTCATGGTCTCAGTTTTTTTCTCTAATTACACACGTGTGCTGCAGGATTTATTTTATGTGGTGCACACATACCACATAGATGTATTCTCTCATATCTAGGCCCAAATTTACCACTCACAGCTTAACAGAGTGAGCTGAGCTCATGGCGAAGTTCTACGGTTTGGACCCTGAACGTAAAGCCATTGATCTACGGGCATATACCCTGAAAGGGTTAACTCCACTACCTTCTAATTTCTACACTATAACTTCTCTGCATAATATTTACACCACACACTGCCCCTAGACAGTACATCTTCATTGCCTCCAGCCTCCTCCTCGTTGCAGCATTTACAACCCAAGCCTCACACCCATATAAAAGTGTTGGTACCACTATACTTTTATACATTCCCTTCTCTGCCTCCATTGATAATGTTTTTTGTCTCTACATATACCTCAATACACCACTCGCCTTTTTTCTCTCATCACTTATATGTTAACCTCATCCTTCATAAACCCATCTGTTGACACATCAACTCCCAAATATCTGAAAATATTCACTTCTTCCATACTCCTCTCCAATGTGATTTCCAATTTTTCTTTATTTAAATCATTTGATACCCTCATCACCTTACTCTTATCTATGTTCACTTTCAACTTTCTACCTTTACACACCCTCCCAAACTTGTCCACTAACCTTTGCAACTTTTCTTTAGAATCATCCATAAGCACAGTATCATCAGCAAAAAGTAGCTGTGTCAACTCCCATTTTGTATTTGATTCCCCATAATTGAATCCCACACCTCTCCTCAACACCCTAGCATTTACTTCTTTTACAGCCCCCATTTATAAATGTATTAAACAACCATGGTGACATTACACATCCTTGTCTAAGACCTACTTTTACCAGGGAATAATCTCCCTCTCTTCTACACACCCTAATTTGAGCCTCACTATCCTCATAAAAACTCTTTACAGCATTCAGTAACTTACTACCTATTACATATACTTGCAACATCTGCCACGTTGCTCCCCTATCCACTCTGTCATATGCCTTTTCTAAATCCATAAATGAAATAAAAACTTCCCTACCTTTATCTAAATACTGTTCTCATATATGCTTCAATGTAAACACTTGATTTACACATCCCCTACCCACTCTAAAAGCCTCCTTGCTCATCCACAGTCCTACTCTCTGTCTTACCTCTAATTCTTTCAGTAATAAACATACCATACACTTTTCCTGGTATACTCAGTAAACATATTCCCCTATAATTTTTACTGTCTTTTTTGTCCCCCTTCCCTTTATATGAAGGAACTATACATGCTGTCTGCCAGTCCCTAGGTATCTTCCCCTCTTCCCATACATTTATTAACCCTTTGACTGTTTCGGTCGTACAGTGGACCCCCGGTTAACGATATTTTTTCATTCCAGAAGTATGTTCAGGTGCCAGTACTGACCGAATTTTTTCCCATAAGGAATATTGTGAAGTACGTTAGTCCATTTCAGACCCCCAAACATACACGTACAAATGCACTTACATAGATACACTTACATAATTGGTCGCATTTGGAGGTGATCGTTAAGCGGGGGTCCACTGTATATATATGTCTTACGAGCCACCATGTTTGACGTATATACTGTAAACTCAAAAATTCTAGCGGCTTCAAATCAAGCAGGAGAAAGCTGGTAGGCCCACGTGTGAGAGAATTGGTCTGTGTGGTCAGTGTGCACCATATAAAAAAAATCCTGCAGCAAGCAGAGCATAATGAGAAAAGAAAAACTGACAGTTTTTTGGATTAAAACGCCGACTTTGTGGTGTATTTTCGTAGAGTATTTATGGTTGTATTCTCGTTTTCTTGGGCTCATTTGATAGAATGGAAAATATACTATAGTAGAAGTGATTTTCATTGGTTTTACTATGAAATGAACCTTAAAATAGAGCTCAAAGTAGGGGAAATGTTTAATTTTTGCCGATGTTCAAAATGATGTCATTGTCCAATAAATGTCCAATTAGCCATTCTAATATACAGTCATGAATGTGTTGACATTATTTATACAATTATTACAATATTGCAGTAGTCTGCATAACAGTAAATCTTCTATTTTTTGTTTGAATACAAATTCAAAAGAGAAAGCAAGAGTAATATCAAAGGGACCTGGAGATGTGACTGATGAACAAAGAAAATATTATTTTAGATCCAGGAATGTCTGCATTGTCCATTCTAGACCCTATTTTGAAATTGGCATATTTTTTAATTTGAGTGAAATTGGCCAAATTGAAAATTTCTGACCACGTTATTGGGTAGTTGAGATCGGTAAATGGGCAGTTTCTTGTACTCAATCGATAGTACAAATGGAGTTCTAAAAAATAGCTATGAGTTTGTTTTACTGAAACAATGAAATTAGCCGAAAATAGGGCTCTTCTTCACTCCTAAAAGATGTTATACCTCCGTGGCCATTGCATGAAATGACCGCCTCCCTTTCTTCATCGACGTTTAAAAATTCCTCAAAATATTCCTGCCATCTTCCCAATACCTCCATCTCCCCATCTACTAACTCCCCTACTCTGTTTTTAACTGACAAATCCATTCGTTCCCTATGCTTTCTTAACTTGTTTATCTCCAAAAAATGTCTTATTTTCATCAAAATTTCTTGACAGTGCCTCTCCCAATCTTTCATCTGCTCTCCTTTTGCACTCTCTCACCACTCTCTTCACCTTTCTTTTACTCTCCATATACTCTGCTCTACTTATAACACTTCTGCTTTGTAGAAACCTCTCATAAACTACCTTTTTCTCTTTTATCACAACCTTTACTTCATCATTCCACCAATCACTCCTCTTTCCTCCTGCACCCACCCTCCTATAACCACAAACTTCTGCCCCACAATTTAATACTGCATTTTTAAAACTATTCCAACCCTCTTCACCCCCCCCTCCCCCCACTACTCATACTTGCACCAGTCCACCTTTCTGCCCATAGTTTCTTATATCTCACCTGAACTTCCTCCTCCCTTAGTTTATACACTTTCACCTCTCTCTTGCTTGTTGTTGCCATTTTCCTCTTTTTTCCATTTACCTCTTACACTAACTGTAGCTGCAACTAAATAATGATCCGATATATCAGTGGCTCCTCTATAAACATGTACATCCTGAAGCTTACCCATCAACCTTTTGTCCACCAATATATAATCTAACAAACTACTTTCATTACAGTCTGTATAATACCTTGTATATTTATTTATCCTCTTTTTTTTTTATTTATCCTTTTTTTTTTTTTAACATTCTTATATGGGTGTGAAGCTTGGGTTGTAAATGCTGCAGCGAGGCAGTGGTTGGAGGCGGTGGAGATGTCCTGTCTAAGGGCAGTGTTTGGTGTAAATATTATGCAGAGAATTCGGAGTGTGGAAATTAGGAGAAGGTGTGGAGTTAATAGAAGTATCAGTCAGAGGGCTGAAAGGGGGTTGTTGAGGTGGTTTGGTCATTTAGAGAGAACAGATCAAAGTAGAATGGCATGGAAAGCATATAAATCTGTAGGGGAAGGATGGAGGAGTAGGCTTCGTCCTTGAACAGGTTGGAAGGCAGGGGTAAAGGAGGTTTTGTGGGTGAGGGGCTTGGACTTCTAGCAAGTATGCATGAGCGTGCTAGATAGGAGTGAATGGGGATGAATGGTATTTGGCACCTGACGAGCTGTTGGAGTGTGAGCAGGGTAATAATTAGTGAAGGGATTCAGGGAAACCCGCTATTTTTATATAGCCGGACTTGAGTACTGGAAATGGGAAGTACAATGCCTGCACTCAAAAGGAGGAGTTGGGATATTGGCAGTTTGGGGGGGGGGGGATATGCTGTGTATGTTTATACGTATATGCTTCTAGACTGTTGTGTTCTGGGCACCTCTGCAAAAACAGTGATTATGTTTGAGTGAGGTGAAAGTGCTGAATGATGATGAAAGTATTTTCTTTTTGGGGATTTTCTTTCTCTTTGGGTCACCCTGCCTCGGTGGGAGACGGCCGACTTGTTAACTCTTAAACTGTCCAAATGTAGTTCTACGTTTGCACGCATAGCGCTCCAAACGTAGATCAATGTTTTATTTTTCATTCCTTCAAATTTGGCACAATAGGCTTGAGTTGCCTAGACATGAAAGAATGGGTCTGTGCACTCAGTGTGTGCACTATTAAAAAAATCTAGGAGCACTTAGTGCCTGTTGGGGGCACCAGTTCAATTGGGCACCAGCTAGAGCAAATAGCTTGGCTAACACTGGGGATTCACTGATGCCATATCGCATTAACACTCCCATTTTAAGAGGAAAGTAAAAACAGGTTAGATAAATACATGAGTGAGTATGGGTGGGTGTGAGTTAAACCTGACTAGCTTGTGCTACTACGTCTGATGTCATGCTCCTTCCTTCAATGGATGTGACCTGACTAGGTGGGTCATTGGTCTACGCCGGGGTGAGAGGGTGACATGTACCTGCCTTGCATAGGCCAGTAGGCCTGCTGCAGTTTTCCTTCTTTCTTATGTTCTTATGTATTCTGTGGGCTGGCGTTGGCTGTCTCTGGCTGTCTCTCTCTCTATATCTCTATCTGTCTATATCTCTGTCTATACAGTGGACCCCCACTTAACGATTACCTCCCAATGCGACCAATTATGTAAGTGTATTTATGTAAGTGCGTTTGTACGTGTATGTTTGGGGGTCTGAAATGGACTAAACTACTTCACAATATTCCTTATGGGAACAAATTCGGTCAGTACTGGCACCTGAACATACTTCTGAAATGAAAAAATATCGTTAACCGGGGGTCCACTGTATCTCTCTCACATGTATGCATAAGTACAGTTATTATACATGGTGTAAATTACCTAGGATAATCCAAAAATTCCAGGCAAAGATAGACAGATAGACAGACAGACAGAAACATGTTTGTGTGTATCAGTGAAAACAAATAAAGCCAGGGTTCCCCCGAGCACCCATTTATCAAATGTCACCAAGCTGATAACAGATGTCATAACACAATTCTTTAAGGAGTTTGATATCCTATACTCCAGACAGACAGATAAGCAGAGACAGAGAGGCAGGCAGGCAGGCAGATAGACAGACAGACAGACAGACAGAGAAATAGACAGAGAGACAAACATGTTTGTGTGTAACAGTGATAACAAATACAGCAAGGGTTAGCTGGAGCAGTGGGCATTTATCAAATGTCACTGGGCTGTCAACAGTATAGGGATACCTTTTGTAACATGCTTCAAGGTATATGCCAGGTTATCTAATACATTGCTGGGACCTATAAATACTTTGTATATATTTCTAAATGATGATAAATAACCCAAGCAGGTGTAAATGTTCACCTGTCAGTGTGATTGTGACTGTTTGAACACTATTTCAGTACTTAATATTAGTGTCAGAACAAAGATTGGCTGTGAAATTACAAGAACTATTTTAAATTTTAATTATCAGAACATAAATATTTTTTTTTTTTTTTTTTTTTTAATTAACACACTGGCCGATTCCCACAAGGCAGGGTGGCCCGAAAAAAAAACTTTCACCATCATTCACTCCATCACTGTCTTGCCAGAAGGGTGCTTTACACTACAGTTTTTAAACTGCAACATTAACACCCCTCCTTCAGAGTGCAGGCACTGTACTTCCCATCTCCAGGACTCAAGTCTGGCCTGCCGGTTTCCCTGAATCCCTTCATAAAC
Organism: Cherax quadricarinatus; assembly: GCF_026875155.1. NCBI lineage: Eukaryota > Metazoa > Arthropoda > Malacostraca > Decapoda > Parastacidae > Cherax > Cherax quadricarinatus. The sequence continues at coordinate 54,568,143 of NC_069407.1, read as the reverse complement.
GTTACTTTACTCACACTCCAACAGCACGTCAAGTATTAAAAACCATTTGTCTCCATTCACTCCTATCAAACACGCTCACACATGCCTGCTGGAAGTCCAAGCCCCTCGCACACAAAACCTCCTTTACCCCCTCCCTCCAACCTTTCCTAGGCCGACCCCTACCCCGCCTTCCATCCACTACAGATGATACACTCTTGAAGTCATTCTGTTTCGCTCCATTCTCTCTACATGTCCGAACCACTCAACAACCCTTCCTCAGCCCTCTGGACAACAGTTTTGGTTATCCCGCACCTCCTCCTAACTTCCAAAACTACGAATTCTCTGCATTATATTCACACCACCACTTGCCCTCCAGACATGACATCTCCATGCCTCCCAGCCTTCTCCTCGCTGCAACATTCATCACCCATGCTTCACACCCATATTAAGAGCATTGGTAAAACTATACTCTCATACATTCCCTCTTTGCCTCCAAGGACAAAGTTCTTTGTCTCCACAGACTCCTAAGTGCACCGCTCACCCTTTTCCCCTCATCAATTCTATGATTCACATCATCTTTCATAGACCCATCCGCTGACACGTCCACTCCCAAATATCTGAATACATTCACTCCTCCATACTCTCTCCCTCCAATCTGATATCCAATCTTTCATCACCTAATCTTTTTGTTTATCCTCATAACCTTACTCTTTCCTGTATTCACTTTTAATTTTCTTCTTTTGCATACCCTACCAAATTCATCCACCAACCTCTGCAACTTCTCTTCAGAATCTCCCAAGAGCACAGTGTCATAAGCAAAGAGCAACTGTGACAACTCCCACTTTATGTGTGATTCTTTATCTTTTAACTCCACTCCTCTTGGCAAGACCCTCTCATTTACTTCTCTTACAACCCCATCTATAACTATATTAAACAACCACGGTGACATCACACATCCTTGTCTAAGGTCTACTTTTACTGGGAAATTATTTCCCTCTTTCCTTCATACTCTAACTTGAGCCTCAATATCCTCGTAAAAACTCTTCACTGCTTTCAGTAACCTTCCTCCTACACCATACACCTGCAACATCTGCCACATTGCCCCCCTATCCACCCTGTCGTACGCCTTTACCAAATCCATAAATGCCACAAAAACCTCTTTAGCCTTATCTAAATACTGCTCAATTATATGTTTCACTGTAAACACCTGGTCCACACACCCCCTTCCTTTCCTAAAGCCTCCTTGTTCATCTGCTATCCTATATAAATTAAAATAAAAACGAGAAAAAAAAAGGTATATCGGCAATGCTACTGCAAGCGGCAGGAGTCGATGTTGCCGACAAGTGAGCATCCAGAGCCAACCTCATGGTCTTATACTTTGGAAACTACTGACCCTAATTTTTTTTTTTATCCTATAACATGTAGAAAAATGTGCTCTTCATTTTAAAAGAAAAAAAAATTATTTTATTTTTCAAAATATTCGGAGCACCACGCGAGTGAACGTAGATCTACATTTGGACAGTTGAAGGGTTAAAAAAAAAATTAATAAATACTTTTATTGTAGATATAGTAATGGGAGGACTTAAGGGGTTGAAAAACAGGTAAAAAGGAAAATATGAAGGGAGGGGGAAGGACTGGAGACAGAAGGAAGGCTTTATTTCCGAATTAATCATGAAACTGCTTGTATGGTACAGTGGTCCCTTGTTTTTCGTAATTAATCCGTTCCTGGAAGTGTGACTATTATCGTAATTTATGATTTTCGAATCAATTTTCCCCATAAGAAATAATGTAAATACAATTAATCCGTTCCTGACACCCAGAAGTATTAAAACAAAAAAAATTTTTACATGAAATATAGATGTAGTACATAAACAATACAATGGGACATGATGAATGAAACATTAACAGCATAACACTTACCTTTATTGGCGATTCTTCTTTGTGTATGGAAGACTGGAGGAGGAGGAGACAGATTGCATTAGTTACTGTTTGGAAGGGGAATCCCCTTCCATCAACACCTCAGGTACCAAGTGCTTTTCTGGGGTTACTTCTCTTCTCTGTTTCTTAATGCCACTAGGACCAACTTGAGAGTCACTGGAGTCCTGTCTCGCAAAAAATCTGTCCAGAGAGCTCTGTTTCTGGCGTCTCTTTAACACTTTCCTAAAATGGGCCAAGACTTTGTCACTGTACATGTTGCCAACATGGCTTGCAACAGCCTTGTCAAGGTGATGTTTCTCCATAAATCTTTCCATCCTACCCTACATTTCAAAAATCTCCTTAATTTCTGAAGAAGGCAACTTATTGCATCTCTCTTCCTCCTCCTCTGCAGCAAGATTCTGAGCTGCGATCTATTCCTGCTGAAGCTCTTGCAGCTCCTCAGTGGTGAGCTCTTCGTTGTGGTCTTCCACCAGCTCTTCCACATCCTCCAAACTCACATCCAACCCCATGGAACTCCCCAGTGCCACAATAGATTTCACAACTGTCATAGGCTCATCAGGGTCAGCCCCAAACCCTTCAAAATCCCTATTGTGGACACAATCTGGCCACAATTTTCTCCAAGCAGAGTTCAAAGTCCTGGTAGTCATTCCCTCCCAAGCCTTACCTATAAGGCTTATGCAATGGAGGATACTGAAGCGTTCTTTCCAAAAATCTCTTAGGGTCAAGTGAGTGTCTGAGGTCATATTATAGCACCTTTCAAACATTGCTTTGGTGTAGAGTTTTTTAAAGTTTGAAATGACCTGCTGGTCCATGGGCTGGAGGAGAGGAGTGGTATTCAGGGGCAAGAACTTTACTGTGATGAACCCAAACTCCTCCAAAATTAGGTCATCCAAGTTTGGAGGATGAGCAGGTGCATTGTCCATTTCTATTCAATTCATTTCAGTTCAATTCAAGTTTATTCTCTATAAGGGTTACAATGTGGGGTTTACAGGTTTTGGGTATTGTGTGGTTTACATGTTAAAAAATATTAATTACAGAGGGGGCCACTAGGACACCTAGCATGGCTAGGCATTTCGAGCAGACTTAGTTTAATTCTTAACATTAAATCCTTACAGATTATGACTACATCATAATTTGTGAATGCTTTTGTTTTGGCACAATACAAAGTGTCTATATTGAAGTATCATAGGCAACCTTATGACTAGTTAGGATTTATTATTTTAAGATTAAGATTAGTATTTCTGGGTTTATAGTCAGTGGGTGAGTGAGTGTAATTGTGAACCACCAGGTGGTTATCATGTAGTTAGTTGTCGGGATGGATCAGGGAGATAAGATGTTTTCTAACTGTAGTTTCGAAAGTGATGAATGTGTCTGCAGTTCTAGAGTTTTCAGGTAGGGTGTTCCAGATTTTAGGTCCTTTCAAATACAGTGGTCCCTCACTTTTCGTAGTTCTCGGCAATCGTAAATTTCGCCAATCATAGGGGTATTTTTGTATAAACATGGACTCGCTTTTCATAGGTTGACTCGCGAATAGTAGTTCTTCCAGGACGCTTACGCACGGTGTGAGCCGGGGATGCCTCCCTACCCAGCCAGTCTGGCATTGTTTACCAGTGAGTGAAGGTCCCCTCAAGTGCTCCTATGAAATATTTCATAATATTCCACTCATTTTAGTGCTTGCAAGTACTAAATAAGCTACCATGGCTCCAAAGAAAGCTCCTAGTGCCAAGCCTGTGGTAAAGAAGGTGAGAAATATGTACAGTGACAAAGTCTTGGGCCATTTTAGGGAAGTGTTAAAGAGACGCCAGAAACAGAGCTCTCTCCACAGTTACTTTGCGAGACAGGACTAGAGTGACTCTCAAGGTGGTCCTAGTGGCATTAAGAAACAGAGAAGAGAAGTAACCCCAGAGAAGCAATTGGTACCTGAGGTGTTGCTGGAAGGGGATTCCCCTTCCAAACTGTAAACAATCCAATCTCTCTCCTCCTCCAGTCTCCCATACACTAAGAAGAATCTTCAATAAAGGTAAGTGTTATGCTCTTAATGTTTCATTCATCATGTCCCATTGTATTGTTTATGTACTACATGTATATTTCATGTAAAAAATTTTTTTATTTTAATACTAATGAGTGTCAGAAACGGATTAATTGTATTTACATTATTTCTTATGGGGAAAATTGATTCGCAAATCGTAAATTTCGTTTATAGTAGCTCCTCCAGGAACGGATTAATTACGAAAAACGAGGGACCACTGTACATTGAATTTTTGTAAAGGTTTAGTCGAACACGGGGAATGTCATAGAGATGTTTGTGTCTGGTGTTATGCCTGTGGATCCTGTCACAACTATCAAGAAAGCATTTTAGGTCAAGGTTAATATTGGAATTTAAGGTCCTGTAGATATAGATTGCACAGTAGTAAGTGTGGATGTTCTGAACAGGGAGTAAGTTTAGATCTATGAAGAGTGGGGGGGTGTGTTGCCAGGGATGGGATTTAGTGATTATTCTTACTGCGGCTTTTTGTTGGGTTATTATTGGCTTTAGGTGTGTTGCTGCAGTTAAACCCCCAAAGCACAGATAGCATAGGTGAGGTATGGATATATAAGTGAAGGGTATGGGTGTGAGAACTGCAGTTTGCGGTATGTAGTATCGTATCTTGGAGAGGACCCCCACCTTTTTGGATACTTATTTTGTTGTGTTTGGATTTGGGTGCTGAAATTTAGGTTGTTGTCAAGGTAAAAGGCCAAGGAATTTGCCCTCATTAAATGTTTGGAAATTAGAGTGTTGTCGGATCTTAATGTTAAGTTGCGCAACACCTGCTCTGCTACCAAACAAAATATAGTAGGTTTTGCCAGTGTTAAGTTTTAAGTTTATTGGCTGTCATCCAAGTCGATTTTTTTGAGCAGCTCCTCGTTAACAATGGTGTTGAGGGTGGCAGATTAGGGTGGGAGATGACATAATTTTGTGTCGTCAGGTTGTTGGGATATGTTTGGAAAGATCATTGATGTAAACGAGGAAGAGCAGGGGGTCAAGGACACTTCCCTGCGGAACTCCATTTATCAAGTGGCCGTATTGATGAGGCTGTGTTTTTAATGGTGACATACTGATACCTATTAGAAAGGTAAGATTTAAAATATGCAAGCGAAATGGCCTCTTATACCATAGTGGTCAAGTTTGTGGAGTAGGATGCCGTGGTCTACTGTGTCAAACGCTTTTTTAGGTCAGTAAAAATTCCTAGCGGATTTTCCCTTATTTTCCAATGCTGTGTAAAGCAGGTCTAGCATTTTTAAAATTGCATCATTAGTGCTTTATTTTTCCTGAATCCAAATTGGCAGGGTTTGAGTATGTTTTGTGACGTTATAATGAATATAGTCTCCTGTGCACGAGTTTCTCAAGGATTTTGGATAGCAATGGTAAGTTTAATATTGGCCTATAATTGTTTACATCTGTAGGGTCACCACCTTTATGTATTGGTGTAACCCTTGCTGTCTTGAGTAGTGTCGGGAAAGTGCTAGTTTCTAGTGACTTGTTAAAAAGAAATGTAATTGCATGCGAAAGGACTTGGGCCGCTCGCTTGTACGGTAATGGTGGGATGTGAGACAGATTCCCCGAGTTATTTTTAAGTGACTTTATGATCGCAATGACTTCCATGGGCTCAGTTGGTACAAGATAGAAGGAATTTGGGAAATTCTCATCTAGGTAGTCCCTGGCACGGGCATTGGTACATGGGATTTTACTGGCGAGATTAGATCCTATGTTTGAGAAGAAGTTGTTTATCTTGTTAGCTGTATCAGTGGGATGTAGTGGTGTTTCATGAGGTTTAGTTAGAACAATATTCTTAGTTTTTTCAGTTTGTGGGTCCCCAGAATCTGGGAAAGTGTTTTCCAGGTCTTTTTTATATCTCCTCTTGTGTCAGTGAATCTACTGGAGTAGTACAGTTGTTTGGCTTTCTTTTTTAAATTTGGTGAGAATGTTGAATATTGTTTAAGAATATCTTTGTGTATTAAGCCCTGTCTATATTGCTTTTCATATTGGTGTTTCTTATCAATGGATTTCAGAATGCTGCCGGTTAGCCATGGGCAACCAAGCCGTTTATTCGTGTTTCTGTTTCGTTTTTATAGGACAATGTTTGTTGTATAGTCAAAGTATATTTTTTTAAGAAAAATGTCTGTCCAGTCGTCAATACCATTGGCATTGGAGAATTCTGTAGGTCAGTCAACAGTCTCTAGGTCTGCTGTGAAATTCCTTATTGAGGCCTCGTCATGGAGTCTAAATGAAACTTCGTTGTATTCGAGTGGTGGCTTACTAATGTTTGTTAAGAGGAAGGTTGGATAGTGTTTAGTAGTGGTGTCTGTGATTATCCCTGATTTAAGGGGGGCTAGTATAGTGGTCCATATGTGGTCTATTATGGTTGCACTTGTCTCAGTCAGCCTGGTTGGTTTAGTATTGTAGGTATGAGAAGTGTGTTGTTAATATTGTTGATAAAATCAGTTACAGTCTGATCATCTGGTAGGCTATGGTTGATATTGAAGTCTCCAGCTAAGAGAAGGTGGTGCTTGTTCATTTGTCTGTTTGTTATTAGTGACTTTAGATTCTCACTGAAATTTGGAATATTTGTGTGGGGTATCCGGTATGTGGCACCGATTGTTATAGGCGTCTTGAGTTTTTTTACAGTAAAATTTTGCAAAAGTATTTCCCATATTCATCACTAAAGCAGTTAGTTTCTAATACAAGATAGTTGGTTAGAGTAATAGATTGCAGTACCACCCCCAACTTGGTATGGGCTACAGTTTTTGGATTGCTGTGTATCCCGGTTGTGGGTAGATATCAATTGTGTCCTGCTTAAGCCAGGTCTCAGTAAGAATAATGCAGGAGAAGGGTGTCTTTAGTGACTCAGGAGTGCCAGGAGGTCATCATAGTGTTTGCTTAAGGACCTGATGTTGTAGTTAAGAACTGATAGACTTTGAGCAGTGTTCAGGATAGTGCTGGCTTGTGATGCTGTGTAATAAAGGCAGTTACTTTTCAATAAGTTTTGATTGTGTGTTAGATTATGGAGGTTTAGATCAGGGTCAACGTGATCATTCATCTTTTAGGTTTAAATAGTGGTTGTTTATATCCTGTATTATGTGGTGAGTTCTAATACTGATTTCTGTAGTGGTGGGAGGTTTGGATAAGTATACCGCTAATGCACTTTGGTCATATAGAGTATTGTCACTAATAAACATAATGAAATTGATATTGTCTATGTGTTGTGCTAGAATGAGCTAAAGTGCAACTAGGTATAAACTAATACTATAAAAAACAAAAAACAAGTTACAAGTGGCACCAGACTCACTCTTGTAATTGCACTAAGGTCTAATATAATGAATTTAGCGTTGTTTGTGTATTGAGCTAGAATGAGCTAAAGTACAACTAGGTATAGTTAGTTTAGGTGTTGTCTATGTATTGAGCTAGAATGAGTTAAAGTATAACTAGGTATAAACTTATAATATAAAAATACAAATTAAAATGGTACTTGCAATTGCACTAGGGTCTGGTATAGGTTGTTAACAAGGTCAAGAGTATAACTAGATTTAAATTGACAAAATAAAATTCACAAATTAAAGTACCAAAAGAATAATAAGTAAAAAATAACAATGGCAATGACTTGGTTATAATATGATAATAAGATGGTAGACAGGTACACAGGTACAAAGGATAATATAAAGGTTGGAGTTTGGGAAAATACAAACTTGAAAATTTGGCAACAAAATGTTATGAAAAGTGTAAAATAATGATTAATGTACAAAAGTAAAATTGACTGGTAGTAAATATGGTGTTTAATAAAATTTTAGTAAGTAATAATGATTACAAAAAAGATTAATTAGCAAAAAAAAAAAAAGTGAGAAAGTAATGTTTATTTCAAGTATTAAATTTTAAGAACAGTTATTTGGATTCAATATTGCACTGGTAGTTATACTAGAGGTTATTTTTCAGTACAAGGTATTTAAGAGTACTCTAGGATAGTAAATGTGGTATTAAAACAGGTTATGGTAATTAGACAAGTAATGGTAATTAAATGTTGTCAAAAATGTTAAGAGTACAGTGGATCCCCGCATACCGTTGGCATCACATAACGATTAATCCGCATACCACTTGCTTTAATCGCAAAAATTTTGCCTCGCATACCGCTTAAAAACCCGCTCACCGCTGTTCGTCCGAGACGCGTCCAATGTGCGCCTTAGCCAGCCTCACATGTTCCGCCGGTGGCATTGTTTACCAGCCAGCCTCCGCGGTAGCATCCAAGCATACAATAGTAACATTTCGTATTATTACAGTGTTTTTGGTGATTTTATCTGGAAAATAAGTGACCATGGGCCCCAAGAAAGCTTCTAGTGCCAACCCTACAGCAATAAGGGTGAGAATTACTATAGAGATGAAGAAAAAGATCATTGATAAGTATGAAAGTGGAGTGCGTGTTTCCGAGCTGGCCAGGTTGTATAATAAACCCCAATCAACCATCGCTACTATTGGTGGTACAGCTGCTGCTGCTGCACTGTCAGCTGCTGCTGCTGCTGTAGCATCGTCTGCTGCTGCTGCTGTAGCATCGTCTGCTGCTGCTGCTGCTGTATGCATCGTCTGCTAGCTTGCTGTAGCTCGTCTGCTGCTGTCTGCTGCTGTGCTGCTGCTGCTGCTGCTGTAGCATCTCTGCTGCTGCTGTAGCATCGTCGCTGCTGCTGTACTGTCTGCTGCTGCTGTAGCATCGTCTGCTGCTGCTGTAGCATCGTCTGCTGCTGCGCTGCTGCTGTAGCATCGTCTGCTGCTGCTGCTGCTGTAGCATCATCTGCTGCTGCTGTAGCATCGTCTGCTGCTGCTGTAGCACTGTTGTTGGTGTGGCTTATTGAGAATATACCAAGAAACAATTAACCCCAGAGGATTTGCCACCCAGGATAACCCAAAAAAGTCAGTGTCATCGAAGACTGTCTAACTTATTTCCATTGGGGTCCTTAATCTTGTCTCCCAGGATGCAACCCACACCAGTCAACTAACACCCAGGTGAACAGGGAAAAATGCCTGGAACTAGTGCTCATATTGGTGAATTTAAAGCCGCAAAGGTTGGTTTGAGAGATTTAAGAATCGTAGTGACATACACAGTGTGATAAGGCATGTTCTGGAAGAAAATACCAAACAGGACCTACAGTACTCAGGAGGAAAAGGCACTCCCAGGACACAGTGTCTCATCAGTCATTGCTGCATCTTCAATAAAGGTAAGTGTCATTTATTCTTCATTTAGTAGACTAGTACATGCACAATATATACTGTGCATGTACTACTCTACTATTGTGCATGTATCCTTCTCTTTGTGTGTAGGAAAATGTATATTTCATGTGGTAAAATTTTTTTTTTCATACTTTTGGGTGTCTTGCACGGATTAATTTGATTTCCATTATTTCTTATGGGGAAAATTCATTCGCATACTGATTATTTCGCATACCAATGAGCCCTCTTGCACGGATTAAAATCGGTATGCGGGGGTCCACTGTAAATTGTACTGATAGTAAAAATGGTAATTAATTATAAATTTTAGTAAGTAATATCAGTTAATAGTATTTAAAAAAATATGAGGTAGTAATATGGACAAAGAAAGTATCAATTCAGCTAATATTTAAGCAAACAATAGTAAATAAGAAAATTACATAAGGTGACTTATGCTTACTAGTAAAATCACAAAATGAGGTAGTTGATTATTTAATTACTAAGAGATTGTACTATGAAATTTGAACAATAATGGAGCAAAACATACATTACACTACGTAGGCTTTTAGGTTTGACATTGTTTAGTTATTCTCTGTAAGATTAGTATCCCTGAGAAATCGTGATAGATCATTCTCGTTCGTGATTGTGTACAGTCGACCTACATTCGTTTTCCCTAACTAGAATTTTCAAGGAGGCACTTGAGATCCAATTTCTTTTCCAGGAGGTAATTCTTCACACTAGGGCCAAACACTTCATTGAACCACTCAATGAAAATTTCCCTCGTGACCCATGCTTTACTATTAGATTTCCAAAACACACACAATTTACTCTTCATAGCATTGTTTTTCCTGAACACTCTGGGATTTTCAGAATGGTACACTAGTAACGGCTTCACTCTGAAATCCCCACTAGCATTAGCACAGAACATGAGCATCAGCCTGTCTTTCATAGGCTTGTGTACTGGCAGCCCCTTTTCCTCCTGAGTAATGTAGGTCCTCTTTGGCATTTTCTTCCAAAAGAGGCCTGTTTCGTCACAATTGAACACTTGTTCAGGTTTCAGTCCTTCAGCCTCTATGTACTCCTTGAATTCCTGCACATATTTTTCAGCCGCTTTTTGGTCCGAACTGGCAGCCTCACCATGCCTTGCCACACTGTGTATGCCACTACAGTTCTTAAATCTCTCAAAGCAACCTTTGCTGGCCTTAAATTCACAAATATCAGTACTCATTGCAGGCAATTTCTTTACCAGATCGTCGTGCAACTGCCTAGCCTTTTCACAAATAATCGACGTCATAAGACTATCTCCTGCTAATTGTTTCTCGTTTATCCACACCAATAATAACTTCTCAACATCTTCGAGTACTGGTGATCTCATTTTTGTCAGCATATTTACCCCCTTTGCAACAACAGCTTCCTTGATTTCCTTTTTCTTGGCCACGATGGAAGCTATGGTTGTATGGGGTTTGTTATACATCCTGGCCAGTTTGGCCACACGTATGCCACTTTCATATTGTTCAATGATGTTTTTCTTAAATTCAATCATATTTCTCACTTTCTTTACCAAAGGTTTGGCACTAGGAGCTTTCTTTGGAGCCATGGTAGCTTATTTAGTAGTTGCAAGCACTAAAATGAATGGAATATTATAAAATATTTCGTATGAGCAAGTGAGGGGACCATCACTCACTGGTAAACAATGGCACACTGGCTGGGAACGGCTCAGAGCCGTGCGTATGCGTCCCAGACGAATGACTTCGCGAGTCAAACTACGATTAGCAAGCCAATGTTTTGACGAAAATGACATTACGATTTTCGAAAATTACGACTATCGAGGCTTACAATTATCGAGGGACCACTGTACTTCATACTGGGATAGGAAACTGGGGATACCTCCCTAAACCCTTTGACTGTTTCGGTCATATATATACATCTTGCAAGCCACCGTTTTTGACATATATATACTCATAAATTCTAGCGGCTTCTAATCAAGCAGGAGAAAGCAGGTAGGCCCACATGTGAGAGAATGGGTCTGTGTGTTCAGTGTGCACTATATAAAAAAAAATCCTGCAGCACGCAGTACATAATGAAAAAAAAAATGAACGTTTTTTTTATTAAGATTCTGACTTTGTGATCTATTTTCGTATAGTATTTATGGTTGTATTCTCGTTTTCGTGGTGTCATTTGATAGAATGGAAAACATATTATAGAAATAGAGGTGATTTTGATTGGCTTTACTATAAAAAGAACCTGGAAATGGAGCTTAAATTAGGGGAAATGTTTGATTTTTGCTGATGTTCAAAAGTAAACAAATGATGTCATTGTCCAATAAATGTCCAGCTAGCCATTCTAATATGCAGACATGAATGGGTTGACATTATTTTTTTTATTATTTTTATTATCACACTGGCCGATTCCCACCAAGGCAGGGTGGCCCAAAAAAGAAAAACTTTCACCATCATTCACTCCATCACTGTCTTGCCAGAAGGGTGCTTTACACTACAGTTTTTAAACTGCAACATTAACACCCCTCCTTCAATTATTACAGTATTTCAGTAGCCTGCATAACAGTAAATCTTCTATTTTTTGTTTGAATAAAAATTTAAAATATAAAGCAAGAGTAATGTCAGAGGGGCCTGGAGACATGACTGATGAACAAAGAAAATGTTATTTTAGAGCCAGGAATGTCTGCATTGTTCATTCTGGACCCTATTTTGAAATTGGCATATTTTTTTATTTTTGTGAAATTGTCCAAATTGCAAATTTCTGACCATGTTATTGGGTAGTTGAAATCGGTAAATGGGCACTTTCTTGTACTCAATCGATAGAAAAAATTGAGTTTTAAAGAAATAGCTATGAGTTTGGTCGACTGGAACAACGGAATTAGCCGAAAACAGGTCTCAAAATGGGCAAAATCGCCGATTCATAAATATCGCCGAGGTCGCTGACTTCGCGAGAGTGTAATTCGTCAGTTTTCCATCAAATTTCGTTCTTTAGGTGTCATTACCATCGGGAAAAAATAATTTTTTTTTTTTAATTTTTGCGACACCAGGAGACACCTCAGGATTTGGGGTTGCGACAGTCAAGGGGTTAACCCCTTAACTGTCCAAATGTAGAACTATGTTCTTTCACCCAGTGCTCTGAATATTTTGAAAAAAAAAAAAAAAATTAAATGAAGAGGACATTTTTTTACATGTAATAATCTAAAAAAAATTTTAGAGTCAGTACTTACGGAGATATAAGGCTGCAAAGTCGGGGCTTGTTGCTAACCTGATGGCAGCATGAAGTGCTGCCCCTTGCAAAATTTGTATAATTTTTATTGTCTGATAATTACAATTTGTAGTAGTTCTTGTGATTTCATAGTGAATCTTTGTTCTGACATTAATAAAACGTACTGCAATAGTATTCAAATACAGTGGAGCCTTGGTTTTCGTAATTAATCCGTTCCAGAGAGTGTGACGAATTCTGTATTAGTTTTCCCCATAAGAAATAATGGAAATCCAATTAATCTGTTTCAGACGCCCAGAAGTATTAATAAAATGTTTTCTACATGAAATATACATTTGTCTCCACAGAAAACAATGATACATGAAGAATAAAACAATAATAACATCACACTTACCTTTATTGAAGACATGGTGATGTATGGAAGACAGGAGGAGGAGAGAGGATGGAGGAGTTTACAATTGTTTGGAAGGGGAATCCCCTTCCATGAAGACTTGAGGTACCAAGTCCTTATCCTGAGTTACTTCCCTTCTTTGTTTTTTAATGCCACTAGGACCAGCTTGAGAGTCACTGGACCCCTGTCGCACAAAAAAGTGTTCCGGAGAGGTCTGTTTCTGGCGCATGTTAGGAATTGTGTTGGGAGACAGGACAAGATAGTCCTTCAGTATGACAGTATCAGCTCTGTGGCTTATTTATCTAGCACAGTTCATCTAATATGACATAAACAATATTAACCCTTTCAGGGTCCGTCCCATAGATCTACGGCTTTACGTTCAGGGTCCAAACCGTAGATCTACGTCATGAGCTCAGCTCACTCTGATAAACTGTGAGTGGTAAATTTGGGCCTAGATATGAGAGAATGCATCTATGTGGTATGTGTGCACCACATAAAACAAATCCTGCAGCACACTGTGTATAATGAGAGAAAAAAACTGAGACCATGATTTTCGATTAAAACAGCGACTTTGCAGTGTTTTTTCGTATGTTTTTTATAGTTCTATTTGTAATTTCTTGGTCTCATTTGATAGAATGGAAGACATATTACAGAAATAGAGATAATTTTGATTGGTGTTAGCACTGGAAATGGCTTGAAATTGAGCTCAAAGTGGCGGAAATGTTAAATTTTTGCCGATGTTCAAGAGTAAACAAACGACCTCACACGTCTAATACACGCCAGCTAGTGGGTCTAATATACATTCACAAATGTGGTGATGATATTTATACAATTATTACAATATTGCATAACAGTAAATCTTCTATTTTTTGGTGTGAATAAAAATTCATTATGTGAATAAAAAATCAAAATGGAATTTATTTGTAAAGCCTCAAAACATAACTAATGAACAGAGGAAATGTTAGTTTAGTGCCAGGAATACCTACATTGTTTATTCTGGACCCTATTTTGAAATTGGAATATTTTGAACTTTGTGTTAAATTGGCCAAATTACCAATTTCCGGTCACTCTATTTTGTAGTTGAAACAGTTGACTTGGCGATTTCTTGTGCTCAATCGATAGAATAGAAGTAATACTAGTGAAATAGGTGAGAATTTGGTCGACTGGAATAACGTAATTGGCCTAAAATGGGAGTCAAAGTCGGCAAAATAGCCGATTCGTAAATATCGCTGACACATCAAAATTCACGAGAGCATAATTTCGTCAGTTTTCCATCAAATTTCGTACTTTTTGTTTTATTACATTCACAAAAAGATTCTCTACCATTTCATAAGAAAAATAACAATTTTTTTTTTTTTGAAAATTCTTGGACACTGGGGCACCACTTCAGATTTTGGCCTTGGACCCTGAAAAGGTTAATAGCATAGAATCATGATATATACTCTAGAATGAATAAAATATGGCATTAGCCCTTTGGGGTGTCGCCAGGCCCTCTAAGAGACTTGTTCTCAGGGTCGCCAAAATTTAAAAAAAAAAAAAAAAATCTTATGAAAAGATAGAGAATTTTTTCCTAATCATAACGACACCAAAAGTATGAAATTTGATGGAAAACTTACGGAATTATGCTCTCACGAAGTTAGCAGTCTCGATGATGTTTATGTATCGGTGATTTTGCCCACTTTGAACCCTATTTTCGGCCAATTCCAATGTACTAGTCGACAAAAATCATAACTATTTTGCTAGAACTCCATTTTTTCTATCGAATGAGTACAAGATACCACCTATTTACCGATTTCAACTATCCAATAAAGTGGTCAGAATTTAGCAATTTTGCCAATTTCACACAAACTTCAAAAGATGCCAATTTCCGAATAGGGTCCAGAATAAACAAGACAGACATTCCTGGCACTAAAATAACAAGTTCTCTGTTTGTTAGTCACATCCCCAGGCCCCTCTTATATTTCTTTGGCTTTCCACTTTGAATTTTTATTCTTACAAAAAATAGAAGATTTACTGTTATGCAGACTACTGCATTAGTGTAGAAATGGTATAAATAATATCAGCACACTTGTGAAAGAATATTAGACTCACCAGTTGACATGTATTGGACGCTTGGAATGATTTGTTTACTTTTGAACTTTGGTAAAAATCGAACATTTCTGCTACTTTGAGCTCAATTTCAAGGTACTTTTCATTGTAAAACCAGTCAAAATCATCTCAATTTTTGTAATATGTCTTCCATTCTATAAAATGAGACCAAGAAAACTAGAATTCACCAATAAATGCCATACGAAAATACAGTGCAAAGTCGCTGTTTTATTCCAAAAACACACTCAAAGTTTTTTTTTCTCATTACACACTGTGTGCTGCAGGATTTTTTTTATACTGCACACACTGACCACATAGACCCATTCTTTCATATGTAGGCCTACCAGCTTTCTCTCACTAGATTTGAAGGCGCTAGAATTTAAGCATACTAGTAATCAAAAACCCTGGGGCGTAAGCCGTGCTAGTACGGCCAAAACCCCCAAATGGTTAAGAATGTCACAAGTGGTGGTATTTTGTTTGTTGTTGGGTGTACAAGGGCCACTAAAAGATAAGTCGTACATAGTGGTGGTGCAGGCAGCAGCAAGAGGCAGCAGAGGTTGTGGTGTTAGTAGCCCTATATACCTCCAACAACAATGGAGGAGTCAGTTTCATGCTGTCCTTTTTTTATCAATTAAACGCTTAAGTTACTTGCTACACTGTTAATGCTACACTTTATCGCTGGCTGACGCTATAGACTTTATTGACTCCTGCTGCTTTAGTATCATACATATTGCAGAATCACTGAAAAAGGTGCATTCTCCCCTCTCTCTCATCCCTTTACCAAAGGGCTGGCTGGCATTAGGAACTTCCTTTGGGCCCATGGTGACTTACTTAGCATTTGCAAGCACTAAAAAGAATGGAATAATACAAAATATATCGTATGAACGTGTGGGATCGTCCTCACTGGCTGGTAAACAATGGCACACTGTCTGTAAATGGTGTGTCGGACCGCTTGGGCCACAATGACACATTCAGGACGAATGACTAAGACCGAGTTCATTGACGATCACCAAGCCAATACAGTGGACCCCCGCTTAACGATCACCTCCCAATGCGACCAATTATGTAAGTGTATTTATGTAAGTGCATTTGTACGTGTATGTTTGGGGGTCTGAAATGGACTAATCTACTTCACAATATTCCTTATGGGAACAAATTCGGTCAGTACTGGCGCGTGAACATACTTCTGGAATGAAAAAATATCGTTAACGGGGATCCACTGTTTTTGACCCAAAAAATTTTATTTTAATTTTTAAATCCAAACCAATCCGGTCATTTAAAGTGACAGTTTAACTTTCTTTCCCTTGTCACAATGTTAAAAAATAATACTAGTATTAATTTGGTAAAATTTTTGGCACTGGAATATATGAATTTCCCCAAATGGGTGTAAAGGGCCCCCCAAATGCCGGATCAAATGGATAATTGAAGATTTCCTTCCAGTTTTATAATTTCTACTGTTGATACATTCCCAGTTTTTCTCCTCTTTATTCTGAAAACTTTTTTTTTTTTGCCCTTTTCCTGCTTCAAAAAATTTTCTGGCCAAAGGGTAATACATAGAAATGATGTAATTATCCCAAAAGTAAAAATGGGATTATTCCCTTGCTATTCCATTTTTACAAGACGTTCCGGGGCGATTTTTAAAAATTTTAAAAATTTAAGATTTTTTTCCTTTAATAAGACAAAAGAAGAAAAGGGAAAAAAGGGAAAACCCGAGTTAGACGAAGTTAAATGGCAAATTTTCCCATTGGAAATATTTTGGCCAAATTTCCCTTTCTGTGAGAAAAACCCCCACTTTTGCAGGAACAAAATTTTTTTGAAAGAGAAAGACAATTTTACCAATTTATTCCAAATAATGGGTAAAAAAAATTTTCATTTTGGGGGAAATTTTATTTCAAAGGGGATTGAAAGGGGAAAAAAACGGAAACAATGGGGGCCCAAAAAATAGAGTTCTATGTTTGTATACCCCAGGCTTTTTATATCCGGTTAAGGAATAAACCACAAACTGAAGGTTTACCCCGTTTGCCGGACATCTGGCATTATAGAAAGGTTAAATAATTTTCAGTGTTTGAAAGGGAAAATAGTAAGTTACAAGTTGGGGGGTCTGAGTTTTAAAGAAGGAAAATCAAAGACTACCAGGATAAAAGGGCCTTTGTTCAGGGTCGCCAAAATTAAAAAAAAAAAAAAAAAATCTTTTGAAAAGATAGAGATTTTTTTCCTGATCATAACGACCCCAAAAAGTATGAAATTTGATGGAAAACTTACGGAATTATGCTCTCACGAAGTTAGCAGTCTCGATGATGTTTATGTATCGGCGATTTTGCCCACTTTGAACCCTATTTTCGGCCAATTCCAATGTACTAGTCGACAAAAATCATAACTATTTTGCTAGAACTCCATTTTTTCTATCGAATGATTTATAAGATACCCCCTATTTACCGATTTCAACTATCCAATAAGTGGTCAGAATTTAGCAATTTTTGCCAATTTCACACAAATTTCAAAAGATGCCAATTTCCGAATAGGGTCCAGAATAAACAAGACAGACATTCCTGGCACTAAAATAACAAGTTCTCTGTTTGTTAGTCACATCCCCAGGCCCCTCTTATATTTCTTTGGCTTTCCACTTTGAATTTTTATTCTTACAAAAAATAGAAGATTTACTGTTATGCAGACTACTGCATTAGTGTAGAAATGGTATAAATAATATCAGCGCACTTGTGAAAGAATATTAGACTCACCAGTTGACATGTATTGGACGCTTGGCATGATTTGTTTACTTTTGAACTTTGGTAAAAATCGAACATTTCTGCTACTTTGAGCTCAATTTCAAGGTACTTTTCTTTGTAAAAACCAGTCAAAATCATCTCAATTTTTGTAATATGTCTTCCATTCTATAAAATGAGACCAAGAAAACTAGAATTCACCAATAAATACCATACGAAAATACAGTGCAAAGTCGCTGTTTTATTCCAAAAACACACTCAAAGTTTTTTTTTCTCATTACACACTGTGTGCTGCAGGATTTTTTTTATACTGCACACACTGACCACATAGACCCATTCTTTCATATGTAGGCCTACCAGCTTTCTCTCACTAGATTTGAAGGCACTAGAATTTAAGCATACTAGTAATCAAAAACCCTGGGGCGTAAGCCGTGCTAGTATGGCCAAAACCCCCAAATGGTTAAGAATGTCACAAGTGGTGGTATGTTGTTTGTTGTTGGGTGTATAAGGGCCACTATAAGATAAGTCGTACATAGTGGTGGTGCAGGCAGCAGCAAGAGGCAGCAGAGGTTGTGGTGTTAGTCAGTAGCCCTATATACCTCCAACAACAATGGAGGAGTCAGTTTCATGCTGTCCTTTTTTTTATCAATTAAACGCTTAAGTTACTTGCTACACTGTTAATGCTACACTTTATCGCTGGCTGACGCTATAGACTTTATTGACTCCTGCTGCTTTAGTATCATACATATTGCAGAATCACTGAAAAAGGTGCATTCTCCCCTCTCTCTCATCCCTTTACCAAAGGGCTGGCTGGCATTAGGAACTTCCTTTGGGCCCATGGTGACTTACTTAGCATTTGCAAGCACTAAAAAGAATGGAATAATACAAAATATAAACGTATGAACGTGTGGGATCGTCCTCACTGGCTGGTAAAAAAATGGCACACTGTCTGTAAATGTGTGTCGGACCGCTTGGGCCACAATGACACATTCAGGACGAATGACTAAGACCGAGTTCATTGACGATCACCAAGCCAATACAGTGGACCCCCGCTTAACGATCACCTCCCAATGCGACCAATTATGTAAGTGTATTTATGTAAGTGCATTTGTACGTGTATGTTTGGGGGTCTGAAATGGACTAATCTACTTCACAATATTCCTTATGGGAACAAATTCGGTCAGTACTGGCGCGTGAACATACTTCTGGAATGAAAAAATATCGTTAACTGGGGATCCACTGTATTTTGACGAAAAAACATTACTTATTCCAAATATTACGAAATCCAACGACAACGTAATCCGGGGGTCCATTGTAGTCACAAACACAGTGACAGATGAACATTTTCATCTACCTTAGTCACATACTATTGTCTAGAAATATATACATAGTATTTATAGGTCCCAGCAATGTTTTGGACACACTGGAGTATATATGAAACTCCTCGAAGCATGGTGTAAGACGAGTCACTCCACTGCTGGCAGTGCAGCAGTGGAGTGACATTTGATGATTGTGCACTGCCATGGCTTTATTTATTTTCACTGTTGCACATAAACATGTCTGTCCATCTGTTTGTCTAGCTCTCTGTTTATCTCTGCTTATCTGTCTTTCTGTCTGTCTGCTTCTCTCTCTCTGTTTCAAAGAGAGTGACTCGTGAACCAACGGGTATTACATACGATGAAGAGTAGTCACATCTGATTCCTGAACAAGTGAAAATGCACATTACTTTCCAGTCATGCTTATTATACATTATATCTACAAGCACAGTATAGCACTTTGTCTGGATTTTTGGGGTTATCCTAGGTAATTTACAAAATATATAATTGTATTTATTTGTACCTGTGAGATAGAGACAGAGAAAGAAATAGAGACAGAGACAGACAGAGTTAGACAGAAAAGATGAAATTGGCAAAAGGGATTACATATTAGGTACAATTCAGTATGGGGGACATAAGGTAGTCATTGCTGTGATGTATAACCTGCCACAGAACTGCAGGAGGGCAAGAGAAGAATATGAAGAGAGCAACAGAGCAATGGTGGTCACACTAGCTGAGGTGGCCAGAAGAGCTCACATGGGTAAAGCAAAGTTACTAGTTATGGGCAATTTCATTTACAAGGAGATTGATTGAGAAAGCCTGGAACCACATGGGGGGCCCAAAACATGGAGAGTCAAGATGATGGATATGGTACTGGAAAACCTCATGTATTAACATGTTAGGGATACTACCAGAGAGAGAGAGAGGGGGAGAATAAACCAGCAAGACTGGACCTCGTGTTCACCCTGAGTAGCTCGGACATCGAGGACATCACATATGAAAGGCCCCTTGGAGCTAGTTATCACGTGGTTCTGAGCTTTGAATACATAGTAGAGTTACAAGTGGAGAGGGTAACAGGAGTAGGATGGGAAAGGCCAAACTACAAAAGGGGGGGACTACACAGGTATGAGGAACGTCCTGAAGGAGGTTCAGTTGGAAAGAGAATTGGTAGGAAAGTCAAAAAACGAAATGATGAACTATGTAACATCAAAATGCAATGAGGGAAAGGGTATGTTTGTTCTCAAGGGCAAAAAATAATGGGAAGACCAGAAAGAGCCCTTGGTTTTTCCCAATGGTGAGGGAGGGAAAAAAATAAAATGCCAAGAAATGGAAAAAGTACAGAAACAAAAGGGCCAGGGAAAAAAAAGAGATCGTCGGAGCCCGAAACAAGTTGCAAGTAGGAAGGGAAGGCCCAGTGACAGTATGAAAAAAACATAAACGAAAGTCAAGTTGCCTAAGATTGTATAGCCACATCAGGAGGAAGACATCATCAAGGGCCCGGGAATCGGTTGAGGAAAAAAGGTGGGGAGCTCAAGAACGACCAAGAAGTATGTGAGGAGTCAAAAATGAGTTTAAGGGGAATTTTACGTGGAAGTATAAAAGATAGTGTACCACACTCTTATATGGTGTGAAAAATTTGGGGTTTTGAAAGCGCAGCGAGGAGGCGGTTGGAGGCAGTGAAAATACCTGTCTAAGGCAAAGTGTGGGTAAATATTATGCAGAAAATTCGGATGTGGAAATTAGAAAAGGGTTGGAGTTAAAAAAGTATTGTCAGAGGGCTGAAAAGGGGGTTTTTGAGGGGGTTTTTCATTTACAGAACAATGGACAAGGTAAAGATGAGGGAGAGCTATAAACTGTAAGGAAGGGAAGGGGAGGTAAGGGGCGTCCTCGAAAAGGGTTTGGAGGAAGGGGGTAAGGGAGGGTTTTTTGGGCGAGGGGGTTTTGGCTTCCACAGCCGCTGAGCGTGTTCGAAGGGGTGAAAGGAGACGAATGGTATTTGGGACTGACAATCTGTTGGAGTGTGAGCGGGTAATTTTTTGTGAAGGGTTCAGGGAAAACCGTTATTTTTATTAGCGGGACTTTAGTCTGGAAATGGGAACTAAGTGCCTGCACTCTAAAGGAGGGGTTTGGGATATTGGCACTTTGGAGGGATTTTTGTATTTTTATATGTTTTAAAATTCTAACTGTTGTATTTAACACCTCTCAAAAACGGTGATTATGTGTGAGTGAGGTGAAAGTGTTGAATGAGATGAAATTTTTCTTTTTGGGGATTTTTTTTCTTTTTGGGTCACCCTGCCTCTGGGAGCGGCTAAATTGTTAAAAAAAAAAAAAAATTACAGTGGGACAGAAAAGGGCCCAGGGGGTGAATAGGAGTACACCCAAAGGGATTACCAACAGGTTTTTTTTCTTTTTTTTTTTAACAAGTCAGCCATCTCCCACCGATGCAGGGTGACCCAAAAAAAAAGAAAAACCCCAAAAAAAAATATTTCATCATCTTTTAACATTTTACTCACTCAACTAATCACTGTTTTTCGGGTTTCCCGAATATAAAGTTTGAAGTGTATATGTATTTAAAAAACCTCAAAGGTGGTGGGACCGGACAACATCTCTCTATGGGTCCTTAGAGAGGGAGCAGAGACATTGTGTGTGCCACTAACCACAATTTTCGACACATCCATTGAAGCTGGGCAACTACCTGAAGTATGGAAGACGGCAAATGTAGTCCCCAGTTTTAAGAAAGGAAACAGAAACGAGGCACTAAACTAGAGATTTATTGGATATCTGCATCCGCATCTGCGGAACATTTGCACGATTTCTTACATCCACATCCGCATTTTACTGCAAATAGATATCTGCATCTCCAAAATAAGTAAGAAAGACATCTTCATAAACATCCTCATCCACGGATATCTAAGTTTTCACATCCAATACATCTCTATTGCCTAGTACAGTGGACCCTTGGTTTTCGTGCTTAATCTGTTCCAGAGCCATCAGCTAAAACTGAAATCAGCCAAAAACAAAACCATTTTCCCCATAAGAAATAATGTAAATGGAATTAATCCGTTCCAGGCACCCAGAAGTATCAACAAAAATTTTTTTTTACCTTAAAGATAGATTTACGTGCACAAAAGAATGAACATTACACATGACACCTTTTTTGAAGGCTGTTGTTGCTGGAAGGAAGACAGGGAGGAGGGGAGAGGGAAGAGAGGTTATTCTTTGGAAGGGGAATCCCCTCCATGAGGACTCTAGGTACCAAGTCCTTATCCAGGGTCACTTCCCTCCTTTGTTTTTTAATACCACTAGGACCAGCTTGAGAGTCACTGGATCCCTGTCGCAAAAAATATTTGTCCAGAGTGCTCTGTTTCTGGTGTCTCTTTAAGATTTGCCTAAAATGGGACATGGCATTGTCATTGTAAAAGTCACCAGCACGGATTGCAACAGCTTTCTCAGGGTGATGTTCCTCCACAAATGAATGCACTTTAGTCCACATTGCACAAATCTCCTTAATCTTTGAAGAAGGCACCTTCTTCCATCTCTCTTCCTCCTCTTCTGAAGCAAGTTCCTCAACTGTGGTCTGTTGCTGTTGCAGATGAAGCTCTTGCAGCTCATCAGTGGTTAGCTCTTCATTGTGGTCCTCCAACTCTTCCACATCATCGCTACTTACATCCAACCCCATGGAATTCCCTATTGCCACAGTTGATTGCACAACAGGTGTAGGGTCGACAGGGTCAGTTTTAAACCCTTCAAAATCCTTCTTTTGGACACAATCTGGCCACAGTTTTCTCCAGCCAGAGTTCATTGTCCTGGAAGTCACTCCCTGCTAAGTCTCATCTGTAAGGCCTATGCAGTGGAAGATATCGAAGTGATTCTTCCAGAACTCTCTTAGGGTCAATTTAGAGTCTGAGTTATGTACATATAACGTCAGAGCACCTTTGAAACATTGCTTTAGTGTACAGGTTTTTGAAGTTTGCAATGATCTGGTCTATTGGCTGGATGAGAGGAGTGGTGTTAGGAGGCAAGAACTTAAGAACATAAGAACGAAGGAAAACTGCAGAAGGCCTACTGGCCCATGCGAGGCAGGTCCAAGTCTCCTACCGGCTTAAGCCAATGCACCCAGGTCAGGTCACATTGACTTAAGGGAGGAACACGGCAACCGACCTGGTAGCACAAGCTATCAGGTCTAACTCACACCCACCCACATCTACTCATGTATTTATCCAACCTATTTTTAAAGCTACACAACGTTCTGGCCTCTATAACGGTACTTGGGAGTTTGTTCCACTCATCCACAACTCTATTACCAAACCAGTACTTTCCTATATCCTTCCTGAATCTGAATTTTTCCAACTTAAAACCATTGCTGCGAGTCCTGTCTAGGCTAGATATTTTCAGCACACTATTTACATCCCCTTTATTTATTCCTGTCTTCCATTTATACACCTCAATCATATCCCCCCTAATTCTATGTCTTTCTAGAGAGTGCAGTTTCAGGGCCCTTAGTCTATCCTCATAGGGAAGGTTTCTGATACATGGGATCAACTTTGTCATCCTCCTTTGTACATTTTCCAGAGAATTTATATCCATTCTGTAATACGGTGACCAAAACTGTGCAGCATAATCTAAATGAGGCCTAACCAAGGATGTATAGAGTTGAAGAAAACCTGAGGACTCCTATTATTTATGCTTCTTGATATGAAGCCAAGGATTCTATTAGCTTTATTGCGAACACTTATGCACTGTTGTCTTGGTTCAGATTACTGCTAACCAGAACTCCTAAATCTTTTTCGCAATCCGTAATATTAAGATCTACATTATTTAGTTTATATGTGGCATGGTTATTTTCCTGTCCAACATTTAGAACTTTGCATTTGTCTATATTAAACTGCATCTGCCACTTCTCCGACCACTGCATCAGTCTATTCAAATCTTCCTGGAGTGCTCGAATGTCCTCGTCAGAATGAATTCGACGGCCTATTTTGGTGTCACCGGCAAACTTCCCGATGTCGCTCTTTATGCCCTCATCTATGTCGTTTATGTAGATTGTGAACAGCAGGGGTCCCAACACTGACCCCTGTGGAACACCGCTCGTGACGCTTCCCCACTCTGATTTCTCCCCATTTATGCAAACTCTCTGCTGCCTATTTGTCAACCATGCCTCTATCCAGGAAAAAATTTTTCCTCCTATTCCATGTGCTTTAATTTTCCTCAATAGTCTCTGATGTGGGACCCTGTCAAAAGCCTTACTGAAGTCCATATACACAATATCATATTCATTACCATGATCTACCTCCTCAAATACCTTAGTGAAAAAAGTTAATAAATTCGTAAGGCAGGAACGCCCCTTTGTAAAACCATGCTGAGATTCGTTGATTAATTTATGCTTTTCAAGGTGGCTACGAACTGCCTCGGCAATTATTGATTCCATAAATTTTCCCACTATGGAGGTTAGGCTTATTGGTCTATAGTTCGAAGCTAAGGACCTGTCACCTGTTTTGAAAATAGGTATCACATTTGCCATTTTCCACTTATCTGGCACCATGCCAGTTTGTAGTGATATGTTGAAAAGATTAGCCAAAGGTGTGCTAAGCTCCTCTTTACATTCCTTTAGAACCCTTGCATACAGTTCATTAGGGCCTGGGGATTTGTTAGGTTTTAATTTATCTATTTGCCTAAGGACCATGTCACTTGTGACCCTAATCGTGCACAGTTTATTATCGTCCTGTTCTACATAATTTATCATTACTGGAATATCGCTGGTATCCTCCTGTGTAAAAACTGAGAGGAAGTATGTGTTAAAAATTCTACACATTTCCTTATCACTGTCAGTGAGCTGACCCGAGGAACTTTTGAGTGGGCCTATCTTGTCCCTGATCTTACTTCTGTATACCTGAAAGAATCCTTTTGGGTTAGTCTTCGATTCTCTTGCTACTTTAACCTCATAATCTCTTTTTGCTTTTCTAATTCCCTTTTTTATTTCTCTCTTTAACCGAATATATCGATTTCTTAATTGCCCCTCTCCTCTTTTGATTTGCCTATATATGCCTCTCTTTTGACCAATCAGATATTTTAATCTATTGTTCATCCATTTAGGATCATTTTTGTTTGATCTGATTTCCATATTTGGAACATAATTTGACTGAGCAGCTAGAACTATACCCTGGAAAGCATCATATCGGCAACCATCACCACCTACCTGACCCTTAGTCAGGTCATTCCAGTTCAGCCCACCTAAGTAATTTTTCAGTAATATGAAATCAGCCAAGCGAAAGTCAGGGACGGAGACTTGATTGCCATTATTAGGGGAATTCCATGATATATTAAAACTGAGTGATTTGTGATCACTTTCCCCAAGCTCATCATTAACCTCAAGATTATTAACCCTTTCAGGGTCCAAGGCCCAAATCTGGAGTCACGCACCAGTGTCCAAGAATTTTCAAAAAAAAAATTTGTTATTTTTTCTTATGAAATCGTAGAGAATCTTTTTGTGAAGGTAATAAAACAAAAAGTACGAAATTTGGTGGAAAATTGACGAAATTATGCTCTTCGCGAATTTTGATGTGTCAGCGATATTTACGAATCGGCGATTTTGCCGACTTTGACTCCCATTTTAGGCCAATTACATTATTCCAATCAACCAAATTCTTAGCTATTTCACTAGTATTACTTCTATTCTATCGATTGAGCACAAGAAATCGCCAAGTCAACTGTTTCAACTACAAAATAAAGTGATCGGAAATTGTTAATTTGGCCAATTTAACACAAGTTCAAAATATTCCAATTTCAAAATAGGGTTCAGAATAAACAATGTAGGCATTCCTGGCACTAAACTAACATTTCCTCCGTTCATTAGTTATGTTTTGAGGCTTTACAAATAAATTCCATTTTGATTTTTTATTCACATAATGAATTTTTATTCACACCAAAAAATAGAAGATTTACTGTTATGCAATACTGTAATAATTGTATAAATATCATCACAATATTTGTGAATGTATATTAGACCCACCAGCTGACGTGTATTAGACGTGTGAGGTCGTTTGTTTACTCTTGAATATCGGCAAAAATTTAACATTCCGCTACTTTGAGCTCAGTTTCAAGCCATTTCCAGTGCTAAAACCAATCAAAATCATCTCTATTTCTATAATATGTCTTCCATTCTATCAAATGAGACCAAGAAATCGCAAATACAACTATAAAAAACATACGAAAAAACACTGCAAAGTTGCTGTTTTAATCGAAAAATCATGATTTCAGTTTTTTTCTCTCATTATACACAGTGTGCTGCAGGATCTGTTTTATGTGGTGCACACATACCACATAGATGTATTCTTTCATATCTAGGCCCAAATGTACCACTCACAGTTTATCAGAGTGAGCTGAGCTCATGGCGTAGATCTACGGTTTGGACACTCACCGTAAAGCCGTAGATCTACGGGACGGACCCTGAAAGGGTTAATTAGTGTTTCCCTACTGGCAAGAACCAAGTCAAGGAGGTTATTTCCCCTAGTTGGCTCTGTCACAAACTGTTTTAAAAAACAATCCTGGATCGTATCAAGAAAGTCACCTGACTCTAAATTTCCTGTCAAATTGCTCCAGTCAATCTGTCTATAGTTGAAATCTCCCATTAGCACAACATTTTCGTATGTAGATGCCTTACGAATTTCGTCCCATAGAAGTTTACTGCACTCCCTATCAAGATTTGGGGCCCTATAAATCACACCCAAAATTAGTTTTTCTCGGCCCTTGAGAAGCTGTAACCAAACAGATTCAGTGGCTGACGCTTCTAATTTAATATCTTGTCTAACACAACAATTTAAATTGTCTCTGACATACATCGCTACTCCACCACCTTTCCTGTTGACCCTGTCAGTGTGGAATAATTTATAGCCTTGTATGTGACATTCAGAGGGCATCTCTCTATCTTTCAGATTGAGCCAGGTCTCTGTTATAGCAATAATATCTATGTTTCCTGCACTTGCAATTAATCTTAGCTCATCTATCTTATTTCTTACACTCCTGCTATTAGTATAGTAAACCTTAACCCTTTCAGGGTCCGTCCCGTAGATCTACGGCTTTACGTTCAGGGTCCAAACCGTAGATCTACGCCATGAGCTCAGCTCACTCTGATAAACTGTGAGTGGTACATTTGGGCCTAGATATGAGAGAATACATCTATGTGGTATGTGTGCACCACATAAAACAGATCCCACAGCACACTGTGTATAATGAGAGAAAAAAAATGAAATCATGATTTTTCGATTAAAACAGCAACTTTGCAGTGTTTTTTCGTATGTTTTTTATAGTTGTATTTGCGATTTCTTGGTCTCATTTGATAGAATGGAAGACATATTACAGAAATAGAGATGATTTGATTGGTTTTAGCATTGGAAATGGCTTGAAACTGAGCTCAAAGTAGCGGAAATGTTAAATTTTTGCCGATATTCAAGAGTAAACAAACGACCTCACACGTCTAATACACATCAGCTGGTGGGTCTAATATACATTCACAAATATGGTGATGATATTTATACAATTATTACAGTATTGCATAACAGTAAATCTTCTATTTTTTGGTGTGAATAAAAATTCATTATGTGAATAAAAAATCAAAATGGAATTTATTTGTAAAGCCTCAAAACATAACTAATGAACAGAGGAAATGTTAGTTTAGTGCAAGGAATGCCTACATCGTTCATTCTGGACCCTATTTTGAAATTGGAATATTTTGAACTTTGTGTTAAATTGGCCAAATTAACAATTTCCGATCACTTTATTTTGTAGTTGAAACAGTTGACTTGGCGATTTCTTGTGCTCAATCGATAGAATAGAAGTAATACTAGTGAAATAGCTAAGAATTTGGTTGTTTGGAATAATGTAATTGGCCTAAAATGGGAGTCAAAGTCGGCAAAATCGCCGATTCGTAAATATCGCTGACACATCAAAATTCGCGAGAGCATAATTTCGTCAATTTTCCACCAAATTTCGTACTTTTTGTTTTATTACCTTCACAAAAAGATTCTCTGAGATTTCATAAGAAAAAATAACAATTTTTTTTTTTTTAAATTCTTGGACACTGGTGCGTGACTCCAGATTTGGGCCTTGGACCCTGAAAGGGTTAAGGGAGCTAGTCCCTTGCTGCCCTCTGCTGTCCCCCTTTGTTTGCTGACCTGATCTATTGTCTTTATTTATAACTTCATGCTGAATGCCTTTTATACATTTACTGTTTCCAACCCAAGTGTTGCAACCTGCTTGTTTCCCACACACACCCATACCTCTATCTTCCATCAGTTTAAAATCATAGGCATTTCACCAATGGCCTTCTCAATCGAGTCTGCAAGTGCTACCACCCCAGCCCCAGAGAGATGTACCCCATCCCTTGCATACATATCATGTTTGCCATAGAAGTTGTTCCAGTTGTCAATGAATGGGATTGCAAGTTCCTTGCAGTATCTGTCTAGCCAGCAATTTACACCAATTGCCCTAGACAACCATTCATTTCCTACTCCCCTTCTAGGCAAGATGCTACATATGATTGGGATCCCTCCCTTAGACTTAATGAAATCTATAGCTGACCTGTACTTATCTAGCAGCTCTTCTCTCCTACCCTTCCCAATATCATTTCCACCAGCACTGAGACAGATAATGGGCTTGTTCCCATTACCTGACATGATATTATCCAGCCTGTTGACAATGTCCCCAACACCAGCTCCAGGGAAGCACTCTCTATCTCTCATCTTCTTATTCCTATTACAAAAAGCACAGTCAATATATCTTACCTGAGAGTCACCAACCACAAGAATGCGCTTACCTCCATTAGCAGGGGCAGTAGTACCCTTACCTTCACTAGCCACTGAAGTACATTCATCCTGAAGAACAGAGAAGCGATTTCCTACCTTCAGATCTTCACTCTTAACTTTCCTTACTCTGATGCGCCTCCCATTACTGTGAACCACTCGCCACTTGTAGCAGGTGCTGGACTGCACCTCACTGCTGGTAGCCGTTGCTACCTCCCCAACTACAGCCTCCTCACAGCGAGAGACAGACTGCACCTCACTGCTAGAAGCCTCATTCCCCACAACTCCAGCCACCTCACACACTCTCCCAGACCCATTGAGGTGGACCTTCAGCCTCCTAATCTCCTCCTGGAGAAGCAAGACCTCCTCCTTCAACTCTCCAACCTCAATTTTTAAAACACTGCAGAAGCAAGCCATGCTTTGTAACCGTCCACGCTAATCCCCAAAGCAGCTCGTTACAAAACTAAATTCCTTAGACAATTGGTCTTCCAAGTCTGGAGGATGAGCAGGAGCATTGTCCAGTAACAGGAGGCACTGGAGTGGCAGTTTATTATCCAGGAGGTGTTTCTTCACACTCGGGCCAAACACTTCATTGAACCATTCCAGGAAAATTTCCCTAGTGACTCATGCCCTACTGTCAGCTTTCCACATCACACACAGTTTACTCTTGACAACACTGTTTTTCTTGAACACTCTGGGATTTTCAGAGTGATACACCAATAAAGGCTTCACCTTGAAATCCCCACTAGCATTACCACACAACAAGAGAGTTGGCTTGTGTCCTGGGAGTGCCTTTTCCTCCTGCGTAATGTAGGTCCTCTTTGGCATTTTCTTCCAAAACAGGCCTGATTCATCACAATTGAACACTTGTTGGGGTTGAAATTTTTCAGCCTCTACATAACATTTGAATTCCCGCACGAATTTTTCAGCCGCTTGTTTGTCTGAACTGGCACCCTCACCGTGCTTTACAACACTGTGTATGCCACTTCGTTTCTTGAATTTTTCAAACCAGCCTTTGCTGGCCTTAAATTCACCTACATCAGCACTTGTTTCAGGCAGTTTCTTTATGAGATCGTTGCAACTGCCTTGTCTTTACACAAATTATAGACTGCACAACACTATCCCCTGCTAAATCTTTCTCTCTGATCCACACCAACAACAATTTCTCCACTTGTTCATTCGCATTCTTCACATTCACCCCTTTTGCAACATCAGCTTTCATGATTTCTTTTCTCTTTGCCACAGTGGAGCTGATTGTTGATGGCGACTTACAGTACATCCTGCCAAGTTCAGCAATGCATATGCTACTATCATATATTCTTAGGATTTCTTTTTTCAGTTCTATGGTGTTCCTCACTTTCTTTACCAAAGCACTGGCACTAGGAGCTTTCTTTGGGGCCATGATCACTTATTTAGCAGTCACACACAATAAACAAGTGGCAAAAGTAATGGATGATTAACAAAATGTTTTTTATGATCTGGCAGGATATGTTCACTTACAGAGAAACAATGCTACACTGGCTGAGAATGCGTGTGGGAGGTGGCTTTGTCTGCGTGCTGGACACTGGACAGGTTCCTTGCGATGATTGAAAACGGAACCAAAAAATTGACGAAAAAAGTCGGCGAGAACCGAAATTGGCGATAACAGAGATTGATGAAAGCGGAGAGTCCACTGTACTGTCTAGTAAAGATGTACTGCATATCCGCATCCTCGGAACATCCGCACAATTTCTTACATCCGCATTTTACTATAAACAGATATCTGTATCCACAAAATACGTAAGACATCCTCATACATATCCGCATCTGCAGATTTCTAAATTTTCACATCTGATACATCTCTACACTAAACTTTAGACCAGTGTCACTGATGTGTATAGTATGGAAAGTCATGGAGAAGATTATCAGGAGGAGAGGGGTGGAACACCTAGAACAGAACAAGCTTATAAACGACAACCAGCACGGATTTATGGAAGGCAAATCGTGTGTCACAAACCTACCTACTTCCGTTGTGTCAGGATAACGGAAGTAAGATGAGAGTGGGGTGAGTAGATTGCATTTTCTTGGACTGCAAGAAGTCCTTTGAGACAGTTCTTCACAAGAGATTAGTGCAAAAACTAGAGGATCAGGCAAGTATAATAGGAAGGCATTGCAATGGATCAGAGAATACCTGACAGGGAGGCAACAACGAGTCATGGTACGTGATGAGGTATCACAGTGGGTGTCTGTGACGAGCGGGGTCCCACAGGGGTCAGTCCTAAGACCAGTGCTATTTTTGGTATAGTGTGTGAATGACGTGACGGAAGGGATAGACTCAGAAGTGTCCCGGGACTGTTTGCAGATGATGTGAAGTTAATGATGAGAATTCAGGCAGATGAGCACCAGGCAGGATTACAAAGAGACCTGGACAGGCTGGAAGCTTGGTCCAACAACTGGCTCCTCAAATTTAACCCCGCCAGATGCAAAGTCATGAAGATTGGGGAAGGGCAAAGAAGATCACAGACAGAGTATAGGGTAGGTGCAAACCTTACTCAAGGAGAAGGATCTTGGGGTGAGTGTAACATCGAGCACATCTCCTGAAGTGCACATCAACCAGATAACTGCTGCAGCATATGGGCGCCTGGCAAACTTGAGAATAGCATTCTGATACCTCAGTAAGGAATCGTTCAAGACTCTACACACCATGTATGTTAGGCCCATACTGGAGTATGCAGCACCAGTTTGGAACCCACACCTGGTCAAACACGTCAAGAAATTAGAGAAAGTGCAAAGGTTTGCAACAAGGCTAGTTCCAGAGATCAGGGAACTTTCCTACGAAGAAAGGTTAAGGGAAATCGCCCTGACAACACTGGAGGACAGGAGGGTTAGGGGAGATACGATAACGACATACGAAATACTTCAAGGAATTCAAAGTGCACAGAGACAAGATGTTCCAGATTTGGGACACAGAAACAAGGGGTCGCAATTGGAAGTTGAAGACTCCAATGAGTCAGAGAGATGTTAGGGAGTACTTTTTTAGTCATAGAGTTGTCAGGAAGTGGAATAGTTTGGCAAGTGATGTAGTGGAGGCAGGAACCATACATAGTTTTAAGATGAGGTATGATAAAGTTCATGGAGCAGGGAGAGAGAGGACCTAGTATCATCCAGTGAAGAGGTGGGGCCAGGAGCTATGTCTCAACCCCAGCAACCACAAATAGGTGAGTACAGAGATGGATACAGATAGACAGATGAAGATAGAGACAGCCAATCAGCCACCCAGCTGCCTGGCTGCACATGGGTTATTATCGAGGTTTTTTTTTTTTATATTTCCTCGACCACTTGTGGCCACATCCACTTCAAAGTCACTAAACTTGGAGTTAGCATCACTTTCCTCTTACAAGGGGAGTTTTAATATGACATGACATCAGTGAATCCCTGGTGTTTGCCATGCTGTTTGCTCTAGCTGGTGCTCAATTGAACTGGTGCACCCACAAAATACTAAGTGGTCCCAGATTTTTTTAATACTGCACACA
The DNA here is from genome assembly GCF_026875155.1 of Cherax quadricarinatus. Classification (NCBI taxonomy): domain Eukaryota; kingdom Metazoa; phylum Arthropoda; class Malacostraca; order Decapoda; family Parastacidae; genus Cherax; species Cherax quadricarinatus. Next base: position 54,535,949 of record NC_069407.1, on the reverse strand, counting down.
CCGAGTGTTAAGACCCATTCTATGCTGGCCAGGCATCTCGGGCCAATCATGCCAGATTTGGAGGCAGGAAAAATAAAAATGTTGATCTACATTTGGAGAGCTAGCAGTAACAAGGTAGATCTACGTTTGGACAGTTAGGAGGTTAATTATCGTAATGTAGTTCTTTTATCATTTCAATTTAGGTACAGTGGACTCCCGAGTTTCGTGATTAATCCGTTCCAGAGAGCCTGCTGAAAGTCGAAATTGCTGAATGGCGAAACCATTTTCCCCATAAGAAATAATGGAAATAAAATTAATCCGTTCCAGACACCCAAAAATGTTAAAATAAAATATTTTTTTTCAAATTAAATAAAGATTTACATACTGAAAACAATGAGAAATCAAGTACATGTATATACAGTCCACTTTGCACAAATGTCCATAATCTTTGAAGAAGGCACCTTCCTCCATCTCTCTTCCTCCTCCTCCTCTGCAGCAGTTTCCTGAGCTGTGATCTCTTGCTGTTCCAGATGAAGCTCTTGCAGCTCTTCAGTGGTTAGCTCTACCCTGTGGTCCTCCTTCAACTCTTCCACATCCTCACCACTCACCTCCAACCCCAGGGACATCCCCAATGCCACAATAGATTCCACAACTGGCATAGGCTCCTTAGGGTCAGCCCCAAACCCTTCAAAATCCCTCTCTTCTACACATTCTGGCCACAATTTTCTCCAAGCAGAGTTGAAAGTCCTGGAAGTCACTCCCTCCCAAGACTTATCTATAAGGTTTATGCAATGGAGGATATTAAAGTGATCTTTCCAGAACTCTCTTAGAGTCAATTCTGTGTCTGAGGCCACTTCAAAGCACTTTTGAAACACTGCTTTTGTATAGAGTTTTTTGAAGTTTGAAATGACCTGCTGGTCCATGGGCTGGAGGAGAGGAGTTGTATCAGGGGGCAAGAACTTCACCGTGATGAAACTAAATTCCTCCACTATTTGCTCTTCCAAGTCTGGAGGATGAGCAGGAGCATTGTCCATTACCAGGAGGCACTTAAGTGGCAATTTATTTTCCAGGAGGTATTTCTTCACACTGGGGCCAAACACTTCATTAAACCAGTCTAGGAAAATATCCCTTGTGACCCATGCCTTTTTGTTAGCCTTCTACATCACACACAAATTACTCTTGGCGACACTGTTTTTCTTGATCACTCTGGGATTTTCAGAGTGGTACACCAGTAAAGGCTTCACTTTAAAATCCCCACTAGCATTACTACAAAACATGAGAGTAAGCCTATCCTTCATAGCCTTGTGTCCTGGGAGTGCTGTTTCTTCCTGTATGATGTAGGTCCTCTTTGGCATTTTCTTCCAAAAGAGGCCTGTTTTGTCACAATTAAACACTTGTTGGGGTTTGAATTCTCCAGTGTCTACGTGCTCCTTAAACTCCTGTACAAACTTCTCAGCTGCAATTTTGTCAGAACTGGCAGCCTCACCATGCCTTATCACACTGTGAATGCCACTATGCTTCTTAAATCTCTCAAACCAGCCTTTGTTGGCCTTAAAATCACAAGCATCACCACTTGTTGCAGGCATTTTCTCTACGAGATCGTCATGCAACTGCCTTGCCTTTTCACATATTATCGACTGCGTAACACTATCTCCTGCTAACTGTTTTTCGGTAATCCACATCAGCAATAACCTCTCCACTTCTTTGAGGATTTGTGACCTCCTTTTTGTCAGCATATCTACCCCTTTTGCAACAACAGCACACTTTATTTCCTTTCCTTTCGCCACGATCGAAGTGATGGTTGAATGGGATTTGCCATACATCCTGGCAAGCTCTGTAACACGCACTCCACTCTTGTATTTTTCAATGATTTCCTTCTTAAATTCGATTGTGTTCCTCACTTTCTTTACCAAAGGGCTTGCACTAGCTTTCCTTGGGCCCATGGTGACTTATTTAGCAGTTGCAATCACAAAAAACAATGGATTATTACGTATGAACCCGCGGGGTGATGGTCACGTGTTGGTAAACAGTGGCACACTGAGCGTGAATGGCATGGGAGACTGGCTTTGTGTGCGTGGTGACAGGTGGACGGGTACTGGACGGTCGCTGAATCACGAGTCTAATCACGAACCATGAGGCCAAATTTTGCCGAAAAAACTTCCCGAAAGTCATATTTCACGAAAGTCGATGCCGATGAAACTCGAGGGTCCACTGTATTTCTTTATAACTTTTATTTTTTCTTTTCCTTAACCCTTTCACTGTCAAGATCCCTGCTCACAAACTTGCTCTCAGTGTCGAAGAATTTTCAAAAAAAAAAAAATTCTTATGAAATGATAATCTTTTGCCGATGGTAATGACACCAGAAGTACAAAATTTGATGGCAAATTTGAGGAATTACACTTGCAAAGTTAGCGGTCTCAGCGATATATGTGCATCGGCGATTTCACCCACTTTGAACCCCATTTTCGGCCAATTCCATTGTTCCAGTCGACCGAACTCATAGCTATTTCATTAGAACTCCATTTGTTTTATTGGTTGAGCACAAGAAATCTCTCATTTACCGATTTCAACTACCTAATAAAGTGGTCAGAAATTGGCAGTTTAGCCAGTTTCACACAAATTTCAAAAGCTGCTAATTTCAAAGTAGGGTCCAGAAAAAACAATGCAGACATTCCTAGCACTAAAATAACATTTTCTCTGTTCATTGGTCATGTCTCCAGGCCCCTCTTATTTTACTCTTGCTTTGCATTTTGAATTTTTATTCACACAAAAAATAGATTTACTGTTATGCAGACTACTGCAGTATTGTAATAATTGTATAAATAATGTTAACCCATTCGTGACTGTGTATTAGACTGGCCAGTTGGACATGTGTTGGATGATGATGTCATTTGTTTATTCTTGAACATCGGCAAAAATCGAACATTTCCGCTATGTTAAGCTCAAATTCAAGGTACTTTTCATTGTGAAACCAATCACACTCATGCCTATTTCTGTAATATATCTTCCATTCTATCAAATGAGACTAAGAAAATGAGAATAAAACCATAAATACCATATGAAAATACACCTCAAAATTGGCATTTTAACCCTTTGAGGGTCGACAGGCCCTCTCCGAAACTTGTTCTCAGGGTCGGCCAAATTCAAAAAAAAAAAAAAATATTTTCTCTTATGAAAAGATAGAGAATCTTTTCCCGATCATAAGGACACCAAAAGTTTGAAATTTGATGGAAAACTTACGGAATTATGCTCTCGCAAAGTTAGCGGTCTCGGCTATGTTTACGCATCGGCGATTTTGCCCACTTTGAGCCCCATTTTCGGCCAATTCCACTGTACTAGTCGACAAAAAATATGAATATTTCGCTAGAACTCCATTTTTTCTATCGAATGGGTGCAAGAAACCACCCATTTATGAAATTCAACTATCCAGTACAGTGGTCAGAATTTAGCAATTTTGCCAATTTCACACACATTTCAAAAGATGCCAATTTCCGAATAGGGTCCAGAATAAACAAGAAAGACATTCCTGGCACTAAAATGACATTTCCTCTGGCCATTAGTCACGTTTCAAGGCCCCTCTTATATTCTTTTGCTTTCCACTTTGAATTTTTATTCTCACAAAAAATATAAGATTTACTGTTATGCAGACTGCTGCATTAGTGTAAAAAATGGTATAAATATTATTGGTGCACTTGTGAAAGAATATTAGACTCACCAGTTGATGTGTATTGCACGCTTGACACGATTTGTTTACTTTTGAAATTTGGTAAAAATCGAACATTTCTGCTACTTTGAGCTCAATTTCAAGGTACCTTTCATTGTAAAATCAGTCAAAATCATCTCAATTTCTGTAATATGTCTTCCATTCTATAAAATGAGACCAAGAAAACTAGAATACAACAATAAATACCATACGAAAATACAGTGCAAAGTCGCTGTTTTATTCCAAAAAAATGGTCAAAGTTTTTTTTTTCTCATTATGCACTGTGTGCTGCAGGATTTTTTTTAGACTGTGCACACTGACCACATAGACCCATTCTTTCATATGAAGGCCTACCAGCTTTCTCCCACTAGATTTGAGGGTGCTAGAATTTAGGCGTACTAGTACGTCAAAAACCCTTGGTCGTAAGCCGTACTAGTACGTCCGAAACCCTCAAAGGGTTAAACCAGTTATGCACTGCGTGCTGCAGGATTTTTTTTAATACTGCACACACAGATCACGCAGACCCATTCTCTCACTTGTAGGATTACCAGCTTTCTCCGCTAGATTTGAAGCTGCTTGAATTTTGTCATATTAATGTGGCACCAACACTGGCTTGTAACCCATAGTAATGCAACACCGACAGTGAAAGGGTTAATATTAGACTCCTTTCATTCATATCATGAGTGCCCAGTATGTACAGTCTGATTTATAATGGTTTTATCTTACTGTGCTGACTGCATTGGATAATATTTAATCTTGAATATGTTATGGTATTGTATAGAGTTAGATTTTTGGTACAGTATTGTATCGTGGATTTTACTTTGTGTTTGGCAGGGATCACCCTCCTTGAAGGACAGTATACTGTGGTCACCATCCCAGAGACAGCAGCAAGCCAGTACCAAACCAAGGGTTCTCTTCACAGGCTATAAGGATGCAAATGATGAGAAGATTGTCATTAGTTTTGGTATGATACTACATAGTAAATTATGCATTTAATCCTTTTTGTCATTTTCTGTTGATTTTATGTGATTTCATATCTCCAAGTACAATCAAACCCCAGAATTTATGTCCTTTGTAATCAGCATAATTTGATTGTACATTTTTACTGGTGACCATTTTATGGATATCTTTAACTATTCACATTGTTTCTTAATACAAATTGTCTTTTTGCTTGGTACATTACCCCTGAATTGAGAAATCACAGGATCTCATTCAAACAAAGTATGTTTTTTATGAATCCTCACATTAACCTTCAAACTGTCCAAATGTATATCTGTTTGCACACGTAGCGCTTCGAACGTAGATCTACGTTTTTTTTTTTTTTTACATAAACAATGTAAAATCGAACATAGATCTACGTTCAGAGCGCTACATGTGCGAACGCAGATCTACGTTTGGACAGTTTAAGAGTTAAGCAGATTAGAGCAGTATTGGAAGAGAGATGGCAAAATAAATTTGTAAATATAATTCAGACATGCAAAATTTCCTATTTTCTGCAGTTTCACCATTCATGTTACCTTGAGGAGACAGACCCATCCCCCAGTTAAATTATGGCATAGCTAACAAATGGTTGAAAAGATACACAGCAAAAGGAGACATTTATTAATACAACTTTTCACCTACATGAGGCTTCATCAAGTACAGTCAGTTTGTTACCTGTACTTGATGAAGCCTCACGTAGGTGAAATGTCATACTAATAAAGGTCTTCTTTTGCCCTGTGTCTTTTTTTTTTTTTTTTAACCAAGCTAACCCCCTAATGAAGAATAGGATTTTTTTCCCCCAATAACCCTGCCATATCCCACCAAGGCAGGGTGACCTAAAAAGAAAAACAAAAGTTTCTCATTTTAAATTTAGTAATGTATACAGGAGAAGGGGTTACTAGCCCCTTGCTCCTGGCATTTTAGTCACCTCTCATGACATGCATGACCTACGGAAGAAGAATTCTTTTCCACTTCCCCATGGAGATCAGAGGAAATAAAGAAGAACAAGAACTATTCAGAAAATAGAAGAAAACCCAGATGGGTATGTATATATATGTGTGTACCTACATGTGTAGTGTGACTTAAGTGTAAGTAGAAGTAGCAAGACATACCTATTATGCCACATGTTTATGAGACAGAAAAAAGACACCAGCAATCCTACCATCATGTAAAATAATTACAGGTTTCCGTTTCACATTCGCTTGTCAGAATGGTAGTACCTCCCTGGGTGGTTGCTGTCTACCAATCTACTACCTAGGAGAATAAGATTCAACTGTAATATACAGTCAGGCCCTCATACTGACTACCTTCACCATCTTCAGTCTTTGACTCAAGGAAGATGACGAACATGGTCTCCAACTGATCTGTAAACCTTTCTGGGTTCAGGACCCCTGATGGGAAACTTGTCCACAAGTTCAAAAAATTTTTTTGCTATTTTTTCTTATGAAATATTAGAGATTTTTTTTTCTGGCGGTTATAAAACAAAACGTGTGAAATTTGATGAAAAATTTATGAAATTATGCTATCGCGAATTTTGTTGTGTCAGCGATAATTACTCATTGGCAATTTTGCCCGCTTTGACTCCTATTTTAGGCCAGTTACATTGTTCCAGTCAACAAATTCTTAACTATTGCATTAGTATGCCTTCTGTTTTATTGATTGAGCACAAGAAACTGCCCATTCGACTATTTCATCTACCCAGTAAAGTGTTCAGAAATTGGTAATTTGGGCAATTTCACACACATTTCAAAATATTCCAATTTCAAAATAGGGTTCAGAATAAACAAAGCATGCATTCCTAGCACTAAAATAACATTTCCTCTGTTCATTAGTTATGCTCCTAGGCTTTACACATAAATTCCAAAGAAGATTTACTGTCATGCAATATTTTCATAATTGCATAAATAATATCAGTGCATTTGTGAATACGTATTGGACCCACCAGTTGGTGTGTATTGGACATGTGATGTGATTTGTTCACTTTTGAAAATTGGCAAAAATCAAACATTTCTGCTACTTAGAGCTCAGTTTCAAGCTGTTTTCAGCCTAAAATCAATGAAATCATCTCTGTGTAATATATGTTCCATTCTATCAAATGAGACCAAGAAACTGTGAATGCAACAATAAAATCTGTACAAAAATGCACTGCAAACTCGCTCTTTTAAACCAAAAACACAGTCACAATTTTTTTCTCATTGTGCACTGTGTGCTGTAGGATTTTTTTTATATGGTGCACACTTACCACATAGCCCCATTCTCTCATATCTAGGCCCAAATTTACTGCTTACAGCTTATCTCAGTGAGCTAAGCTCATCACATAGTACAGGTCGGCCATCACTAATCCGGCAATCAATAATCCGGTTTCATTGGTAATCTGGCACTAATTTCAGCTACCATAATTTCAAATTTCCGGGGTCGCCACACCAACCTGCCACTATTTTTGGGTGGTGCTGCTTGCCGAATAAGGCATTCCAACTTCTTTTTCTCCATATATTGTTATAACCAGCTCACTTTTAGCCCTAACCATGGTTCCAACAAATAAAAGAAATGCTTCTTCTTAAGTAAAGCACATACACTGTACAGTGTCCGTATAAGATAAGGTGGCTATGAAAATGCTGTCAGTTGCCATGAGCTCAGCTCATTAAGTAAGCTGTGACAGGTAAATTTGGGCTTATATATGAGAGAATAGGTCTTGTGTGGTAAGTGTGCACTATATAAAAATAATTCTGCAGCACACAGTACATAGAGAAAATAAAACTGTGAGCATGTTTTTGGTGTAAAATGGTGACTTTGCAGTGTATTTTTGTATGTTTTTTATGGCTGTATTTTTTTTTTTTTTTTTTTTTTTGTCTCATTTGATAGAATGGAAGATATATTACAGAAATAGATATGATTTTGATTGATTTCACTAAGAAAAGTACCTTGAAATTGAGCTCAAAGTAGAGGAAATGTTCAATTTTTGCCGATGTTCAAGAGTAAACAAATAACATCACAGTCCAATACATGCCCAACTGGCTGGTCTGATACACAGTCATGAATGGGTTGACATGATTTGTACAATTACAGTGGACCTCCGCCTTTCGGCGGCTGCAACTTTTGTGAAATCCGACTTTCGGCAACTTTTTTCGGCAAAATATAGTCTCACGGTTCATGATTGGTCTTGTGATTTGGCGACCGTCTGGACCGTCTGGTAAGTGTACGAGCAGCATCCCAGCATCAGCATGCACACAAAGCCAGTCTCCCGCACCATTCACACTCAGTGTGCCATTGTTTATCAGTGAGTGACCATCACCCCACTGGTTCATACGATACATTTCAAAATAATCCATTGTTTTTTGTGCTTGCAACTGCTAAATAAGCCACCATGGGACCAAAGAAAGCTCCTAGTGCCAGTCCTTTGGTAAAAAAGGAAAGAAACACAATAGAATTCAAGAAAAAACTCGTAGCAAAGTACCAAAGTGGAGGAGGAAGAGAGAGGGGAGAATGTGCCTTCTTCAGTGATTCAGTGATTCTACGATATGTACGATACTAAAGCAGCAGTTATCGATAAAGGCTATAGTGCCAGCCAGCAATAAGGTGTAGAATTAACAGTGTAGCAAGTAAGTTAAGCGATTAAGTGATAGAAAAACGACACAAAAGTAACTCTCCAGTGTTGTTGGAGGTGTATAGGGCCACTGATCATATGCCACCCTACTATCTTCCACCACCCTAAACCTCTGCCAGCATCTCCTCCATCAAACTAATTAAACTAACATCTCCTCCAAGGTAAGTGAAAATATTTCTCGTTTATAAATTTAAGTGTAAATATTTCTTATAAGTTATGTGCAGTGGACCCCCGGTTCGCGATACTAATCCGTTCCTGAGAGCTCATCATAACCAAAAATATCGGAAAGCGAATCAATTTTCCCCTTAAGAAATAATGGAAATCAATTTAATCCGTGCAAGACACCCAAAAGTATGAAAAAAAAAACTTTTACCATATGAAATATTAAGTTTAATGCAATAGAATAGTAATTACGATAACAAATAACAATAAATAACAATAAATAATGAAAGAATAATTGACACTTACCTTTAATGAAGATCTGGTGATGATTGATGGGATGGGAGGAGGGGAGAGTGTGGATGGTGTTAGCATTTAGGATGGGGAATCCCCCTCCATTAGGACTTGAGGTAGCAAGTCCTTTTCCGGGGTTACTTCCCTTCTTCTTTTAATGCCACTAGGACCAGCTTGAGAGTCACTGGACTTCTGTCATACAACGTAACTGGCAGCCTCCCCATGCCTAATCACACTATGTATGCCACTACGATTCTTAAATCTTTCAAACCAACCTTTGTTGGCCTTAAATTCACTCACATCACCACTAGTTGCAGGCAATTTTTTTACCAAATCGTCATGCAACTGCCTAGCCTTTTCACAAATGATTGCTTGAGAGATGCTATCTCCTGCTATCTGTTTTTCATTTATCCACACCAATAACAGTCTCTCAACATTTTCTAACACTTGTGGTCGCTGTTTCGTAATCACAGTTGCACCTTTTGCAAGAACATCTTCCTTGATTACCCGTTTTCTTGCTCACTATAGTAGAGATGGTTGATTGGGGTTTACTATACAACCTGACCAGCTCTGACACATGCACTCCACTTTTGTACTTTGCAATTATCTCTTTCTTCATTTCAACAGTCATTAGCACCCTTGGTCTCGAAGGGTTGGCACTGGGAGCTTTCTTAGGGCCCATGGTGACTTATTTTGCAAAAACAGGCACCAAAAAACAGTGATAATATGGATAATATGGAATGTACCGAATATATCCTTAGATGCGCGCACACTGGCTGGCTTGTAAACACTGGCACACACGGGGCAGTTCAGGCCACACATGGACACGTCTCGTACGAACCACATCGCATACCGGGTTTTGTATCGGTAAGCGAGGCAAATTTTCTGCGATATAATGCATCGGTTACTGGATTTATCGGATACCGATAGCATCGCGAACCGGGGGTCCACTGTACATTGTTTCAATGTGAATAGTGTTAGTGACTTTTGGTGCTGCCTCCACCACCACTGATATGTACGTCTTCTCTCAGTGGCCCTTATAAACCCAACAACAACACGCTACCAACACTTACTCCTCACATATGATGACATATTTTATTCATTCTAGAGTATATATCATGTTTCTGTTGTTAATATTGTTTATTATGTCATATCAGATGAATTGTGATAGATAAATAAGCCGTAGAGATGATATTAGTGTCATATTGAAGCATAATAAACTCGCCTCCCTCTCTCCTCCTACCTGTCTGCCATACACCAAGAGGAGTCTTCAATAAAGGTAACTGTGATGTTAAATGTTCATTTATCCATTTTATTAGTGCTTTATATTCATTTGTCATTGCTTTATGTATGTAAATCTATATTTAAGTGGATTAATTGGATTTCCTTATTTCTTATGGGGAAAATGGTTTCACCAGTCGTGAATTTTGCCATTCAGCAGACTCTGGAATGGATTACTCACGAAACTCGGGAGTCCACTGTATTACAATAATGCAGTAGTCTGCATAATGGTAAATCTTCTATTTTTTGTGTGAATAAAAATTCAAAATGCAAAGCAAGCGTAATATAAAAGGGGCCTGGAGACGTGACTGATGAACAGAGAAAATGTCATTTTAGTGCCAGGAATGTCTTCATTGTTTATTCTGGACCCTATTTTGAAACTGGCATCTTTTGAAATTTGTGTGAAATTGGCCAAATTACCAGTTCAACCACTTTATTGGGTAGTTGAAATAGGTAAATGGGCAGTTTCTTGTACTCAGTTGACAAAATAGCAGGAATACTAGTGAAATAGCTGTGAGTTTGGTAGACTGGAACAATGGAATGGGCCAAAAGTACGGCATAAATTGGGTGATATCGGCGTTGTGTAAATACTTCCGATGGGTTAGTATATTCTAACCTAACCACTGTAATCTGGCAAAATCACTAATCCGGCACCCTACAGGTCCTGATGATGCCAGATTAATGATGGTCACCCTGTACTACACCACAGACCCTGGCTTGAAATCCATAGAACAACAGCACAGACCCTGAAGGGGTTAAGACAATCAGCAAGAAACAAAATTGTTTGCACCTCTCCCTTCAGCAAAAGACAGAAAACAGATGAATGTAGATTCAGTGAACTTAAGTGAATTGCTTATAACTGCAGGATGGACCATCAGATCTTAACCTGTACATGCGCATTCTTTCTGGCTTCAGTTTGCATTAGGAATATATAATACGCAGTTATTAGTCAACTTCCTTCCACTGCACTTGAAGTCAGGGTTTGATATAGCGAATGCTGTCAGTGGCCCTATAAACCCCAACAACAACAACAACAACTGCAGGGTGCAATTTCTCCTGGGGTGGTGAATCATCACCATGTTCGGGCATCTTTTCAAATGTGAGGTTAGGTTGATGAAAATATGAGATACAGTGGTACCTAGGGATACGAACAGCTCAAAACTCAAACAGTTATGTAAATGTATTTATGTAAGTGCTTGTAAGTGTATTTTTGGGGATCTGAAACGGATTAATTTAATTTGCATTATTCCTTATGGGAACAAATTCATTCGGTATCGGCACTCGAACAGCCTTCTGCAACGAAATAAATTCATATCCCGATGTACCACTGTAAAAGGATTTGATGTTGCTGTTTTCATTTATCATATTTGTAATGCATATTGTACAGTATAAAATGTATTTTTCTCATGTACTGCACTATCAATCGATCAATTTATATTTCCTTGCAAGATTACACTGAGATTATGAAATTACAAAAGTGAGTTGCAGTGCAAAGAGCCACTATCATGCCTGGGCATTATGGGCAGGCTTAATATAATGGCTTACAGACTACTTAATACTAAAGAAATTTAACATAGTTTGTTTAAGTTGTACATCTTGATTATTTATAGTACACAGTAATTTTACTCAAATTACAATAGTTTTAATAGTAAGTATATCTACATTACCTTATTTTGAATTTCTCATATTTGCAAATTCAGCTTAAATTCTATAAGATATCATTTTTAACCCTCTCAGGGTCCAGAGGCCAAATCTCAGAGTGACAGCCATGGTCCAAGAATTTACAAAAAAAAAAAAAAAAAAAAAAAAAAAAAAATTCTTACAGAATTAAAGATAGTATTTTTCTGTAGGTAATAAAACAAAACAAAAAAACAAAAAAAAAATCCCATCATCACTTTCCAAGATATAGAGTTGTGAAGTTGACCCTCAGTGACCGGGTGGTGGCAACATCGGTGACTTCCATAAAGTTGCATTTTTTATTTTACTTTTTTGTTGCTTTTTTCTATTCCTACTTTTTTTTCCAGTAACTTTTGTGGCCTGTGATACCAATATAATGCATAATATATATATATGTTCACTCGTTGTATTCAACACAATAACCGCACTAATATTTTCATGATTATTTTGTTTACAATAATTGTTTACAAGAAAAAAACATGCAAAAATGTTATATATTAGTAATGTTCTGTTATATATTTACGTATGTACAGTCACTGGACATGTTCCTAGAACTGCTGCAGTCTGTGAAAGTCTTTGAAACAAAGTGTCATGCACAGTGGTGTCTTACGAAAATATACCACTAAGGGGCAGCTAATGGCTGAGAAGTGAACTCCATTATTTATGGTCCGATTTCTTTCAATTTTGTTGTACGTTAAGAAGCATTTTTCCATCATATATTGCCAAAGTTTCAACAAGATAGTCCAACAAACAAATGAGATTCAATTCCCTAGATAAAGAGCAAGAACCCCTCACCAGCGTCAAGGAACCTCCCTTGAGGCCCGCTCGCATCTGGAACTTTCACTTGCTTCTGGAAGCAAAAATCAACCGAGCAACTGCTTGTATCTGGAAAAGCTCGCACGTGGGTACACTTGCAAGTAGAGGTTCCACTGTACTTTGGTACCACTGTGATATACACTAAACACTATACAGCTGTATCTACATTCTATTTTCAGGGAGACTTTCTTTCCTCTGACAGATTTGTTCTAATATTTTGTTATTGGCACACGGCATGCTAAACCTATAGTTCCCCTCTGGGAGTATGGCTCTGCTATGTTATTGCACTGAATATTACATTGAATAATTGAACAATTCAACCATATAAATTTTAAGGCTCTGCTGTGCAATCAAACTCCACTATTTTGGTCACATCCGAACCGCTAACTTATTCTTAATATAGAAATTTTAGTTAGATGATAGCAGAAAAAATTACAGTGAAAAATATATTTATTGTATTGAGTTTGGATTCTACTGGACCACTATGACAAGGTCCTGGATGCTCTAGAAGACAAACAAAATGCAGATGTATTATACACAGACTTTGCAAAAGCCTTTGACAAGTGTGACCATGGTGTAATAATGCACAAAATGCATGATAAAGGATAGACAGGAAAAGTTGGTGGATGGATCTATAATTTCCTAACAAATAGAACACAAAAAGTAGTAGTAAACAGTAATGTCTGAGGTGGCTATGGTGAAAAGCTCTGTTCCACAAGGCACAGTACTTGCTCCCATTTTGCTCCTCATCCTCATTTCTGACATAGACAGGGATGTAAGCCACAGCACCGTGTCTTCCTTTGCAGATGACATTCAAATTTTTGTGACAGTGTCCTCCATTGAAGACACTGCAAGACTCCAGGCAGACATCAACAAAATCTTTAAATATGAAAACAATATGAAGTTCAATGATGAGAAATTTCAATTACTCCGATATGGAAAACGTGAGGGAATTAAAATTACATCGGAGCATAAAACAAATTTCAACTACACAATAGAGTGAAAAACAAATGTGAAAGACCTGGGAGTGATGTCAGAGGATCTCACCTTCAAAGACCACAACACTGTATCACTTGCACCTGCTAGAAAGATGACAGGATGGATAATGAGAACCTTCAAAACTAGGGATGCCAAGCCCATGACGACACTCTTCCGGTCACTTGTTCTATCTAGGCTGGAATATTGCTGCACACTAACAGCACCTTTCAAGGCAGGTGAAACTGCTGACCTAGAAAATGTACAGCGAACCTTCACGGCACACACAAATGTTATAAAGCACCTCAATTACTGGGAACGCTTGAAGTTCCTCAACCTGTACTCCCTAGAATGCAGGTGGGAGAGATACATGGTTATATATACTTGGAAAATCCTAGAGGGATTACTACCAAACTTGCACACGAAAATCACTCCCAGTGAATGCAGAAGACTCAGCAGACGATCCAACATCCCCCAATGAAAAGCAGGGGTGCCACTAGCATGATGAGATGAGTATCAGAGGCCCAAGACTGTTCAGCTGCCTCCCAGCAATACATAAAGGGATTACCAATAGACCCCTGGCTGTCGTCAAGGAGCTGAATAGGCAAATAAAGTCGGTACCTGACCAGCTAGGCTGTGGTCCATATGGTGGTTGTGTGCAGCCAACAGTAACAGCCTGGTTGATAAGGCCCTGATCCATCATGAGGCCTGGTCACAGACCAGGCTGCAAGGGCATTGACCCATGAAACCCCCTCCAGGTATGAGAAATGCTCTACATGGCTTCTTCCAGCTGTTGCAACTCATACAGAAGATGTGATGATTGAAGAACAGAAATCATAGGGAATGCCTGCTTCCATTGCATTATTTACAACATTGGATCTCGATCAGAATTCTCTGAACTGTGCAGTGATGCACTGACTGTTGTACTTTGAGATTACCACAACTCTTACATTAGGAATGCATTTGCTTTGTTTTTTAACATTACACCACAATCATTAAGCCAACAATATTTATAGAATTACAATCCTATGTAGCCATATCTCTCTAACGAGTAAATATAGAATAAAAATTTGTGGAAAAATCTCTTGAGAAATGTAAATAAATTGATGGCAACATGGGGTGACCAGAGCTCCTGGGGCCATAGTAAGCAGGAAAAAATAAAAATGAGTGCCTGGCTGCTGTAACACATGAAAGTGGAAATTTTTAGATGAAGTGAACCATTACAGAGAATGAATATCAAAAGTAGTGGACTAAACTACCATACAGTAGGGCCCCGCTTGACAGCAGTTCGCGAATATGGACATTTCAAATTATGACTGAAATTCGTTTATGTACAGCTCCCTCCCTGATTCACTATTATGGCACCTGCACATCACTCTTGTTTGTTTACATCCTCTGTGAGCTCTGTGTCTCTCGATCATGTCTGGAAACTATCCAAAAATTTCAAGTGTTTTAAAATTAATGTATTGCATATTTTATATATTCTCTGGTAATTGTACTTGTGTACCTGTACCTAAATAAAGTTACACACTGTGCTGGTATGCAGGTACCCATTAAAATCAATAAGAGTGTCTCACTAGCTTTGAAGACACAATAATAATAATTGCTCTGGGGTGCTTTAACCCTTTGGGGGTCGACAGGCCCTCTCAGAGACTTGTTCTCAGGGTCGGCCAAATTTAAAAAAAATAAATTTATTTTTTCTTATGAAAAGATAGAGAATCTTTTCCTAATCATAACGACACCAAAAGTATGAAATTTGATGGAAAACTTACGGAATTATGCTCTCGTGGAGTTAGCGGTCTCGACGATGTTTACGCATCGGTGATTTTGCCCACTTTGAGCCCTATTTTCGGCCAATTCCAGTGTACTAGTTGACAAAAATCATAACTATTTCGCTAGAACTCCATTTTTTCTATCGAATGAGTACAAGAAACTACCCATTTACCGATTTCAACTATCTAATAAAATGGTCAGAATTTAGCAACTTTGCCAATTTCACACAAATTTCAAAAGATGCCAATTTCCGAACAGGGTCCAGAATAAACAAGAAAGACATTCCTGGCACTAAAATAACAAGTTCTCTGTTCGTTAGTCACATCCCCAGTCCCCTCTTATATTTCTTTGGCTTTCCACTTAGAATTTTTATTCTTACAAAAAAAATAAGATTTACTGTTATCCAGACTACTGCATTAGTGTAGAAATGGTATAAATAATATCAGCGCACTTGTGAAAGAATATTAGACTCACCAGTTGATGTGTATTGGACGCTTGGCATGATTTGTTTACTTTTGAACTTTGGTAAAAATCGAACATTTCTGCTACTTTGAGCTCAATTTCAAGATACTTTTCATTGTAAAACCAGTCAAAATCATCTCAATTTCTGTAATATGTCTTCCATTCTATAAAATGAGACTAAGAAAACTAGAATACAACAATAAATATCATAGGAAAATACAGTGCAAAGTCGCTGTTTTAATCCGAAAACACGGTCAAAGTTTTTTTTTTTCTCATTACACACTGTGTGCTGCAGGATTTTTTTTATACTGCGCACACTGACCACATAGACCCATTCTTACATATGTAGGCCTACCAGCTTTCTCTCACTAGATTTGAGGGCGCTAGAATTTAGGCGTACTAGTACGTCAAAAACCCTGGGTCGAAAGATGTACTAGTACATCCAAAATCCCCAAAGAGTTAAATGATGTATATTATGTTGTTATAGATATTTTCATTAATCCATCTATGATTTTTTTTTTAAATTATATAACAAACATGCTACATAAGTTATTAACGTAATACAGTGTAACTCCTGATTTTGTACGCACTGAATATTGTACGTTTCAGGTTTAGACCACTTTTAGGGACAAAATTTTGGTCTGGATTTCGTACCTCCACCCGGAAATCATATGTATCAGACGTCGTCCGCCTGGGCCGCTCATATATTTATGATTCACTCTTGGGCACATTAAATGTCTTATTTACGTTAACATAGACATTTTCATTAATCCATCTTTGATATTTTATTCAAAATTGTATAAGAAACATGTTACATAGCATATAAACATGCCTTTGTTACTTGTTCACTCAGTGTGTCCCTCTAGTCTTAATGCCATAGCAATACTGATAGTATGTAATAATAAACGCTCTTGGGCACATTAACCCTTTAACTGTTGGTGTCGTGTATATATACGCTTTATGAGCCCGTGTTTTAGACGTATTAATATGCCAAAATTCTAGCGGCTTCAAATCAAATGGGAGAAAGCTGGTAGGCTCACATGTCAGAGAATGGGCCTGTGTTGTCAGTGTGCGCAGTATAAAAAAATCATGCAGCACGCAGTGCATAATGAGAAGAAAAAACTCCAACTGTGTTTTTGAATTAAAACGCCGACTTTGAGCTGTATTTTCGTACGGCATTTATAGTTGTATTCTAATTTTTTTGGTCTCATATGATAGACTGGAAGATATAATACACAACCTGTCCAATTTTGGTTCATTCATATTCATTCTGCATATGTTTGTGAAGCTTTTACCACAATACAAACACCTTACAATGTGATTTTGATTGGTTTCACAGTGGAAATAACCTTGAAATAGCAGAAATGTTCGATTTTCGCCAATGTTCAAGAGTAAACAAATGTCACCGTCCAATACGTGTCCAACTGGCTGGTCAGATGCGCAGTCATGAATGGGTTGACATTATTTATACAATTATTACAATAATGCAGTAGTCTGCATAACAGTAAATCTTCTATTTTTTGTGTGAAGAAAAATTCAAAATAGAAAGCAAGAGTAATATAAGAGGGGCCTGGAGATGTGACTAATGAACAGAGAAAATGTTATTTTAGTGCCAGGAATGTCTGCATTGTTATTCTGGACCCTATTTTGAAATTGGCATCTTTTTTAATTTGCGTGGAATTGGCCAAATTGCTAAGTTCTGACCACTTTATTGAGTAGTTAAAATTGGTAAATGGGCAGTTTTTTGTGCACATTCGATAGAACAAATGGAGTTCTAAAGAAATAGCTATAAGTTTGGTAGACCGGAACAATGGAATTGGCTGAAAATAGGGCTCAAAGTAGGCAAAATCACTCATTCATATATATCGCCAAGATCTCTAACTTCGCAAGAGAGTAATTTGGTAGTTTTCCATCAAATTTCATACTTTTGGTGTCATTACCCTCAGGAAAAGATTCTCTATAATTTCATAAGGTTTTTTTTTTTTTTTTTTGCAACACAGAGAGACTTTAGGATTTGCGGTCTCGACAGTCAAAGGGTTAAATGTCTTATTTTATGTTAATATAGACATTTTCATTAATCCATCTATGATATTTCCTTCAAAATTATATAAGAAACATGTTATATCGCATATAAACATGCATTGTTTACATGTGATGTACAGTGGACCCCCAGTTTTCGTAATTAATCCATTCCAGAGACAGTGACTAAACCCGAATCTGATTAATTCCGAATTAATTTTCCCCAAAACCATTAAAAAAATGTTTTCTACCTGAAATATGCATTTACCTACACAAAACAATGATCATGAAGAATAACATAATAATAACATCACACTTACCTGTATTGAAGACATAAGAACATAAGAAAGAAGGAACACTGCAGCAGGCCTACTGACCCATGCGGAGCAGGTCCATGACCCCTCCCCCAGATGAGCCCAATGACCCACCCAGTCTGGTCACCTCCACTCAAGGAAGGAGCACAGCACCAGACCCAGCAGCACAAGCTAGTCAGGTCCAACTCACACCCACTCATGTATTTATCTAACCTATTTTTAAAACTACACAACGTTTTAGCATCAATTACTGTACTCCGGAGTTTGTTCCACTCATCCACAGCTCTGTTACCAAACCAGTGCTTTCCTATATCCTTCCTGAATCTGAATTTTTCCAACTTGAAACTATTGCTGCGAGTCCTGTCTTGGCTGGAAATTTTCAGCACACTATTTACATCCCCTTTATTTATTCCTGTTTTCCATTTATACACCTTGATCATATCCCCCCCTAATTCTACGCCTTTTGAGAGAGTGCAGATTCAGGGCCCTCAGTCTATCCTCATAGGGAAGATTTATCCTCATTGGGAAGATGGAAGACAGGAGGAGGGGAGAGGATGGAGGAGTTTACAATTCTTTGGAAGGGGATTCCCTTCCATAAACGCTTTAGGTACCAAGTCCTTTTCCTGGGTTACTTCCTTTCTTTGTTTTTTAATGCCACTAGAACCAGCTTGAGAGTCACTGGACCCCTATCGCTCAAAAAAGTGTTCCAGAGAGGTCTGTTTCTGGCGTATGTCAGGAATTGTGTTGGGAGACAGGACAAGATAGTCCTTCAATATGACACTAATATCAGGCCTGCGGCTTATTTATCTAGCACAGTTCATTTAATATGACATAAAGATTATTAACCCTTTGAGTGTCACAAGCCCATTTCTGAAACTGTCATTCTATGTCGCAAAATTTTTGGAAAAAAAAAATTTCTTATGAAATCATAGAGAATCTTTTCCCGATGATAATGACACCAAAAGTATGAAATTTGATCAAAAACTTACGGAATTACGCTCCCGCGAAGTTAGTGATCTCAGTGATATATACGCATCAGCGATTTCGCCGACTTTGAGCCATTTTCATTGCTCCAGTTTACATGAAATATACATATAGTACATAAACAATACAATGGGAAATGATGAATGAAACATTAACAGCATAACACTTACCGTTATTGGAGATTCTTCTTAGTGTATGGGAGACTGGAAGAGGAGAGAGATTGGATTGTTTACAGTTTGGAAGGGGAATCCCCTTCCAGCAACACCTCAGGTACCAATTGCTTCTCTGGGGTTGCTTCTCTTCTCTGTTTCTTAATGCCACTAGGACCACCTTGAGAGTCACTCTAGTCCTGTCTCGCAAAGTAACTGTGGAGAGAGCTCTGTTTCTAGCGTCTCTTTAACACTTCCCAAAAATGGCCCAAGACTTTGTCACTGTACATATTTCTCACTTTCTTTACCACAGGCTTGGTACTAGGAGCTTTCTTTGGAGCCATGGTAGCTTATTTAGTAATTGCAAGCACTAAAATAAGTGGAATATTATGAAATATTTCGTAGGAGCACTTGAGGGGACCTTCACTCACTGGTAAACAATGCCAGACTGGCTGGGTAGGGAGGCCACCCCGGCTCACACCGTGCGTATGTGCCCCGGACGAACTACTATTCGCGAGTCAACCTATGAAAAGCGAGTCCATGTTTATACGAAAATACCCCTATGATTGGCGAAATTTATGATTGCCGAGAACTACGAAAAGCGAGGGACCACTGTATAACAAAAAAAAAGTAGATCAAAGTTTTTTACACGTTTTCAAATGTTAAAAAAGAAAAGATCTACTTTTTTACATACTTTCAAATGTTGAAAAAACGTAGATGTACGTTTGGACAGTTTAACCCTTAAACTGTCCAAGCAGATATATGTTCACATGCATAGTGCTCCAAAAGTAGATCTACGTTTTTTCTACATATTTTCAAATATAACAAAAAAAAAAGTACAAAGTTTTTTTACACGTTTTCAAATGTAAAAAAAGAAAAGAAGATCTACTTTTTTTACATACTTTCAAATGGTGAAAAAACGTAGAGCTACGTTTAGACAGTTTAAGGGTTAAGTGTATAGTGATGATAGTTAAGTCTAGTGATGATAGTTAGGTCTAGTGATGATAGTTAAGCATAGTGATGATAGATAAGTGTAGTGATGATAGTTAAATGTAGTGATAGTTAAGTGTAGTGATAGTTAAGTGTAGTGGTGATAGTTAACTGTAGTTATGATAGTTAATTAAATCTAGTGATGATAGTTAAGTGTAGTGATAGTTAACCCTTTCAGGGTCCGTCCCGTAGATCTATGGCCTCACGTTGAGTATCCAAACCGTAGATCTACGCCAAAATTCTAGCGCCATCAAATTTAGTGCGAAAACGCTCATAGGCCTACATGTGAGAGAACGGGTCTGTGTGGTGGGTGTGTGCCATAAGCATTGTGGGAACGCCGGTTCAGTTACCCTTGTTCACCATTGTTATATCTTCGAAATTGGTCATCCTGTGTTATTTAAATATTGTAAGAGCATGTGTTCATCACTTAATATTATAGCGCGAAAGTCCCCGTTTATAGCTAAAATAGAGACTTTCGGCGTTATATTATTATCTGTTAATATATGAAAAATACCATGGTATTATCGCTATTATCGTTATCACCACTATTATTGTTATTATCACTATTATCGTTATTATCACTATTTTGTAATTATCACTATTATTTTACTATTATGGTTAGGTAGGATTTCTTGTGTATATAGAGTTTAAGTCTCGGAACCATCCGGTGAATTGTTCAGTTGTTTATGTCCGGCTGGCTGACGTGGCTCAGCTGATCCAACCTGACGACACGTCAACAGACTGGCAAGTAGTCAGTCTGCTCCCAGCTCTACAGCTATACTGATCGTATATTGGCTCTTACGGTGTACAGTTGAATGGTTTTGAGAATTGGACTCTAGAGCTGACTCACTTTGTTCCTCATTACTTTGAAAGACTCTTTTGATATTTATATTCTTGGTCAGTTCAGTAATCCATAGATACTTTACGGCCAGATTCAAAGGTCTTGTTAAATCTTGTACCTTTTGTATTTTGAGTCTACAGTCTTGTTAAGAAAGAGACGTAAATATTAATGAGAACTTAGATACAGGAAGAATAATTAAACTTCCTTATTAATATGACATTTCCATGATTTGGAACTAAATGTATATGGTAAATTTATTGTACAAAGTATTAAGTTAAATTAACTACAAAGAGAAGATAAAGTATTGTATTTATATACTTTAATAAATTTGAATATTATTCTATGGAGTTTCCCAGTTGAAATTATTTCCCCTAGACTCTAACTTACCTATAACTCGGATCCAAAAATCTTGTTGCATAAGAAATAAATGGTAACAGGCCACATTCTGAAGTTCTTTAAAAAATTTCTTATTCGCAACAACCATGCCTCGTCACAAGGCAGCTCTCACTCCAAGGAAAATTGGGACTCTCCTGTTCCTATCTGATAGTTCTGACAGTGATGGAAGTGGAAATGAAGACGAATTCTTTGGCTTTGATCAGTTAGTGACTGAAAGGAATGACCAGGATATCGATAATAGTGCAGAAAACCCTGATGATGCTCAACCTTCTACCTCTGGTGTGGGCACTCGTCAGTCACGGTCGGTTGTACCTCAACGCAAGAGAAAACTATTATTTTCACGTGGCCAGGCCTCTGACTTCAGTAATGATGATGATAGTGACGTGGATTGTGATTTTATTGCTCTTGACGATCATTCGAGTAGTGATAGTGAGGAAACATATTCACTAGCGAAGCGTCAGTATGTACGCCACCGCATGTGCTCGGGAAGTGTACCCTATGCCGTGCCCAGGGGACGGAGTACATCCCGGAGTACATCCCGTGGCCCTACACCAGGTATAGATAGTGATAGTGAGGATGATGTGGCTACACTTGGCATGGATAGACCACAGGCATCAGTAGATGGTGGTAGTGGTGATGGTAGTGCCTGGGCCATGCGTGACTCGCCAGCCCAGGCTGGGACCCACGCTGCTGACTCCGCAGTTCAAGGACAAAGCGGAGCGTCAGCCACCAACCCACCACAACCACAACTACCTGCACAACCAGCCTATGATGTCCAGTATCCACCAGCAAACCGTATCTGGGATTGGCAGCAAAATCCCAATTTTGTTCCCAAGCTCCACCACTTTGATGACTCTGAAAGTGGAATTCTACCAACTTGTCCCCTTGGAAACACTGCAAATGAACTGGAATTCTTTGAACTATTCTTTGACCAGCCATTGATGGAAACTATTGTCAGGGGAAAGTAATAAGTATTTTGAGTACACCATGGCAAATACGATCATATCACCACAGTCAAGACTACACCGGTGGAAAGAGACGACTGTTGCAGAAATGTATTTGCTTTTTGCAACAATAATGCTTATGCCTCATGTCTATAAGCATAATATAAAAGCATACTGGTCCACAGATCGGCTAATTTCTACCCCGGTCTTCAGTGAAATCATCCCAGTGAACAGGTTTATCTTACTGTTACGTATGTTGCACTTCTTTGACAAAACCAGGCCTGACAGAAGTGACAGGTTATACAAGATTAGAAATGTTTTTATGTATCTCAAACAAAAGTTCAGCATGTACTTTTATCCATTCAAGAATCTTGTAATTGACGAGTCTTTGATTTTGTTCAAAGGTAGGCTGTCATTCAAGCAGTATATACTGAGCAAGAGGAAACGCTTTGGTATAAAACTGTTTGTGCTCTGTGACTGTGACAGTGGCCTGGCATTGGATATTGTTGTATACACGGGAAGTAAAACATTGAAAGATACCAAGATGTTATTGGGTATCTCAGGTGATGTAGTGAGAAGCATGATGGCACCTTATCTTGGTAAGGGGCATACATTATATACCGATAACTGGTACACAAGCCAATTACTCAGTGATTTCTTGTGAGTGAACATGACAGATGTGTGTGGCACAGTGCATTTTAATTGTAAACATATGCCCAGGCTCAATGCAGGTGCTCGTGGTGATGACGTGCAGGTGTTTACTGCCAATGACATCATGGCATTATGGTGGCATGACAAACGAGATGTCTGAAGTGGTGCTTCAGTGTCCAAGAAATTTTGAAAAAAAAAAAAAAAATTCTTACAGAATTAAAGAGTTTATTTTTGTGAAGGTAATAAGACAAAAAGAAAAAAATTTCTGATCAGTACTTACCGAGATACAGTGCTGAGAAGCTGACCCCAAATGACGTGGTGGTGGCAACATTGACGATTTCCACATACGCACATTACTTTATTTACCATTTTTGTAGTTTTTTCTTTTCTAATTTTTTATTTTCCTACTAACATTTGGGGCCTGAGAGACCAATACTGTATATAATGTATATATATAAACTCACTTTATTGAACACAATAACCGCACTAAAGTTATTATCATATTGTTTACCACTGTTTATTACAATAAACATGCACAAATCTTGTATAATACTAATGTTCTATCATATATTTACATATTTACAATCACTGGACATGGTTTTAGAACTGCTGGAGCTTGTGGAACTCCTTGAAACAAGGCACCATGCACAGAGGTACCTTACATTCCTCACACATTAACCGAGTGCCTTTGCATCTTTGTTGCCATCGTTTTGTTTGTGCACAGACGATGCATTGCTTCTGAGCAAATTTCTTCTGAGTTGAAGGAAGCTGTATTATGAAATGAACACCTTCCCTCCTCAAACGCTTGGGTATATCCTGAGGAGTTCGAGGACCTTGTTGTATAGCAGGTGCTGTTACCTGGTACTGCATTATGAGTTGTCTGACAACAGACAAACAAAATTCACCATACGGTGGTCTGTTGCCAGTCTTTATTTGGTACATATTATATGCATTGAGCATTGAAATGTCCATGAGATGGAAGAAAAGTTTCATGTGCCACTTGTAACTTTTAGGAACACAATCAACAAAGCCAATCTGCATGTCACATTTGTCAACCAAGCGCATGTTTTGTGTATAATCAATCTCTGTCACTGGTTTTTGAATACGTTCATTAGTCACTCGATCAACTTTGCCACTGTCTTGCATTTCATTACGGTGAATGGTTGTCAACAATGTGACATCTCGTATTGTCTCACATTGACCTATGTATGCATTACATATGGAGTTAAGGTTATCATTCCTAGCTACTAGACCGTCATTATCACTGTCGTGTCATCAGCAAAGAGAATGGGGTTCAGGTGTTGGGATACGTTTGGAAGATCGTTGATGTATATGAGGAAGAGCAGGGGTCCAAGGACACTTCCTTGCGGAACTCCAGTATCAAGTGGCCGTGTTGTTGATGTTGTGTCTTTAATGGTGACATATTGATACCTATTAGTAAGGTAAGATTTGAAATATGCAAGTGCATGGCCTCTTATACCATAATGGTCAAGTTTGTGGAGTAGGATGCCATGGTCTACTGTGTCAAAAGCTTTTCTTAGATCAATAAAAATTCCTAGTGGATATTCCTTATTTTCCAATGCTGTGTAAAGCAGATCTAGCATTTTTATAATTGCATCATTAGTGCTTTTATTTTTCCTGAATCCAAATTGGCAGGGGTTGAGTATGTTTTGTGCCGTTATAAATGAATATAGTCTCCTGTGCACGAGTTACTCAAGATTTTGGATAGCAATGGTAGTTTGATATTGGCCTGTGGTTGTTTAAATCTGTAGGGTCACCACCTTTATGTATTGGTGTAACCCTGCCGTCTTGAGTAGTTTCGGGAAGGTGCTAGTTTCTAGTGACTTGTTAAAAAGTAATGAAATAGCATGCGAAAGGACATGGGCTGCTCGCTTGTACAATAATGGTGGAACATGGGACAGATTCCCTGAGTTATTTTTAAGTGACTTTATAATCTCGGTGACTTCCGTGGGCTCAGTTGGTACAAGATAGAAGGAATTTGGGAAATTCCCCATCTAGGTAGTCCCCGGCATGGGCATTGGTACCTGGGATTTCATTGGCGAGATTAGATCCTATGGTTGAGAAGAAGTCGTTTATCTTGTTAGCTGTGTCAGGTCCTGATTAAATTGGATATCACCACTTAAGAGCGCTACAATAAGAGCTGTGTGCCACTGTTTTTGTTTGGGTATGCGGTGTTGCCATACCTTGCGGCGATAGTGACATTTACTTTTCTGGTAGGATGGCAACTGTTGGGCTTTTACTGTCCAGGGCGCTGTTACTCCATTCACCTTTTCCAGCCCCCATGACTGATTTCTTTCTTCATGGAATTGAAGAAGAAAGATAAATATAATTATGGCAGCCTGTACCCCCTAATGCCTGCCATTTTCACTCTTCGCTCTTTTACTCATATACAATAATATTTATTTCTCTTTTCCAGTCACCTAGTACACTTAGTATCTGCTTTAGCAATCACCACTGAATTACTAGTAAATTTTCTTCTTCAAAACCCTCTTCACTGCTCACTTTTCCCTTAACTTCACAAACCCCTTTCAGTTAACCCCTTATTACACACTCCCCTTCCCACCTCACTTCACAGTCTGGCTTCACCTATTAACTTCTAACTCCTTTCCATTCTGGTAGACCAGAAAGGTTTAATCAATGGTTTTATCCTTCCAAATCCCCCCAATTCCATTTATTGGGGGTTGTGTCATGCTGTTGACTGCCTGACCTGGTCTGCTGACTCAGCCATTTTTAAAGCACTGAGGGAAGTAAACGCCACCTACAACCTGACTTTCCTTGAGTTTATAGATATATTTGGCATTTTCTGCTATGATTCTCTCACTGTACACTGGTCAGCTGAATATAGGTCAGCTACTAAAACATTAACCTTGACTGTTTAACTATTCACTTCTTTCCCACGACTGTCACTGAGGGATAACCGTCCTATAACCTTAGAGTTTTGTATTGTTGATTTGACGATGTCTCCTGTGTTTTCCCTCTCGTTAGCACTGGTACAGGTGATATGATGGTGGTACACATATGATGCTACTGTCAACAGATGAACGTCAGTAAATATGAGAGCTTCACTTCGCTAGTTGTACGTCTGGCAGTAACTGGTGTTTGGATGCCGGTCAGCCATGTTTAAATGCTCAATTCTTTCCCTCGTTTGGCACTGAAGAAAAAAGTCCTACAGACCTGTCATTTCCTTGGAGTTTTGTTGATCAGGTTTTCTGCCATGTTGTCTTCCCGTTGAACACTGGTGCAGTTGATATGGAGGTCAGTTATTTCATTGTATTGGAAAACGTCTCATGTCTGGTTCACGTCTGGCAGCAGGTCTGGTACTTGAATGCTGGTCCCTCTTTTATCATATTTAGTCCATTTCGTTGTCGTCACCGTCAGTTTTTATGTCACTGTAGGTTCCTTGCATGTTGTTGCAGCAGTACTTGCAATTTGGCCATCACTGGAGTTGGATAGGCCCAGGGGATGGCAAGATATAGGAGCAGCCTTGTTGCTGCTTGCAACTGATGCCGGTGAGAGTCACCACACCTGACTTCTTACAATAAATACTACTGATCTCTCACCCTACATTAAGACTACAAATATTTTAAGGTAAGTAATAAGTGTACTTTTTATTGTTTTTAAATGCCTAGTTCTATTGCTAACTTAATATATGTTAGTGTAAACTTATCTGGCATTTACATTCATTTATAAGTGGAAAAAATGTCGTTCTGCTTTCCAGCGATGTCCGCTTCATGTGGTAGCCTGGAATCTAACCCGCCATATAAGTGGGGCCCTACTGTATTGGCCCCATTTCACTTACATTATAGCTTTAATATCTCTAAGAGTAAGAGCTTTTAATGTGCAGTACACTACTTGTTACGTTTGATGAAATATGCATTTATTTGAGGAAGTTTGTTCATGTAGAAAAAAAAAAAAGTTCCTATAATTTTACTGTATTTGTTTTTGATGAAATTTGTATAATAGCACAATATAATTTTGGATTTGCAATATAGACGTTCATATATTTGTGCTTGATTTGTACTGATGTATTTTCAGGAGGAACTGTTTGTGAGTCCCCACGAGACTGCACAGTTCTTGTTACAGTAAATATTCGTAGAACATGCAAATTGTTAGCTGTCATTGGAAGAGGATTACCAATAGTGTCTCCTGCATGGCTGGCAGCTTCAAAGAGAGCAAGAAACTTTGTTGGTTAGTAATTTTCTTATATTTCTTGTTGTCACACAAGGAACTGTTTTACATTTGCTTGTCAATTAGGGTGATAACATTTATGATTTCTCTTGAATAATTGTGAAAAGCAAGTGCTTGTATGAAGAAGAGGTGGGTGCATAATTACATATTTGTAGTTAAAGAGACAGAGCTATTCTCATGGTCTCCCTTTTTCAGTTTTATACATACATCATTTATCATAATATTTTAAAAATTTTAATGATTGCTTTCTGTTGACTTGGGTTCCTCGTGAGTTTTTCCTGGGCATATCTTTGCTACTTGAATGACACCTACTTTCACATCACTGCCAGTATTCTCACATCAGTACAGCCTCTCCTCACTTAGCGACGTACTCATTTACCAACGACTTGGACTTACAATGGACTCTCTGACCAGTACATGTATGCCTGTGTAAATAATGTACAGTGGACCCCCGGCATACGATGGCATCAGTATACGTTAAATCTGGTATACGATACATTTTAACGCAAAAATTTTGCCCTCGCCGCTCGTTAAAAAACCCGCCACACACGATTTCGTCCACGTGTGGCCTGAACTGCCCCGTGCGTGCCAGTGTTTACAAGCCAGCCAGTGTGCTCGCATCTAAGCATACATTCGGTACATTCCATATTATCACAGTGTTTTTGGTGCTTGTCTCTGCAAAATAAGTCACCATGGGCCCCAAGAAAGCTTCTAGTGCCAACCCTGTGGTAAAAAGGGTGAGAATTAGTATGGAAATTAAGAAAGATTTTGAAGGGTTTGGGGTACCCTGAGAAGCCTATGCCAGTTGTAGAATCCATTGTGCCTACTTTCAAAAATTAAGGAAATGTGTGCAAAGTGGGTGAACTGCAAACCTTTATGAGATGAAAATCACCCTAACACAGCTATTGCAAGCCATGCTGGTGACTATTACAATGACAATGTTGTGCCCCATTTTAGACAAATCTTAAAGGAACAGGAGGCACAGAGCTCTATGGACAGATTTGTTGTGGGACAGAGGTCCAGTGACTCTCAAGCTGGTCCTAGTGGCATTAAAAGAAGAAGGGAAGTAACCCCGGAAAAGGACTTGCTACCTCAAGTCCTAATGGAAGGGGATTCCCCTTGTAAACATTAACAACTTCGACACCTCTCCCCTCCTCCCATCCCATCAATCATCACCAGATCTTCATTAAAGGTAAGTGTCATGTATTCTATTGTTAGTAGAGTACTACTACCTGTGCATGTCTTCTTCAGTTTGTGTGCATTAAACTTAATATTTCATGTGGTAAAACTTTTTTTTTTCATAGTACTTTTGGGGTGTCTTGCATGGATTAATTTGATTTCCAATGTTTCTTATGGGAAAATTAATTCGCCTACCGATAATTTTGGCATATGATGAGCTCTCAAGGAACGGATTAATATGTATACCGGGGGTCCACTGTATATTAGAGCCGATTTTCCTCTGTTCTGTTTATTACAATATACAGTACACTACTGTATAAACATTTAAAAATATACCAAAAATGTTATGAATGGTGCAGAGGTGGCATTAAAACATTATCAAAGATGGTTGACAAAAACCCACTACTGTACTGCTGTACACTAACTGCCCCCTTCAAGGCAGGTGAAATTGCCGACCTGGAGAGTGTACAGAGAGATTTCACAGCACACATAATATGATAAGGCACCTAAATTACTGGGAACGGTTGAAGCCCCTTGATTTTTTATTCTCTGGAATGCATACGAGAGAGATTCATGATAATATGCACTTGGAAAATCCTAGAGAGGACTAGTACCATACTTGCACATGAAAATCACTCCCTATGAAAGCAAAGACTTGGCTGGAGATGCAGCATTCCCCCAATGAAAAGCAGGGGCACCACAAGTACAATGAGAGACAACACAGTATGTGTCAGGGGCCCAAGACTGTTTAACCCTTTCACTGTTTCGGCCGTGTATATACATGTACGTCTTATGAGCCAGTGTTTCTGACGTATTAAGACATGTAAATTCTAGCGGCTTCAAATCAAGTGGGAGAAAGCTGGTAGACCCATATATGAGAGAATGAGTCTCTATGGTCAGTGTGCGCACTATAATAAAATCGGAACCAGTAGCGCATTGTGGGAATGCCATTTCAGTAGTCCTTGTTCAGTATGCCTAGCGTAAGAGATATCTGACTCTCCGGTGAATCTGAGCCTCTTCTCTTCCCAAGTGATAGATCTAACATAGATAGTGTCAGTGAAGATGAATTTCATGGTTTTGAGGAGTTTGTGACTGAAATCAATGCCCAGGATGCCAGAAGAAAGAAAGAGAAAGAAAGAAAGAAAAAGGAGAAAAGAAGAGAGAAGGAGAAAAGAAGAAAGAAGGAGAAAGAAAAAGCAGAAAGACAGAGAAAGAAAGATAATCAGGTAAGGAAGGATGGAGAAGGGAGCATCCGACCCCATTGCATTGACAGGCGGTAGGGAGAGTGAGTAATGATGCAAAATGTCATTTTGACAGCTGCCAGACCCTGATTCAGCACATTTAGAAGCACGTGCGGGCACACACACACACACATGCACGCATGCGCATGCGCGTGCACACACACACACACACACACACACACTCGTGGAGGAGTCACGCAGTTTGAGCTCGTGTTTTAGTGGTAATTTCTGACTGTACCATAAGGAATAGAGTGTGGGATATAGGCGTGTGCACGCATAAGAGTGAATATAATCACTTAAGCCCCGAAAAAAGGAAATATAAGTGATCACAGAAAAGCAAACATAGTAAATAGGACAGTTACTACGTGGGGGCCGTTGGAAGGAAGGTGAACGGTTGTGTCAGCCCTAAATAGTGTTGCCATAATAACGCATTGGGGCATTTGAAGAATAAGTGCGACTCAAGATCAGGGAGATAAAAGATATGTATAATGTGTCAGTAAATCAGTGAGTGAGTGAAAAAAAAATTAGATGAGCTAGAGACTACAGTGCCTACAGGAAGTTAGTGGAAAAATTACCGAGAAGCATCAAGCATTTTCAACTACTGGGACCCAGGACGGATAGCAACATTACTCCACTGCCAGCCGCACGTAATATTCACCTAGTTTGAGTTGCATGGGGTCAGCACCAGTCTCTAGCTGGAAAATTGGGGGTCACTCTCCTCGAGCTACCAGAATTAGAATAAGCAGCATTTACTGGCATTTAATAGAATTTATTGAGGTTTAGGAGAGTTAAGCAGTTAATGATAGATAGCCTAGTATGAGAGGTAGCCTAGCGAAGCCTAGCATACAGAATTGAACGTAATTTTTAGGCACAAGACAGTACAGTGGGAACACACCCACACACACCCACACACACCCACACACCCCACCACCCCACACACACCCACACACACCCACACACCCCACACACCCACACACCCACACACACCCCCACACACCCCACACACCCCCAACACACCCCCACACACCCACACACCCAACACACCATACACACCCACACACACCCACACACACCCACACACCACACCCCACACACACCCACACACACTCACACACACCCACACACACCCACACACACACCACACACCCACACACACACCCACCCACACACCCCCACACACCCCACACACCCACACACACACCACACACCACACACCACACAACACCCACACACAACCCACACACACCCACACACACCCACACACACCCACACACACCCACGCACACTCGTACACACACGTACACACACAACACACACACAACCACACACACACACACACACCCACACACACACACACACACACCACACACACACACACACACACACACACACACACCACTACACACACTACACACACGCACACACAACGACACACACGCAACACACACGACACACACCAACACACACACAACACACACACACACACACACACACACACACACACACACAACACACACACACACAACAACACACACACACACACACACACACACACACACAACACACACACACAACACACACACACACAACACACAACACACACAAACACACAACACACAACACACACACACACAACACACACACACAAACACACACACACACAACAACACACAACACACAACACACACACACCACAACACACACACACAACACACACACACAACACAAAACACACAACACACACACACCAACACACACACACAACACACACACACAACCACACACACAACACACACACCCCAACAACACACACACAACACACACACACAACACACACACACACAACACACACACACACACAACACAACACACACAACACAACACACACAACACACACACAACACACACACAACACACAACACACAACACACACACACACAACACACACACAACACACCACACACACACCCCAACACAACACACACACAACACACACACACAACACACACACACACACACACACACACACACACACACACCACACACACACAACACACACAACACACACACACAACACCACACAACACACAACAAAAACAACACACAACACACACACACATCACTAAAGGGAAAAAAAGATCTTGGGGTGAGTATAACACCAGGCACATCTCCTGAAGCGCACATCAACCATATAACTGCTGCAGCATATGGGCCCCTAGCAAACCTCAGAACAGCATTCCGACATCTTAATAAGGAATCGTTCAGGACCCTATACACCATGTACGTTAGGCCCATATTGGAGTATGCGGCACCAGTTTGGAACCCACACCTAGCCAAGCATGTAAAGAAACTAGAGAAAGTGCAAAGGTTTGCAACAAGACTAGTCCCAGAGCTAAGAGGTATGTCCTACGAGGAGAGGTTAAGGGAAATCAACCTGACGACACTGGAGGACAGGAGAGATAGGGGAGACATGATAACGACTTACAAAATACTGAGAGGAATTGACAAGGTGGACAAAGACAGGATGTTCCAGAGATTGGACACAGTAACAAGGGGACACAGTTGGAAGCTGAAGACACAGATGAATCACAGGGATGTTAGGAAGTATTTCTTCAGCCACAGAGTAGTCAGTAAGTGGAATAGTTTGGGAAGCGATGTAGTGGAGTCAGGATCCATACATAGCTTTAAGCAGAGGTATGATAAAGCTCATGGTTCAGGGAGAGTGACCTAGTAGCGACCAGTGAAGAGGCGGGGCCAGGAGCTTGGACTCGACCCCTGCAACCTCAACTAGGTGAGTACACACACACACACACACACACACACACACACCACCACACACCACATCACACACACCCCACACATTCCAGACTCTACACCCTCCCCCCCTCCCCCACCGACATCTCACTCCTTCACCTGATCCCTCTCCTCCCTCTTTCACCCTCCCCCTCCCCACCTCTCCCTCCTTCCCTCTCTCCTCTCCCACTCACCCACTTGCTTCACTCTCCTTCCCACTCCCCCTCCCCACTACTCTCCCACATAGCCACAGTTCCTCATCTACCTCCCCCCTCCCACACTCTGGCATACACAATACTAACCTAACATACAGAATTACATAGGTTTCCCACTCTGAGGCAATCAGGATAAAACAAAAATGGGTTGCCAGAGAGCAACAAGAAAAACCAAGGGACAGGAGGAGGAAACTGCAAAGGAAGATTGGGCAGCAGAGCTCACAAAAAGGGAACATGAATGGGAAAAGAAACTAGAAGAACTTAGCATGAGAATGGAAGAGAGGATAGACATGGAAAGCAGGAAGTGGGAGGTGCAAGTCAAAGCAGCAGAGGCCAGGATACAGAGTTTAGAAGAGGAACTGAAAAATCTGAAACAGCCTAAAGAACTAAAGAACATTTTGGGATTGACAACAGACTGCTACCTCAGTCACAAATAAAGGGACTGTCGGGAAAGAAGGAGCAAAACTGCATGTAGAAGCTCAATCAGTGGAGACTGTAGTAAATGAAAGAGCTAAGCTATATGTGGAGGCCCTAACAGACCACAGCAGAGCCCAGGGAAAGCCGAGAAGGGAAAATGACAGGCCACTGAGCTCAAGTACATTAGCTAGTGAAACTGAAGAAAGGAAAGCTGCAATGGAGGAAATCAAATTGAATGAGGGGATACACAGGGATATGCAGTGGGAGCATGAAAGGGTGAGGTCAGTCTTTATGTATGGGCTCCAGGAAGTTGAAGGGGAAACATATGAAGCAAGAAAACAAGGGGAAAAAATGCAATTGAAAGCATCATGAAAGCAATAGGAGAAGACGACATGACCCAGCTGGAAAATTTTCGGAGAATATGACCTGTGGGAGTGGAGAATGCAGTTAACTCTTGGCTGTCCTCGTGAAGAGGGACTTGCCAAAACCCTTGTAACAAGTCCAGGGCCGAGAAGACTTTGTTATCACCGATATTGCGTAAAAGGTCACCTAGTACAGGAAGTGGAAAACGATCTGGAATGGTTTTCGCGTTTAACTTCCTAAAGTCAATCACCGGGCGCCAAGTGCCATCCTTCTTAGGCACTAGGATCAAGGGCGCATTCCAGGGTGAATTGCTATGTGCAATAACTCCATCACTGAGCATTTGATTGATCATTTCCTCTGCGACAGCAACTTGTGAATGAGGCATTCTGTACGCAGGTATGTAGATAGGTCTAGTACCAGGTTCAAGTGGAATACGATGGGACAATAAGTTCGTTATACCCATCTTCTCACCTGGTAAGGCAATGGCTTCACGATGTTTGTTCAGCAGAGTCAACAAACGCTTGACTTCATCTGGGAAGTCAGTGGGAGCTAAGTCTTTCTCCTCAACTGGTGAAACAGATTGATCCGGTGAAATGGATGAGGTCTCCCCGGTAGAAATAGCACCGACCCACTGGTCAGGTGGCACGTCATCCTGTACTTGAACAGGGTAAGGATTGTGAACTAGGTCAACGAGGTTGGTATTTGCTCTGAGACGAACACTGTGACCCAAAGTGTTAGCAAGGAGTAAATGGATCTTACTGTCTCTTACAATGTGTAAGGAAGGTTCAACAAATAAACCTTTGACCTTGCAGGAATCACTGTCAACTAGGACGTTATCACCATCTG
Organism: Cherax quadricarinatus; assembly: GCF_026875155.1. NCBI lineage: Eukaryota > Metazoa > Arthropoda > Malacostraca > Decapoda > Parastacidae > Cherax > Cherax quadricarinatus. The sequence goes on along the minus strand of NC_069407.1, from coordinate 54,501,694 downwards.
GAACATTAGGAACAACAACAGACACACTAGTGAGAGCACTAGCCGCAACAGAGACGTCTTTCTGCAAACGGCATGTGACATCAACAAGAGATGACATTACTAGTTTCAAGTAATCGTTTTCTGACAAGGCATCCCCTGTGGAGAAACTACTACTCGAACTAGCAGTCATTGCAGGGATAGGTTGTGCACTCAAGGCAGTCTGAGTGTCCTCAGACACTCAGTCTGAAGGTATAGGTGGAACACAGATGGGAGTGACAGAATTACCAGTGCCTGACCGCTTGGGTACGCTACTGGAGAATGCATTGGCTTGTAAGGACTTAATGCGTACATCATACTCTGCAGCAGTATGACAGATTTCTGATCCAAGCTGGTAACCCCAGAATGGAACGATCAAGTCGTCAATTTGGGCATGCCATCGGTACGGGTCGAGCACAATGCGTAAGTCTTGCATGGAAGCAAATCCCAGAAGAAGGTCACCAGGGAAAGTAATCTGGTCGACAACAAGAAAAGCAGCAGTAAAGTCTCTGCCTTGGATAGTAAAGGTGAGCAAAGTCTGGCCTCGGACTCGCAGAAGAGAACCAGCTACTCCACTAAGGGAGGTTACAGTAGTTGGTTCAACGAGGAGGACACGGCGTAACTGCTTCTCTTCAAACAAGCTAGACCTGATGATATTAACTTGCGCACCAGAGTCCATGAACACATGAACGGGCGCATTATGGACAGACGCTTGTACTAATGGACCAATCGTTACGTTAGGAGTTATATGCAAACAGGAAGGTGAGTTGTCATCGGAGAAGGCATTTTCTACTTCATCCCCAAATTCCTCTACGTCAGAGACGTGTGAAGCAACATCATCAGCAGGATTGTCATTCTCGAGACTGCTTAAGGCTTCAAAGGAATTGTGAACGGGGATGGTGTACTCATTTTCACCTACCGTCACCATGGGACGGTTTGACTGGGGTGCTCTAATTCCCCCGAATTGGAAGAATGAGCCTGGTTCTGGTTAGATTGTGAACCACGACGTCTGTTTCCTCTCCTGGCTCTGCAGTTGGAACGGCCACGAAAAGATCTAGAGTACTGCATATTGTAGAGAGCATTGCACTCAGATGTGTCATGTCCATGAATTCTATGATAAGTACAGTAGGGAAGATCTGACTGGTACTCATCATCAGTATGACGCTTCTTAGGGTGACTGTCATAACAATTAATAGCGATATGGCCACGGAAACCACAATTGTAGCAAATTCTTTGACTGTGGTTACTGTACGTACTACGGGTGCTACGGGAATGATGGCTCTTAACACTTGCTTTGGATGATGGGCGCGAGTGATTGTGGTTGGGAGGTTTGGTAGTAGCACAAACTAGAGGAGGTACAGGATTGGACAAGGTGTTTGGCATAGACCTACGATAAGGGAAGGTTCCCTCGGGACACAAATTTCGTACATGGATTAGAGCTTTAAGCGGTCCCATAGTAGCATCTAGCGGACTTGAATTGTACACATACTTAGATGTCGGTGGCATTAGTTGTTTAATAACTCCAAATGCAGCTAATTTGGCAAACCCATCAAGGGCTGGTTTATCACTATCTTAAGGTACTTTGAATTTTGACCTGCTTTAACAAATGAGGACATTAGGTTATTAAGACGAAGAGCAAACTCATCTAATGACTCTTCTGGTCTCGGACTGTGGAAACTAATTCCTTGAGAAACACGAACGGATCGTTTCTCGCACTGGTTCAAGATAATTGCGAATTAACTGTTCATAATCTGCCACCTGGTTAGATCTTGGAAGTCCTTCATACGAATTAAGTTAAATACATTTGAGGCTGCTGGAGAACGGGCTGGACTCTCCTTTCCCATACTTATTAAAAAACTCTCAGATGGGAGACCATCAACTGAAGCATTAGCTCTGGCTCTAACTGCGGTAAACCAACCTTCAAGTTGTCTGGGTCACCATTGAACAATGGCATAGCATCATACGGATCACGACTGAAATTACGCAGGCTAGAAGTCTGAGTATGTCTATCGTTTGATAAGGAGTTACTCAAATTTTGGGCTGACAAATTAATGGTTGTACTAGCAGCATGTGCTGAGGCATCGCTTGAGAAAACTTGAGACATGTTTGCAAAATGTAAAACAAGAATTTAGAGAACAAAAGAAAATGATAACTGAGGAACACACAACACAGTGAACTTAAATGGGAAGGAAAAAAAAATTGCTTAAATATTCTGCATAAGTAATTAAAAATTGACAGGTTACACAGTAAGCAAAGAACTCACACAAGAAAAATATGCAACTTAACAAACACTGAAAATCAAGAGAACTTGTACTTTACTCAAATCTAATTTGCTCAACTTTTACTTTAAATTGAATGGATGGCACAGTGAGTTGTCTTTACTTTCAATGCAACAGGTAAATACACAATAAAATGATAAAATGGACTCAATAAACTTGTGCAAAAATTAAAACAGAGACACAATTCACTGAAATAAAATAAAATGACAGAATAAAATACTATGCACAGAACAGAGCATAAGAAACTGCACTGTAATAAACTGTAGCAATATTTCAAATTAACAATTGCTAGTGAACAAGTACTTCATAAAATTTTCTGCAAGGAAACTTTAATAGCAACACAATATTTGCACAAGAATTATTGCAAAATGAGTCAATGTGCAATAATAAAAAAATTATTACACACACAAGAAAAGGAATGAACACTATAACTCTTAACTGCACTTAAACAACACTTAACAAGCAACAGAACAATTTACTTTAAAAGAAGAACTTAAAAATTGCACTAAGAGTGAATTTGTTCAATGAAACATTAAAAATAATAAGTGCTAAAACACATAACAAAAAAAGTTTGAACACTTACAGTGATGCAGAACACAACACATCAACAAACACAGTACTAGAATTTTCTTGCAATGAAACTTGATGTGTGAAAAAATTTTGTAAAAATGATTTCTTGCTTGCACAAAATAATGGCACTATTGTCTGTGGAAATAAGACAAATTAGACACTGGCTACATGAAAGAATATGAATACAAGAATGTTCAACACACAGGGAACAAAACAAAAAAATACACAAAAGCTGGGAATAAAAAAAAATATAACAGACAACACTGAGTTGTGATGCAGAATATGAGGTGAAAAATTTACTGAAATACTTCACTGGAATACTGAGAACACAAGGTGATTCTGAAGTGTAAACACAAGTTCTATACTGCTCATATGTTGCACACACAACAAAGGAAACACTAAGTACTTACTTCAACTGTATAAAAAGAAACACAACACAACAGACATGAAATAATAGCACAAAAATTAACACTGATTAAGAAGAGAAAAAAAGAATATTGCAATCAGTATACAGTGGACCCCCGCATACTGTTGGCATCACATAACGTTAAATCCGCATACCGCTACATTTTATCGCCAAGATTTTGCGTTGCATACCGCTAAAAAACCCGCTCAACGCTGTTCGTCCGAGACGCGTCTAATGTGCGCCCTTAGCCAGCCTCACATGTTCCGCTGGTGGCATTGTTTACCAGCCAGCCTCCGCGGTAACATCCAAGCATACAATCGGAACATTTCGTATTATTACAGTGTTTCTGGTGATTTTATCTGCAAAATAAGTGACCATGGGCCCCAAGAAAGCTTCTAGTTCCAACCCTACAGGAATAAGGGTGAGAATTACTATAGAGATGAAGAAAGAGATCATTGATAAGTATGAAAGTGGAGTGCGTGTCTCCGAGCTGGCCAGGTTGTATAGTAAACCCCAATCAACCATCGCTACTATTGTGGGCAACAAAAAGGCAATCAAGGAAGCTGTTCTTGCCAAAGGTTTAACTGTGTTTTTCGAAACAGAGATCGCAAGTGATGGAAGATGTTGAGAGACTGTTATTGGTGTGGATAAATGAGAAACAGATAGCAGGAGATAGCATCTCTCAAGTGATCATAAGTGAAAAGGCTAGGAAGTTGCATCAGGATTTAATTAAAAAAATGCCTGCAACTAGTGATGATGTGAGTGAATTTAAGGCCAGCAAAGGTTGGTTTGAGAGATTTAAGAGGCGTAGTGGCATACATAGTGTGATAAGGCTTGGTGAGGCTGCCAGTTCGGACCACAAAGCAGCTGAAAAATATGTGCAGGAATTCAAAGAGTACATAGAAACTGAAGGACTGAAACCTGAACAAGTGTTTAATTGTGATGAAACAGGCCTGTTTTGGAAGAAAATGCCAAGCAGGACCTACATTACTCAGGAGGAAAAGGCATTCCCAGGACATAAGCCTATGAAAGACAGGCTTACTCTGTTGATGTGTTCCAATGCTACTGGTGATTGCAAAGTGAAGCCTTTATTAGTGTATCACTCTGAAACTCCCAGACTGTTCAGGCAAAAGAATGGAATTAAGTGCCTCCTGGTGTTAGACAATGCCCCTGGTTATCCTACAGACGTGGCAGAGCGACTTTATGGGGACATGAAATTCAGTAAGGTGAAGTTTTTGCCTCCTAATACCATTCCTCTCCTGCAGCCCATGGACCAGCAGGTTACTGCAAACTTCAAAAAACTGGACACAAAAGCTCTGTTTAAAGGTGCTTTGTAGTGACCTCAGAAACTCAACTGACTCTAAGAGACTTTTGGAGAGATCACTTTAATATCCTCAATTGTGTAAACCTTATAGGTAAGGCTTGGGAGGGAGTGACTAAGAGGACCTTGAACTCTGCTTGGAAGAAACTGTGGCCAGAATGTGTAGACCAAAGGGATTTTGAAGGGTTTCAGGCTAACCCTGAGAATCCTATGCCAGTTGAGGAATCCATTATGGCATTGGGAAAGTCCTTGGGGTTGGAGGTTAGTGGGGATGATGTGGAAGAGTTGGTGGAGGAGGACAATGAAGAACTAACCACTGATGAGCTGATAGATCAACTTCAACAGCAAGAGGCCAGACCTGAGGAAACTGGTTCGAAGGATGGGAGAGAGAAATTGAAGAAATTGCCTACTACAAAGATTAAGGAAATCTGTGCAAAGTGGCTTTAAGTGCAAACCTTCATGGATGAAAATCATCCTCACACAGCTATTGCAAGCCATGCTGGTGACTATTACACTGACAATGTTGTTGAAACACTTTAGGGAAGTCATAAAGGAACGAGAGGTACAGGCCACTATGGACAGATATGTTGTGCGACAGAAGTCCAGTGACTCTGAAGCTAGTCCTAGTGGCATTAAAAGAAGAAGGGAAGTAACCCCAGAAAAGGACTTGACACCTCAAGTCTTGATGAAGGGATTCCCCTTCTAAACACTAACACTCTCTCCTCCTCCCATCCCATCAACATCCCCAGATCTTCAATAAAATAAGTGTCATGTATTGTGCATGCCTTTTTTCATTTTTTGTGTGTTTAAAATTAAAATTTCTGTGGTAAAAATTTTTTTTTTTCATACTTGGGTGTCTTGCACGGTTTAATTTGTTTCCATTATTTTTTTATGGGGAAAATTCATTCGCATAACATAATTTCGCAAAACAATACTCCTTGCACTGATTAATTCGCATGCGGGGGTCCACTGAAATAAAAACACGAGCTGACAGATCCTGAATGCACTAAGAGAAAAATCATTGGAAACCAAAAAAATTCTCAACCTCGCAAATTCTCTAGGTATGGGGGTATTAAAAAAAAGAACCCGGGCCCTGAAAGTGACCTTCAAGGCAAATCGACCGGAACAGATCCTGCAGGAGAAAACATGATTAAGGGGCATGCCAGCATACAAAGGGGACTCGACCGGACAGAAAACAACAAAAGGGAAAACGGGGAGAATGGACAAAAGGGGAAAGGAGGAAAGAGAGGGGATGGGGAAGACAGACAGGGAGCCCCGACCCAGCAAATAAAACAAATTCCCTCACAGTTCCTAAGAAGCCTCCAACCAGGTCAACCCCAACACTCTAAAAAAAAAAACCCAGCCACATCCAAGCCCCCCCCACCATTACAAACTCCACCCCCCCAGCAACCACCCCTATTCCTTTAGGGCTCCCCCCTTCCCCCCAAACCCCCAAAACACCTCCCCGACCACAATCTTTGAAAAGAAGTTGAAGCTGTGGATACAAATGCAGATGGAATACCCAAAAAATATGAGGATGGGACGAAAGAATTAAAGGGGAAAATCCCCAAACATAATAGCACCAAGAAAAAAAAACCACCAGAATAATAACAATTCAATCTTTTCCCAAACCGGGTATCAAACCTCAGGAAAGCAGAGGGGGGGAGAGGGGGGGGAGGAGTTGCACTGCTCATTAAAAACCCCGGGGGGGTTTGAAAATGGAAGGGAAAGGGGGTCAAAGGGCGAAAGGGGCTACATGTACTTAGTAGGAACAATCCAGTCTGAGGGGCATAAGGTGATAATTTTCATAATGTACAACCCCCCCAGAACTGCAGGAGGCCAAAAAAAATACGACGAAACAAAAAGAGCAATGGTCGACACACTACCGAGGGGGCCAGGGGACACACATGGGGGAGCAAAATTACTATTACGGTGATTTCAATCACAAGGAGATTGACTGGAAAACCTGGAGCCCCCATGGGGCCCGAAACATGGAGCCCAAAATATGGTGCGTACTGAAAACCTCAGCATCAACATTTTTGAGACAAACCCCGAAGAGGGAGAGGATGAACCAGCAAAACTGGGCCTTTTTCCCTTTAAGTTCACATCGAGGTATCATGATGAAAGGGCCCCCGGAGCTAGTGACCTGTGGTTTTTGTCTTCAACACATAGTTAGCTCCAATGAAGAGCAGCAGGGAAAAGGGGGGGAAAAAACAAACTACAAAAGGGGGAACTACCAGGCTTTAGGAACTCTTTTTAAGACTTCAGTGGGAAGGGAACTGATAGGGAAAACCCTACAAGAAATGATGGACTATGTGGCACAAAATTCAAGGGGGCAGAGGGGAGGCTTGTTCCCAAGGGAAACAGAAATAATGGGAAGAACAGAACGAGTCCTTGGTTCACCCAAAGGTGTAGGGAGGCAAAAACTAGGTGTACTAGAGAATGGAAAAGGTACAGAAGACAGAGAACTCAGGAAAATAAAGAGATTAGCTGAAGATCCAGAAACGAATATGCACAGATAAGAAGGGAGGCTCAGCGGCAATACGAAAATGACATAGCATCGAAAGTCAAGACTGACCCGAAGCTGTTGTACAGCCACATCAGGAGGAAAACAACAGTCAAGGACCAGGTAATCAGACTGAGGAAGGGTGATGGGGAATTCACAAGAAATGACCGGGAGGTATGTCAGGAGCTCAACACAAGATTTAAAGAAGTATTTATAGTGGAAACCAGTAGGACTCCAGGAAATCAGAGCAGGGGGATGCACTAGCAAGTGCAGGATGAGGTACACATAACCAAGGAGGAGGTGAAGAAGCTGCTATGCGAACTTGACACCTCAAGGGCGGTGGGACCAGACAACATCTCTCCGTGGGTCCTTAAAGAGGGAGCAGAGACTTGTGTGTACCATTAACAAAGATCTTCAACACATCATTTGAAACTGGGCAACTCCCCGAGGTATGGAAGATGGCAAATGTAGTCCCAGTTTTTAAAAAGGGAGACAGACATGAGGCACTAAACTACAGACCTGTATCACTAACGTGTATAGTATGCAAGGTCATGGAGAAGATCATCAGGAGGAGAATGGTGGAGCACCTGGAAAGAAACAAGTGTATAATTGAAAACCAGCATGGTTTCAGGGACGGAAAATCCTGTGTCACAAACCTATTAGAGTTTTATGACAAGGTGACAGAAGTAAGACAAGAGAGAGAGGGGTGGATCGACTGCATTTTTTTGGACTGCAAGAAGGCCTTCGACACAGTTCCTCACAAGAGGTTACTGCAAAAGCTAGAGGATCAGGCACACATAACAGGAAAGGCACTGCAATGGATAAGAGAATACCTTACAGGGAGGCAACAACGAGTCATGGTACGTGACGAGGTGTCAAAGTGGGTGCCTGTGACAAGCGGGGTTCCACAGGGGTCAGTCCTAGGACCTGTGCTGTTCTTGGTATATGTGAATGACATAACGGAAGGGATAGACTCAGAAGTGTCCTTGTTTGCGGACGATGTGAAGTTAATGAGAAGAATCAAATCAGATGAGGATCAGGCAGGACTACAAAGAGACCTGGACAGGCTACAATCCTAGTCCAGCAACTGGCTCCTTGAGTTTAACCCCGCCAAATGCAAAGTCATGAAGATTGGGGAAGGGCAAAGAAGACCGCACACACAATATAGTTTAGATGGTCAAAGTCTGCAAACCTCACTCAAGGAAAAAGATCTGGGGGTGAGTATAACACCGAGCATATCTCCTGAGGCGCACATCAATCAGATAACTGCTGCAGCATACGGGCACCTGGCAAACCTACGGATAGCGTTCCGATATACCTCAGTAAGGAGTCGTTCAAGACTCTGATACCATTTACGTCAGGCCCATACTGGATATGCAGCACCAGTTTGGAATCCACACCGAGTCAAGCACGTCAAGAAATTAGAGAAAGTGCAAAGTTTGCAACAAGACTAGTCCCGAGCTACGGGATTGTCCTACAAGAAAGGTTGAGGGAAATCGGCCTGATGACACTGGAGGCCAGGAGGGTCAGGGAGACATGATAACGACATATAAAATACTGCGCGGAATAGACAAGGTGGACAAAGACAGGATGTTCCAGAGATGGGACACAGACACAAGAGGTCACAATTGGAAGTTGAAGACTCAGATGAATCAAAGGGATGTTAGGAAGTATTCTTCATCATAGAGTAGTCAAGCCGTGGAATAGCCTAGAAAGTGAAGTAGTGGAGGCGGGAACCATACATAGTTTTAAGGCGAGGTATGATAAAGCTCATGGAGCAGGGAGAGAGAGGACCTAGTAGCAATCAGTGAAGAGGCAGGGCCAGGAGCTATGACTCAACCCCTGCAACCACAAATAGGTGAGTACAAATAGGTGAGTACACACACACAAGCCAAGTGTGCTAGAGCATGGAAAAGATATAGAAGGCAAAGGACTCAAGAAAACAAGGAGCTGAGCAGAAGAACCAGAAACGAATATGCAAGGATAAGGAGAGAGGCCCAGAGGCAGTACGAGAACGACATAGTATCAAAAGCCAAATTTGAACCAAAGTTGTTATACAGTCACATTAGGAGAAAAACAACAGTCAAGGACCAGGTAATCAAGCTGAGGAAAGAAGGAGGGGAGCTGACGAAGAGTGACCAGAGAATATGTGATGAACTAAACAAAAGATTTAGAGAAGTATTCACAACAAGTCAGAATGCTTCCAGCAAACTGGGGAGGTAGGGTGCACCAGCAGGTGCTGAACACATTACACATAACCAAGGTAGAGGTGAAGAAACTGCTAGATGAACTCGATACCTCAAAGGCAGTGGCCCAGATAACATATCTCCATGGATACTGAGAGAGGAGCAGATGAACTGTGTGTGCCATAGCAGCAATCTTCAGTAAATCTATCGAAATGGCAGTTGCCTGAGGAGTGGAAGACAGCACATGTAGTTCCAATTTTTAAGAAAGGGGACAGACAGGCAGCATTAAACTACAGACCAGTGTCACTGACTTGTATAGTATGTAAAGTCATGGAAAAGATTATCAGAGAAAAAGTAGTGGAACACATTGAAAAGATTGGGCTCATACATGACAGTCAGCACGGCTTCAGAGATGGAAATCCTGTGTCACGAATTTACTTGAGTTCTACGATAAGGTAACAGAAGTAAGACAGGAGAGAGAGGGATGGGTAGATTGCATCTTTTTAGATTGCAAGAAGGCTTTTGACACAGTACCACAGAAGAGACTGTGCAAAAATTAGAGGAGCAAGCAGGAATAACGGGAAAGTACTGCATGAATCAGGGGATAACCTGACAGGAAGGAAACAACGTGTGTTGGGACGTACTGAAGTGTCGGAGTGGGCGAATGTTCCGAGTAGGGTTCCACAAGGTTCAGACCTAGACCCGGTGCTGTTTCTTGTATACGTGAATGACATGGTGGAAGGAATAGATTCAGAAGTGTCACTGTTCGCTGATGATGTGAAACTGATGAGGAGAATACAAGTGGGCGAGGATCAGTTAAGATTACAAGGGGATCTGGACAAACTACTTACAAGTATGGTCCGACAAATGGCTCCTGGAGTTTAACCCCAGTAAGTGTAAGGTCATGAAGATTGGGGAAGGACACAGAAGACTGCAGACGGAGTACAGGTTAGGAAACCAACAGCTGCAAACGTCAGTTAAAGAAAAGGATCTTGGGGTAAGCATTATAACGAACATGTCCCCTGAGGCACACATCAATCAAATAACTGCTGCAGCATATGGGAGATTGGCAAACCTGAGATTGACGTTTAGACATCTGAGTAAGGAATCATTGACGACATTGTACACAGTGTACGTAAGGCCTATACTGGAATATGCAGCACCAGTATGGAACCCTCACTTAGTCAAACACATCACGAAATTGGAGAAAGTGCAAAATTTGCAACACGATTAGTTCCCGAACTGAGGGGTATGTCTTATGAGGAGAGGTTAAGGGAACTCAACCTGATGACACTAGACTAGAGGATACGAGGGATAGAGGGGACATGATAACAATGTATAAAATACTAAGAGACATTGACTAGGTCGACAAGGATCCCAAGTTTTCAGAATGGGATACAGAAACACGGGGACACAATTGGAAACTGAAAACCCAGATGATCATAGGGATGTTAGGAAGTATTTCTTTAGTCTTAAGGTTTTCAGGAACTGGAATAATCTGGAGAGTGAAGTAGTGGAACAAGTTCCATAAATAGCTTTAAGAAGAGGTATGACAAATATCATGAGCAGAGAGAGAGTGAATTAGTGATAGACCAGTTAAGAGCGGGGCTAGGAGCTATGACTCGACCCCTTGCAACACAATAGGTGAGTACACCACACACACCCAACACACACACACACACACACACATCACACACACACACACACACCACACTCACAACACAGCATGCACACACACACATCTCACTACACATCACAACACACATGCACATACACACACACACATGCACACACACGCACACATGCACACACATAACGCACACATGCAATCAC
>NC_069407.1:54453078-54485578 GCF_026875155.1 Cherax quadricarinatus | reverse complement strand
TTGGGGCCCCTGATATTATATTCTATAAGGTAAATTTTGCATAAATTTTAGTAAAGTTTATTATATTATTTCAGGTCACTTTTTATATTGTATCTTTATACAGTGTATATGCGTGTAAGCTGTTGTATCTGGGCACCTCTGCAAAAACAGCGATTATGTATGAGTGAGGTGAAAGTGTTAAATGATGATGAAAGTATTTTCATTTTGGGGATTTTCTTTGTTTTTGGGTCACCCTGCCTCGGTGGGAGATGACCGACTTGTTGAAAAAAAAAAATTATAGAATCAGGATTTAGTCAGGTGGACATTTTATAACAATATAGCCAGGTATCATTTTCAGATTGATCAGATTTGAGATTGGTCTACTATCCCATGTATTCATTCTCATAACTTTTACATTACAATCCCTAAATACTTTTTATACTGACACAGTAATAAAATACAACTACAGATGCATTATACATATACAGATATGAATGATGTGAATGAATGTATAAATAATTTTCTAAAAAAGCCCAAAGCCTCTATAACAAACATTGCCCCCAAAAAACTAAACAGATCACAGTAAAGAGACTGAATAATCCCTGGCTAACACCAAGCATCCTCAAATCCATTAACACAAAGCACAAATATGAAAAACAGTATAGAATGGGTCAAATAACTAGGGAACAGTCTAAACGTTACTCATCAGCACTTAACAGCCTGATAAGAAGATCTAAAGAAATGTATTATGAAAATAGATTACATAACATCAAAGGTGATATGAAAAAAACCTGGAAAACTCTATCTGAAATTCTTGGAACTAAAAAGTTAATCAAAAACAAAACAATCAAACTAACAAAATCAGATGAACCCCTACTCACACCTACTGAAATAGCGAGCAGACTTAATCTTTTCTTCTCCACCATAGGAAAAAATCTAGCAAACAAAATACCAAGTGCAAACACCCGTCCATCAGACTACCTCATAGGTACCTACCCTAATACGCTATTCCTAGCTCCAACCAACCCCATAGAAGTTACGCTCATCATAAACACCCTTAAAAACAAGGCAGGAGACATAAACAACTTGCCTGCTTTTATGTACAAAAAAGCTTCTCAAGTACTGTCACCAATTATTGCAACGCTCTTTAACCCTTAAATGGTCCAAACGTATTTTTATTTTTTTTTTATTATCACACTGGCCGATTCCCACCAAGGCAGGGTGGCCCGAAAAAGAAAAACTTTCACCATCATTCACTCCATCACTGTCTTGCCAGAAGGGTGCTTTACACTACAGTTTTTAAACTGCAACATTAACACCCCTCCTTCAGAGTGCAGGCACTGTACTTCCCATCTCCAGAACTCAAGTCCGGCCTGCCGGTTTCCCTGAACCCCTTCATAAATGTTACTTTGCTCACACTCCAACAGCACGTCAAGTATTAAAAACCATTTGTCTCCATTCACTCCTATCAAACACGCTCACGCATACCTCCTGGAAGTCCAAGCCCCTCGCACACAAAACCTCCTTTACCCCCTCTCTCCAACCTTTCCTAGGCCGACCCCTACCCTGCCTTCCTTCCACTACAGACTGATACACTCTTGAAGTCATTCTGTTTCGCTCCATTCTCTCTACATGTCCGAACCACCTCAACAACCCTTCCTCAGCCCTCTGGACAACAGTTTTGGTAATCCTGCACCTCCTCCTAACTTCCAAACTACGAATTCTCTGCATTATATTCACACCACACATTGCCCTCAGACATGACATCTCCACTGCCTCCAGCCTTCTCTTCGCTGCAACATTCATCACCCATGCTTCACACCCATATAAGAGCGTTGGTAACACTATACTCTCATACATTCCCCTCTTTGCCTCCAAGGACAAAGTTCTTTGTCTCCACAGACTCCTAAGTGCACCACTCACTCTTTTTCCCTCATCAATTCTATGATTCACCTCATCTTTCATAGACCCATCCGCTGACACGTCCACTCCCAAATATCTGAATACATTCACCTCCTCCATACTCTCTCCCTCCAATCTGATATTCAATCTTTCATCACCTAATCTTTTTGTTATCCTCATAACCTTACTCTTTCCTGTATTCACCTTTAATTTTCTTCTTTTGCACACCCTACCAAATTCATCCACCAATCTCTGCAACTTCTCTTCAGAATCTCCCAAGAGCACAGTGTCATCAGCAAAGAGCAGCAGTGACAACTCCCACTTTGTGTGTGATTCTTTATCTTTTAACTCCATGCCTCTTGTCAAGACCCTCGCATTTACTTCTCTTAACAACCCCATCTATAAATATATTAAACAATCACGGTGACATCACACATCCTTGTCTAAGGCCTACTTTTACTGGGAAATAATTTCCCTCTTTCCTACATACTCTAACTTGAGCCTCACTATCCTCGTAAAAACTCTTCACTGCTTTCAGTAACCTACCTCCTACACCATACACTTGCAACATCTGCCACATTGCCCCCCTATCCACCCTGTCATACGCCTTTTCCAAATCCATAAATGCCACAAAGACCTCTTTAACCTTATCTAAATACTGTTCACTTATATGTTTCACTGTAAACACCTGGTCCACACACCCCCTACCTTTCCTAAAGCCTCCTTGTTCATCTGCTATCCTATTCTCCGTCTTACTCTTAATTCTTTCAATAATAACTCTACCATACACTTTACCAGGTATACTCAGCAGACTTATCCCCCTATAATTTTTGCACTCTCTTTTATCCCCTTTGCCTTTATACAAAGGAACTATGCATGCTCTCTGCCAATCCCTAGGTACCTTACCCTCTTCCATACATTTATTAAATAATTGCACCAACCACTCCAAAACTATATCCCCACCTGCTTTTAACATTTCTATCTTTATCCCATCAATCCCGGCTGCCTTACCCCCTTTCATTTTACCTACTGCCTCACGAACTTCCCCCACACTCACAACTGGCTCTTCCTCACTCCTACAAGATGTTATTCCTCCTTGCCCTATACACGAAATCACAGCTTCCCTATCTTCATCAACATTTAACAATTCCTCAAAATATTCCCTCCATCTTCCCAATACCTCTAACTCTCCATTTAATAACTCTCCTCTCCTATTTTTAACTGACAAATCCATTTGTTCTCTAGGCTTTCTTAACTTGTTAATCTCACTCCAAAACTTTTTCTTATTTTCAACAAAAACGTATATATACGTTTTTTCAACATCTGTAAGTATGTAAAAAAATGTAGATCTTTTTTTTTTGTTTTACATGTGAAAACGTGTAAAAAAAAACTTTTATCTACATTTTTTTTTTGTTATATTTGAAAATATGTAAAAAAAAGTAGATCTACTTTTGTAGCACTACGAATTTGAACGTCAATCTGTTTGGACCCGTTAAGGGTTAACAAATCCATTGAATCATCTACCTTCCCTACAATCCTCAAAATAGCAAGGTTCACTCTGATCCACAAAGGAGGCGACCAAGCTGATTTGAGTAACTATAGACCAATATCTAACTTACCACTGCTCTCTAAAGTCTTTGAAAAATTAATTCATAGTTGGATCTATTCCTACCTCGTCTCACACAACATATTAAACCCTTGTCAGTTTGGATTCGGGAATAATAAAAGCACAAATGATGCTATCATACACATGCTAGAACTAATATATACTGCACTTGAAAAGAAAGAAGTCCCGCTGGGCATTTTCATTGATTTACGTAAAGCCTTCGATACAGTCGACCATGAACTGCTGTACTCCAAATTAATGCACTATGGTATCAGAGGCCACTCCCTCAACTACCTAAAATCATTCCTTAGTAACAGAACTCAATATGTGTATGCAAATGATGCAAACTCTTCCACCCAACCAATCACAGTAGGAGTCCCACAAGGAAGTGTCCTTGGACCGCTCCTCTTTCTCATCTACATCAATGATCTACCGAATGCATCACAGCTACTCAA
Organism: Cherax quadricarinatus; assembly: GCF_026875155.1. Lineage (NCBI taxonomy): Eukaryota > Metazoa > Arthropoda > Malacostraca > Decapoda > Parastacidae > Cherax > Cherax quadricarinatus. The sequence continues at coordinate 54,481,636 of NC_069407.1, read as the reverse complement.
ACCCATATTATTTGCAGATGACATTACATATGTCTTTTCCCATCTAAACAGTCATACTAGCACATTTAATGCCAAATTGCAGAAAATATCTGCCTGGATGATGACTAATAAACTTACCCTGAATACTGATAATACTTATTTCATTCAGTTTGGAAACAAAGCTGCAAATGATCCAATTAACATAACACTAAACGGATCATCAGTCACAAGGCTCACAGAGGGGAAAATTCCTAGGTATCGACCTTGATGGTAGCCTTAAGTTCCGGACACACGTACAACAAATCACCAAGAAAATCTCCAAGACTGTAGGCATACTATCAAAGATAAGGTACTACGTTCCACAGTCAGCTCTCCTAGCACTGTACCATTCACTCATATACCCGTATCTTACATATGGAATTTGTGCATGGGGATCAACAACATACAATCACCTAAAACCCCTAATAACCCAGAAAAAGGCAGCAGTAAGAATGATAACAAATTCCCACTCCCACCAGCATACTCCACCAATTTTCAAAAGTCTGAATCTGCTCACCATTAAGAACATCCATACTTATTCATGTTCCTACTACATACACAGAACAATACATACAAATAAAAACCCTCCACTCAAACTTCTCCTCACCAACCTAAACAGGACACATGACCACAACACAAGACACAGATCACTTTTTGATATACCTCGTGTCCATATCACACTGTAAAAACTCTATGCACATAAAGGGCCCCAAAATATGAAATTCATTACCAGAAGATATTAAAGTAACCCGGTCTGAAAATCTATTTAAGACTTCTCAAGAGCCACTTAATCACCCTAGACTAAACGCTAAATACTCAGTACATACATACTCACTTATGTGCTCCCACATCATAACTTCAACAATCACTTTGAACCTTTTATCCATTATTGACAGGAATATAATTGAATCATTGTTTTCACAAAAAGCATTTTTGATTATATGAATATATCTTTTGTCTTGTACAAATTTTGATTCACTTATAATTAATAATCTACTGTACAACTATGAAATAATTACTATCCTACTGTACAACTTTGATATAATCCATAGTGTTAACTAGTCTGTAAGCCAGTAATGTTAAGTTGGCCCATAATGCCTAGGCATAATAGAGGCTCTCTCTGCATTGCAACCCACTATTGTAAATACAAAATCTCAATGTACTGTTTGCAAAGACATAAAATAAATAAATAAAAGGTATTTAAACTAATAATCGTAGGTCAGTAAGCAGATTGGTGATCTGGCCAGTAAAATCAATAGCTGATTACTCCATAATAAAGCCCTATGCACGAAGAGGTCATATACAGTATTGGGCACAAAAGACCTTACTCGTGGGAAATCAAGTGAGTCACTATGAGTGGCACCAAATCCAAGAATTCTGGCCTACATTCCTGCATGATGCAGAAGTGTAGCCCAGAGACTGAGGGCGCATCCTTCAATTTAAATGGACTTCTAGGATCTATCACCCTGTCAGTTACTTTTATAGATTTTATCTACCATGTAGTGCCTTTCATTCAGTTCTTGTTTCGGAGACTTCAGCAAGACACATGTAACCAGTTGTTCAAGGTTTCATTTGGGGATGAGCAATCCAACAGGTTTCCAATATACTACCAAAGTTCTGCTGCATTTTTCTCTTAGGCCAGAAATATAAAATACTGATAGATCCTCTTTTGTCCTCTTTTTTCTTTACTGCCCTCCTCCTCCTCCCTTTACTGCCCTCCCTCTTTTTCCTCAACTATCCACCCTCTTTTTTCCTTTATGGTCCTTCTCCTTTCCTCTTCTGTTCTCCCAACTTTCTTTTTCTGTTCTCCCTCCTTTCCTCTTCTGTTCTCCCTCCTTTCCTCTTCTGTTCTCCCTCCTTTCCTCTTTTGTCCTCCCTTTTTTTCTCTTCTGTCCTCCTTTTTCCTCTTCTGGTCTCCTTCTTTCCTCTACTGTCCTCCCTCTTTTCCTCTATTTTCCTCCCTCTTTTCTTCTACTGTCCTCTCTCCTTTCCTCTACTGTCCTCTCCCTTTTTCCTTTACTTTTGTCTTTTCCTCTGCTGTTCTCTCTTCTTTTACTGTCCTCCCTCATTTCCTCTACTGTTCTCCCTCTCATCCTCTGTTGTCTTTTCTCTTTTCCTATATTGTCCTTCCTCTTTTTCACTCCTGTCCTTTCCTCTACTGTCCTCCCTCTCATTCCCTGTTGTCCTTTCTCTTTTCCTCTACTATCCTCCCTCTTTCTATGTATCATCCTCAGTTTCTCACAACCATTCTCTTCTCTTTCTATTTACTCTCCTGAATCTTTCCTCTTACTGTTCTCCCTCTCTGTCCAAGGGAGGGAGACCTGAAAAAGAAGAAACACTTTCACCATCACTCACTGAATCACTGTATTGCCAGAAGTGTATTGACACTTCAGCTGTGATACCCCGCCTAACTGTTATATCCCCACCCGTGCCTCAGAGTGCAGGCACTGTACTTCCCACCTCCAGGACTCAAGTCCAGCTAACAAGTTTCCCTGAATCCCTTCATAAATGTTACTTTCCTCACATTCCAACATCAAATCATAAAAATCACCTGCCTTCACTCCTATCTAACATGCTGTCACACAAACACACCTGTTGGACATCCAACCCCCTTGCATACGAAACCTCCCTTACCACCCCCCCTCCAACCTTTCCTAGGACAACCCCTGCCTCTCCCTCCTTCCATTACATATATATAGACCCTCCAAGTCATCCTGTTTTTGCCATCCTCTCTAAATGTCCAAACCACCTTAACAACCTCTCCTCAGCCCTCTGGAAAATACTCTAGTAACCCTACACCTTCTCCTAGTTTTTATTTATTTATTTATTTATTTATTTATTTTTTATTTGGACATGATACATAGTTGTACAAAGAAATATAGTGATTAGGTGTACATGCTAAAAGCCCATTGTATGCAGAGCATTATGGGCAGGCTTAAAATTAACTTAAGATGAACTCCAAACTTTGAATTCTCTGCATAATTTTCACACCACATGTTGCCGTCTGACACAACATCTCCACTGCCTCCAGCTTCCCTACTACCGCTAGTCACCGTCATCTGCATGAGGAAAGGATTATGCAAATTTGATCACAAATATTTGTGCCTGAAGTGATTCCCAGGAATTATGAGGTTGAGGAACAATGCATCAGTTGTAAAATTTATTGGAAGATGTAAATAAGGTTATTGTGAGAAGACCTTAATGAATTTATACTTTAACTTGTATTATATCCCTTGCAGATCCTTGGGAATATTTGGTCAAAGACACTGAGGCAGAAGAAAAGTATGGATTCCGGCTAGACCAATCCCTTCGTTCTGCATCCAGGGTTTTGCTCTTTGAGGGTTTGTCGCTTCATGCTACCCATTCTGTCAAACCACCACCTGACCAAATGAAAGGTAACATGTATTTTTGTATGTTTTGATGAATTACAATGGACCCTCAGTTAACAATATTAGTCCATTCCAGAGAGCTTGCCCTTAACCGATTTTATCGTTATCCAATTTAATTTTCCCCATAAGAAATAATGGAAATCCAATTAATCTGTTCTTGCTGTCAGGAGGCTTGACAGAATAGTACTTCAATATGACACTATTATCAACTCTACGGCTTATTTATCTATCACAATTCATCTAATATGACATAATAAACAATATTAATAACATAGAAACATGATATATACTCTAGAATGAATAAAACATATCATAATGTATGTGAGGAGTAAGTGGTGGAGGTGGTGGTGTTGGGTTTATATAGGCCACTGAGAGAAGCCGTACATATTAGTGGTGGAGGAGGCTTCTGCCACCACCACTATCCACAAACAATATTATTATTATTTTTTTATTATCACACTGGCCGATTCCCACCAAGGCAGGGTGGCCCGAAAAAGAAAAAATTTCACCATCATTCACTCCATCACTGTCTTGCCAGAAGGGTGCTTTACACTACAGTTTTTAAACTGCAACATTAACACCCCTCCTTCAGAGTGCAGGCACTGTACTTCCCATCTCCAGGACTCAAGTCCGGCCTGCCGGTTTCCCTGAACCCCTTCATAAATGTTACTTTGCTCACACTCCAACAGCACGTCAAGTATTAAAACCATTGTCTCCATTCACTCCTCAAACATCGCTCATGCATGCCTGCTGGAAGTCCAAGCCCCTCGCACACAAAACCTCCTTTACCCCCTCCCTCCAACCTTTCCTAGGCCGACCCCTACCCCGCCTTCCTTCCACTACAGACTGATACACTCTTGAAGTCATTCTATTTCGCTCCATTCTCTCTACATGTCCGAACCACCTCAACAACCCTTCCTCAGCCCTCTGGACAACAGTTTTGTAATCCCGCACCTCCTCCTAACTTCCCAAACTACGAATTCTCTGCATTAATATTCACACCACACATTGCCCTCAGACATGACATATCCACTGCCTCCAGCCTTCTCCTCGCTGCAACATTCATCACCCACGCTTCACACCCATATAAGAGCGTTGGTAAAACTATACTCTCATACATTCCCCTCTTTGCCTCCAAGGACAAAGTTCTTTGTCTCCACAGACTCCTAAGTGCACCACTCACTCTTTTTCTCTCATCAATTCTATGATTCACCTCATCTTTCATAGACCCATCTGCTGACACGTCCACTCCCAAATATCTGAATACGTTCACCTCCTCCATACTCTCTCCCTCCAAAACTGATATCCAATCTTTCATCACCTAATCTTTTTGTTATCCTCATAACCTTACTCTTTCCTGTATTCACCTTTAATTTTCTTCTTTTGCACACCCTACCAAATTCATCCACCAATCTCTGCAACTTCTCTTCAGAATCTCCCAAGAGCACAGTGTCATCAGCAAAGAGCAGCTGTGACAACTCCCACTTTGTGTGTGATTCTTTATCTTTTAACTCCACGCCTCTTGCCAAGACCCTCGCATTTACTTCTCTTACAACCCCATCTATAAATATATTAAACAATAGATGTACCTAATTTATAAATAAGAAATATTTACATTTTAATTTATAAATAAGTATTTACATTTTAATTTATAAATAAGTAAGTACATACAGGTATACACAAATACAGTTATGTACATAGATTATCATACATAGCAGCATATGTGTCAAGTATCTAGGATAACCCAGAAAAGTCAGAGTGACTTATTTCCATTAGGGTCCTTTTATATTTACACTTATATTTACTTTTACACTTACACTTTTATATTTACACTTACCTTGGAGGAGATGTTAGTTTAATTAGTGAGTTTGATGGAGGAGATGCTGGCAGAGGTTTAGGGTGGTGGAAGATATGTAGCAGGGCGGCGTTAAGTTCATTGGCCCGATACACATCCATCAACATTGGAGAGTTGCTTTCATGTCTTTTCTCTACCACTTACTTAACTTGCTACACTGTTAATTCTACACTTTATCGCTGGCTGGCACTATAGCCTTTGTCAATACCTGCTGCTGTAGTATCGAACATATCATAGAATCACTGAATCATTGCAGTAGGCATATTCTCCCCTCTCTCTTCCTCCTCCACTTTGGTACTTTGCTACGAGCATTTTCTTGAATTTTATTGTTTCCTTCCTTCTTTATCACAGGGCTGGCACTAGAAACTTTCTTTGGGCCCATGGTGGCTTATTTAGCAGTTACAAGAACTAAAAACAATGGAATAATACAAAATATATCGCATGTACACGTGGAATCGTCCTCACCGGCTTGTAAACAATGGCACACTGGCTGTACATGGGCGCAGGCCACGCGGACATATTTAGAACGAATGCCCTTAACTTGAGTTTTTCATCGTTAGCCGAGCCAGTATTTTAACTCAAAAACGCATCGGTATCCGATTTTATCGCTGTCTGATAGCGTTAACTGAGGGTCCACTGTTTATGTAATACTGTAAAAGCATACTAAATTGTCTACTACCCTTCTGTGCAATACCTCATTGAACTCAAGGAGATAGTCTGGTGAACCTTGCATTGTGTTTCCTACTGTACACTGTTGATAAGATCATCTGCAAGGCCAGGTTGGCTAGCTATCCTATGGGCCATAGGCCTCGTGAGTGGGTATAGTTGCAGTAAACTCATATACAGTGACCCTCAGTTTTCGTGTTTAATCCGTTCCAGAGAGATCGGCGAAAATGGAAATCGGTGAAAACTGAAACCATTTTCCCCATAAGAAATAATGTAAATCCAGTTAATCCATTCTAGACACCCAGAAATATTAACAAAAAAAAAATTTTTTTGCCTTAACCCCTAAAGATAAAAATTTTCTAAGTGTTATAGGATTAAAATAAAAAAAAAAAATTAGGGTCATTAATTACCGAGATATGAGGCTGCAAATTTGGCACTTAATGCTCACCTGACCACAACATCAAGTCCTGATGCATGCAGAAATGTTGCCAATATACCTTTTTTTGTCATTTTTATATTTTATGTAATTTTTATATTCTGATAATTACAATTTATTGTAGTTTTTGTCATTTCATAACCAATCTTTGTTCTGACACTAATATTAGGTACTGAAATTGTACTCCAAGTGTCACAAACACATTGACAATTGGACATTTACACCTGCCTTGGCCATTTACTATTGTCTAGGAATATATACAAAGTATTTACAGGTCCCAGCAATATTTTGGATACACTAGAGTATAGAGGAAGAAGAAGGAAGAAGTTCCCATGAAGCAATGTGTAAGACAAGTGTCAGTGACAAGCATCCAGGAGGGTGGTGATAAGATGGGTGCCATCGAGGGTGCAGAGATAAGATGAGATAAGGGATGACATATGATGGGCACCAGCGAGGATGCAGAGATAAGATAAGGGGTGACATTTGATGAGCTCGTTTCTCTGTCTCTGATTTTCTCTCTCTCTCTGTCTGCTTGTCTCTTTCTGTCTCTCTGCTTGTCTCTCTCTGTCTCAGAGAGAGCCACTGTGAACCAACAGGTATTCTTATGCATTATATCTACAAGCACAGTATAGCACTTCAGATTTTTTAGGTTATCCTAGGTAATTTACTCTGTAAAATTGGATTTGTGTGTACCTGTGGGACAGATAAAAAGAGATAGAGACAGACAGAGAGATACAAATAGACAGACCCTAAACTTGGGGTTAACATCACTTTCCTCTTAAAAGGGGAGTGTTAATACAACATTACATCAGTGAATCCTTGGTGTTTGCCGCACAGTTTGCTCTAGCTGGCACTCCATTTTACTGGCGCTCCCACAAGGTACTAAGTGGTCCAAGATTTTTTTAATATGGTGCACACCAAGTGTTAAGACCCATTCTCTGCTGACCAGGCATCTCAGGGCAATCGTGCCAAATTTGGAGGCAGGAAAAATAAAACGTATATATACATTTGAGGTGCTAGTGGTAAGAACGTATATATACGTTTGGACCGTTTAGGGGTTAAAAATAGATTTACATGAACAAAAGAATGAACATTCAACATGACACTTACCTCTATTGAAGGCTGTTGTTGGTGGATGGAAGACAGGGAGGAGGGGAGAGGGAAGAGAGGTTATTGTTTAGAAGGGGAATCCACCTCCATAAGGATTCTAGGTACCAAGTCCTCATCTGGGGTCACTTCCCTTCTTTGTTTTTTAATGCCACAGATCTCTCCATCCTACTCCACATTGCACAAATCTCCATTACTTCCCCCCTCTACTAACATCACTACCACCTTCCACCATCACAACCACTACCACCCTCTACCACTATCACTACCACCCTCTACTAACATCACTACCACCTTCCACCATCACAACCACTACCACCCCTACCACTATCACTACCACCCTCTACCACCACCACTAACCACCCTCTACCACCATCACTACCTCCCTCTACCACCATCACTACCTCCCTCTACCACCATCACTACCACCCTCTACCACCACCACTTTTGTATTTTTCCACAAACTTTTTCTTGAATTCTATCATGTTTCTCATTCTTTACCAAAGGGCTGGCACTAGAAGCTTTCTTTGGGCCCATGGTGGCTTATTTAGCAGTCACACGCAATAAACAATAAACAAATAAAAACAATGGATTATTACAAAATGCTTCGTATGGCCTCGCAGGATACGTTCACTCACCGAGAAACAACACGATACCGCCTGAGAATGCCTGTGGGAGGTGGCTTTGTGTGCGCTCTGGGTGCTGGTCAGGTTCCATACCATCGACGAAAACGGAGGAAATCGATGAAAACGGAACCCAATATTTTGACGAAAAAAGTCGACAAAAACGGAAATCAGCTATAACAGAGGTAGACGACAAGGGAGGGTACACTGTATAGCTTTTCTTTTTTAACACAACGGTGATCCCCCACCAGGGCAGGGTGACCCAAAAGAGAAGAAATGTAAAGTTTTTCTTCATTTTAAATTAATAATTCATACTGGAGAAGGGGTTAGTAGTCCTTTGCTCCCAGCATTTTAGTCACTTCTTACAATAGGCATGACTTACGGATTTTTCTTCACTTCTCTATGGAGATAACTATTGTTTTAATTTTTTAAAACAATCTGCATTTTTCCCATGTTGCAAGGGGTATTACCATGAAAGCTCTGTTCCAATTATATAATACCACTAATCCTTTGAGAGTCTGTGCCGTAGTTCTGCGGCCTTGAAGCCAGGGTCTGTGCCATAGTTCTACATCATGAGCTCAGCTCACTCATATAAGCTGTGAGCAGTAAATTTTGGTTTAGAAATGAGAGAATGCATCTATATGGTAAGTGTGCACCATACAAAACAAATCCTGCAATATTCAATGCATAATGAGAAAAAAATTGTGACCGTGTTTTTCGATTAAAGCAGTAACTTTGCCGTGTATTTTCATATGGTTTTTACTTTTGTATTTTCAGTCTCTTGGTCTTGTTTGAAAGAATGGAAGATATATTACAGAAATATAGATGGTTTTGATTGGTTTTAGTACTGAAAATAGCTTGAAATTGAGCTCAAAGTAGCAGAAATGTTCAATTTTTGCCAGAGTTCAAGAGTGTCTGCTGAATGACAAAATTGCCAAATGGCAAAACCATTTTGTCCATAAAAAATAATGAAAATAAAATTAATCCATTCCAGACACCCAAAAATATGATTTTTTTTTTTCAAATTAATTAAAGATTTACGTACAGAAAACAATGAGAAATCAAGTACGTACATACATTTTTTTTTTCAACAAACTGGCTGTATCCCACCAAGGCAGGGTGGCTCAAAAAGAAAAACAAAAGTTTCTCTTTTTAAATTTAGTAATTTATACAGGAGAAGGGGTTACTAGGCCCTTGCTCCTGGCATTTTAGTCGCCTCTTAGAACATGCATGGCTTACGGAGGAAGAATTCTGTTCCACTTCTCCATGGAGATAAGAGGAAATAAACAAGAACAAGAACTTGAAAGAAAATAGAAGAAAACCCAGGGGGGGGGGTGTATATATATGCTTGTACATGTATGTGTAGTGTGACCTAAGTGTAAGTAGAAGTAGCAAGACATACCTGAAATCTTGCATGTTTATGAGACAAAAAAAGACACCAGCAATCTTACCATCATGTAAAACAATTACAGGATTCTGTTTTACACTCACTTGGCAGGACGGTAGTACCTCCCTGGGTGGTTGCTGTCTACCAGCCTACTACCATGAAGTACATAATTTTTTTTTTTTCTCAACAAGTCGGCTGTCTTCCACCAAGGCAGGGTGACCGAAAAAGAAACCGAATCCCAAAAAAGAAAATACTTTCATCATCATTCATCATTCAACACTTTCACCTCACTCACACATAATCACTGTTTTTGCAGAGGTGCCCAGAATGCAAGAGTTTAGAAGTATATACGTTTAAAAATACACAATATATCCCTCCAAACTGCCAATATCTCAAAACCCTCCTTTAGAGTGCAGGCATTGTACTTCCCATTTCCAGGACTCAAGTCCGGTTATATAAAATAACTGGTTTCCCTGAATCCCTTCACTAAATATTACCCTGCTCACACTCCAACAGCTCATCAGGTCCCAAATATCATTTGTCTCCATTCACTCCTATCTAACACACTCATGCACGCTTGCTGGAAGTCCAAACCCCTCGCCCACAACACCTCCTTTACCCCCTCCCTCCAACCTTTTTGAGGACAACCCCTACCCTGCCTTCCTTTCCCTACACTTATCTTTACTGAAGACTTCTGGGTGGATTGCAGACAGGAGGAGAGGATAGGAGGAAGGTGTACACTATTGTTTGGAAGGGAAATCCCCTTCCATAAAGACTTCAGGTACCAAGTCCTCATCTGGTGTTACTTCCCTTCTTTGTTTTTTAATGACATTGGGAACAAATTGAAAGTCACTGGACCCCTGTCACACAAAATATCTGTCCATAGAGCTTTGTTTCTGTCGTTTCTTTAAGATTTGTCTGGAGTGGGACACAACACTGTCATTGTACATGTTGCCAACACAGCCTGCAACAGCTTTGTCAGGGTGAAGTTCATCCATAAATAATTGCACTTCAGTCCACTTTGCACAGATATCACTAATCTTTGAAGAAGGCACCTTCCTCCATCTTTCTTCCTCCTCCTCTGAATCAATATCCTGAGTTGTGGTCTGTTGCTGTTGCAAATGAAGGTCTTGCAGTTCTGTAGTGGTTAGCTCTTTGTTGTGATCCTCCAGCAACTCTTCCACATCCTCGAAACTCTCATCCAACCCCATGGAATTCTGCAGTGACACAATACTTTCCACAACTGGCATAGGCTCCTTAGGGTCAGCCCCAAACCCTTCAAAATCCCTCTCTTGTACACATTGTGGCCACAATTTTCTCCAAGCAGAATTCAAAGTTCTGCAAGTCACTTTCTCCCAAGCCTTACCTATAAGGTTTATGCAAGTGATCTTTTCAGAACTCTCTTAGGGCCAATTCTGTGTCTGAGGTCACTTCAAAGCACTTTTGAAACACTGCTTTGGTGTACAGTTTTTTGAAGTTTGAAATGACCTGCTGGTCCATGGGCTGGAGGAGAGGAGTTGTATTAGGGGGCAAGAACTTAACAGTGATGAAAGTAAAGTCCTCCACCATTTGCTCTTCCAAGTCTGGAGGATGAGCAGGAGCATTGTCCATTTCCAGGAGGCGCTCGAGTGGCAGTTTATTTTCCAGGAGGTATTTCTTCACAGTGGGGCCAAACATTTCATTAAACCAGTCAAGGAAAATTTCCCTTGTGACCCATGCCTTACTGTTAGCCTTCCTCATCACACACAAATTACTCTTGGCAACACTTTTTCTTGAACACACTGGGATTTTCAGAGCGATACACCAATAAAGGCTTCACTTTGCAATCCCCACTGCATTACAAAACATGAGAGTTAGCCTGTCTTTCATAGGCTTATGTCCTGGGAATGCCATTTCCTTCTGCATGATATAGGTCCTCTTTGGCATTTTCTTCCAAAAGAGGCCTGTTTCGTCACAATTGAACACTTGTTGGGGTTTGAATTCTCCAGTGTCTACGTACTCCTTAAACTTCTGTACAAACTTCTCAGCCGCTTTTTTGTTAGAACTGGCAGCCTCACCATGCCTTACTACACTGTGTTTGCCACTACACTTTTTAAATCTCTCAAACCAACCTCTGCTGGCCTTGAAATCACAAGCATCACCACTCGTTGCTGGCATTTTCTTTATGAGATCGTAATGCAACTGCCTTGCCTTTTCACACATTATCGACTGCAACAGCAGTTCACTTTATTTCCTTTCCCTTCGCCATGATCGAAGTGATGGTTGAGTGAGGTTTGCCATACATCATGGCAAGTTCTGTAACATGCACTCTGCTCTCATATTTTTAAATGATTTCCTTCTTGAATTCGATCATGTTCCTCACTTTCTTTACCCAAGGGCTGGCAAACAATGGCACACTGAGTGTGAATGGTGTGAGAGACTGGCTTTGTGTGCACGGTGACAGGCGGACACGTACTGGACGGTCACTGAATCACAAGTCCAATCACGAACTGCGAAGCTAAATTTTGCCGGAAAAAACTTGCTGAAAGTCGGTTTTCACGAAAGTTGCAGCAGTCAAACGGCGGGAGTCCACTGTACTATAATGGTAGTGGGTTTGTATCAAACATCTTTGATATTGTTTAATGTCACCTTTGCACCATTTATAACATTTTTAGTATATTTTTAAATGTTTATACAATAGTGTACTGTACAGCCTCTCCTCACTTACTACAGAGTTCTGTTCCTAAGACCATATCAGTAAACGAATTCATCGCTAATCGAGGAATCACCCCTTACTGATACTTCCAAGATGTCTCCACCCGAAATTGAAACATTTACTTTCATGTTTGCTGTGAAAATCCTTTTAATCTATTCATTATTATTGGTAATACAACATGAAATAGGTCAATAACTTACTTCCGAGATATTCATGGAAACGCGCATAGCTGATTACTTGGGACTATTGGCAGAAAGATGGGCTAGTGCAAAGATGAGTAGTGGGGGGGTTGAAGAGGGTTGGAATATTTTTAAAAATGCAGTATTAGAATGTGGGGCAGAAGTTTGTGGTTATAGGAGGGTGGGGACAGGAGGAAAGAGGAGTGATTGGTGGAATGATGAAGTAAGGGGTGTGATAAAAGAGAAAAAGGTAGCTTATGAGAGGCTTTTACAAAACAGAAGTGTTATAAGAAGAGCAGAGTATATGGAGAGTAAAAGAAAGGTGAAGAGAGTGCAAAAGGAGAGCAGATGATAGAGTGGGAGAGGCACTGTCAAGAAATTTTAATGAAAATAAGAAAAAATTTTGGAGTGAGTTACACAAGTTAAGAAAGCCTAGGGAAAGTATGGATTTGTCAGTTAAAAACAGAGTAGGGGAGTTAGTAGATGGGGAGAGAGAGGTATTAGGTAGATGGCGAGAATATTTTGAGGAACTTTTAAATGTTGAGGAAGAAAGGGAGGCGGTAATTTCATGCACTGGCCAGGGAGGTATACCATCTTTTAGGAGTGAAGAAGAGCAGAATGTAAGTGTGGGGGAGGTACGTGAGGCATTACGTAGAAAGAAAGGGGGTAAAGCAGCTGGAACTGACGGGATCATGACAGAAATGTTAAAAGCAGGGGGGGATATGTGTTGGAGTGGTTGGTATTTTTGTTTAATAAATGTATGAAAGAGGGGAAGGTACCTAGGGATTAGCGGAGAGCATGTATAGTCCCTTTATATAAAGGGAAAGGGGACAAAAGAGATTGTAAAAATTATAGAGGAATAAGTTTACTGAGTATACCAGGAAAAGTATACAGTAGGGTTATAATTGAAAGAATTAGAGGTAAGACAGAATGTAGGATTGCGGATGAGCAGGGAGGTTTCAGAGTGAGTAGGGGATGTGTAGATCAAGTGTTTACATTGAAGCATATATGTGAACAGTATTTAGATAAAGGTAGGGAAGTTTTTATTGTATTTATGGATTTAGAAAAGGCATATGATAGAGTGGATAGAGGAGCAATGTGGCAGATGTTGCAAGTATATGGAATAGGTGGTAAGTTACTAAATGCTGTGAAGAGTTTTTATGAGGATAGTGAGGCTCAGGTTAGGGTGTGTAGAAGAGAGGGAGAATACTTCCCGGTAAAAGTAGGTCTTAGACAGGGATGTGTAATGTCACCTTGGTTGTTTAATATATTTATAGATGGGGTTGTAAAAGAAGTAAATGCTAGGGTGTTCGGGAGAGGGGTGGGATTAAATTATGGGGAATCAAAAACAAAATGGGAATTGACAGTTACTTTTTGCTGATGATACTGTGCTTATGGGAGATTCTAAAGAAAGATTGCAAAGGTTAGTAGATGAGTTTGGGAGTGTGTGTAAAGGTAGAAAGTTGAAAGTGAACATAGAAAAGAGTAAGGTGATGAGGGTATCAAATGATTTAGATAAAGAAAAATTGGATATCAAATTGGGGAGGAGGAGTATGGAAGAAGTGAATGTTTTCAGATACAGGAGGGCCCCGCTTTACGGCGTTTCACTTTACGGCTTTCCGCTAATACGGTCATTTCAAATTATGACCAAAACTCGCTATACGGCTCCCCCCACCTGACTTTCTAATACGGTCACCGCGCCCCACCCTGTTTGTTTACATTCTTTGTGAGCTCAGTAAGCACTAAGTCTCTCCATTTTGTCTGGAAACTCCGAAATTTCAAATGTTTTTAAAAGTTATTTCATGTTTTATATATACTCTGATAATTATACTTACGTATACCTGTACTTAAATAAACTTAGATACTGTGCTGGCATGCAGGTACACATTAAAATCAGTAAGAGTGTCTTATGTCTCCAGACGTCATATTAGTAATGATTATAATAATCATCGAGTCTCATTTAAATGTCGTATATTACGTTAAATACACATTTTCATTAATCCATCTATGATAGTTTTTCAAAATTATATAATAAACACGATACATAACATGAAAAGATGATAAATACACCCCACAATAGAATAAATAAACATAAATATGAGATGTGGTAGCAGACGACTTGCACAAGTGACGCCATATTAGAAATGATAATAATAATAATAATAATCACCGAGTCTCATTAAATGTTGTATATTACGTTAATATACACATTTTCATTAATCCATCCATTATATTTTTTTTCAAAATTATATAATAAACACGATACATAACATAAAAAGATGATAAATACACCCCACAATAGAATAAATAAACATAAATATGAGATGTGGTAGCCAGATAACTTGTACAAGTGATGCCAAGAATAACATTTTCTCTAATCCAACATAAGAGAAAATGTGTTACTGGGGGTAACTGTAGAAAATTATTCCTTTTGTATGTATGTAAGTAAGTTTATTCAGCTATACACAAATACAGTTACATAGATTATCATACATAACAACATATGTGTAGAGAACCTAGGATAACCCAAAAAGGTCAGAGTGACTTATTTCCATTGCCTTCACTCAGAGCATCATTTCTTCTCAAAATGATGTTACATGAGAATGGGAGTGTTCTTCTTTATTTATTCTACCGTATCAATGTAGAGACAACCTGTACACAATGTAACTTGTACACAAACCAGACGTGTACACTTTGTTTACAAAACTTACCTTCGCCTGGTTTGTTTACATAACTCTGCGCCTGTACTCTCTCATGCACTCATTCTTTCTCTCTCTCATTTATTCGTTTTATCTCATTTACTTACTCCTGACCCTACATTAAGACTACAAATATTTTAAGGTAAGTAATGAGTGAACTGTATATACATTTTATCACTCTGGGATGCTTAAATGTAATAGAATATTATGTGTAGGTGGATTGGCCTGGTATGGTAGCCCGGCTGACTACCATACATACCACACTTGATTTTTTACAATAAATACTACTCATCTCACCCTATATTTTAAGGTAAGTAATGAGTGAACTGTATATACATTTTATCGCTCTGGGATGCTTAAATATCATAGAATTGTATATGTGGGTGGGGTGGCCTGGTATGGTAGCCTGGCTGACTACCATACATACCACACTTGATTTCTTACAATAAATACTACTTGTCTCACCCTAGATTAAGACTATAAATATTTTAAGGTAAGTAATGAGTGCACTATGTGTGTATTGTACTTTTTGATTGTTTTTTGATGCCTGGTTCTATTGCTAACTTAATATATGTTAGTGTAAACTTGTTATCTAGTGTTTGTATGCATTTGTAAGTGGAAAAAAAGGGTGTTCCACTTTACGGCGGTTTCCGCTTTACGGCGGTAGCCTGGAACCTAACCAGCCGTATAAGTGGGGCCCTCCTGTACTTGGGAGTTGACGTGTCGGCGGATGGATTTATGAAGGATGAGGTTAATCATAGAATTGATGAAGGAAAAAAGGTGAGTGGTGCGTTGAGGTATATGTGGAGTCAAAAAACGTTATCTATGGAGGCAAAGAGGGGAATGTATGAAAGTATAGTAGTACCAACACTCTTATATGGATGTGAAGCTTGGGTGGTAAATGCAACAGCGAGGAGACGGTTGGAGGCAGTGGAGATGTCCTGTCTAAGGGCAATGTGTGGTGTAAATATTATGCAGAAAATTCGGAGTTTGGAAATTAGGAAAAGGTGTGGAGTTAATAAAAGCATTAGTCAGGGGGCAGAAGAGGGGTTGTTGAGGTGGTTTGGTCATTTAGAGAGAATGGATCAAAGTAGAATGACATGGAAAGCATATAAATCTATAGGGGAAGGAAGGAGGGGTAGGGGTCATCCTCGAAAGGGTTGGAGAGAGGGGGTAAGGGAGGTTTTGTGGGCGAGGGGCTTGGACTTCCAGCAAGCGTGCGTGAGCGTGTTAGATAGGAGTGAATGGAGACGAATGGTACTTGGGACCTGACGATCTGTTGGAGTGTGAGCAGGGTAATATTTAGTGAAGGAATTCAGGGAAACCGGTTATTTTCATATAGTCGGACTTGAGTCCTGGAAATGGGAAGTACAATGCCTGCGCTTTAACCCCCTTCAGGGTCCAATTCCCAAATCTGAAGTGGTGCCCCAGTGTCCAAGAATTTTCAAAAAAAAATTTTGTTATTTTTTC
Source organism: Cherax quadricarinatus (assembly GCF_026875155.1). Classification (NCBI taxonomy): domain Eukaryota; kingdom Metazoa; phylum Arthropoda; class Malacostraca; order Decapoda; family Parastacidae; genus Cherax; species Cherax quadricarinatus. The sequence goes on along the minus strand of NC_069407.1, from coordinate 54,465,112 downwards.
TTATGAAATGGTAGAGAATCTTTTTGTGAAAGTAATAAAACAAAAAGTACGAAATTTGCATGGAAAATTGACGAAATTAGGCTCGCGAATTTTGATGTATCAGCGATATTTACGAATCGGCGATTTTGCCAGACTTTGACTCCCATTTTAGGCCAATTACATTACTCCAGTCAACCAAATTCTTAGCTATTTCACTAGTACTACTTCTATTCTATCTATTGAGCACAAGAAATCGCCAAGTCAACTGTTTCAACTACAAATTAAAGTGATCGGAAATTGTTAATTTGGCCAATTTAATACAAAGTTCAAAATATTCCAATTTCAAAATAGGTCCAGAATAAACAATGTAGGTATTCCTGGAACTAAACTAACATTTCCTCTGTTCATTAGTTACGTTTTGAGGCTTTACAAATAAATTCCATTTTGATTTTTTATTCACATAATGAATTTTTATTCACACCAAAAAATAGAAGATTTACTGTTATGCAATACTGTAATAATTGTATAAATATCATCACCATATTTGTGAATGCATATTAGACCCACCAGCTGGCGTGTATTAGACGTGTGAGGTCGTTTGTTTACTTTTTTTTTATTTTTTTAGTAATTTAAGCATACAAGCAGAGGTACAAAAAATACAGGTAAGAGCAGCATGCCAAAGCCACTTATATGCATAGCATTACGGGCTGGCTTAAAATTAACTTAAGATTAACTAAGCAATGATGAAATCAGTGATAAAACATTATTGTAAACAGATAACTATAAAGCACAAATGAGTATTACAAAGACAGGTCATATGGTTGCTTGCATTGCTGTACATTCAGTCAAATGGAGTATTCTGTTAGGTAGTGTATTTAAAAAAATAATAAAGTTGGATTGGGTCCTAGGTTTAACATTTGTGTGATATAATTGTGAGTAACATATAGGATATACAATTTATAAGGTTCAGTTATTCAGTATTTATTTGGTTTTGAGTGAGTAAGTGATCTTTGAGAAGAGACTTGAATTTATAAACAGGTAGTGTTTCTTTTATATTTACAGGTAATGAATTCCAGATTTTAGGGCCTTTTATGTGCATTGAGTTTTTGCATAGCGTGAGATGGACACGAGGAACATCAAAGAGTGATCTGTGCCTTGTGTTATGGTCATGTGTTCTGTTGAGGTTGGCAAGGAGATGTTTGAGGGGAGGGTTAATATCAGAGTTAAGTGTTCTATGTACGTAATAGGTGCAATAATAAGTATGGATGTTTTGTATGGTGAGTAGGTTGAGTGTTTTGAATATTGGTGGAGTGTGTTGCCTGTAGTGAGAATTTATCATTCTAACTGCAGCCTTTTGTTGGGTAATTAGTGGTCTGAGATGGTTAATTGTTGTTGAGCCCCATGCACAAATTCCATAGGTGAGATAGGGGTAAATAAGAGAGTGATAAAGGGCCAGGAGGGCTGACTGTGGAACATAGTACCGTATCTTTGATAGTATGCCTACAGTCTTGGAGATTTTCTTAGAAATTTGTTGTATATGTGTATGAAATTTGAGTCTATTATCGAGGTGGATTCCTAGGAATTTTCCCTCTGTTAGCTTTGTGATAGGTGATCGTTTATTGTTATGTTAAGAGGTACATCTGTAGCTCTGTTACCAAACTGAATGAAGTAGGTTTTGTCAATGTTTAGTGTAAGTTTGTTAGTCCTCATCCAGGTAGATATTTTCTGTAATTCAGTGTTTTTCAGTATTGGCTAGCGTGACTGGGCTCGGGTGAGAGAAGACGTATGTAGTTTTCATCTGCAAAAAGTGTGGGTTTGAGTAATTGCGAAGCATTTGGTAGGTCATTTATGTATAGGAGGGAAAAAGAAGAGGACCAAGGACACTTCCCCGTGGGACACCAACTGTAATTGGTTGTGCGGAAGAGCTTGCCCCATTTGCGTACACATATTGGCTTTGTTGCTGAGGTAAGACTTGAGGTAGTTGAGGGAGTGCCCTCTAATACCATAGTGTGACAATTTTACGTGGAGCAAGTCCATGGTCAACTGTATCAAAAGCTTTTCGTAAGTCAATGAAGATCCCCAGTGGGACTTCTTTTTTCTCTATTGCAGTGTATATATGTTCTAGCATGTGTATAATAGCATCATTAGTATTTTTATTAGGCCTGAATCCAAATTGGCAGGGGTTGAGAATGTTTTGGGAGATGAGGTAGGAGTAGATTCGTTTATGAATTAATTTTTCGAAGATTTTTGAGAGAGGGTGTAAATTGGATATTGGCCTATAGTTATTCAACTCTGTTTGGTCTCCTCCTTTATGGATCGGGGTGACCCTTGCTATTTTGAGAACTGTAGGGAAGGTGGAGGATTCAATGGATTTGTTAGTGTTTACCTGGAGTTTACCTGGAGAGAGTTCCGGGGGTCAACGCCCCCGCGGCCCGGTCTGTGACCAGGCCTCCTTAGGTCAGTGTCCCAGGATGCGACCCACACCAGTCGACTAACACCCAGGTACCCATTTTACTGATGGGGAACATAGACAACAGGTGGAAAGAAACACGCCCAATGTTTCTACTCTGGCTGGGAATCGAACCCAGGCCCTCGCCGTGTGAAGCGAGAGCGTTAACCACCAGGCCACCAATGATTGGTGATAGTACTTGTGATGCTTTTTTGTATATAAAGGGTGGTAAGGTATTTAAATCTCCTGCCTTGTTTTTCAGTGCGTTGATAATAAGGGAGACTTCGTATGGGTTAGTCGGAGCTAGGAACAGTGTGTTCGGGTAGTTGCCAGTGAGGTAGTCATTTGGTGGGGTATCTGAGCTTGGGATTTTATTGGCAAGGTTTTGACCTATAGTGGAGAAGAAATCATTGAGTCTGTTTGCTGTTTCTGTTGGTGGGAGTTGGGGTTCATCTGATTTTGCTAATTTTATTTCGCTATGTCGTGATATCTTTTTTTTTCCCCAGAATTTCTGATAGGGTCTTCCAGGTCTTTTTTATATCACCTCGTAAGTTGGATAATCTGTTCTCATAATACAATTTTTTTGCCCTTCTTATCAGGCTGGTTAGGATTGACGAGTAACGTTTTGTTTGGTCTCTGGTTATGTGACCCATTCTGTACTGTTTTTCATATCGGTGTTTTGTATTTATGGATTTGAGAATGCTGGGTGTTAGCCAGGGACTGTTCAGTCTCTTAGCTGTCATCTGTTTAGTTTTTTTAGGGCAGTGCTTGTTATAAAGGTATTGGGTCTTTTTTAGAAAATTATTAAATCATTCGTCAATATCTGTATAGATTTCTAGCTCAGTGTGCCAGTCAATGTTTGTTACTGCTGTTGTGAATATCGGCAAAAATTTAACATTTCTGCTACTTTGAGCTCAGTTTCAAGCCATTTCCAGTGCTAAAACCAACAAAATCATCTCTATTTCTGTAATATGTCTTCCATTCTATCAAATGAGACCAGGAAATCGCAAATACAACTATAAAAAACATACGAAAAACACTGCAAAGTCGCTGTTTTAATTGAAAAATCATGATTTCAGTTTTTTCCCTCATTATACACAGTGTGCTGCAGGATCTGTTTTATGTGGTGCACACATACCACATAGCTGCATTCTCTCATATCTAGGCCCAAATGTACCACTCACGGTTTATCAGAGTGAGCTGAGCTCATGACGTAGATCTACGGTTTGGACCGTGAACGTAAAGCCGTAGATCTACGGGACGGACCCTGAAAGAGTTAAAGGAGGGGTTTGGGATATTGGCAGTTTTGAGGGATATGTTGTGTATCTTTATACGTATATGCTTCTAAACTGTTGTATTCTGAGCACCTCTGCAAAAACAGTGATAATTTGCGAGTGTGGTGAAAGTGTTGAATGATGAAAGTATTTTCTTTTTGGGGATTTTCTTTCTTTTTTGGGTCACCCTGCCTCGGTGGGAGACGGCCGACTTGTTGAAATTTTTTTTTTTTTTTTTTTTTTTTTTTTTTTTTTTTTTTTTTTTTTTTTTTTTTTTTTTTTTTTTTTTTGAGAAAATAGCACTTTTTTTATTTCTTGCATATGATAAGAGGGATCTATAGTTACCTTCGGGCGCATAGCGTGTAGCATGTTCTATAATGGTCACAGTCACTTTTTTTTTTTTTCTCCTCCCCTCTGCCCACCCTTCAATACCTCTTCATGTAATGTCATTTTTTATTAATTTAGACGTCTTTATCGTGCTTCTACGTTATTTATGTTATATTTAATATTATTTTGGAATAAATATGATAGGAGGGGTGTACCAAGAAGCACACTACTCCATGTGTCATGGACAGTCATGATTTACTGAGACTGCTCGCTTCTCTCACTCTGCTAGTTAGCTCCAGCCACTTTGTAATGATGATAAATGGGGAATTAAATACGTATAGATAACACGCTAGATAACAGGGATATCTTGCTACTCCTACTTACACTTTGGTCACACTTCACAGACACGCACATGCATATATATATACATACATCTAGGTTTTTCTCCGTTTTCTAAATAGCTCTTGTTCTTCTTTATTTCTTCTATTGTCCATGGGGAAGTGGAAAAGAATCTTTCCTCCGTAAGCCATGCGTGTCGTATGAGGCGACTAAAATGCCGGGAGCAATGGGCTAGTAACCCCTTCTCCTGTAAACATTTACTAAAAAAGAGAAGAAGAAAAACTTTATAAAACTGGGATGCTTAAATGTGCGTGGATGTAGTGCGGATGACAAGAAACAGATGATTGCTGATGTTATGAACGAAAAGAAGTTGGATGTCCTGGCCCTAAGCGAAACAAAGCTGAAGGGGGTACGAGAGTTTCAGTGGGGGGGAAATAAATGGGATCAAATCTGGAGTATCTGAGAGAGTTAGAGCAAAGGAAGGGGTAGCAGTAATGTTAAATGATCAGTTATGGAAGGAGAAAAGAGAATATGAATGTGTAAATTCAAGAATTATGTGGATTAAAGTAAAGGTTGGATGTGAGAAGTGGGTCATAATAAGCGTGTATGCACCTGGAGAAGAGAGGAATGCAGAGGAGAGAGAGAGATTTTGGGAGATGTTAAGTGAATGTATAGGAGCCTTTGAACCAAGTGAGAGAGTAATTGTGGTAGGGGACCTGAATGCTAAAGTAGGAGAAACTTTTAGAGAGGGGTGTGGTAGGTAAGTTTGGGGTGCCAGGTGTAAATGATAATGGGAGCCCTTTGATTGAACTTTGTATAGAAAGGGGTTTAGCTATAGGTAATACATATTTTAAGAAAAAGAGGATAAATAAGTATACAAGATATGATGTAGGGCGAAATGACAGTAGTTTGTTGGATTATGTATTGGTAGATAAAAGGGCTGTTGAGTAGACTTCAGGATGTACATGTTTATAGAGGGGCCACAGATATATCAGATCACTTTCTAGTTGTAGCTACACTGAGAGTAAAAGGTAGATGGGATACAAGGAGAATAGAAGCATCAGGGAAGAGAGAGGTGAAGGTTTATAAACTAAAAGAGGAGGAAGTTAGGGTATTAAAGATTGGGCTAATGAGAGCATAGGCAATGGGGTCGAAGAGGTATGGGGTAGGTTTAAAAATGTAGTGTTAGAGTGTTCAGCAGAAGTTTGTGGTTACAGAAAAGTGGGTGCAGGAGGGAAGAGGAACGATTGGTGGAATGATGATGTAAAGAGAGTAGTAAGGGAGAAAAAGTTAGCATATGAAAGTTTTTACAAAGTAGAAGTGATGCAAGGAGGGAAGAGTATATGGAGAAAAAGAGAGAGGTTAAGAGAGTGGTGAAGCAATGTAAAAAGAGAGCAAATGAGAGAGTGGGTGAGATGTTATCAACAAATTTTGTTGAAAATAAGAAAAAGTTTTGGAGTGAGATTAACAAGTTAAGAAAGCCTAGAAAACAAATGGATTTGTCAGTTAAAAATAGGAGAGGAGAGTTATTAAATGGAGAGTTAGAGGTATTGGGAAGATGGAGGGAATATTTTGAGGAATTGTTAAATGTTAATGAAGATAGGGAAGCTGTGATTTCGTGTATAGGGCAAGGAGGAATAACATCTTGTAGGAGTGAGGAAGAGCCAGTTGTGAGTGTGGGGGAAGTTCGTGAGGCAGTAGGTAAAATGAAAGGGGAAAGGCAGCCGGGATTGATGGGATAAAGATAGAAATGTTAAAAGCAGGTGGGGATATAGTTTTGGAGTGGTTGGTGCAATTATGTAATAAATGTATAGAAGAGGGTAAGGTACCTAGGGATTGGCAGAGAGCATGCATAGTTCCTTTGTATAAAGGCAAAGGGGATAAAAGAGAGTGCAAAAATTATAGGGGGATAGGTCTGTTGAGTATACCTGGTAAAGTGTATGGTAGAGTGATAATTGAAAGAATTAAGAGTAAGACGGAGAATAGGATAGCAGATGAACAAGGAGGCTTTAGGTAAGGTAGGGGGTGTGTGGACCAGGTGTTTACAGTGAGACATATAAGTGAACAGTATTTAGATAAGGCTAAAGAGGTCTTTGTGGCATTTATGGATTTGGAAAAGGCTTATGACAGGGTGGATAGGGGGGCAATGTGGCAGATGTTGCAGGTGTATGGTGTAGGAGGTAGGTTACTGAAAGCAGTGAAGAGTTTTTATGAGGATAGTGAGGCTCAAGTTAGAGTATGTAGGAAAGAGGGAAATTTTTTCCCAGTAAAAGTAGGCCTTAGACAAGGATGTGTGATGTCACCGGGGTTTGTTTAATATATTTATAGATGGGGTTGTAAGAGAAGTAATGCGAGGGTTTTGGGCAAGAGGCGTGGAGTTAAAAGATAAAGAATCACACACAAAGTGGAGTTGCCACAGCTGCTCTTTGCTGATGACACTGTGCTCTTGAGAGATTCTAAAGAGAAGTTGCAGAGATTGGTGGATGAATTTGGTAGGGTGTGCAAAAGAAGAAAATTAAAGGTGAATACAGGAAAGAGTAAGGTTATGAGGATAACAAAAAGATTAGGTGATGAAAGATTGGATATCAGATTGGAGGGAGAGAGTATGGAGGAGGTGAACGTATTCAGATATTTGGGAGTGGACGTGTCAGCGGATGGGTCTATGAAAGATGAGGTGAATCATAGAATTGATGAGGGAAAGAGTGAGTGGTGCACTTAGGAGTCTGTGGAGACAAAGAACTTTGTCCTTGGAGGCAAAGAGGGGAATGTATGAGAGTATAGTTTTACCAACGCTCTTATATGGGTGTGAAGCGTGGGTGATGAATGTTGCAGCGAGGAGAAGGCTGGAGGGAGTGGAGATGTCATGTCTGAGGGCAATGTGTGGTGTGAATATAATGCAGAGAATTCGTAGTTTGGAAGTTAGGAGGAGGTGCGGGATTACCAAAACTGTTGTCCAGAGGGCTGAGGAAGGGTTGTTGAGGTGGTTCGGACATGTAGAGAGAATGGAGCGAAACAGAATGACTTCAAGAGTGTATCAGTCTGTAGTGGAAGGAAGGCGGGGTAGGGGTCGGCCTAGGAAAGGTTGGAGGGAGGGGGTAAAGGAGGTTTTGTGTGCGAGGGCTTGGACTTCCAGCAGGCATGCGTAGCGTGTTTGATAGGAGTGAATGGAGACAAATGGTTTTTAATACTTGACGTGCTGTTGGAGTGTGAGCAAAGTAACATTTATGAAGGGATTCAGGGAAACCGGCAGGCCGGACTTGAGTCCTGGAGATGGGAAGTACAGTGCCTGCACTCTGAAGAAGGGGTGTTAATGTTGCAGTTTAAAAACTGTAGTGTAAAGCACCCTTCTGGCAAGACAGTGATGGAGTGAATGATGGTGAAAGTTTTTCTTTTTCGGGCCACCCTGCCTTGGTGGGAATCGGCCAGTGTGATAATAATAATAATAATAATAAATATTAGAAAGAAAAAATGAATAAAAAGGAAACTCCAACTTGATCATTTTGTTTTAATTTGCATAACTCCTACATATTATAGAAAAAATAAAAATAAAAAAGTAATGTACACATATAACAAGTTAAGCTTACCAAAAAATAGCTTAAGAATCTGTTAACATTTTAGTATCATCTTTATACCATGTTTCTTCAAAGAATTAGTTGTTTTACGAAAATTATTGTTATGATGTGGCGAGTAATATACATCTGAACATGTAATGAATTTTCAGATTTTTTTCCGATTTTTTAAATTTTTTTTTTTACTTTTCTGATACATTAAATTCACCATCTAACATCATTACAAAATAGGAGGAGCTATAGGAGAAAGGGAGAGGCCAGCATTCAGTATCTGGTGAGTCTTCATGGGCATCAGATATTAGCCGTGGCGCTAATAAAATGTTTTATAATTGTGCTAATATTAGTAATAAAGGTTATCTATCAGATTTATTCCAAATTTATATCAGAAACATGATAAATACCTTAGAACTATAATAAAGAGGTCGAAATGAATAATACAGTGGACCCCCGCTTAACGATCACCTCCAAATGCGACCAATTATGTAAGTGTATTTATGTAAGTGCGTTTGTACGTGTATGTTTGGGGATCTAAAATGGACTAATCTACTTCACAATATTCGTTATGGGAAAAAATTCGGTCAGTACTGGCACCTGAACATACTACTGGAATGAAAAAAGTTCGTTAACCGGGGGTCCACTGTATATGCCATATATGAGTGGGGTAGGCGGCGGAGGCTGCTTCTCCAGGATAAGATCATAAGATAGATACGTTCTCTCATCTGTACGTCTGGTCTATAACAAAAGAAAACTGTTTTCTTTCTTTATACCAAAGCGATTTTTTCCAAAAAATTTTCCATGTCATATGTGCGCTATTACGTACCTTGATTATCTTGGAAGTAAGATATTGACCTATTTCATGTACGTTCACTGTTAATAATGGACGAATTGAAATGATTTTGAAATATCTCAAGTATTTTTTAATCTGTGTGGCAGTTAAGGGCAAATATTTTGCTGTGTCAAAAACTTGGCATTTTATTTTTTTTAGGGATGAAGAGTATTTAAATTCACCCAGAAATCAGATTGGCTTTGTTTTATCAGCAGGGAGTGTCCAAAACACTTTGCTGCCAATAAATGCCATGTTGCTGCCAAACCTCATTTTTACATTTTTTCTCATTTGTTTTTTGGCCAATCTTATTGAAACTTGGTCAAATTATTATACGTATATAATTAACTGTCCAAATGTAGATCTACCTTTGTATGCATAGTGGTTCAAACATAGATCTATGTTTTATTTTTCATTCCTTCAAATTTGGCGCAATAGGCTTGAGTTGCCTAGACATGTAAGAATGGGTCTGTGCACTCAGTGTGCGCACTATTTTAAAAAAAAATCTGGGAACACTTAGTACCTTGTGGGAGCACCATTTCAATTGAGCGCCAGCTAGAGCAAATAGCATGACAAACACCAGGGATTCACTGATGCCATGTCGCATTAACACTTCCCTTTTAAGAGGAAAGTAAAAATAGGCTAGATAAATACATGAGTGAATGTGGGTGGGTGTGAGTTGGACCTGACTAGCTTGTGCTACTAGGTCTGATGTCGTGCTCCTTCCTTCAATGGATGTGACCTGACTAGGTGGGTCATTGGTCTAAGCAGGGAGGGTTGGGAGGCACATGGACCTTCCTTGCATGGGCCAGTAGGCCGGCTGCAGTGTTCCTTCTTTCTTATGTTCTTATGTATTCGACAGGCTGGCCGGCTAGCTGGCTTTGGCTGTCTCTGGCTCTCTCTCTGTCTGTATCTCTGTATCTGTCTATATCTCTGTCTATCCATATCTCTGTCTATCTATATCTCTGTCTATCTATATCTCTGTCTATCTCTCTCTCTCTCTCTCACACATGTACACATAAGTACAGTTATTATACATAGTGTAAATTACCTAGGATAACCCAAAAATTCCCGGCATAGATAAACAGATAGACAAGCATGTTTGTGTGTATCATTGAAAACAAATAAAGCCAGGGTTCCCCAGTGCCCATTTATCAAATGTCACTGAGCTGTCAACAGTTGTCATAACACCATTCTTGAAGTAATTTGATATATACTCCAGGCACACACAGGCAGACAGACAGACAGATAGATAGATAGATAGACAGATACACAGATAGATAGACAGACAAACAAGACATGTTTGTGTGTAACAATGATTACAAATACAGCGAGGGTTAGCTGGAGCAGCGCGCATTTATCAAATGTGACTGGGCTGTCAACAGTATAGGGATACTTTTTATAACGCCATGCTTCAAGGTAGTATACTCCAGCGTGTCTAAAACATTGCTGGGATCTATAAATACTTTGTAAATATTTCTAGACAATGGTACATGACCCAGGCAGGTGAAAATGTTCACCTGTCAATGTGATTGTGACTGAGTACTGTTTCAGTACCTAATATTAGTGTCAGAACAAAGATTGGCTACGAAATCACAAGAACTATTATAAATTGTAATTATCAGAACATAAAAAATATATAAATTAAAATAAAAACGAGAAAAAAGTATATCAGCAACACTTCCGCAAGTGGCAGGAGTCGATGTTGCCGTCAGGTGAGCATCCAGAGCCAACGGTGTGGTCTTATATCTCGGTAAGTACTGATCCTAAAAATTTTTTTTAGTCCTATAACAGGTAGAAAATGTGCTCTTCATTAAAAAAAAAAAAAGATTTTTTTAACTTTTCAAAATATTCGGAGCTCTACGCGAGTGAACGTAGATGTATGTTTGGACAGTTTAGGAGTTAAAGTGCACCAAATATGAACGAAATCAGATGATAAATAAAAAAACAGGTCTGCTCATGATTTCGTGTCCCTTAATGTAGGGTGAGAGGAGAGTAGTATTTATTGTAGCAATACAATGCACATGCAGTACACTCATTACTTACCTTATATTTGTAGTCCTAATGTAGGGTCAAAGGTGAGTATTTATTGTACGAAAAGGAAGAAAAAGAACAAAGAATAATAATAATAATTTTATTTCTTGGTATAGGTTATAATGTGTAATTGCAATTTTGATTTGCTAAGTCCAAAGATAGCCACTATCATGCCGAGGCATTTCAGGCAAACTAATCCTAATACATTGTAACTAATTAAAACTAGATAAGATAATAGTACATAGTAATTATACTTAAAAACTAAACATGGAATAGTGGTTAGCTGTTTTACAATCTTATTTGAACTTAATAAATCTTATGTATACTTAATACAAAATCTAATTTACAAGCAATGGTGCAGGTGGTAGTATTTTATGGAATGGCAGAATTAAAAGCCAGGTGGTCACATGATAAAACTAGTCAGTAGATGTTTGGTTGATCTGGTTAATATTGTGAGATAAGATGATTTTTTAGCAGTCCTAAATTTACAAGCTGTCTGAGGATCCTTGACCTGTTTCGGTAGCGAGTTCCAGATCTTCGGGCCTTTAATGTGCATAGCGTTCTTGCATAGTGAGAGTCTTACTTTAGGGATGTTGAAAAGTGCCTTATGCCTTGTATTGTAACTGTGCATTCTGCTGTAACTGTCAAGGAGTAGTTTTAGGGGAGGGTTTACAGTGGAGTTTAACCCTTTCAGGGTCCGTCCCGTAGATCTACGGCTTTACGTTCAGGGTCCAAACCGTAGATCTACGTCATGAGCTCAGCTCACTCTGATAAACCGTGAGTGGTACATTTGGGCCTAGATATGAGAGAATACATCTATGTGGTATGTGTGCACTACATAAAACAGATCCTGCAGCACACTGTGTATAATGAGAGAAAAAACTGAAATCATGATTTTTCGATTAAAACAGCAACTTTGCAGTGTTTTTTCGTATGTTTTTTATAGTTGTATTTGCGATTTCTTGGTTTCATTTGATAGAATGGAAGACATATTACAGAAATAGAAATGATTTTGATTGGTTTTAGCACTGGAAATGGCATGAAACTGAGCTCAAAGTAGCAGAAATGTTAAATTTTTGCCGATATTCAAGAGTAAACAAACGACCTCACACGTCTAATACACGCCAGCTGGTGGGTCTGATATGCATTCACAAATATGGTGATGATATTTATACAATTATTACAGTATTGCATAACAGTAAATCTTCTATTTTTTGGTGTGAATAAAATTCATTGTGTG